>BTRK01000006.1:35986406-37186406 GCA_036245805.1 Pristionchus mayeri | reverse complement strand
GTACCATTTTGGAACCTTCCTGTGGTCGATCAGGTACCATTTTGGAACCTTCCTGAGATCTCTCATGTACCATTTTGGAAACTTCATGTGATCGACCAGGTACCATTTTGGAACCTTCTTGGGATCGATCAGGTACCATTTTGGAACCTTCCTAGGATCGACCAGGTACCATTTTGGAACCTTCCTGGGATCGACCAGGTACCATTTTGGAACCTTTCTGAGATTAATCAGGTACCATTTTGGAACCTTCCTGGGATCGATCAGGTACCATTTTGGAACCTTCCTGTGGTCGATCAGGTACCATTTTGGAACCTTCCTGAGATCTCTCATGTACCATTTTGGAACCTTCCTGAGATCTCTCATGTACCATTTTGGAACCTTCCTAGGATCGACCAGGTACCATTTTGGAACCTTCCTGGGATCGACCAGGTACCATTTTGGAACCTTCCTGGGATCGACCAAGTACCATTTTGGAACCTTCCTGGGATCGACCAGGTAACATTTTGGAACCTTTCTGAGATCGATCAGGTACCATTTTGAAACCTTCCTGGGATCGATCAGGTACCATTTTGGAACCTTCATGTGATCGACCAGGTACCATTTTGGAACCTTCCTGGGATCGATCAGGTACCATTTTGGAACCTTCCTGTGGTCGATCAGGTACCATTTTGGAACCTTCCTGAGATCTCTCATGTACCATTTTGGAACCTTCCTGGGATCAATCAGGTATCATTTTGGAACCTTCCTGGGATCGACCAGGTACCATTTTGGAACCTTCCTGGGATCGACCAGGTACCATTTTGAAACCTTTCAGAGATCGATCAGGTACCATTTTGAAACCTTCCTGGGATCGATCAGGTACCATTTTGGAACCTTCCTGGGATCGGACAGGTACCATTTTGGAACCTTCCTGGGATCTATCAGGTACCATTTTGGAACCTTCCTGGGATCGACCAGGTACCATTTTGGAACCTTCTTGGGATCGATCAGGTACCATTTTGGAACCTTCCTGTGGTCGATCAGGTACCATTTTGGAACCTTCCTGGGATCTATCAGGTACCATTTTGGAACCTTCCTGGGATCGATCAGGTACCATTTTGGAACCTTCCTAGGATCGACCAGGTACCATTTTGGAACCTTCCTGAGATTAATCAGGTACCATTTTGGAACCTTCCTGGGATCGATCAGGTATCATTTTGGAACCTTCCTGGGATCGACCAGGTACCATTTTGGAACGTTCCTGAGATTAATCAGGTACCATTTTGGAACCTTCCTGTGGTCGATCAGGTACCATTTTGAAACCTTCCTGGGATCGATCAGGTACCATTTTGGAACCTTCCTGGGATCGGACAGGTACCATTTTGGAACCTTCCTGGGATCTATCAGGTACCATTTTGGAACCTTCCTGGGATCGACCAGGTACCATTTTGGAACCTTCTTGGGATCGATCAGGTACCATTTTGGAACCTTCCTGTGGTCGATCAGGTACCATTTTGGAACCTTCCTGGGATCTATCAGGTACCATTTTGGAACCTTCCTGGGATCGACCAGGTACCATTTTGGAACCTTCCTGGGATCGATCAGGTACCATTTTGGAACCTTCCTAGGATCGACCAGGTACCATTTTGGAACCTTCCTGGGATCGACCAAGTACCATTTTGGAACCTTCCTGGGATCGACCAGGTAACATTTTGGAACCTTTCTGAGATCGATCAGGTACCATTTTGAAACCTTCCTGGGATCGATCAGGTACCATTTTGGAACCTTCATGTGATCGACCAGGTACCATTTTGGAACCTTCCTGGGATCGATCAGGTACCATTTTGGAACCTTCCTGTGGTCGATCAGGTACCATTTTGGAACCTTCCTGAGATCTCTCATGTACCATTTTGGAACCTTCCTGGGATCAATCAGGTATCATTTTGGAACCTTCCTGGGATCGACCAGGTACCATTTTGGAACCTTCCTGGGATCGACCAGGTACCATTTTCAAACCTTTCAGAGATCGATCAGGTACCATTTTGAAACCTTCCTGGGATCGATCAGGTACCATTTTGGAACCTTCCTGGGATCGGCCAGGTACCATTTTGGAACCTTCCTGGGATCTATCAGGTACCATTTTGGAACCTTCCTGGGATCGACCAGGTACCATTTTGGAACCTTCTTGGGATCGATCAGGTACCATTTTGGAACCTTCCTGGGATCGATCAGGTACCATTTTGGAACCTTCATGTGATCGACCAGGTACCATTTTGGAACCTTCCTGGGATCTATCAGGTACCATTTTGGAACCTTCCTGAGATCTCTCATGTACCATTTTGGAACCTTCATGGGATCGATCAGGTACCATTTTGGAACCTTCCTGTGGTCGATCAGGTACCATTTTGGAACCTTCCTGAGATCTCTCATGTACCATTTTGGAACCTTCTTGGGATCGATCAGGTACCATTTTGGAACCTTCCTGTGGTCGATCAGGTACCATTTTGGAACCTTCCTGAGATCTCTCATGTACCATTTTGGAACCTTCCTGGGATCGATCAGGTACCATTTTGGAACCTTCCTGGGATCGACCAGGTACCATTTTGGAACCTTCCTGGGATCAATCAGGTATCATTTTGGAACCTTCCTGGGATCGACCAGGTACCATTTTGGAACCTTCCTGGGATCGACCAGGTACCATTTTGAAACCTTTCAGAGATCGATCAGGTACCATTTTGAAACCTTCCTGGGATCGATCAGGTACCATTTTGGAACCTTCCTGGGATCGGCCAGGTACCATTTTGGAACCTTCCTGAGATCTCTCATGTACCATTTTGGAACCTTCCTGAGATCTCTCATGTACCATTTTGGAACCTTCCTAGGATCGACCAGGTACCATTTTGGAACCTTCCTGGGATCGACCAGGTACCATTTTGGAACCTTCCTGGGATCGACCAAGTACCATTTTGGAACCTTCCTGGGATCGACCAGGTAACATTTTGGAACCTTTCTGAGATCGATCAGGTACCATTTTGAAACCTTCCTGGGATCGATCAGGTACCATTTTGGAACCTTCATGTGATCGACCAGGTACCATTTTGGAACCTTCCTGGGATCGATCAGGTACCATTTTGGAACCTTCCTGTGGTCGATCAGGTACCATTTTGGAACCTTCCTGAGATCTCTCATGTACCATTTTGGAACCTTCCTGGGATCAATCAGGTATCATTTTGGAACCTTCCTGGGATCGACCAGGTACCATTTTGGAACCTTCCTGGGATCGACCAGGTACCATTTTGAAACCTTTCAGAGATCGATCAGGTACCATTTTGAAACCTTCCTGGGATCGATCAGGTACCATTTTGGAACCTTCCTGGGATCGGCCAGGTACCATTTTGGAACCTTCCTGGGATCTATCAGGTACCATTTTGGAACCTTCCTGGGATCGACCAGGTACCATTTTGGAACCTTCTTGGGATCGATCAGGTACCATTTTGGAACCTTCCTGTGGTCGATCAGGTACCATTTTGGAACCTTCCTGGGATCTATCAGGTACCATTTTGGAACCTTCCTGGGATCGACCAGGTACCATTTTGGAACCTTCCTGGGATCGATCAGGTACCATTTTGGAACCTTCCTAGGATCGACCAGGTACCATTTTGGAACCTTCCTGAGATTAATCAGGTACCATTTTGGAACCTTCCTGGGATCGATCAGGTATCATTTTGGAACCTTCCTGGGATCGACCAGGTACCATTTTGGAACGTTCCTGAGATTAATCAGGTACCATTTTGGAACCTTCCTGTGGTCGATCAGGTACCATTTTGGAACCTTCCTGAGATCTCTCATGTACCATTTTGGAACCTTCATGTGATCGACCAGGTACCATTTTGGAACCTTCTTGGGATCGATCAGGTACCATTTTGGAACCTTCCTGTGGTCGATCAGGTACCATTTTGGAACCTTCCTGAGATCTCTCATGTACCATTTTGGAACCTTCATGGGATCGATCAGGTACCATTTTGGAACCTTCCTGTGGTCGATCAGGTACCATTTTGGAACCTTCCTGAGATCTGTCATGTACCATTTTGGAACCTTCTTGGGATCGATCAGGTACCATTTTGGAACCTTCCTGTGGTCGATCAGGTACCATTTTGGAACCTTCCTGAGATCTCTCATGTACCATTTTGGAACCTTCCTGGGATCGATCAGGTACCATTTTGGAACCTTCCTGGGATCAATCAGGTATCATTTTGGAACCTTCCTGGGATCGACCAGGTACCATTTTGGAACCTTCCTGGGATCGACCAGGTACCATTTTGAAACCTTTCAGAGATCGATCAGGTACCATTTTGAAACCTTCCTGGGATCGATCAGGTACCATTTTGGAACCTTCCTGGGATCGGCCAGGTACCATTTTGGAACCTTCCTGGGATCTATCAGGTACCATTTTGGAACCTTCCTGGGATCGACCAAGTACCATTTTGGAACCTTCCTGGGATCGATCAGGTACCATTTTGGAACCTTTCTAGGATCGACCAGGTACCATTTTGGAACCTTCCTGGGATCGACCAGGTACCATTTTGGAACCTTCCTGAGATTAATCAGGTACCATTTTGGAACCTTCCCGGGATCGATCAGGTACCATTTTGGAACCTTCCTGTGGTCGATCAGGTACCATTTTGGAACCTTCCTGGGATCTATCAGGTACCATTTTGGAACCTTCCTGGGATCGACCAGGTACCATTTTGGAACCTTCCTGGGATCGATCAGGTACCATTTTGGAACCTTCCTAGGATCGACCAGGTACCATTTTGGAACCTTCCTGAGATTAATCAGGTACCATTTTGGAACCTTCCTGGGATCGATCAGGTATCATTTTGGAACCTTCCTGGGATCGACCAGGTACCATTTTGGAACGTTCCTGAGATTAATCAGGTACCATTTTGGAACCTTCCTGTGGTCGATCAGGTACCATTTTGGAACCTTCCTGAGATCTCTCATGTACCATTTTGGAACCTTCATGTGATCGACCAGGTACCATTTTGGAACCTTCTTGGGATCGATCAGGTACCATTTTGGAACCTTCCTGTGGTCGATCAGGTACCATTTTGGAACCTTCCTGAGATCTCTCATGTACCATTTTGGAACCTTCATGGGATCGATCAGGTACCATTTTGGAACCTTCCTGTGGTCGATCAGGTACCATTTTGGAACCTTCCTGAGATCTGTCATGTACCATTTTGGAACCTTCTTGGGATCGATCAGGTACCATTTTGGAACCTTCCTGTGGTCGATCAGGTACCATTTTGGAACCTTCCTGAGATCTCTCATGTACCATTTTGGAACCTTCCTGGGATCGATCAGGTACCATTTTGGAACCTTCCTGGGATCGACCAGGTACCATTTTGGAACCTTCCTGGGATCAATCAGGTATCATTTTGGAACCTTCCTGGGATCGACCAGGTACCATTTTGGAACCTTCCTGGGATCGACCAGGTACCATTTTGAAACCTTTCAGAGATCGATCAGGTACCATTTTGAAACCTTCCTGGGATCGATCAGGTACCATTTTGGAACCTTCCTGGGATCGGCCAGGTACCATTTTGGAACCTTCCTGGGATCTATCAGGTACCATTTTGGAACCTTCCTGGGATCGACCAAGTACCATTTTGGAACCTTCCTGGGATCGATCAGGTACCATTTTGGAACCTTTCTAGGATCGACCAGGTACCATTTTGGAACCTTCCTGGGATCGACCAGGTACCATTTTGGAACCTTCCTGAGATTAATCAGGTACCATTTTGGAACCTTCCCGGGATCGATCAGGTACCATTTTGGAACCTTCCTGTGGTCGATCAGGTACCATTTTGGAACCTTCCTGAGATCTCTCATGTACCATTTTGGAACCTTCCTAGGATCGACCAGGTACCATTTTGGAACCTTCCTGGGATCGACCAGGTACCATTTTGGAACCTTCCTGGGATCGACCAAGTACCATTTTGGAACCTTCCTGGGATCGACCAGGTAACATTTTGGAACCTTTCTGAGATCGATCAGGTACCATTTTGAAACCTTCCTGGGATCGATCAGGTACCATTTTGGAACCTTCATGTGATCGACCAGGTACCATTTTGGAACCTTCCTGGGATCGATCAGGTACCATTTTGGAACCTTCCTGTGGTCGATCAGGTACCATTTTGGAACCTTCCTGAGATCTCTCATGTACCATTTTGGAACCTTCCTGGGATCAATCAGGTATCATTTTGGAACCTTCCTGGGATCGACCAGGTACCATTTTGGAACCTTCCTGGGATCGACCAGGTACCATTTTGAAACCTTTCAGAGATCGATCAGGTACCATTTTGAAACCTTCCTGGGATCGATCAGGTACCATTTTGGAACCTTCCTGGGATCGGCCAGGTACCATTTTGGAACCTTCCTGGGATCTATCAGGTACCATTTTGGAACCTTCCTGGGATCGACCAGGTACCATTTTGGAACCTTCTTGGGATCGATCAGGTACCATTTTGGAACCTTCCTGTGGTCGATCAGGTACCATTTTGGAACCTTCCTGGGATCTATCAGGTACCATTTTGGAACCTTCCTGGGATCGACCAGGTACCATTTTGGAACCTTCCTGGGATCGATCAGGTACCATTTTGGAACCTTCCTAGGATCGACCAGGTACCATTTTGGAACCTTCCTGAGATTAATCAGGTACCATTTTGGAACCTTCCTGGGATCGATCAGGTATCATTTTGGAACCTTCCTGGGATCGACCAGGTACCATTTTGGAACGTTCCTGAGATTAATCAGGTACCATTTTGGAACCTTCCTGTGGTCGATCAGGTACCATTTTGGAACCTTCCTGAGATCTCTCATGTACCATTTTGGAACCTTCATGTGATCGACCAGGTACCATTTTGGAACCTTCTTGGGATCGATCAGGTACCATTTTGGAACCTTCCTGTGGTCGATCAGGTACCATTTTGGAACCTTCCTGAGATCTCTCATGTACCATTTTGGAACCTTCATGGGATCGATCAGGTACCATTTTGGAACCTTCCTGTGGTCGATCAGGTACCATTTTGGAACCTTCCTGAGATCTGTCATGTACCATTTTGGAACCTTCTTGGGATCGATCAGGTACCATTTTGGAACCTTCCTGTGGTCGATCAGGTACCATTTTGGAACCTTCATGTGATCGACCAGGTACCATTTTGGAACCTTCCTGGGATCGATCAGGTACCATTTTGGAACCTTCCTGTGGTCGATCAGGTACCATTTTGGAACCTTCCTGAGATCTCTCATGTACCATTTTGGAACCTTCCTGGGATCAATCAGGTATCATTTTGGAACCTTCCTGGGATCGACCAGGTACCATTTTGGAACCTTCCTGGGATCGACCAGGTACCATTTTGAAACCTTTCAGAGATCGATCAGGTACCATTTTGAAACCTTCCTGGGATCGATCAGGTACCATTTTGGAACCTTCCTGGGATCGGCCAGGTACCATTTTGGAACCTTCCTGGGATCTATCAGGTACCATTTTGGAACCTTCCTGGGATCGACCAGGTACCATTTTGGAACCTTCTTGGGATCGATCAGGTACCATTTTGGAACCTTCCTGTGGTCGATCAGGTACCATTTTGGAACCTTCCTGGGATCTATCAGGTACCATTTTGGAACCTTCCTGGGATCGACCAGGTACCATTTTGGAACCTTCCTGGGATCGATCAGGTACCATTTTGGAACCTTCCTAGGATCGACCAGGTACCATTTTGGAACCTTCCTGAGATTAATCAGGTACCATTTTGGAACCTTCCTGGGATCGATCAGGTATCATTTTGGAACCTTCCTGGGATCGACCAGGTACCATTTTGGAACGTTCCTGAGATTAATCAGGTACCATTTTGGAACCTTCCTGTGGTCGATCAGGTACCATTTTGGAACCTTCCTGAGATCTCTCATGTACCATTTTGGAACCTTCATGTGATCGACCAGGTACCATTTTGGAACCTTCTTGGGATCGATCAGGTACCATTTTGGAACCTTCCTGTGGTCGATCAGGTACCATTTTGGAACCTTCCTGAGATCTCTCATGTACCATTTTGGAACCTTCATGGGATCGATCAGGTACCATTTTGGAACCTTCCTGTGGTCGATCAGGTACCATTTTGGAACCTTCCTGAGATCTGTCATGTACCATTTTGGAACCTTCTTGGGATCGATCAGGTACCATTTTGGAACCTTCCTGTGGTCGATCAGGTACCATTTTGGAACCTTCCTGAGATCTCTCATGTACCATTTTGGAACCTTCCTGGGATCGATCAGGTACCATTTTGGAACCTTCCTGGGATCGACCAGGTACCATTTTGGAACCTTCCTGGGATCAATCAGGTATCATTTTGGAACCTTCCTGGGATCGACCAGGTACCATTTTGGAACCTTCCTGGGATCGACCAGGTACCATTTTGAAACCTTTCAGAGATCGATCAGGTACCATTTTGAAACCTTCCTGGGATCGATCAGGTACCATTTTGGAACCTTCCTGGGATCGGCCAGGTACCATTTTGGAACCTTCCTGGGATCTATCAGGTACCATTTTGGAACCTTCCTGGGATCGACCAAGTACCATTTTGGAACCTTCCTGGGATCGATCAGGTACCATTTTGGAACCTTTCTAGGATCGACCAGGTACCATTTTGGAACCTTCCTGGGATCGACCAGGTACCATTTTGGAACCTTCCTGAGATTAATCAGGTACCATTTTGGAACCTTCCCGGGATCGATCAGGTACCATTTTGGAACCTTCCTGTGGTCGATCAGGTACCATTTTGGAACCTTCCTGGGATCTATCAGGTACCATTTTGGAACCTTCCTGGGATCGACCAGGTACCATTTTGGAACCTTCCTGGGATCGATCAGGTACCATTTTGGAACCTTCCTAGGATCGACCAGGTACCATTTTGGAACCTTCCTGAGATTAATCAGGTACCATTTTGGAACCTTCCTGGGATCGATCAGGTATCATTTTGGAACCTTCCTGGGATCGACCAGGTACCATTTTGGAACGTTCCTGAGATTAATCAGGTACCATTTTGGAACCTTCCTGTGGTCGATCAGGTACCATTTTGGAACCTTCCTGAGATCTCTCATGTACCATTTTGGAACCTTCATGTGATCGACCAGGTACCATTTTGGAACCTTCTTGGGATCGATCAGGTACCATTTTGGAACCTTCCTGTGGTCGATCAGGTACCATTTTGGAACCTTCCTGAGATCTCTCATGTACCATTTTGGAACCTTCATGGGATCGATCAGGTACCATTTTGGAACCTTCCTGTGGTCGATCAGGTACCATTTTGGAACCTTCCTGAGATCTGTCATGTACCATTTTGGAACCTTCTTGGGATCGATCAGGTACCATTTTGGAACCTTCCTGTGGTCGATCAGGTACCATTTTGGAACCTTCCTGAGATCTCTCATGTACCATTTTGGAACCTTCCTGGGATCGATCAGGTACCATTTTGGAACCTTCCTGGGATCGACCAGGTACCATTTTGGAACCTTCCTGGGATCAATCAGGTATCATTTTGGAACCTTCCTGGGATCGACCAGGTACCATTTTGGAACCTTCCTGGGATCGACCAGGTACCATTTTGAAACCTTTCAGAGATCGATCAGGTACCATTTTGAAACCTTCCTGGGATCGATCAGGTACCATTTTGGAACCTTCCTGGGATCGGCCAGGTACCATTTTGGAACCTTCCTGGGATCTATCAGGTACCATTTTGGAACCTTCCTGGGATCGACCAAGTACCATTTTGGAACCTTCCTGGGATCGATCAGGTACCATTTTGGAACCTTTCTAGGATCGACCAGGTACCATTTTGGAACCTTCCTGGGATCGACCAGGTACCATTTTGGAACCTTCCTGAGATTAATCAGGTACCATTTTGGAACCTTCCCGGGATCGATCAGGTACCATTTTGGAACCTTCCTGTGGTCGATCAGGTACCATTTTGGAACCTTCCTGAGATCTCTCATGTACCATTTTGGAACCTTCCTAGGATCGACCAGGTACCATTTTGGAACCTTCCTGGGATCGACCAGGTACCATTTTGGAACCTTCCTGGGATCGACCAAGTACCATTTTGGAACCTTCCTGGGATCGACCAGGTAACATTTTGGAACCTTTCTGAGATCGATCAGGTACCATTTTGAAACCTTCCTGGGATCGATCAGGTACCATTTTGGAACCTTCATGTGATCGACCAGGTACCATTTTGGAACCTTCCTGGGATCGATCAGGTACCATTTTGGAACCTTCCTGTGGTCGATCAGGTACCATTTTGGAACCTTCCTGAGATCTCTCATGTACCATTTTGGAACCTTCCTGGGATCAATCAGGTATCATTTTGGAACCTTCCTGGGATCGACCAGGTACCATTTTGGAACCTTCCTGGGATCGACCAGGTACCATTTTGAAACCTTTCAGAGATCGATCAGGTACCATTTTGAAACCTTCCTGGGATCGATCAGGTACCATTTTGGAACCTTCCTGGGATCGGCCAGGTACCATTTTGGAACCTTCCTGGGATCTATCAGGTACCATTTTGGAACCTTCCTGGGATCGACCAGGTACCATTTTGGAACCTTCTTGGGATCGATCAGGTACCATTTTGGAACCTTCCTGTGGTCGATCAGGTACCATTTTGGAACCTTCCTGGGATCTATCAGGTACCATTTTGGAACCTTCCTGGGATCGACCAGGTACCATTTTGGAACCTTCCTGGGATCGATCAGGTACCATTTTGGAACCTTCCTAGGATCGACCAGGTACCATTTTGGAACCTTCCTGAGATTAATCAGGTACCATTTTGGAACCTTCCTGGGATCGATCAGGTATCATTTTGGAACCTTCCTGGGATCGACCAGGTACCATTTTGGAACGTTCCTGAGATTAATCAGGTACCATTTTGGAACCTTCCTGTGGTCGATCAGGTACCATTTTGGAACCTTCCTGAGATCTCTCATGTACCATTTTGGAACCTTCATGTGATCGACCAGGTACCATTTTGGAACCTTCTTGGGATCGATCAGGTACCATTTTGGAACCTTCCTGTGGTCGATCAGGTACCATTTTGGAACCTTCCTGAGATCTCTCATGTACCATTTTGGAACCTTCATGGGATCGATCAGGTACCATTTTGGAACCTTCCTGTGGTCGATCAGGTACCATTTTGGAACCTTCCTGAGATCTGTCATGTACCATTTTGGAACCTTCTTGGGATCGATCAGGTACCATTTTGGAACCTTCCTGTGGTCGATCAGGTACCATTTTGGAACCTTCCTGAGATCTCTCATGTACCATTTTGGAACCTTC
Organism: Pristionchus mayeri; assembly: GCA_036245805.1. Lineage (NCBI taxonomy): Eukaryota > Metazoa > Nematoda > Chromadorea > Rhabditida > Neodiplogasteridae > Pristionchus > Pristionchus mayeri. The sequence continues at coordinate 37,175,035 of BTRK01000006.1, read as the reverse complement.
CTGGGATCGATCAGGTACCATTTTGGAACCTTCCTGGGATCGACCAGGTACCATTTTGGAACCTTCCTGGGATCAATCAGGTATCATTTTGGAACCTTCCTGGGATCGACCAGGTACCATTTTGGAACCTTCCTGGGATCGACCAGGTACCATTTTGAAACCTTTCAGAGATCGATCAGGTACCATTTTGAAACCTTCCTGGGATCGATCAGGTACCATTTTGGAACCTTCCTGGGATCGGCCAGGTACCATTTTGGAACCTTCCTGGGATCTATCAGGTACCATTTTGGAACCTTCCTGGGATCGACCAAGTACCATTTTGGAACCTTCCTGGGATCGATCAGGTACCATTTTGGAACCTTTCTAGGATCGACCAGGTACCATTTTGGAACCTTCCTGGGATCGACCAGGTACCATTTTGGAACCTTCCTGAGATTAATCAGGTACCATTTTGGAACCTTCCCGGGATCGATCAGGTACCATTTTGGAACCTTCCTGTGGTCGATCAGGTACCATTTTGGAACCTTCCTGGGATCTATCAGGTACCATTTTGGAACCTTCCTGGGATCGACCAGGTACCATTTTGGAACCTTCCTGGGATCGATCAGGTACCATTTTGGAACCTTCCTAGGATCGACCAGGTACCATTTTGGAACCTTCCTGAGATTAATCAGGTACCATTTTGGAACCTTCCTGGGATCGATCAGGTATCATTTTGGAACCTTCCTGGGATCGACCAGGTACCATTTTGGAACGTTCCTGAGATTAATCAGGTACCATTTTGGAACCTTCCTGTGGTCGATCAGGTACCATTTTGGAACCTTCCTGAGATCTCTCATGTACCATTTTGGAACCTTCATGTGATCGACCAGGTACCATTTTGGAACCTTCTTGGGATCGATCAGGTACCATTTTGGAACCTTCCTGTGGTCGATCAGGTACCATTTTGGAACCTTCCTGAGATCTCTCATGTACCATTTTGGAACCTTCATGGGATCGATCAGGTACCATTTTGGAACCTTCCTGTGGTCGATCAGGTACCATTTTGGAACCTTCCTGAGATCTGTCATGTACCATTTTGGAACCTTCTTGGGATCGATCAGGTACCATTTTGGAACCTTCCTGTGGTCGATCAGGTACCATTTTGGAACCTTCCTGAGATCTCTCATGTACCATTTTGGAACCTTCCTGGGATCGATCAGGTACCATTTTGGAACCTTCCTGGGATCGACCAGGTACCATTTTGGAACCTTCCTGGGATCAATCAGGTATCATTTTGGAACCTTCCTGGGATCGACCAGGTACCATTTTGGAACCTTCCTGGGATCGACCAGGTACCATTTTGAAACCTTTCAGAGATCGATCAGGTACCATTTTGAAACCTTCCTGGGATCGATCAGGTACCATTTTGGAACCTTCCTGGGATCGGCCAGGTACCATTTTGGAACCTTCCTGGGATCTATCAGGTACCATTTTGGAACCTTCCTGGGATCGACCAAGTACCATTTTGGAACCTTCCTGGGATCGATCAGGTACCATTTTGGAACCTTTCTAGGATCGACCAGGTACCATTTTGGAACCTTCCTGGGATCGACCAGGTACCATTTTGGAACCTTCCTGAGATTAATCAGGTACCATTTTGGAACCTTCCCGGGATCGATCAGGTACCATTTTGGAACCTTCCTGTGGTCGATCAGGTACCATTTTGGAACCTTCCTGAGATCTCTCATGTACCATTTTGGAACCTTCCTGAGATCTCTCATGTACCATTTTGGAACCTTCCTAGGATCGACCAGGTACCATTTTGGAACCTCCTTGGGATCGATCAGGTACCATTTTGGAACCTTCCTGTGGTCGATCAGGTACCATTTTGGAACCTTCCTGGGATCTATCAGGTACCATTTTGGAACCTTCCTGGGATCGACCAGGTACCATTTTGGAACCTTCCTGGGATCGATCAGGTACCATTTTGGAACCTTCCTAGGATCGACCAGGTACCATTTTGGAACCTTCCTGAGATTAATCAGGTACCATTTTGGAACCTTCCTGGGATCGATCAGGTATCATTTTGGAACCTTCCTGGGATCGACCAGGTACCATTTTGGAACGTTCCTGAGATTAATCAGGTACCATTTTGGAACCTTCCTGTGGTCGATCAGGTACCATTTTGGAACCTTCCTGAGATCTCTCATGTACCATTTTGGAACCTTCATGTGATCGACCAGGTACCATTTTGGAACCTTCTTGGGATCGATCAGGTACCATTTTGGAACCTTCCTGTGGTCGATCAGGTACCATTTTGGAACCTTCCTGAGATCTCTCATGTACCATTTTGGAACCTTCATGGGATCGATCAGGTACCATTTTGGAACCTTCCTGTGGTCGATCAGGTACCATTTTGGAACCTTCCTGAGATCTGTCATGTACCATTTTGGAACCTTCTTGGGATCGATCAGGTACCATTTTGGAACCTTCCTGTGGTCGATCAGGTACCATTTTGGAACCTTCCTGAGATCTCTCATGTACCATTTTGGAACCTTCCTGGGATCGATCAGGTACCATTTTGGAACCTTCCTGGGATCGACCAGGTACCATTTTGGAACCTTCCTGGGATCAATCAGGTATCATTTTGGAACCTTCCTGGGATCGACCAGGTACCATTTTGGAACCTTCCTGGGATCGACCAGGTACCATTTTGAAACCTTTCAGAGATCGATCAGGTACCATTTTGAAACCTTCCTGGGATCGATCAGGTACCATTTTGGAACCTTCCTGGGATCGGCCAGGTACCATTTTGGAACCTTCCTGGGATCTATCAGGTACCATTTTGGAACCTTCCTGGGATCGACCAAGTACCATTTTGGAACCTTCCTGGGATCGATCAGGTACCATTTTGGAACCTTTCTAGGATCGACCAGGTACCATTTTGGAACCTTCCTGGGATCGACCAGGTACCATTTTGGAACCTTCCTGAGATTAATCAGGTACCATTTTGGAACCTTCCCGGGATCGATCAGGTACCATTTTGGAACCTTCCTGTGGTCGATCAGGTACCATTTTGGAACCTTCCTGGGATCTATCAGGTACCATTTTGGAACCTTCCTGGGATCGACCAGGTACCATTTTGGAACCTTCCTGGGATCGATCAGGTACCATTTTGGAACCTTCCTAGGATCGACCAGGTACCATTTTGGAACCTTCCTGAGATTAATCAGGTACCATTTTGGAACCTTCCTGGGATCGATCAGGTATCATTTTGGAACCTTCCTGGGATCGACCAGGTACCATTTTGGAACGTTCCTGAGATTAATCAGGTACCATTTTGGAACCTTCCTGTGGTCGATCAGGTACCATTTTGGAACCTTCCTGAGATCTCTCATGTACCATTTTGGAACCTTCATGTGATCGACCAGGTACCATTTTGGAACCTTCTTGGGATCGATCAGGTACCATTTTGGAACCTTCCTGTGGTCGATCAGGTACCATTTTGGAACCTTCCTGAGATCTCTCATGTACCATTTTGGAACCTTCATGGGATCGATCAGGTACCATTTTGGAACCTTCCTGTGGTCGATCAGGTACCATTTTGGAACCTTCCTGAGATCTGTCATGTACCATTTTGGAACCTTCTTGGGATCGATCAGGTACCATTTTGGAACCTTCCTGTGGTCGATCAGGTACCATTTTGGAACCTTCCTGAGATCTCTCATGTACCATTTTGGAACCTTCCTGGGATCGATCAGGTACCATTTTGGAACCTTCCTGGGATCGACCAGGTACCATTTTGGAACCTTCCTGGGATCAATCAGGTATCATTTTGGAACCTTCCTGGGATCGACCAGGTACCATTTTGGAACCTTCCTGGGATCGACCAGGTACCATTTTGAAACCTTTCAGAGATCGATCAGGTACCATTTTGAAACCTTCCTGGGATCGATCAGGTACCATTTTGGAACCTTCCTGGGATCGGCCAGGTACCATTTTGGAACCTTCCTGGGATCTATCAGGTACCATTTTGGAACCTTCCTGGGATCGACCAAGTACCATTTTGGAACCTTCCTGGGATCGATCAGGTACCATTTTGGAACCTTTCTAGGATCGACCAGGTACCATTTTGGAACCTTCCTGGGATCGACCAGGTACCATTTTGGAACCTTCCTGAGATTAATCAGGTACCATTTTGGAACCTTCCCGGGATCGATCAGGTACCATTTTGGAACCTTCCTGTGGTCGATCAGGTACCATTTTGGAACCTTCCTGAGATCTCTCATGTACCATTTTGGAACCTTCCTGAGATCTCTCATGTACCATTTTGGAACCTTCCTAGGATCGACCAGGTACCATTTTGGAACCTTCCTGGGATCGACCAGGTACCATTTTGGAACCTTCCTGGGATCGACCAAGTACCATTTTGGAACCTTCCTGGGATCGACCTGGTAACATTTTGGAACCTTTCTGAGATCGATCAGGTACCATTTTGAAACCTTCCTGGGATCGATCAGGTACCATTTTGGAACCTTCATGTGATCGACCAGGTACCATTTTGGAACCTTCCTGGGATCGATCAGGTACCATTTTGGAACCTTCCTGTGGTCGATCAGGTACCATTTTGGAACCTTCCTGAGATCTCTCATGTACCATTTTGGAACCTTCCTGGGATCAATCAGGTATCATTTTGGAACCTTCCTGGGATCGACCAGGTACCATTTTGGAACCTTCCTGGGATCGACCAGGTACCATTTTGAAACCTTTCAGAGATCGATCAGGTACCATTTTGAAACCTTCCTGGGATCGATCAGGTACCATTTTGGAACCTTCCTGGGATCGGCCAGGTACCATTTTGGAACCTTCCTGGGATCTATCAGGTACCATTTTGGAACCTTCCTGGGATCGACCAGGTACCATTTTGGAACCTTCCTGAGATTAATCAGGTACCATTTTGGAACCTTCCTGGGATCGACCAGGTACCATTTTGGAACCTTCCTGAGATTAATCAGGTACCATTTTGGAACCTTCCTGTGGTCGATCAGGTACCATTTTGGAACCTTCCTGAGATCTCTCATGTTCCATTTTGGAACCTTCATGTGATCGACCAGGTACCATTTTGGAACCTTCTTGGGATCGATCAGGTACCATTTTGGAACCTTCCTGTGGTCGATCAGGTACCATTTTGGAACCTTCCTGAGATCTCTCATGTACCATTTTGGAACCTTCATGGGATCGATCAGGTACCATTTTGGAACCTTCCTGTGGTCGATCAGGTACCATTTTGGAACCTTCCTGAGATCTCTCATGTACCATTTTGGAACCTTCTTGGGATCGATCAGGTACCATTTTGGAACCTTCCTGTGGTCGATCAGGTAATATTTTGGAACCTTCCTGAGATCTCTCATGTACCATTTTGGAACCTTCCTGGGATCGATCAGGTACCATTTTGGAACCTTCCTGGGATCGACCAGGTACCATTTTGGAACCTTCCTGGGATCAATCAGGTATCATTTTGGAACCTTCCTGGGATCGACCAGGTACCATTTTGGAACCTTCCTGGGATCGACCAGGTATCATTTTGGAACCTTTCAGAGATCGATCAGGTACCATTTTGAAACCTTCCTGGGATCGATCAGGTACCATTTTGGAACCTTCCTGGGATCGGCCAGGTACCATTTTGGAACCTTCCTGGGATCTATCAGGTACCATTTTGGAACCTTCCTGGGATCGACCAAGTACCATTTTGGAACCTTCCTGGGATCGATCAGGTACCATTTTGGAACCTTTCTAGGATCGACCAGGTACCATTTTGGAACCTTCCTGGGATCGACCAGGTACCATTTTGGAACCTTCCTGAGATTAATCAGGTACCATTTTGGAACCTTCCCGGGATCGATCAGGTACCATTTTGGAACCTTCCTGTGGTCGATCAGGTACCATTTTGGAACCTTCCTGAGATCTCTCATGTACCATTTTGGAACCTTCCTGAGATCTCTCATGTACCATTTTGGAACCTTCCTAGGATCGACCAGGTACCATTTTGGAACCTTCCTGAGATTAATCAGGTACCATTTTGGAACCTTCATGTGATCGACCAGGTACCATTTTGGAACCTTCCTGGGATCGACCAAGTACCATTTTGGAACCTTCCTGGGATCGATCAGGTACCATTTTGGAACCTTTCTAGGATCGACCAGGTACCATTTTGGAACCTTCCTGGGATCTATCAGGTACCATTTTGGAACCTTCCTGGGATCGACCAAGTACCATTTTGGAACCTTCCTGGGATCGATCAGGTACCATTTTGGAACCTTCCTGTGGTCGATCAGGTACCATTTTGGAACCTTCCTGAGATCTCTCATGTACCATTTTGGAACCTTCCTGGGATCAATCAGGTATCATTTTGGAACCTTCCTGGGATCGACCAGGTACCATTTTGGAACCTTCCTGGGATCGACCAGGTACCATTTTGAAACCTTTCAGAGATCGATCAGGTACCATTTTGGAACCTTCCTGGGATCTATCAGGTACCATTTTGGAACCTTCCTGGGATCGACCAGGTACCATTTTGGAACCTTCTTGGGATCGATCAGGTACCATTTTGGAACCTTCCTGTGGTCGATCAGGTACCATTTTGGAACCTTCCTGGGATCTATCAGGTACCATTTTGTAACCTTCCTGGGATCGACCAGGTACCATTTTGGAACCTTCCTGGGATCGATCAGGTACCATTTTGGAACCTTCCTAGGATCGACCAGGTACCATTTTGGAACCTTCCTGGGATCGACCAGGTACCATTTTGGAACCTTCCTGAGATTAATCAGGTACCATTTTGGAACCTTCCTGGGATCGATCAGGTATCATTTTGGAACCTTCCTGGGATCGACCAGGTACCATTTTGGAACGTTCCTGAGATTAATCAGGTACCATTTTGGAACCTTCCTGTGGTCGATCAGGTACCATTTTGGAACCTTCCTGAGATCTCTCATGTACCATTTTGGAAACTTCATGTGATCGACCAGGTACCATTTTGGAACCTTCTTGGGATCGATCAGGTACCATTTTGGAACCTTCCTAGGATCGACCAGGTACCATTTTGGAACCTTCCTGGGATCGACCAGGTACCATTTTGGAACCTTTCTGAGATTAATCAGGTACCATTTTGGAACCTTCCTGGGATCGATCAGGTACCATTTTGGAACCTTCCTGTGGTCGATCAGGTACCATTTTGGAACTTTCCTGAGATCTCTCATGTACCATTTTGGAACCTTCCTGAGATCTCTCATGTACCATTTTGGAACCTTCCTAGGATCGACCAGGTACCATTTTGGAACCTTCCTGGGATCGACCAGGTACCATTTTGGAACCTTCCTGGGATCGACCAAGTACCATTTTGGAACCTTCCTGGGATCGACCAGGTAACATTTTGGAACCTTTCTGAGATCGATCAGGTACCATTTTGAAACCTTCCTGGGATCGATCAGGTACCATTTTGGAACCTTCATGTGATCGACCAGGTACCATTTTGGAACCTTCCTGGGATCGATCAGGTACCATTTTGGAACCTTCCTGTGGTCGATCAGGTACCATTTTGGAACCTTCCTGAGATCTCTCATGTACCATTTTGGAACCTTCCTGGGATCAATCAGGTATCATTTTGGAACCTTCCTGGGATCGACCAGGTACCATTTTGGAACCTTCCTGGGATCGACCAGGTACCATTTTGAAACCTTTCAGAGATCGATCAGGTACCATTTTGAAACCTTCCTGGGATCGATCAGGTACCATTTTGGAACCTTCCTGGGATCGGACAGGTACCATTTTGGAACCTTCCTGGGATCTATCAGGTACCATTTTGGAACCTTCCTGGGATCGACCAGGTACCATTTTGGAACCTTCTTGGGATCGATCAGGTACCATTTTGGAACCTTCCTGTGGTCGATCAGGTACCATTTTGGAACCTTCCTGGGATCTATCAGGTACCATTTTGGAACCTTCCTGGGATCGACCAGGTACCATTTTGGAACCTTCCTGGGATCGATCAGGTACCATTTTGGAACCTTCCTAGGATCGACCAGGTACCATTTTGGAACCTTCCTGAGATTAATCAGGTACCATTTTGGAACCTTCCTGGGATCGATCAGGTATCATTTTGGAACCTTCCTGGGATCGACCAGGTACCATTTTGGAACGTTCCTGAGATTAATCAGGTACCATTTTGGAACCTTCCTGTGGTCGATCAGGTACCATTTTGGAACCTTCCTGAGATCTCTCATGTACCATTTTGGAACCTTCATGGGATCGATCAGGTACCATTTTGGAACCTTCCTGTGGTCGATCAGGTACCATTTTGGAACCTTCCTGAGATCTCTCATGTACCATTTTGGAACCTTCTTGGGATCGATCAGGTACCATTTTGGAACCTTCCTGTGGTCGATCAGGTAGCATTTTGGAACCTTCCTGAGATCTCTCATGTACCATTTTGGAACCTTCCTGGGATCGATCAGGTACCATTTTGGAACCTTCCTGGGATCGACCAGGTACCATTTTGGAACCTTCCTGGGATCAATCAGGTATCATTTTGGAACCTTCCTGGGATCGACCAGGTACCATTTTGGAACCTTCCTGGGATCGACCAGGTACCATTTTGAAACCTTTCAGAGATCGATCAGGTACCATTTTGAAACCTTCCTGAGATCTCTCATGTACCATTTTGGAACCTTCCTGGGATCGATCAGGTACCATTTTGGAACCTTCCTGGGATCGACCAGGTACCATTTTGGAACCTTCCTGGGATCAATCAGGTATCATTTTGGAACCTTCCTGGGATCGACCAGGTACCATTTTGGAACCTTCCTGGGATCGACCAGGTACCATTTTGAAACCTTTCAGAGATCGATCAGGTACCATTTTGAAACCTTCCTGGGATCGATCAGGTACCATTTTGGAACCTTCCTGGGATCGGCCAGGTACCATTTTGGAACCTTCCTGGGATCTATCAGGTACCATTTTGGAACCTTCCTGGGATCGACCAAGTACCATTTTGGAACCTTCCTGGGATCGATCAGGTACCATTTTGGAACCTTTCTAGGATCGACCAGGTACCATTTTGGAACCTTCCTGGGATCGACCAGGTACCATTTTGGAACCTTCCTGAGATTAATCAGGTACCATTTTGGAACCTTCCCGGGATCGATCAGGTACCATTTTGGAACCTTCCTGTGGTCGATCAGGTACCATTTTGGAACCTTCCTGAGATCTCTCATGTACCATTTTGGAACCTTCCTGAGATCTCTCATGTACCATTTTGGAACCTTCCTAGGATCGACCAGGTACCATTTTGGAACCTCCTTGGGATCGATCAGGTACCATTTTGGAACCTTCCTGTGGTCGATCAGGTACCATTTTGGAACCTTCCTGGGATCTATCAGGTACCATTTTGGAACCTTCCTGGGATCGACCAGGTACCATTTTGGAACCTTCCTGGGATCGATCAGGTACCATTTTGGAACCTTCCTAGGATCGACCAGGTACCATTTTGGAACCTTCCTGAGATTAATCAGGTACCATTTTGGAACCTTCCTGGGATCGATCAGGTATCATTTTGGAACCTTCCTGGGATCGACCAGGTACCATTTTGGAACGTTCCTGAGATTAATCAGGTACCATTTTGGAACCTTCCTGTGGTCGATCAGGTACCATTTTGGAACCTTCCTGAGATCTCTCATGTACCATTTTGGAACCTTCATGTGATCGACCAGGTACCATTTTGGAACCTTCTTGGGATCGATCAGGTACCATTTTGGAACCTTCCTGTGGTCGATCAGGTACCATTTTGGAACCTTCCTGAGATCTCTCATGTACCATTTTGGAACCTTCATGGGATCGATCAGGTACCATTTTGGAACCTTCCTGTGGTCGATCAGGTACCATTTTGGAACCTTCCTGAGATCTGTCATGTACCATTTTGGAACCTTCTTGGGATCGATCAGGTACCATTTTGGAACCTTCCTGTGGTCGATCAGGTACCATTTTGGAACCTTCCTGAGATCTCTCATGTACCATTTTGGAACCTTCCTGGGATCGATCAGGTACCATTTTGGAACCTTCCTGGGATCGACCAGGTACCATTTTGGAACCTTCCTGGGATCAATCAGGTATCATTTTGGAACCTTCCTGGGATCGACCAGGTACCATTTTGGAACCTTCCTGGGATCGACCAGGTACCATTTTGAAACCTTTCAGAGATCGATCAGGTACCATTTTGAAACCTTCCTGGGATCGATCAGGTACCATTTTGGAACCTTCCTGGGATCGGCCAGGTACCATTTTGGAACCTTCCTGGGATCTATCAGGTACCATTTTGGAACCTTCCTGGGATCGACCAAGTACCATTTTGGAACCTTCCTGGGATCGATCAGGTACCATTTTGGAACCTTTCTAGGATCGACCAGGTACCATTTTGGAACCTTCCTGGGATCGACCAGGTACCATTTTGGAACCTTCCTGAGATTAATCAGGTACCATTTTGGAACCTTCCCGGGATCGATCAGGTACCATTTTGGAACCTTCCTGTGGTCGATCAGGTACCATTTTGGAACCTTCCTGGGATCTATCAGGTACCATTTTGGAACCTTCCTGGGATCGACCAGGTACCATTTTGGAACCTTCCTGGGATCGATCAGGTACCATTTTGGAACCTTCCTAGGATCGACCAGGTACCATTTTGGAACCTTCCTGAGATTAATCAGGTACCATTTTGGAACCTTCCTGGGATCGATCAGGTATCATTTTGGAACCTTCCTGGGATCGACCAGGTACCATTTTGGAACGTTCCTGAGATTAATCAGGTACCATTTTGGAACCTTCCTGTGGTCGATCAGGTACCATTTTGGAACCTTCCTGAGATCTCTCATGTACCATTTTGGAACCTTCATGTGATCGACCAGGTACCATTTTGGAACCTTCTTGGGATCGATCAGGTACCATTTTGGAACCTTCCTGTGGTCGATCAGGTACCATTTTGGAACCTTCCTGAGATCTCTCATGTACCATTTTGGAACCTTCATGGGATCGATCAGGTACCATTTTGGAACCTTCCTGTGGTCGATCAGGTACCATTTTGGAACCTTCCTGAGATCTGTCATGTACCATTTTGGAACCTTCTTGGGATCGATCAGGTACCATTTTGGAACCTTCCTGTGGTCGATCAGGTACCATTTTGGAACCTTCCTGAGATCTCTCATGTACCATTTTGGAACCTTCCTGGGATCGATCAGGTACCATTTTGGAACCTTCCTGGGATCGACCAGGTACCATTTTGGAACCTTCCTGGGATCAATCAGGTATCATTTTGGAACCTTCCTGGGATCGACCAGGTACCATTTTGGAACCTTCCTGGGATCGACCAGGTACCATTTTGAAACCTTTCAGAGATCGATCAGGTACCATTTTGAAACCTTCCTGGGATCGATCAGGTACCATTTTGGAACCTTCCTGGGATCGGCCAGGTACCATTTTGGAACCTTCCTGGGATCTATCAGGTACCATTTTGGAACCTTCCTGGGATCGACCAAGTACCATTTTGGAACCTTCCTGGGATCGATCAGGTACCATTTTGGAACCTTTCTAGGATCGACCAGGTACCATTTTGGAACCTTCCTGGGATCGACCAGGTACCATTTTGGAACCTTCCTGAGATTAATCAGGTACCATTTTGGAACCTTCCCGGGATCGATCAGGTACCATTTTGGAACCTTCCTGTGGTCGATCAGGTACCATTTTGGAACCTTCCTGAGATCTCTCATGTACCATTTTGGAACCTTCCTGAGATCTCTCATGTACCATTTTGGAACCTTCCTAGGATCGACCAGGTACCATTTTGGAACCTTCCTGGGATCGACCAGGTACCATTTTGGAACCTTCCTGGGATCGACCAAGTACCATTTTGGAACCTTCCTGGGATCGACCTGGTAACATTTTGGAACCTTTCTGAGATCGATCAGGTACCATTTTGAAACCTTCCTGGGATCGATCAGGTACCATTTTGGAACCTTCATGTGATCGACCAGGTACCATTTTGGAACCTTCCTGGGATCGATCAGGTACCATTTTGGAACCTTCCTGTGGTCGATCAGGTACCATTTTGGAACCTTCCTGAGATCTCTCATGTACCATTTTGGAACCTTCCTGGGATCAATCAGGTATCATTTTGGAACCTTCCTGGGATCGACCAGGTACCATTTTGGAACCTTCCTGGGATCGACCAGGTACCATTTTGAAACCTTTCAGAGATCGATCAGGTACCATTTTGAAACCTTCCTGGGATCGATCAGGTACCATTTTGGAACCTTCCTGGGATCGGCCAGGTACCATTTTGGAACCTTCCTGGGATCTATCAGGTACCATTTTGGAACCTTCCTGGGATCGACCAGGTACCATTTTGGAACCTTCCTGAGATTAATCAGGTACCATTTTGGAACCTTCCTGGGATCGACCAGGTACCATTTTGGAACCTTCCTGAGATTAATCAGGTACCATTTTGGAACCTTCCTGTGGTCGATCAGGTACCATTTTGGAACCTTCCTGAGATCTCTCTTGTTCCATTTTGGAACCTTCATGTGATCGACCAGGTACCATTTTGGAACCTTCTTGGGATCGATCAGGTACCATTTTGGAACCTTCCTGTGGTCGATCAGGTACCATTTTGGAACCTTCCTGAGATCTCTCATGTACCATTTTGGAACCTTCATGGGATCGATCAGGTACCATTTTGGAACCTTCCTGTGGTCGATCAGGTACCATTTTGGAACCTTCCTGAGATCTCTCATGTACCATTTTGGAACCTTCTTGGGATCGATCAGGTACCATTTTGGAACCTTCCTGTGGTCGATCAGGTAATATTTTGGAACCTTCCTGAGATCTCTCATGTACCATTTTGGAACCTTCCTGGGATCGATCAGGTACCATTTTGGAACCTTCCTGGGATCGACCAGGTACCATTTTGGAACCTTCCTGGGATCAATCAGGTATCATTTTGGAACCTTCCTGGGATCGACCAGGTACCATTTTGGAACCTTCCTGGGATCGACCAGGTATCATTTTGGAACCTTTCAGAGATCGATCAGGTACCATTTTGAAACCTTCCTGGGATCGATCAGGTACCATTTTGGAACCTTCCTGGGATCGGCCAGGTACCATTTTGGAACCTTCCTGGGATCTATCAGGTACCATTTTGGAACCTTCCTGGGATCGACCAAGTACCATTTTGGAACCTTCCTGGGATCGATCAGGTACCATTTTGGAACCTTTCTAGGATCGACCAGGTACCATTTTGGAACCTTCCTGGGATCGACCAGGTACCATTTTGGAACCTTCCTGAGATTAATCAGGTACCATTTTGGAACCTTCCCGGGATCGATCAGGTACCATTTTGGAACCTTCCTGTGGTCGATCAGGTACCATTTTGGAACCTTCCTGAGATCTCTCATGTACCATTTTGGAACCTTCCTGAGATCTCTCATGTACCATTTTGGAACCTTCCTAGGATCGACCAGGTACCATTTTGGAACCTTCCTGAGATTAATCAGGTACCATTTTGGAACCTTCATGTGATCGACCAGGTACCATTTTGGAACCTTCCTGGGATCGACCAAGTACCATTTTGGAACCTTCCTGGGATCGATCAGGTACCATTTTGGAACCTTTCTAGGATCGACCAGGTACCATTTTGGAACCTTCCTGGGATCTATCAGGTACCATTTTGGAACCTTCCTGGGATCGACCAAGTACCATTTTGGAACCTTCCTGGGATCGATCAGGTACCATTTTGGAACCTTCCTGTGGTCGATCAGGTACCATTTTGGAACCTTCCTGAGATCTCTCATGTACCATTTTGGAACCTTCCTGGGATCAATCAGGTATCATTTTGGAACCTTCCTGGGATCGACCAGGTACCATTTTGGAACCTTCCTGGGATCGACCAGGTACCATTTTGAAACCTTTCAGAGATCGATCAGGTACCATTTTGGAACCTTCCTGGGATCTATCAGGTACCATTTTGGAACCTTCCTGGGATCGACCAGGTACCATTTTGGAACCTTCTTGGGATCGATCAGGTACCATTTTGGAACCTTCCTGTGGTCGATCAGGTACCATTTTGGAACCTTCCTGGGATCTATCAGGTACCATTTTGTAACCTTCCTGGGATCGACCAGGTACCATTTTGGAACCTTCCTGGGATCGATCAGGTACCATTTTGGAACCTTCCTAGGATCGACCAGGTACCATTTTGGAACCTTCCTGGGATCGACCAGGTACCATTTTGGAACCTTCCTGAGATTAATCAGGTACCATTTTGGAACCTTCCTGGGATCGATCAGGTATCATTTTGGAACCTTCCTGGGATCGACCAGGTACCATTTTGGAACGTTCCTGAGATTAATCAGGTACCATTTTGGAACCTTCCTGTGGTCGATCAGGTACCATTTTGGAACCTTCCTGAGATCTCTCATGTACCATTTTGGAAACTTCATGTGATCGACCAGGTACCATTTTGGAACCTTCTTGGGATCGATCAGGTACCATTTTGGAACCTTCCTAGGATCGACCAGGTACCATTTTGGAACCTTCATGTGATCGACCAGGTACCATTTTGGAACCTTCTTGGGATCGATCAGGTACCATTTTGGAACCTTCCTGTGGTCGATCAGGTACCATTTTGGAACCTTCCTGAGATCTCTCATGTACCATTTTGGAACCTTCATGGGATCGATCAGGTACCATTTTGGAACCTTCCTGTGGTCGATCAGGTACCATTTTGGAACCTTCCTGAGATCTCTCATGTACCATTTTGGAACCTTCTTGGGATCGATCAGGTACCATTTTGGAACCTTCCTGTGGTCGATCAGGTAATATTTTGGAACCTTCCTGAGATCTCTCATGTACCATTTTGGAACCTTCCTGGGATCGATCAGGTACCATTTTGGAACCTTCCTGGGATCGACCAGGTACCATTTTGGAACCTTCCTGGGATCAATCAGGTATCATTTTGGAACCTTCCTGGGATCGACCAGGTACCATTTTGGAACCTTCCTGGGATCGACCAGGTATCATTTTGGAACCTTTCAGAGATCGATCAGGTACCATTTTGAAACCTTCCTGGGATCGATCAGGTACCATTTTGGAACCTTCCTGGGATCGGCCAGGTACCATTTTGGAACCTTCCTGGGATCTATCAGGTACCATTTTGGAACCTTCCTGGGATCGACCAAGTACCATTTTGGAACCTTCCTGGGATCGATCAGGTACCATTTTGGAACCTTTCTAGGATCGACCAGGTACCATTTTGGAACCTTCCTGGGATCGACCAGGTACCATTTTGGAACCTTCCTGAGATTAATCAGGTACCATTTTGGAACCTTCCCGGGATCGATCAGGTACCATTTTGGAACCTTCCTGTGGTCGATCAGGTACCATTTTGGAACCTTCCTGAGATCTCTCATGTACCATTTTGGAACCTTCCTGAGATCTCTCATGTACCATTTTGGAACCTTCCTAGGATCGACCAGGTACCATTTTGGAACCTTCCTGAGATTAATCAGGTACCATTTTGGAACCTTCATGTGATCGACCAGGTACCATTTTGGAACCTTCCTGGGATCGACCAAGTACCATTTTGGAACCTTCCTGGGATCGATCAGGTACCATTTTGGAACCTTTCTAGGATCGACCAGGTACCATTTTGGAACCTTCCTGGGATCTATCAGGTACCATTTTGGAACCTTCCTGGGATCGACCAAGTACCATTTTGGAACCTTCCTGGGATCGATCAGGTACCATTTTGGAACCTTCCTGTGGTCGATCAGGTACCATTTTGGAACCTTCCTGAGATCTCTCATGTACCATTTTGGAACCTTCCTGGGATCAATCAGGTATCATTTTGGAACCTTCCTGGGATCGACCAGGTACCATTTTGGAACCTTCCTGGGATCGACCAGGTACCATTTTGAAACCTTTCAGAGATCGATCAGGTACCATTTTGGAACCTTCCTGGGATCTATCAGGTACCATTTTGGAACCTTCCTGGGATCGACCAGGTACCATTTTGGAACCTTCTTGGGATCGATCAGGTACCATTTTGGAACCTTCCTGTGGTCGATCAGGTACCATTTTGGAACCTTCCTGGGATCTATCAGGTACCATTTTGTAACCTTCCTGGGATCGACCAGGTACCATTTTGGAACCTTCCTGGGATCGATCAGGTACCATTTTGGAACCTTCCTAGGATCGACCAGGTACCATTTTGGAACCTTCCTGGGATCGACCAGGTACCATTTTGGAACCTTCCTGAGATTAATCAGGTACCATTTTGGAACCTTCCTGGGATCGATCAGGTATCATTTTGGAACCTTCCTGGGATCGACCAGGTACCATTTTGGAACGTTCCTGAGATTAATCAGGTACCATTTTGGAACCTTCCTGTGGTCGATCAGGTACCATTTTGGAACCTTCCTGTGGTCGATCAGGTACCATTTTGGAACCTTCCTGAGATCTCTCATGTACCATTTTGGAACCTTCCTGGGATCAATCAGGTATCATTTTGGAACCTTCCTGGGATCGACCAGGTACCATTTTGGAACCTTCCTGGGATCGACCAGGTACCATTTTGGAACCTTTCTGAGATTAATCAGGTACCATTTTGGAACCTTCCTGGGATCGATCAGGTACCATTTTGGAACCTTCCTGTGGTCGATCAGGTACCATTTTGGAACTTTCCTGAGATCTCTCATGTACCATTTTGGAACCTTCCTGAGATCTCTCATGTACCATTTTGGAACCTTCCTAGGATCGACCAGGTACCATTTTGGAACCTTCCTGGGATCGACCAGGTACCATTTTGGAACCTTCCTGGGATCGACCAAGTACCATTTTGGAACCTTCCTGGGATCGACCAGGTAACATTTTGGAACCTTTCTGAGATCGATCAGGTACCATTTTGAAACCTTCCTGGGATCGATCAGGTACCATTTTGGAACCTTCATGTGATCGACCAGGTACCATTTTGGAACCTTCCTGGGATCGATCAGGTACCATTTTGGAACCTTCCTGTGGTCGATCAGGTACCATTTTGGAACCTTCCTGAGATCTCTCATGTACCATTTTGGAACCTTCCTGGGATCAATCAGGTATCATTTTGGAACCTTCCTGGGATCGACCAGGTACCATTTTGGAACCTTCCTGGGATCGACCAGGTACCATTTTGAAACCTTTCAGAGATCGATCAGGTACCATTTTGAAACCTTCCTGGGATCGATCAGGTACCATTTTGGAACCTTCCTGGGATCGGACAGGTACCATTTTGGAACCTTCCTGGGATCTATCAGGTACCATTTTGGAACCTTCCTGGGATCGACCAGGTACCATTTTGGAACCTTCTTGGGATCGATCAGGTACCATTTTGGAACCTTCCTGTGGTCGATCAGGTACCATTTTGGAACCTTCCTGGGATCTATCAGGTACCATTTTGGAACCTTCCTGGGATCGACCAGGTACCATTTTGGAACCTTCCTGGGATCGATCAGGTACCATTTTGGAACCTTCCTAGGATCGACCAGGTACCATTTTGGAACCTTCCTGAGATTAATCAGGTACCATTTTGGAACCTTCCTGGGATCGATCAGGTATCATTTTGGAACCTTCCTGGGATCGACCAGGTACCATTTTGGAACGTTCCTGAGATTAATCAGGTACCATTTTGGAACCTTCCTGTGGTCGATCAGGTACCATTTTGGAACCTTCCTGAGATCTCTCATGTACCATTTTGGAACCTTCATGGGATCGATCAGGTACCATTTTGGAACCTTCCTGTGGTCGATCAGGTACCATTTTGGAACCTTCCTGAGATCTCTCATGTACCATTTTGGAACCTTCTTGGGATCGATCAGGTACCATTTTGGAACCTTCCTGTGGTCGATCAGGTAGCATTTTGGAACCTTCCTGAGATCTCTCATGTACCATTTTGGAACCTTCCTGGGATCGATCAGGTACCATTTTGGAACCTTCCTGGGATCGACCAGGTACCATTTTGGAACCTTCCTGGGATCAATCAGGTATCATTTTGGAACCTTCCTGGGATCGACCAGGTACCATTTTGGAACCTTCCTGGGATCGACCAGGTACCATTTTGAAACCTTTCAGAGATCGATCAGGTACCATTTTGAAACCTTCCTGGGATCGATCAGGTACCATTTTGGAACCTTCCTGGGATCGGCCAGGTACCATTTTGGAACCTTCCTGAGATCTCTCATGTACCATTTTGGAACCTTCCTGAGATCTCTCATGTACCATTTTGGAACCTTCCTAGGATCGACCAGGTACCATTTTGGAACCTTCCTGGGATCGACCAGGTACCATTTTGGAACCTTCCTGGGATCGACCAAGTACCATTTTGGAACCTTCCTGGGATCGACCAGGTAACATTTTGGAACCTTTCTGAGATCGATCAGGTACCATTTTGAAACCTTCCTGGGATCGATCAGGTACCATTTTGGAACCTTCATGTGATCGACCAGGTACCATTTTGGAACCTTCCTGGGATCGATCAGGTACCATTTTGGAACCTTCCTGTGGTCGATCAGGTACCATTTTGGAACCTTCCTGAGATCTCTCATGTACCATTTTGGAACCTTCCTGGGATCAATCAGGTATCATTTTGGAACCTTCCTGGGATCGACCAGGTACCATTTTGGAACCTTCCTGGGATCGACCAGGTACCATTTTGAAACCTTTCAGAGATCGATCAGGTACCATTTTGAAACCTTCCTGGGATCGATCAGGTACCATTTTGGAACCTTCCTGGGATCGGCCAGGTACCATTTTGGAACCTTCCTGGGATCTATCAGGTACCATTTTGGAACCTTCCTGGGATCGACCAGTTACCATTTTGGAACCTTCTTGGGATCGATCAGGTACCATTTTGGAACCTTCCTGGGATCGATCAGGTACCATTTTGGAACCTTCATGTGATCGACCAGGTACCATTTTGGAACCTTCCTGGGATCTATCAGGTACCATTTTGGAACCTTCCTGAGATCTCTCATGTACCATTTTGGAACCTTCATGGGATCGATCAGGTACCATTTTGGAACCTTCCTGTGGTCGATCAGGTACCATTTTGGAACCTTCCTGAGATCTCTCATGTACCATTTTGGAACCTTCTTGGGATCGATCAGGTACCATTTTGGAACCTTCCTGTGGTCGATCAGGTACCATTTTGGAACCTTCCTGAGATCTCTCATGTACCATTTTGGAACCTTCCTGGGATCGATCAGGTACCATTTTGGAACCTTCCTGGGATCGACCAGGTACCATTTTGGAACCTTCCTGGGATCAATCAGGTATCATTTTGGAACCTTCCTGGGATCGACCAGGTACCATTTTGGAACCTTCCTGGGATCGACCAGGTACCATTTTGAAACCTTTCAGAGATCGATCAGGTACCATTTTGAAACCTTCCTGGGATCGATCAGGTACCATTTTGGAACCTTCCTGGGATCGGCCAGGTACCATTTTGGAACCTTCCTGAGATCTCTCATGTACCATTTTGGAACCTTCCTGAGATCTCTCATGTACCATTTTGGAACCTTCCTAGGATCGACCAGGTACCATTTTGGAACCTTCCTGGGATCGACCAGGTACCATTTTGGAACCTTCCTGGGATCGACCAAGTACCATTTTGGAACCTTCCTGGGATCGACCAGGTAACATTTTGGAACCTTTCTGAGATCGATCAGGTACCATTTTGAAACCTTCCTGGGATCGATCAGGTACCATTTTGGAACCTTCATGTGATCGACCAGGTACCATTTTGGAACCTTCCTGGGATCGATCAGGTACCATTTTGGAACCTTCCTGTGGTCGATCAGGTACCATTTTGGAACCTTCCTGAGATCTCTCATGTACCATTTTGGAACCTTCCTGGGATCAATCAGGTATCATTTTGGAACCTTCCTGGGATCGACCAGGTACCATTTTGGAACCTTCCTGGGATCGACCAGGTACCATTTTGAAACCTTTCAGAGATCGATCAGGTACCATTTTGAAACCTTCCTGGGATCGATCAGGTACCATTTTGGAACCTTCCTGGGATCGGCCAGGTACCATTTTGGAACCTTCCTGGGATCTATCAGGTACCATTTTGGAACCTTCCTGGGATCGACCAGGTACCATTTTGGAACCTTCTTGGGATCGATCAGGTACCATTTTGGAACCTTCCTGTGGTCGATCAGGTACCATTTTGGAACCTTCCTGGGATCTATCAGGTACCATTTTGGAACCTTCCTGGGATCGACCAGGTACCATTTTGGAACCTTCCTGGGATCGATCAGGTACCATTTTGGAACCTTCCTAGGATCGACCAGGTACCATTTTGGAACCTTCCTGAGATTAATCAGGTACCATTTTGGAACCTTCCTGGGATCGATCAGGTATCATTTTGGAACCTTCCTGGGATCGACCAGGTACCATTTTGGAACGTTCCTGAGATTAATCAGGTACCATTTTGGAACCTTCCTGTGGTCGATCAGGTACCATTTTGGAACCTTCCTGAGATCTCTCATGTACCATTTTGGAACCTTCATGTGATCGACCAGGTACCATTTTGGAACCTTCTTGGGATCGATCAGGTACCATTTTGGAACCTTCCTGTGGTCGATCAGGTACCATTTTGGAACCTTCCTGAGATCTCTCATGTACCATTTTGGAACCTTCATGGGATCGATCAGGTACCATTTTGGAACCTTCCTGTGGTCGATCAGGTACCATTTTGGAACCTTCCTGAGATCTGTCATGTACCATTTTGGAACCTTCTTGGGATCGATCAGGTACCATTTTGGAACCTTCCTGTGGTCGATCAGGTACCATTTTGGAACCTTCCTGAGATCTCTCATGTACCATTTTGGAACCTTCCTGGGATCGATCAGGTACCATTTTGGAACCTTCCTGGGATCGACCAGGTACCATTTTGGAACCTTCCTGGGATCAATCAGGTATCATTTTGGAACCTTCCTGGGATCGACCAGGTACCATTTTGGAACCTTCCTGGGATCGACCAGGTACCATTTTGAAACCTTTCAGAGATCGATCAGGTACCATTTTGAAACCTTCCTGGGATCGATCAGGTACCATTTTGGAACCTTCCTGGGATCGGCCAGGTACCATTTTGGAACCTTCCTGGGATCTATCAGGTACCATTTTGGAACCTTCCTGGGATCGACCAAGTACCATTTTGGAACCTTCCTGGGATCGATCAGGTACCATTTTGGAACCTTTCTAGGATCGACCAGGTACCATTTTGGAACCTTCCTGGGATCGACCAGGTACCATTTTGGAACCTTCCTGAGATTAATCAGGTACCATTTTGGAACCTTCCCGGGATCGATCAGGTACCATTTTGGAACCTTCCTGTGGTCGATCAGGTACCATTTTGGAACCTTCCTGAGATCTCTCATGTACCATTTTGGAACCTTCCTGAGATCTCTCATGTACCATTTTGGAACCTTCCTAGGATCGACCAGGTACCATTTTGGAACCTTCCTGGGATCGACCAGGTACCATTTTGGAACCTTTCTGGGATCGACCAAGTACCATTTTGGAACCTTCCTGGGATCGACCTGGTAACATTTTGGAACCTTTCTGAGATCGATCAGGTACCATTTTGAAACCTTCCTGGGATCGATCAGGTACCATTTTGGAACCTTCATGTGATCGACCAGGTACCATTTTGGAACCTTCCTGGGATCGATCAGGTACCATTTTGGAACCTTCCTGTGGTCGATCAGGTACCATTTTGGAACCTTCCTGAGATCTCTCATGTACCATTTTGGAACCTTCCTGGGATCAATCAGGTATCATTTTGGAACCTTCCTGGGATCGACCAGGTACCATTTTGGAACCTTCCTGGGATCGACCAGGTACCATTTTGAAACCTTTCAGAGATCGATCAGGTACCATTTTGAAACCTTCCTGGGATCGATCAGGTACCATTTTGGAACCTTCCTGGGATCGGCCAGGTACCATTTTGGAACCTTCCTGGGATCTATCAGGTACCATTTTGGAACCTTCCTGGGATCGACCAGGTACCATTTTGGAACCTTCCTGGGATCGGCCAGGTACCATTTTGGAACCTTCCTGAGATCTCTCATGTACCATTTTGGAACCTTCCTGAGATCTCTCATGTACCATTTTGGAACCTTCCTGGGATCGACCAGGTACCATTTTGAAACCTTTCAGAGATCGATCAGGTACCATTTTGAAACCTTCCTGGGATCGATCAGGTACCATTTTGGAACCTTCCTGGGATCGGCCAGGTACCATTTTGGAACCTTCCTGAGATCTCTCATGTACCATTTTGGAACCTTCCTGAGATCTCTCATGTACCATTTTGGAACCTTCCTAGGATCGACCAGGTACCATTTTGGAACCTTCCTGGGATCGACCAGGTACCATTTTGGAACCTTCCTGGGATCGACCAAGTACCATTTTGGAACCTTCCTGGGATCGACCAGGTAACATTTTGGAACCTTTCTGAGATCGATCAGGTACCATTTTGAAACCTTCCTGGGATCGATCAGGTACCATTTTGGAACCTTCATGTGATCGACCAGGTACCATTTTGGAACCTTCCTGGGATCGATCAGGTACCATTTTGGAACCTTCCTGTGGTCGATCAGGTACCATTTTGGAACCTTCCTGAGATCTCTCATGTACCATTTTGGAACCTTCCTGGGATCAATCAGGTATCATTTTGGAACCTTCCTGGGATCGACCAGGTACCATTTTGGAACCTTCCTGGGATCGACCAGGTACCATTTTGAAACCTTTCAGAGATCGATCAGGTACCATTTTGAAACCTTCCTGGGATCGATCAGGTACCATTTTGGAACCTTCCTGGGATCGGCCAGGTACCATTTTGGAACCTTCCTGGGATCTATCAGGTACCATTTTGGAACCTTCCTGGGATCGACCAGGTACCATTTTGGAACCTTCTTGGGATCGATCAGGTACCATTTTGGAACCTTCCTGTGGTCGATCAGGTACCATTTTGGAACCTTCCTGGGATCTATCAGGTACCATTTTGGAACCTTCCTGGGATCGACCAGGTACCATTTTGGAACCTTCCTGGGATCGATCAGGTACCATTTTGGAACCTTCCTAGGATCGACCAGGTACCATTTTGGAACCTTCCTGAGATTAATCAGGTACCATTTTGGAACCTTCCTGGGATCGAGCAGGTATCATTTTGGAACCTTCCTGGGATCGACCAGGTACCATTTTGGAACGTTCCTGAGATTAATCAGGTACCATTTTGGAACCTTCCTGTGGTCGATCAGGTACCATTTTGGAACCTTCCTGAGATCTCTCATGTACCATTTTGGAACCTTCATGTGATCGACCAGGTACCATTTTGGAACCTTCTTGGGATCGATCAGGTACCATTTTGGAACCTTCCTGTGGTCGATCAGGTACCATTTTGGAACCTTCCTGAGATCTCTCATGTACCATTTTGGAACCTTCATGGGATCGATCAGGTACCATTTTGGAACCTTCCTGTGGTCGATCAGGTACCATTTTGGAACCTTCCTGAGATCTGTCATGTACCATTTTGGAACCTTCTTGGGATCGATCAGGTACCATTTTGGAACCTTCCTGTGGTCGATCAGGTACCATTTTGGAACCTTCCTGAGATCTCTCATGTACCATTTTGGAACCTTCCTGGGATCGATCAGGTACCATTTTGGAACCTTCCTGGGATCGACCAGGTACCATTTTGGAACCTTCCTGGGATCAATCAGGTATCATTTTGGAACCTTCCTGGGATCGACCAGGTACCATTTTGGAACCTTCCTGGGATCGACCAGGTACCATTTTGAAACCTTTCAGAGATCGATCAGGTACCATTTTGAAACCTTCCTGGGATCGATCAGGTACCATTTTGGAACCTTCCTGGGATCGGCCAGGTACCATTTTGGAACCTTCCTGGGATCTATCAGGTACCATTTTGGAACCTTCCTGGGATCGACCAAGTACCATTTTGGAACCTTCCTGGGATCGATCAGGTACCATTTTGGAACCTTTCTAGGATCGACCAGGTACCATTTTGGAACCTTCCTGGGATCGACCAGGTACCATTTTGGAACCTTCCTGAGATTAATCAGGTACCATTTTGGAACCTTCCCGGGATCGATCAGGTACCATTTTGGAACCTTCCTGTGGTCGATCAGGTACCATTTTGGAACCTTCCTGAGATCTCTCATGTACCATTTTGGAACCTTCCTGAGATCTCTCATGTACCATTTTGGAACCTTCCTAGGATCGACCAGGTACCATTTTGGAACCTTCCTGGGATCGACCAGGTACCATTTTGGAACCTTCCTGGGATCGACCAAGTACCATTTTGGAACCTTCCTGGGATCGACCTGGTAACATTTTGGAACCTTTCTGAGATCGATCAGGTACCATTTTGAAACCTTCCTGGGATCGATCAGGTACCATTTTGGAACCTTCATGTGATCGACCAGGTACCATTTTGGAACCTTCCTGGGATCGATCAGGTACCATTTTGGAACCTTCCTGTGGTCGATCAGGTACCATTTTGGAACCTTCCTGAGATCTCTCATGTACCATTTTGGAACCTTCCTGGGATCAATCAGGTATCATTTTGGAACCTTCCTGGGATCGACCAGGTACCATTTTGGAACCTTCCTGGGATCGACCAGGTACCATTTTGAAACCTTTCAGAGATCGATCAGGTACCATTTTGAAACCTTCCTGGGATCGATCAGGTACCATTTTGGAACCTTCCTGGGATCGGCCAGGTACCATTTTGGAACCTTCCTGGGATCTATCAGGTACCATTTTGGAACCTTCCTGGGATCGACCAGGTACCATTTTGGAACCTTCTTGGGATCGATCAGGTACCATTTTGGAACCTTCCTGTGGTCGATCAGGTACCATTTTGGAACCTTCCTGGGATCTATCAGGTACCATTTTGGAACCTTCCTGGGATCGACCAGGTACCATTTTGGAACCTTCCTGGGATCGATCAGGTACCATTTTGGAACCTTCCTGTGGTCGATCAGGTATCATTTTGGAACCTTCCTGGGATCGACCAGGTACCATTTTGGAACCTTCCTGGGATCGACCAGGTACCATTTTGGAACCTTCCTGGGATCGACCAAGTACCATTTTGGAACCTTCCTGGGATCGACCTGGTAACATTTTGGAACCTTTCTGAGATCGATCAGGTACCATTTTGAAACCTTCCTGGGATCGATCAGGTACCATTTTGGAACCTTCATGTGATCGACCAGGTACCATTTTGGAACCTTCCTGGGATCGATCAGGTACCATTTTGGAACCTTCCTGTGGTCGATCAGGTACCATTTTGGAACCTTCCTGAGATCTCTCATGTACCATTTTGGAACCTTCCTGGGATCAATCAGGTATCATTTTGGAACCTTCCTGGGATCGACCAGGTACCATTTTGGAACCTTCCTGGGATCGACCAGGTACCATTTTGAAACCTTTCAGAGATCGATCAGGTACCATTTTGAAACCTTCCTGGGATCGATCAGGTACCATTTTGGAACCTTCCTGGGATCGGCCAGGTACCATTTTGGAACCTTCCTGGGATCTATCAGGTACCATTTTGGAACCTTCCTGGGATCGACCAGGTACCATTTTGGAACCTTCTTGGGATCGATCAGGTACCATTTTGGAACCTTCCTGTGGTCGATCAGGTACCATTTTGGAACCTTCCTGGGATCTATCAGGTACCATTTTGGAACCTTCCTGGGATCGACCAGGTACCATTTTGGAACCTTCCTGGGATCGATCAGGTACCATTTTGGAACCTTCCTGTGGTCGATCAGGTATCATTTTGGAACCTTCCTGGGATCGACCAGGTACCATTTTGGAACCTTCCTGGGATCGACCAGGTACCATTTTGAAACCTTTCAGAGATCGATCAGGTACCATTTTGAAACCTTCCTGGGATCGATCAGGTACCATTTTGGAACCTTCATGTGATCGACCAGGTACCATTTTGGAACCTTCCTGGGATCGATCAGGTACCATTTTGGAACCTTCCTGTGGTCGATCAGGTACCATTTTGGAACCTTCCTGAGATCTCTCATGTACCATTTTGGAACCTTCCTGGGATCAATCAGGTATCATTTTGGAACCTTCCTGGGATCGACCAGGTACCATTTTGGAACCTTCCTGGGATCGACCAGGTACCATTTTGAAACCTTTCAGAGATCGATCAGGTACCATTTTGAAACCTTCCTGGGATCGATCAGGTACCATTTTGGAACCTTCCTGGGATCGGCCAGGTACCATTTTGGAACCTTCCTGGGATCTATCAGGTACCATTTTGGAACCTTCCTGGGATCGACCAGGTACCATTTTGGAACCTTCTTGGGATCGATCAGGTACCATTTTGGAACCTTCCTGTGGTCGATCAGGTACCATTTTGGAACCTTCCTGGGATCTATCAGGTACCATTTTGGAACCTTCCTGGGATCGACCAGGTACCATTTTGGAACCTTCCTGGGATCGATCAGGTACCATTTTGGAACCTTCCTAGGATCGACCAGGTACCATTTTGGAACCTTCCTGAGATTAATCAGGTACCATTTTGGAACCTTCCTGGGATCGATCAGGTATCATTTTGGAACCTTCCTGGGATCGACCAGGTACCATTTTGGAACGTTCCTGAGATTAATCAGGTACCATTTTGGAACCTTCCTGTGGTCGATCAGGTACCATTTTGGAACCTTCCTGAGATCTCTCATGTACCATTTTGGAACCTTCATGTGATCGACCAGGTACCATTTTGGAACCTTCTTGGGATCGATCAGGTACCATTTTGGAACCTTCCTGTGGTCGATCAGGTACCATTTTGGAACCTTCCTGAGATCTCTCATGTACCATTTTGGAACCTTCATGGGATCGATCAGGTACCATTTTGGAACCTTCCTGTGGTCGATCAGGTACCATTTTGGAACCTTCCTGAGATCTGTCATGTACCATTTTGGAACCTTCTTGGGATCGATCAGGTACCATTTTGGAACCTTCCTGTGGTCGATCAGGTACCATTTTGGAACCTTCCTGAGATCTCTCATGTACCATTTTGGAACCTTCCTGGGATCGATCAGGTACCATTTTGGAACCTTCCTGGGATCGACCAGGTACCATTTTGGAACCTTCCTGGGATCAATCAGGTATCATTTTGGAACCTTCCTGTGATCGACCAGGTACCATTTTGGAACCTTCCTGGGATCGACCAGGTACCATTTTGAAACCTTTCAGAGATCGATCAGGTACCATTTTGAAACCTTCCTGGGATCGATCAGGTACCATTTTGGAACCTTCCTGGGATCGGCCAGGTACCATTTTGGAACCTTCCTGGGATCTATCAGGTACCATTTTGGAACCTTCCTGGGATCGACCAAGTACCATTTTGGAACCTTCCTGGGATCGATCAGGTACCATTTTGGCACCTTTCTAGGATCGACCAGGTACCATTTTGGAACCTTCCTGGGATCGACCAGGTACCATTTTGGAACCTTCCTGTGGTCGATCAGGTACCATTTTGGAACCTTCCTGAGATCTCTCATGTACCATTTTGGAACCTTCCTGAGATCTCTCATGTACCATTTTGGAACCTTCCTAGGATCGACCAGGTACCATTTTGGAACCTTCCTGGGATCGACCAGGTACCATTTTGGAACCTTCCTGGGATCGACCAAGTACCATTTTGGAACCTTCCTGGGATCGACCTGGTAACATTTTGGAACCTTTCTGAGATCGATCAGGTACCATTTTGAAACCTTCCTGGGATCGATCAGGTACCATTTTGGAACCTTCATGTGATCGACCAGGTACCATTTTGGAACCTTCCTGGGATCGATCAGGTACCATTTTGGAACCTTCCTGTGGTCGATCAGGTACCATTTTGGAACCTTCCTGAGATCTCTCATGTACCATTTTGGAACCTTCCTGGGATCAATCAGGTATCATTTTGGAACCTTCCTGGGATCGACCAGGTACCATTTTGGAACCTTCCTGGGATCGACCAGGTACCATTTTGAAACCTTTCAGAGATCGATCAGGTACCATTTTGAAACCTTCCTGGGATCGATCAGGTACCATTTTGGAACCTTCCTGGGATCGGCCAGGTACCATTTTGGAACCTTCCTGGGATCTATCAGGTACCATTTTGGAACCTTCCTGGGATCGACCAGGTACCATTTTGGAACCTTCTTGGGATCGATCAGGTACCATTTTGGAACCTTCCTGTGGTCGATCAGGTACCATTTTGGAACCTTCCTGGGATCTATCAGGTACCATTTTGGAACCTTCCTGGGATCGACCAGGTACCATTTTGGAACCTTCCTGGGATCGATCAGGTACCATTTTGGAACCTTCCTGTGGTCGATCAGGTATCATTTTGGAACCTTCCTGGGATCGACCAGGTACCATTTTGGAACCTTCCTGGGATCGACCAGGTACCATTTTGAAACCTTTCAGAGATCGATCAGGTACCATTTTGAAACCTTCCTGGGATCGATCAGGTACCATTTTGGAACCTTCCTGTTATCGGCCAGGTACCATTTTGGAACCTTCCTGGGATCGACCAGGTACCATTTTGGAACCTTCTTGGGATCGATCAGGTACCATTTTGGAACCTTCCTGTGGTCGATCAGGTACCATTTTGGAACCTTCCTGGGATCTATCAGGTACCATTTTGGAACCTTCCTGGGATCGACCAGGTACCATTTTGGAACCTTCCTGGGATCGATCAGGTACCATTTTGGAACCTTCCTGTGGTCGATCAGGTACCATTTTGGAACCTTCCTGGGATCTATCAGGTACCATTTTGGAACCTTCCTGGGATCGACCAGGTACCATTTTGGAACCTTCCTGGGATCGATCAGGTACCATTTTGGAACCTTCCTGGGATCGACCAGGTACCATTTTGGAACCTTCCTGGGATCGATCAGGTACCATTTTGGAACCTTCCTGGGATCGACCAGGTACCATTTTGGAACCTTTCTAGGATCGACCAGGTACCATTTTGGAACCTTCCTGGGATCGACCAGGTACCATTTTGGAACCTTCCTGAGATTAATCAGGTACCATTTTGGAACCTTCCCGGGATCGATCAGGTACCATTTTGGAACCTTCCTGTGGTCGATCAGGTACCATTTTGGAACCTTCCTGAGATCTCTCATGTACCATTTTGGAACCTTCCTGAGATCTCTCATGTACCATTTTGGAACCTTCCTAGGATCGACCAGGTACCATTTTGGAACCTTCCTGGGATCGACCAGGTACCATTTTGGAACCTTCCTGGGATCGACCAAGTACCATTTTGGAACCTTCCTGGGATCGACCTGGTAACATTTTGGAACCTTTCTGAGATCGATCAGGTACCATTTTGAAACCTTCCTGGGATCGATCAGGTACCATTTTGGAACCTTCATGTGATCGACCAGGTACCATTTTGGAACCTTCCTGGGATCGATCAGGTACCATTTTGGAACCTTCCTGTGGTCGATCAGGTACCATTTTGGAACCTTCCTGAGATCTCTCATGTACCATTTTGGAACCTTCCTGGGATCAATCAGGTATCATTTTGGAACCTTCCTGGGATCGACCAGGTACCATTTTGGAACCTTCCTGGGATCGACCAGGTACCATTTTGAAACCTTTCAGAGATCGATCAGGTACCATTTTGAAACCTTCCTGGGATCGATCAGGTACCATTTTGGAACCTTCCTGGGATCGGCCAGGTACCATTTTGGAACCTTCCTGGGATCTATCAGGTACCATTTTGGAACCTTCCTGGGATCGACCAGGTACCATTTTGGAACCTTCTTGGGATCGATCAGGTACCATTTTGGAACCTTCCTGTGGTCGATCAGGTACCATTTTGGAACCTTCCTGGGATCTATCAGGTACCATTTTGGAACCTTCCTGGGATCGACCAGGTACCATTTTGGAACCTTCCTGGGATCGATCAGGTACCATTTTGGAACCTTCCTGTGGTCGATCAGGTATCATTTTGGAACCTTCCTGGGATCGACCAGGTACCATTTTGGAACCTTCCTGGGATCGACCAGGTACCATTTTGAAACCTTTCAGAGATCGATCAGGTACCATTTTGAAACCTTCCTGGGATCGATCAGGTACCATTTTGGAACCTTCCTGGGATCGGCCAGGTACCATTTTGGAACCTTCCTGGGATCGACCAGGTACCATTTTGGAACCTTCTTGGGATCGATCAGGTACCATTTTGGAACCTTCCTGTGGTCGATCAGGTACCATTTTGGAACCTTCCTGGGATCTATCAGGTACCATTTTGGAACCTTCCTGGGATCGACCAGGTACCATTTTGGAACCTTCCTGGGATCGATCAGGTACCATTTTGGAACCTTCCTGTGGTCGATCAGGTACCATTTTGGAACCTTCCTGGGATCTATCAGGTACCATTTTGGAACCTTCCTGGGATCGACCAGGTACCATTTTGGAACCTTCCTGGGATCGATCAGGTACCATTTTGGAACCTTCCTGGGATCGACCAGGTACCATTTTGGAACCTTCCTGGGATCGATCAGGTACCATTTTGGAACCTTCCTGGGATCGACCAGGTACCATTTTGGAACCTTCTTGGGATCGATCAGGTACCATTTTGGAACCTTCCTGTGGTCGATCAGGTACCATTTTGGAACCTTCATGTGATCGACCAGGTACCATTTTGGAACCTTCCTGGGATCGATCAGGTACCATTTTGGAACCTTCCTGTGGTCGATCAGGTACCATTTTGGAACCTTCCTGAGATCTCTCATGTACCATTTTGGAACCTTCCTGGGATCAATCAGGTATCATTTTGGAACCTTCCTGGGATCGACCAGGTACCATTTTGGAACCTTCCTGGGATCGACCAGGTACCATTTTGAAACCTTTCAGAGATCGATCAGGTACCATTTTGTAACCTTCCTGGGATCGATCAGGTACCATTTTGGAACCTTCCTGGGATCGGCCAGGTACCATTTTGGAACCTTCCTGGGATCTATCAGGTACCATTTTGGAACCTTCCTGGGATCGACCAGGTACCATTTTGGAACCTTCTTGGGATCGATCAGGTACCATTTTGGAACCTTCCTGAGATCTCTCATGTACCATTTTGGAACCTTCCTGGGATCAATCAGGTATCATTTTGGAACCTTCCTGGGATCGACCAGGTACCATTTTGGAACCTTCCTGGGATCGACCAGGTACCATTTTGAAACCTTTCAGAGATCGATCAGGTACCATTTTGAAACCTTCCTGGGATCGATCAGGTACCATTTTGGAACCTTCCTGGGATCGGCCAGGTACCATTTTGGAACCTTCCTGGGATCTATCAGGTACCATTTTGGAACCTTCCTGGGATCGACCAGGTACCATTTTGGAACCTTCTTGGGATCGATCAGGTACCATTTTGGAACCTTCCTGTGGTCGATCAGGTACCATTTTGGAACCTTCCTGTGGTCGATCAGGTACCATTTTGGAACCTTCCTGAGATCGACCAGGTACCATTTTGGAACGTTCCTGGGATCGACCAGGTACCATTTTGAAACCTTTCAGAGATCGATCAGGTACCATTTTGGAACCCTCCTGTGGTCGATCAGGTACCATTTTGGAACCTTCCTGAGATCTCTCATGTACCATTTTGGAACCTTCATGGGATCGATCAGGTACCATTTTGGAACCTTCCTAGGATCGACCAGGTACCATTTTGGAACCTTCCTGAGATCTCTCATGTACCATTTTGGAACCTTCCTGGGATCAATCAGGTATCATTTTGGAACCTTCCTGGGATCGACCAGGTACCATTTTGGAACCTTCCTGGGATCGACCAGGTACCATATTGAAACCTTTCAGAGATCGATCAGGTACCATTTTGAAACCTTCCTGGGATCGATCAGGTACCATTTTGGAACCTTCCTGGGATCGGCCAGGTACCATTTTGGAACCTTCCTGGGATCTATCAGGTACCATTTTGGAACCTTCCTGGGATCGACCAGGTACCATTTTGGAACCTTCTTGGGATCGATCAGGTACCATTTTGGAACCTTCCTGTGGTCGATCAGGTACCATTTTGGAACCTTCCTGGGATCTATCAGGTACCATTTTGGAACCTTCCTGGGATCGACCAGGTACCATTTTGGAACCTTCCTGGGATCGATCAGGTACCATTTTGGAACCTTCCTGTGGTCGATCAGGTATCATTTTGGAACCTTCCTGGGATCGACCAGGTACCATTTTGGAACCTTCCTGGGATCGACCAGGTACCATTTTGAAACCTTTCAGAGATCGATCAGGTACCATTTTGAAACCTTCCTGGGATCGATCAGGTACCATTTTGGAACCTTCCTGGGATCGGCCAGGTACCATTTTGGAACCTTCCTGGGATCGACCAGGTACCATTTTGGAACCTTCTTGGGATCGATCAGGTACCATTTTGGAACCTTCCTGTGGTCGATCAGGTACCATTTTGGAACCTTCCTGGGATCTATCAGGTACCATTTTGGAACCTTCCTGGGATCTATCAGGTACCATTTTGGAACCTTCCTGGGATCGACCAGGTACCATTTTGGAACCTTCCTGGGATCGATCAGGTACC
The DNA here is from genome assembly GCA_036245805.1 of Pristionchus mayeri. Classification (NCBI taxonomy): domain Eukaryota; kingdom Metazoa; phylum Nematoda; class Chromadorea; order Rhabditida; family Neodiplogasteridae; genus Pristionchus; species Pristionchus mayeri. The sequence continues at coordinate 37,142,313 of BTRK01000006.1, read as the reverse complement.
ATTTTGGAACCTTCCTGTGGTCGATCAGGTACCATTTTGGAACCTTCCTGGGATCTATCAGGTACCATTTTGGAACCTTCCTGGGATCGACCAGGTACCATTTTGGAACCTTCCTGGGATCGATCAGGTACCATTTTGGAACCTTCCTGGGATCGACCAGGTACCATTTTGGAACCTTCCTGGGATCGATCAGGTACCATTTTGGAACCTTCCTGGGATCGACCAGGTACCATTTTGGAACCTTCTTGGGATCGATCAGGTACCATTTTGGAACCTTCCTGTGGTCGATCAGGTACCATTTTGGAACCTTCATGTGATCGACCAGGTACCATTTTGGAACCTTCCTGGGATCGATCAGGTACCATTTTGGAACCTTCCTGTGGTCGATCAGGTACCATTTTGGAACCTTCCTGAGATCTCTCATGTACCATTTTGGAACCTTCCTGGGATCAATCAGGTATCATTTTGGAACCTTCCTGGGATCGACCAGGTACCATTTTGGAACCTTCCTGGGATCGACCAGGTACCATTTTGAAACCTTTCAGAGATCGATCAGGTACCATTTTGAAACCTTCCTGGGATCGATCAGGTACCATTTTGGAACCTTCCTGGGATCGGCCAGGTACCATTTTGGAACCTTCCTGGGATCTATCAGGTACCATTTTGGAACCTTCCTGGGATCGACCAGGTACCATTTTGGAACCTTCTTGGGATCGATCAGGTACCATTTTGGAACCTTCCTGTGGTCGATCAGGTACCATTTTGGAACCTTCCTGGGATCTATCAGGTACCATTTTGGAACCTTCCTGGGATCGACCAGGTACCATTTTGGAACCTTCCTGGGATCGACCAGGTACCATTTTGAAACCTTTCAGAGATCGATCAGGTACCATTTTGAAACCTTCCTGGGATCGATCAGGTACCATTTTGGAACCTTCCTGGGATCGGCCAGGTACCATTTTGGAACCTTCCTGGGATCTATCAGGTACCATTTTGGAACCTTCCTGGGATCGACCAGGTACCATTTTGGAACCTTCTTGGGATCGATCAGGTACCATTTTGGAACCTTCCTGTGGTCGATCAGGTACCATTTTGGAACCTTCCTGGGATCTATCAGGTACCATTTTGGAACCTTCCTGGGATCGACCAGGTACCATTTTGGAACCTTCCTGGGATCGATCAGGTACCATTTTGGAACCTTCCTAGGATCGACCAGGTACCATTTTGGAACCTTCCTGGGATCGACCAGGTACCATTTTGGAACCTTCCTGAGATTAATCAGGTACCATTTTGGAACCTTCCTGGGATCGATCAGGTATCATTTTGGAACCTTCCTGGGATCGACCAGGTACCATTTTGGAACGTTCCTGAGATTAATCAGGTACCATTTTGGAACCTTCCTGTGGTCGATCAGGTACCATTTTGGAACCTTCCTGAGATCTCTCATGTACCATTTTGGAACCTTCATGTGATCGACCAGGTACCATTTTGGAACCTTCTTGGGATCGATCAGGTACCATTTTGGAACCTTCCTGTGGTCGATCAGGTACCATTTTGGAACCTTCCTGAGATCTCTCATGTACCATTTTGGAACCTTCATGGGATCGATCAGGTACCATTTTGGAACCTTCCTAGGATCGACCAGGTACCATTTTGGAACCTTCCTGGGATCGACCAGGTACCATTTTGGAACCTTCCTGAGATTAATCAGGTACCATTTTGGAACCTTCCTGGGATCGATCAGGTATCATTTTGGAACCTTCCTGGGATCGACCAGGTACCATTTTGGAACGTTCCTGAGATTAATCAGGTACCATTTTGGAACCTTCCTGTGGTCGATCAGGTACCATTTTGGAACCTTCCTGAGATCTCTCATGTACCATTTTGGAACCTTCATGTGATCGACCAGGTACCATTTTGGAACCTTCTAGGGATCGATCAGGTACCATTTTGGAACCTTCCTGTGGTCGATCAGGTACCATTTTGGAACCTTCCTGAGATCTCTCATGTACCATTTTGGAACCTTCATGGGATCGATCAGGTACCATTTTGGAATATTAAGCACTGTTTTGGTACTTTTTTTAGATATATATATATATATATATATATATATATATATATATTTATTATTTTGTTTTATGTTTGTTATATTGTTATTAGTTTCACATATTGTTTGGTTGGTATTATTTATTGTTTGATCGTCATGCCGTTATTAATGTAAAATATGAACATTTTACCAATAGCTATATTTTATTTATAGTACGGTAGATTATATCCGATCACTAATAAATTATATATTTTAGTTATGCATTTTCCATTAAAATATACAATGTGTCACTTATACTTTCCGCAATCCGCCGAGTTGTACTGTTTGATTGATACCGTATTTGTTATTCACAGCTAAAAAAATTATGAGAGTTTTCGACAATTTAATGAAAATTTTCGCATTAAAATCTAACAGTTATCTGTTTGGGAAACGTGTGAGCACAATATAATACAAATGTATGCAACTAAATAATTATGATTGTATAAATAGTTTATTGTTAATAGGTACGGTAGCTATCATTTCTTCAAATATTTGTTTCGCTGGAGTACTGTAGTGATAATCGTATCATTTTTTTTTAAATTTTTGAGTTTTTTTTCTTTTCGATGTAGTTGTTCTTTACCATTTTTAGTTTGTTTCGTTATTGGTTGTTTGAACACAGTTATATCGATGGCCAATCTATTTTTACAGAATGGGAAAGGGAAGAGCACCCGGCCAGCTCAAGCGAGTAGAATCTGAAGAGTACAACGGATATCTTGTAAAATACAAGAAGGAGTACAAAACTGGCGTTAAACTTTACTACTGCTTTAAGAAAGTTAGTTAAATATATTTATATTTGATTGTTTGCTTTACGTTTTCAACTTTTATTTACTATGCATGTGGAACTTCAAAATGCACGCTACCTTACACCACGTTGCTTATAATCGGTTTTCTTCGTTATTATTGATTTTAATTGTGAAAACATGGATTGTGCTATCTTGTTTAATGTTATTTACGTAAAAATATAGTTGAATTAGGCAAATAATGCGTTACTGAAAATTAGCACGAAAACTACCGTACAGTACTCAGCATGCAGTACAGTCGTTGTGAGACTCCATGATTATGTTTAATGGGAACCCTTAAAACAATGCTGTTGTTGTGTTTACGTTACCGATTTGACCATTTTTAAGGACAAAAAAAGCTGTCCGGCCATTATCCACAAATCACCAACTGGAGTATTCAGTACTATTCAGGCTCATAATCACGCCATTGTGATTACAGAGCAAAAGGTGAGCGTTTGTTTGGGTATATTTATTTATTATTATATATATTATTTTATATTTTATATTATTTATTATTATATTATTTAATATTCTATTTAAATATATTTCTTAGATCCATATGGCTAAGGAAGAAATGCAGAAGGATGCATCAGATCCCACTAAGTCTTCTCGAAAAATCATTGAAAATGCTAGGAATAAAGTAGTCAGTTCCACCAATGGACAAGGAGGAATTTATCTTGGTAAGCTCTTTCCAGTATTCACTAAAATTATTAATTTGATCTACAGGAAATACGCATGCCCTTCGCCGCACTGTTCAACGTGCTCGTATTCTCGACCCTGATCAGCTCGCTGCGAGGCTTCCCCATTTTAAGATCCAGGGGAAATGTGCGAAGGCATTGGGTGAGTGTTTATCCGTTGCTACTGAGATAAGAAAGAATGCGAAGTGTAAATTTTAAGTGAGATAGTATTGTATTACTTCAGGAGGAGGAGAATATATCTTTTACGATTCCTTAATTGCTTCTCCGGCAGTTCCTCGTACTATTATCTTTGCATCCCCTGCACAGTTGTCCCTCCTCTCGTTATCTTTGCGGATGGCACTTTCACCGTAGCAAAGGGTCTGGGAAGGCAAATTTGGACAATTTCTGTGCAGGTGCGATTTAAAATTGTTAGAGCCTATACTTAAATTTGAAAAATAAATAATTCAGCTGAGCAATGATGAGACTGCATTGTGCTGTCTCGCTGTGATGTCATCGAAGAGTGAAGCTGCATATACGGATATTCTAAATCGTCTGGTGACTTTTCCGGCCATGAATAACTGCAATCCCCAATACGTCGTTCTTGGTAAGTTGCTTTGTAAATTTTAATTTGAATGTGTAGTTGTGAAAAGTGATCTCCAGATTTCGAGACGGCTCAGCGCAAAGCCTTCATGAACTGCTTCCCCTCGGTGGTTCCAGTCTCGTGTTACTTTCACTTTTGCCAGGTACGTAGTTATCATAGTTCTTGATTATTTTGAACATTTTTTTCAGACTACTCATAGAGTTGCTTTGGACAAGGGACTTGACATCTCAAATCCTGGCCCGGCCAAGGATCTCTATCAAAGAACTAGGTTTGTCGGGAAAATCTTCTAGGTATTTGTATTAAATATTAAAATTATTTCCTTCTTTTCGATTCCTCCCCTTCCTTCCACTGGGAGATATACGTGATACATTTCAAGAAATGGAGGATGATCTACCGCTTATGGATCCGATCACGAAAGGTATTATTTTAAAATGTGTTAAGCCATAAATTATATTTTGGTAATACTCGGAATGAATTAATGATTTTACCAGGATTTTATGATCACTTCCTAACAAACTACATTGGCACTCCTGCTGTTCCTCCTCGTTTCCGCCCTATTCACTGGAGTGCGGCTGGTGGTCCTACCCAAGTCCCGCGTCATAATTGCTTTTCGGAGTCGTTTAATAGCGTAATGAATGTGAGTGGATACTGACAATTTACAAGATCATATATAGTTGGATAGATATAACTGCGATATGTCCGTTTTAATAATTTATGATATTTTGCAGAGGGAAGTTCTATCTGGAGGAAAGCGAGTGGAAGGATATAAGCTGCTCGAATTCCTCCAACTTGAAGAGAGAAGAGTAGCCAATGGAGTTCTTATGATAGCAGTGAATACGTCTTTCAAACTTTCTCTGCCGACTAGTAGCCGATCCAAGAAGCGAAATGCCATCATTGACGATTGCATGGCGAACAATGCAAACCTCCGACGTGTTGATTTCCTAGACAATATGATTCTGAAGGTAGGCGCATATTGGACCGATTAATGTGTGTACGTGTTACTTATTGGTGTACATTTGTGCTCTGTAATTTGTGGTGTTAATATTGCATCATAATTTTGTTTTTATCATTTGTCTTGTTAGAAGCTCCATCTGTTTCCGTTTCTTTCTTTTCAGAAGTCTCTATGTTAGTATCTCATTTTTGTCAGAAGTTGCCTTTGTAAGTATTCCGTGTTTACAGTATTTCGATGTTAGTTTCACCGTATTCTCAGAAGTTTTCACTCTATCTTTGTGTCTCGTTTTTGTCAGAAGTTGTCTTTGTAAGTATTCCGTGTTTACAGTATTTCGCGGTTAGTTTCACCGTATTCTCAGAAGTTTTCACTCTATCTTTGTATCTCGTTTTTGTCAGAAGTTGTCTTTGTAAGTATTCCGTGTTTACAGTATTTCGCTGTTAGTTTCACCGTATTCTCAGAAGTTTTCACTCTATGTTTGTATCTCGTTTTTGTCAGAAGTTGTCTTTGTAAGTATTCCGTGTTTACAGTATTTCGCTGTTAGTTTCACCGTATTCTCAGAAGTTTTCACTCTATCTTTGTATCTGGTTATTGTCAGAAGTTGCCTTTGTAAATATTCCGTGTTTACAGTAGTTTCACTGTTAAATCACCGTATTCTCAGAAAACATGGTACCTGATCGATCCCAGGAATGTTCCAAAATGGTACCTGATCGATCCCAGGAATGTTCCAAAATGGTACTTGGTCGATAGCAGGAAGGTTCCAAAATGGTACCTGGTCGATCACATGAAGGTTCCAAAATGGTACCTGATTAATCTCAGGAAGGTTCCAAAATGGTACCTGATCGATCACATGAAGGTTCCAAAATGGTACCTGATTAATCTCAGGAAGGTTCCAAAATGGTACCTGATCGATCCCAGGAAGGTTCCAAAATGGTACCTGGTCGATCCCAGGAAGGTTCCAAAATGATACCTGATCGATCCCAGGAAGGTTCCAAAATGGTACCTGATTAATCTCAGGAAGGTTCCAAAATGGTACCTGATCGATCCTAGGAAGGTTCCAAAATGGTACCTGGTCGATCCTAGGAAGGTTCCAAAATGGTACCTGATCAATCCTAGGAAGGTTCCAAAATGGTACCTGATCGATCCCAGGAAGGTTCCAAAATGGTACCTGATTAATCTCAGAAATCCCAGGAAGGTTCAAAAATGGTACCTGATAGATCCCAGGAAGGTTCCAAAATGGTACCTGGTCGATCCCAGGAAGGTTCCAAAATGGTACCTGATCGATCCCAGGAAGGTTTCAAAATGGTACCAGATCGATCTCAGAAAGGTTCCAAAATGGTACCTGGTCGATCCCAGGAAGGTTCCAAAATGGTACTTGGTCGATCCTAGGAAGGTTCCAAAATGGTACCTGATCGATCCCAGGAAGGTTCCAAAATGGTACCTGATCGATCCCAGGAAGGTTCCAAAATGGTACCTGATCGATCCCAGGAAGGTTCCAAAATGGTACCTGATTAATCTCAGGAAGGTTCCAAAATGGTACCTGATTAATCTCAGAAAGGTTCCAAAATGGTACCTGGTCGATCCCAGGAAGGTTCCAAAATAGTACCTGGTCGATCCCAGGAAGGTTCCAAAGTGATACCTGATCGATCCCAGGAAGGTTCCAAAATGGTACCTGGTCGATCCCAGGAAGGTTCCAAAATGGTACCTGATAGATCCCAGGAAGGTTCCAAAATGGTACCTGGTCGATCCCAGGAAGGTTCCAAAATGGTACCTGATCGATCCCAGGAAGGTTTCAAAATGGTACCTGGTCGATCCTAGGAAGGTTCCAAAATGGTACCTGATCGATCCCAGGAAGGTTCCAAAATGGTACCTGGTCGATCCCAGGAAGGTTCCAAAATGGTACCTGATAGATCCCAGGAAGGTTTCAAAATGGTACTTGGTCGATCCTAGGAATGTTCCAAAATGGTACTTGGTCGATAGCAGGAAGGTTCCAAAATGGTACCTGGTCGATCACATGAAGGTTCCAAAATGGTACCTGATTAATCTCAGGAAGGTTCCAAAATGGTACCTGATTAATCTCAGAAAGGTTCCAAAATGGTACCTGGTCGATCCCAGGAAGGTTCCAAAATAGTACCTGGTCGATCCCAGGAAGGTTCCAAAGTGATACCTGATCGATCCCAGGAAGGTTCCAAAATGGTACCTGGTCGATCCCAGGAAGGTTCCAAAATGGTACCTGATAGATCCCAGGAAGGTTCCAAAATGGTACCTGGTCGATCCCAGGAAGGTTCCAAAATGGTACCTGATCGATCCCAGGAAGGTTTCAAAATGGTACCTGGTCGATCCTAGGAAGGTTCCAAAATGGTACCTGATCGATCCCAGGAAGGTTCCAAAATGGTACCTGGTCGATCCCAGGAAGGTTCCAAAATGGTACCTGATAGATCCCAGGAAGGTTTCAAAATGGTACTTGGTCGATCCTAGGAATGTTCCAAAATGGTACTTGGTCGATAGCAGGAAGGTTCCAAAATGGTACCTGGTCGATCACATGAAGGTTCCAAAATGGTACCTGATTAATCTCAGGAAGGTTCCAAAATGGTACCTGATCGATCACATGAAGGTTCCAAAATGGTACCTGATTAATCTCAGGAAGGTTCCAAAATGGTACCTGATCGATCCCAGGAAGGTTCCAAAATGGTACCTGATCGATCCCAGGAAGGTTCCAAAATGGTACCTGATTAATCTCAGGAAGGTTCCAAAATGGTACCTGATTAATCTCAGAAAGGTTCCAAAATGGTACCTGGTCGATCCCAGGAAGGTTCCAAAATAGTACCTGGTCGATCCCAGGAAGGTTCCAAAGTGATACCTGATCGATCCCAGGAAGGTTCCAAAATGGTACCTGGTCGATCCCAGGAAGGTTCCAAAATGGTACCTGATAGATCCCAGGAAGGTTCCAAAATGGTACCTGGTCGATCCCAGGAAGGTTCCAAAATGGTACCTGATCGATCCCAGGAAGGTTTCAAAATGGTACCTGGTCGATCCTAGGAAGGTTCCAAAATGGTACCTGATCGATCCCAGGAAGGTTCCAAAATGGTACCTGGTCGATCCCAGGAAGGTTCCAAAATGGTACCTGATAGATCCCAGGAAGGTTTCAAAATGGTACTTGGTCGATCCTAGGAATGTTCCAAAATGGTACTTGGTCGATAGCAGGAAGGTTCCAAAATGGTACCTGGTCGATCACATGAAGGTTCCAAAATGGTACCTGATTAATCTCAGGAAGGTTCCAAAATGGTACCTGATCGATCACATGAAGGTTCCAAAATGGTACCTGATTAATCTCAGGAAGGTTCCAAAATGGTACCTGATCGATCCCAGGAAGGTTCCAAAATGGTACCTGGTCGATCCCAGGAAGGTTCCAAAATGATACCTGATCGATCCCAGGAAGGTTCCAAAATGGTACCTGATTAATCTCAGGAAGGTTCCAAAATGGTACCTGATCGATCCTAGGAAGGTTCCAAAATGGTACCTGGTCGATCCTAGGAAGGTTCCAAAATGGTACCTGATCAATCCTAGGAAGGTTCCAAAATGGTACCTGATCGATCCCAGGAAGGTTCCAAAATGGTACCTGATCGATCCCAGGAATGTTCCAAAATGGTACCTGATCGATCCCAGGAAGGTTCCAACATGGTACCTGATTAATCTCAGGAAGGTTCCAAAATGGTACCTGATTAATCTCAGAAATCCCAGGAAGGTTCCAAAATGGTACTTGGTCGATAGCAGGAAGGTTCCAAAATGGTACCTGGTCGATCCCAGGAAGGTTCCAAAATGATACCTGATCGATCCCAGGAAGGTTCCAAAATGGTACCTGATTAATCTCAGGAAGGTTCCAAAATGGTACCTGATCGATCCTAGGAAGGTTCCAAAATGGTACCTGGTCGATCCTAGGAAGGTTCCAAAATGGTACCTGATCAATCCTAGGAAGGTTCCAAAATGGTACCTGATCGATCCCAGGAAGGTTCCAAAATGGTACCTGATCGATCCCAGGAATGTTCCAAAATGGTACCTGATCGATCCCAGGAAGGTTCCAACATGGTACCTGATTAATCTCAGGAAGGTTCCAAAATGGTACCTGATTAATCTCAGAAATCCCAGGAAGGTTCCAAAATGGTACTTGGTCGATAGCAGGAAGGTTCCAAAATGGTACCTGGTCGATCACATGAAGGTTCCAAAATGGTACCTGATTAATCTCAGGAAGGTTCCAAAATGGTACCTGGTCGATCCCAGGAAGGTTCCAAAATGGTACCTGATAGATCCCAGGAAGGTTCCAAAATGGTACCTGGTCGATCCCAGGAAGGTTCCAAAATGGTACCTGGTCGATCCTAGGAAGGTTCCAAAATGGTACCTGATCGATCCCAGGAAGGTTCCAAAATGGTACCTGATAGATCCCAGGAAGGTTTCAAAATGGTACTTGGTCGATCCTAGGAATGTTCCAAAATGGTACTTGGTCGATAGCAGGAAGGTTCCAAAATGGTACCTGGTCGATCACATGAAGGTTCCAAAATGGTACCTGATTAATCTCAGGAAGGTTCCAAAATGGTACCTGATCGATCACATGAAGGTTCCAAAATGGTACCTGATTAATCTCAGGAAGGTTCCAAAATGGTACCTGATCGATCCCAGGAAGGTTCCAAAATGGTACCTGGTCGATCCCAGGAAGGTTCCAAAATGATACCTGATCGATCCCAGGAAGGTTCCAAAATGGTACCTGATTAATCTCAGGAAGGTTCCAAAATGGTACCTGATCGATCCTAGGAAGGTTCCAAAATGGTACCTGGTCGATCCTAGGAAGGTTCCAAAATGGTACCTGATCAATCCTAGGAAGGTTCCAAAATGGTACCTGATCGATCCCAGGAAGGTTCCAAAATGGTACCTGATCGATCCCAGGAATGTTCCAAAATGGTACCTGATCGATCCCAGGAAGGTTCCAACATGGTACCTGATTAATCTCAGGAAGGTTCCAAAATGGTACCTGATTAATCTCAGAAATCCCAGGAAGGTTCCAAAATGGTACTTGGTCGATAGCAGGAAGGTTCCAAAATGGTACCTGGTCGATCCCAGGAAGGTTCCAAAATGATACCTGATCGATCCCAGGAAGGTTCCAAAATGGTACCTGATTAATCTCAGGAAGGTTCCAAAATGGTACCTGATCGATCCTAGGAAGGTTCCAAAATGGTACCTGGTCGATCCTAGGAAGGTTCCAAAATGGTACCTGATCAATCCTAGGAAGGTTCCAAAATGGTACCTGATCGATCCCAGGAAGGTTCCAAAATGGTACCTGATCGATCCCAGGAATGTTCCAAAATGGTACCTGATCGATCCCAGGAAGGTTCCAACATGGTACCTGATTAATCTCAGGAAGGTTCCAAAATGGTACCTGATTAATCTCAGAAATCCCAGGAAGGTTCCAAAATGGTACTTGGTCGATAGCAGGAAGGTTCCAAAATGGTACCTGGTCGATCACATGAAGGTTCCAAAATGGTACCTGATTAATCTCAGGAAGGTTCCAAAATGGTACCTGGTCGATCCCAGGAAGGTTCCAAAATGGTACCTGATAGATCCCAGGAAGGTTCCAAAATGGTACCTGGTCGATCCCAGGAAGGTTCCAAAATGGTACCTGGTCGATCCTAGGAAGGTTCCAAAATGGTACCTGATCGATCCCAGGAAGGTTCCAAAATGGTACCTGGTCGATCCCAGGAAGGTTCCAAAATGGTACCTGATAGATCCCAGGAAGGTTTCAAAATGGTACTTGGTCGATCCTAGGAATGTTCCAAAATGGTACTTGGTCGATAGCAGGAAGGTTCCAAAATGGTACCTGGTCGATCACATGAAGGTTCCAAAATGGTACCTGATTAATCTCAGGAAGGTTCCAAAATGGTACCTGATCGATCACATGAAGGTTCCAAAATGGTACCTGATTAATCTCAGGAAGGTTCCAAAATGGTACCTGATCGATCCCAGGAAGGTTCCAAAATGGTACCTGGTCGATCCCAGGAAGGTTCCAAAATGATACCTGATCGATCCCAGGAAGGTTCCAAAATGGTACCTGATTAATCTCAGGAAGGTTCCAAAATGGTACCTGATCGATCCTAGGAAGGTTCCAAAATGGTACCTGGTCGATCCTAGGAAGGTTCCAAAATGGTACCTGATCAATCCTAGGAAGGTTCCAAAATGGTACCTGATCGATCCCAGGAAGGTTCCAAAATGGTACCTGATCGATCCCAGGAATGTTCCAAAATGGTTCCTGATCGATCCCAGGAAGGTTCCAACATGGTACCTGATCGATCCCAGGAAGGTTCCAACATGGTACCTGATCGATCCCAGGAAGGTTCCAACATGGTACCTGATTAATCTCAGGAAGGTTCCAAAATGGTACCTGATTAATCTCAGAAATCCCAGGAAGGTTCCAAAATGGTACCTGATTAATCTCAGAAATCCCAGGAAGGTTCCAAAATGGTACCTGATTAATCTCAGGAAGGTTCCAAAATGGTACCTGATTAATCTCAGAAAGGTTCCAAAATGGTACCTGGTCGATCCCAGGAAGGTTCCAAAATAGTACCTGGTCGATCCCAGGAAGGTTCCAAAGTGATACCTGATCGATCCCAGGAAGGTTCCAAAATGGTACCTGATTAATCTCAGGAAGGTTCCAAAATGGTACCTGGTCGATCCCAGGAAGGTTCCAAAATGGTACCTGATAGATCCCAGGAAGGTTCCAAAATGGTACCTGGTCGATCCCAGGAAGGTTCCAAAATGGTACCTGATCGATCCCAGGAAGGTTTCAAAATGGTACTTGGTCGATCCTAGGAATGTTCCAAAATGGTACTTGGTCGATAGCAGGAAGGTTCCAAAATGGTACCTGGTCGATCACATGAAGGTTCCAAAATGGTACCTGATTAATCTCAGGAAGGTTCCAAAATGGTACCTGATCGATCACATGAAGGTTCCAAAATTCTACCTGATTAATCTCAGGAAGGTTCCAAAATGGTACCTGATCGATCCCAGGAAGGTTCCAAAATGGTACCTGGTCGATCCCAGGAAGGTTCCAAAATGATACCTGATCGATCCCAGGAAGGTTCCAAAATGGTACCTGATTAATCTCAGGAAGGTTCCAAAATGGTACCTGATCGATCCTAGGAAGGTTCCAAAATGGTACCTGGTCGATCCTAGGAAGGTTCCAAAATGGTACCTGATCAATCCTAGGAAGGTTCCAAAATGGTACCTGATCGATCCCAGGAAGGTTCCAAAATGGTACCTGATCGATCCCAGGAATGTTCCAAAATGGTACCTGATCGATCCCAGGAAGGTTCCAACATGGTACCTGATTAATCTCAGGAAGGTTCCAAAATGGTACCTGATTAATCTCAGAAATCCCAGGAAGGTTCCAAAATGGTACTTGGTCGATAGCAGGAAGGTTCCAAAATGGTACCTGGTCGATCACATGAAGGTTCCAAAATGGTACCTGATTAATCTCAGGAAGGTTCCAAAATGGTACCTGGTCGATCCCAGGAAGGTTCCAAAATGGTACCTGATAGATCCCAGGAAGGTTCCAAAATGGTACCTGGTCGATCCCAGGAAGGTTCCAAAATGGTACCTGATCGATCCCAGGAAGGTTTCAAAATGGTACCTGGTCGATCCTAGGAAGGTTCCAAAATGGTACCTGATCGATCCCAGGAAGGTTCCAAAATGGTACCTGGTCGATCCCAGGAAGGTTCCAAAATGGTACCTGATAGATCCCAGGAAGGTTTCAAAATGGTACTTGGTCGATCCTAGGAATGTTCCAAAATGGTACTTGGTCGATAGCAGGAAGGTTCCAAAATGGTACCTGGTCGATCACATGAAGGTTCCAAAATGGTACCTGATTAATCTCAGGAAGGTTCCAAAATGGTACCTGATCGATCACATGAAGGTTCCAAAATGGTACCTGATTAATCTCAGGAAGGTTCCAAAATGGTACCTGATCGATCCCAGGAAGGTTCCAAAATGGTACCTGGTCGATCCCAGGAAGGTTCCAAAATGATACCTGATCGATCCCAGGAAGGTTCCAAAATGGTACCTGATTAATCTCAGGAAGGTTCCAAAATGGTACCTGATCGATCCTAGGAAGGTTCCAAAATGGTACCTGGTCGATCCTAGGAAGGTTCCAAAATGGTACCTGATCAATCCTAGGAAGGTTCCAAAATGGTACCTGATCGATCCCAGGAAGGTTCCAAAATGGTACCTGATCGATCCCAGGAATGTTCCAAAATGGTACCTGATCGATCCCAGGAAGGTTCCAACATGGTACCTGATTAATCTCAGGAAGGTTCCAAAATGGTACCTGATTAATCTCAGAAATCCCAGGAAGGTTCCAAAATGGTACTTGGTCGATAGCAGGAAGGTTCCAAAATGGTACCTGGTCGATCACATGAAGGTTCCAAAATGGTACCTGATAGATCCCAGGAAGGTTCCAAAATGGTACCTGATTAATCTCAGAAATCCCAGGAAGGTTCCAAAATGGTACCTGATTAATCTCAGGAAGGTTCCAAAATGGTACCTGATTAATCTCAGAAAGGTTCCAAAATGGTACCTGGTCGATCCCAGGAAGGTTCCAAAATAGTACCTGGTCGATCCCAGGAAGGTTCCAAAGTGATACCTGATCGATCCCAGGAAGGTTCCAAAATGGTACCTGATTAATCTCAGGAAGGTTCCAAAATGGTACCTGGTCGATCCCAGGAAGCTTCCAAAATGGTACCTGATAGATCCCAGGAAGGTTCCAAAATGGTACCTGGTCGATCCCAGGAAGGTTCCAAAATGGTACCTGATCGATCCCAGGAAGGTTTCAAAATGGTACCTGGTCGATCCTAGGAAGGTTCCAAAATGGTACCTGATCGATCCCAGGAAGGTTCCAAAATGGTACCTGGTCGATCCCAGGAAGGTTCCAAAATGGTACCTGATAGATCCCAGGAAGGTTTCAAAATGGTACTTGGTCGATCCTAGGAATGTTCCAAAATGGTACTTGGTCGATAGCAGGAAGGTTCCAAAATGGTACCTGGTCGATCACATGAAGGTTCCAAAATGGTACCTGATTAATCTCAGGAAGGTTCCAAAATGGTACCTGATCGATCACATGAAGGTTCCAAAATTCTACCTGATTAATCTCAGGAAGGTTCCAAAATGGTACCTGATCGATCCCAGGAAGGTTCCAAAATGGTACCTGGTCGATCCCAGGAAGGTTCCAAAATGATACCTGATCGATCCCAGGAAGGTTCCAAAATGGTACCTGATTAATCTCAGGAAGGTTCCAAAATGGTACCTGATCGATCCTAGGAAGGTTCCAAAATGGTACCTGGTCGATCCTAGGAAGGTTCCAAAATGGTACCTGATCAATCCTAGGAAGGTTCCAAAATGGTACCTGATCGATCCCAGGAAGGTTCCAAAATGGTACCTGATCGATCCCAGGAATGTTCCAAAATGGTACCTGATCGATCCCAGGAAGGTTCCAACATGGTACCTGATTAATCTCAGGAAGGTTCCAAAATGGTACCTGATTAATCTCAGAAATCCCAGGAAGGTTCCAAAATGGTACTTGGTCGATAGCAGGAAGGTTCCAAAATGGTACCTGGTCGATCACATGAAGGTTCCAAAATGGTACCTGATTAATCTCAGGAAGGTTCCAAAATGGTACCTGGTCGATCCCAGGAAGGTTCCAAAATGGTACCTGATAGATCCCAGGAAGGTTCCAAAATGGTACCTGGTCGATCCCAGGAAGGTTCCAAAATGGTACCTGATCGATCCCAGGAAGGTTTCAAAATGGTACCTGGTCGATCCTAGGAAGGTTCCAAAATGGTACCTGATCGATCCCAGGAAGGTTCCAAAATGGTACCTGGTCGATCCCAGGAAGGTTCCAAAATGGTACCTGATAGATCCCAGGAAGGTTTCAAAATGGTACTTGGTCGATCCTAGGAATGTTCCAAAATGGTACTTGGTCGATAGCAGGAAGGTTCCAAAATGGTACCTGGTCGATCACATGAAGGTTCCAAAATGGTACCTGATTAATCTCAGGAAGGTTCCAAAATGGTACCTGATCGATCACATGAAGGTTCCAAAATGGTACCTGATTAATCTCAGGAAGGTTCCAAAATGGTACCTGATCGATCCCAGGAAGGTTCCAAAATGGTACCTGGTCGATCCCAGGAAGGTTCCAAAATGATACCTGATCGATCCCAGGAAGGTTCCAAAATGGTACCTGATTAATCTCAGGAAGGTTCCAAAATGGTACCTGATCGATCCTAGGAAGGTTCCAAAATGGTACCTGGTCGATCCTAGGAAGGTTCCAAAATGGTACCTGATCAATCCTAGGAAGGTTCCAAAATGGTACCTGATCGATCCCAGGAAGGTTCCAAAATGGTACCTGATCGATCCCAGGAATGTTCCAAAATGGTACCTGATCGATCCCAGGAAGGTTCCAACATGGTACCTGATTAATCTCAGGAAGGTTCCAAAATGGTACCTGATTAATCTCAGAAATCCCAGGAAGGTTCCAAAATGGTACTTGGTCGATAGCAGGAAGGTTCCAAAATGGTACCTGGTCGATCACATGAAGGTTCCAAAATGGTACCTGGTCGATCTCAGGAAGGTTCCAAAATGGTACCTGATCGATCCTAGGAAGGTTCCAAAATGGTACCTGGTCGATCCTAGGAAGGTTCCAAAATGGTACCTGATCAATCCTAGGAAGGTTCCAAAATGGTACCTGATCGATCCCAGGAAGGTTCCAAAATGGTACCTGATCGATCCCAGGAATGTTCCAAAATGGTACCTGATCGATCCCAGGAAGGTTCCAACATGGTACCTGATTAATCTCAGGAAGGTTCCAAAATGGTACCTGATTAATCTCAGAAATCCCAGGAAGGTTCCAAAATGGTACTTGGTCGATAGCAGGAAGGTTCCAAAATGGTACCTGGTCGATCACATGAAGGTTCCAAAATGGTACCTGATTAATCTCAGGAAGGTTCCAAAATGGTACCTGATCGATCACATGAAGGTTCCAAAATGGTACCTGATTAATCTCAGGAAGGTTCCAAAATGGTACCTGATCGATCCCAGGAAGGTTCCAAAATAGTACCTGGTCGATCCCAGGAAGGTTCCAAAATGGTACCTGGTCGATCCCAGGAAGGTTCCAAAATGGTACCTGATCGATCCCAGGAAGGTTTCAAAATGATACCTGATCGATCCCAGGAAGGTTCCAAAATGGTACCTGATTAATCTCAGGAAGGTTCCAAAATGGTACCTGAGCGATCCTAGGAAGGTTCCAAAATGGTACCTGATTAATCTCAGGAAGGTTCCAAAATGGTACCTGATCGATCACATGAAGGTTCCAAAATGGTACCTGATTAATCTCAGGAAGGTTCCAAAATGGTACCTGATCGATCCCAGGAAGGTTCCAAAATGATACCTGATCGATCCCAGGAAGGTTCCAAAATGGTACCTGATCGATCCTAGGAAGGTTCCAAAATGGTACCTGGTCGATCCTAGGAAGGTTCCAAAATGGTACCTGATCAATCCTAGGAAGGTTCCAAAATGGTACCTGATCGATCCCAGGAAGGTTCCAAAATGGTACCTGATTAATCTCAGAAATCCCAGGAAGGTTCAAAAATGGTACCTGATAGATCCCAGGAAGGTTCCAAAATGGTACCTGATCGATCCCAGGAAGGTTTCAAAATGGTACCAGATCGATCTCAGAAAGGTTCCAAAATGGTACCTGGTCGATCCCAGGAAGGTTCCAAAATGGTACCTGGTCGATCCTAGGAAGGTTCCAAAATGGTACCTGATCGATCCCAGGAAGGTTCCAAAATGGTACCTGATCGATCCCAGGAAGGTTCCAAAATGGTACCTGATCGATCCCAGGAAGGTTCCAAAATGATACCTGATCGATCCCAGGAAGGTTCCAAAATGGTACCTGATTAATCTCAGGAAGGTTCCAAAATGGTACCTGATCGATCCTAGGAAGGTTCCAAAATGGTACCTGGTCGATCCTAGGAAGGTTCCAAAATGGTACCTGATCAATCCTAGGAAGGTTCCAAAATGGTACCTGATCGATCCCAGGAAGGTTCCAAAATGGTACCTGATCGATCCCAGGAATGTTCCAAAATGGTACCTGATCGATCCCAGGAAGGTTCCAACATGGTACCTGATTAATCTCAGGAAGGTTCCAAAATGGTACCTGATTAATCTCAGAAATCCCAGGAAGGTTCAAAAATGGTACCTGATAGATCCCAGGAAGGTTCCAAAATGGTACCTGGTCGATCCCAGGAAGGTTCCAAAATGGTACCTGATCGATCCCAGGAAGGTTTCAAAATGGTACCAGATCGATCTCAGAAAGGTTCCAAAATGGTACTTGGTCGATCCCAGGAAGGTTCCAAAATGGTACCTGGTCGATCCTAGGAAGGTTCCAAAATGGTACCTGATCGATCCCAGGAAGGTTCCAAAATGGTACCTGATCGATCCCAGGAAGGTTCCAAAATGGTACCTGATCGATCCCAGGAAGGTTCCAAAATGGTACCTGATTAATCTCAGGAAGGTTCCAAAATGGTACCTGATTAATCTCAGAAAGGTTCCAAAATGGTACCTGGTCGATCCCAGGAAGGTTCCAAAATAGTACCTGGTCGATCCCAGGAAGGTTCCAAAGTGATACCTGATCGATCCCAGGAAGGTTCCAAAATGGTACCTGATTAATCTCAGGAAAGTTCCAAAATGGTACCTGGTCGATCCCAGGAAGGTTCCAAAATGGTACCTGGTCGATCCTAGGAAGGTTCCAAAATGGTACCTGATCGATCCCAGGAAGGTTCCAAAATGGTACCTGATAGATCCCAGGAAGGTTCCAAAATGGTACCTGGTCGATCCCAGGAAGGTTCCAAAATGGTACCTGATCGATCCCAGGAAGGTTTCAAAATGGTACCTGGTCGATCCTATGAAGGTTCCAAAATGGTACCTGATCGATCCCAGGAAGGTTCCAAAATGGTACCCGGTCGATCCCAGGAAGGTTCCAAAATGGTACCTGATAGATCCCAGGAAGGTTCCAAAATGGTACCTGGTCGATCCCAGGAAGGTTCCAAAATGGTACCTGATCGATCCCAGGAAGGTTTCAAAATGGTACTTGGTCGATCCTAGGAATGTTCCAAAATGGTACTTGGTCGATAGCAGGAAGGTTCCAAAATGGTACCTGGTCGATCACATGAAGGTTCCAAAATGGTACCTGATTAATCTCAGGAAGGTTCCAAAATGGTACCTGATCGATCACATGAAGGTTCCAAAATGGTACCTGATTAATCTCAGGAAGGTTCCAAAATGGTACCTGATCGATCCCAGGAAGGTTCCAAAATGGTACCTGGTCGATCCCAGGAAGGTTCCAAAATGATACCTGATCGATCCCAGGAAGGTTCCAAAATGGTACCTGATTAATCTCAGGAAGGTTCCAAAATGGTACCTGATCGATCCCAGGAAGGTTCCAAAATGGTACCTGATCGATCCCAGGAAGGTTCCAAAATGGTACCTGATTAATCTCAGGAAGGTTCCAAAATGGTACCTGATTAATCTCAGAAATCCCAGGAAGGTTCCAAAATGGTACCTGATAGATCCCAGGAAGGTTCCAAAATGGTACCTGGTCGATCCCAGGAAGGTTCCAAAATGGTACCTGATCGATCCCAGGAAGGTTTCAAAATGGTACCAGATCGATCCCAGGAAGGTTTCAAAATGGTACCAGATCGATCTCAGAAAGGTTCCAAAAAGGTACCTGATCGATCCCAGGAAGGTTCCAAAATGGTACCTGATTAATCTCAGGAAGGTTCCAAAATGGTACCTGATTAATCTCAGAAAGGTTCCAAAATGGTACCTGGTCGATCCCAGGAAGGTTCCAAAATAGTACCTGGTCGATCCCAGGAAGGTTCCAAAGTGATACCTGATCGATCCCAGGAAGGTTTCAAAATGGTACTTGGTCGATCCTAGGAATGTTCCAAAATGGTACTTGGTCGATAGCAGGAAGGTTCCAAAATGGTACCTGATTAATCTCAGGAAGGTTCCAAAATGGTACCTGATTAATCTCAGAAATCCCAGGAAGGTTCCAAAATGGTACCTGATAGATCCCAGGAAGGTTCCAAAATGGTACCTGGTCGATCCCAGGAAGGTTCCAAAATGGTACCTGATCGATCCCAGGAAGGTTTCAAAATGGTACCAGATCGATCTCAGAAAGGTTCCAAAATGGTACCTGATCGATCCCAGGAAGGTTCCAAAATGGTACCTGATTAATCTCAGGAAGGTTCCAAAATGGTACCTGATTAATCTCAGAAAGGTTCCAAAATGGTACCTGGTCGATCCCAGGAAGGTTCCAAAATAGTACCTGATCGATCCCAGGAAGGTTCCAAAATGGTACCTGATTAATCTCAGGAAGGTTCCAAAATGGTACCTGATCGATCCCAGGAAGGTTCCAAAATGGTACCTGATCGATCCCAGGAAGGTTCCAAAATGGTACCTGATTAATCTCAGGAAGGTTCCAAAATGGTACCTGATTAATCTCAGAAATCCCAGGAAGGTTCCAAAATGGTACCTGATAGATCCCAGGAAGGTTCCAAAATGGTACCTGGTCGATCCCAGGAAGGTTCCAAAATGGTACCTGATCGATCCCAGGAAGGTTTCAAAATGGTACCAGATCGATCCCAGGAAGGTTTCAAAATGGTACCAGATCGATCTCAGAAAGGTTCCAAAATGGTACCTGATCGATCCCAGGAAGGTTCCAAAATGGTACCTGATTAATCTCAGGAAGGTTCCAAAATGGTAACTGATTAATCTCAGAAAGGTTCCAAAATGGTACCTGGTCGATCCCAGGAAGGTTCCAAAATAGTACCTGGTCGATCCCAGGAAGGTTCCAAAGTGATACCTGATCGATCCCAGGAAGGTTTCAAAATGGTACTTGGTCGATCCTAGGAATGTTCCAAAATGGTACTTGGTCGATAGCAGGAAGGTTCCAAAATGGTACCTGGTCGATCCCAGGAAGGTTCCAAAATGGTACCTGGTCGATCCTAGGAAGGTTCCAAAATGGTACCTGATCGATCCCAGGAAGGTTCCAAAATGGTACCTGATTAATCTCAGGAAGGTTCCAAAATGGTACCTGATTAATCTCAGAAAGGTTCCAAAATGGTACCTGGTCGATCCCAGGAAGGTTCCAAAATAGTACCTGGTCGATCCCAGGAAGGTTCCAAAGTGATACCTGATCGATCCCAGGAAGGTTTCAAAATGGTACTTGGTCGATCCTAGGAATGTTCCAAAATGGTACTTGGTCGATAGCAGGAAGGTTCCAAAATGGTACCTGGTCGATCACATGAAGGTTCCAAAATGGTACCTGATTAATCTCAGGAAGGTTCCAAAATGGTACCTGATCGATCACATGAAGGTTCCAAAATGGTACCTGATTAATCTCAGGAAGGTTCCAAAATGGTACCTGATCGATCCCAGGAAGGTTCCAAAATGGTACCTGGTCGATCCCAGGAAGGTTCCAAAATGATACCTGATCGATCCCAGGAAGGTTCCAAAATGGTACCTGATTAATCTCAGGAAGGTTCCAAAATGGTACCTGATCGATCCCAGGAAGGTTCCAAAATGGTACCTGATCGATCCCAGGAAGGTTCCAAAATGGTACCCGATTAATCTCAGGAAGGTTCCAAAATGGAACCTGATTAATCTCAGAAATCCCAGGAAGGTTCCAAAATGGTACCTGATAGATCCCAGGAAGGTTCCAAAATGGTACCTGGTCGATCCCAGGAAGGTTCCAAAATGGTACCTGATCGATCCCAGGAAGGTTTCAAAATGGTACCAGATCGATCTCAGAAAGGTTCCAAAATGGTACCTGGTCGATCCCAGGAAGGTTCCAAAATGGTACCTGGTCGATCCTAGGAAGGTTCCAAAATGGTACCTGATCGATCCCAGGAAGGTTCCAAAATGGTACCTGATCGATCCCAGGAAGGTTCCAAAATGGTACCTGATCGATCCCAGGAAGGTTCCAAAATGGTACCTGATTAATCTCAGGAAGGTTCCAAAATGGTACCTGATTAATCTCAGAAAGGTTCCAAAATGGTACCTGGTCGATCCCAGGAAGGTTCCAAAATAGTACCTGGTCGATCCCAGGAAGGTTCCAAAGTGATACCTGATCGATCCCAGGAAGGTTCCAAAATGGTACCTGATTAATCTCAGGAAGGTTCCAAAATGGTACCTGGTCGATCCCAGGAAGGTTCCAAAATGGTACCTGGTCGATCCCAGGAAGGTTCCAAAATGGTACCTGGTCGATCCCAGGAAGGTTCCAAAATGGTACCTGATAGATCCCAGGAAGGTTCCAAAATGGTACCTGGTCGATCCCAGGAAGGTTCCAAAATGGTACCTGATCGATCCCAGGAAGGTTTCAAAATGGTACTTGGTCGATCCTAGGAATGTTCCAAAATGGTACTTGGTCGATAGCAGGAAGGTTCCAAAATGGTACCTGGTCGATCACATGAAGGTTCCAAAATGGTACCTGATTAATCTCAGGAAGGTTCCAAAATGGTACCTGATCGATCACATGAAGGTTCCAAAATGGTACCTGATTAATCTCAGGAAGGTTCCAAAATGGTACCTGATCGATCCCAGGAAGGTTCCAAAATGGTACCTGATTAATCTCAGGAAGGTTCCAAAGTGGTACCTGATTAATCTCAGAAATCCCAGGAAGGTTCCAAAATGGTACCTGATAGATCCCAGGAAGGTTCCAAAATGGTACCTGGTCGATCCCAGGAAGGTTCCAAAATGGTACCTGATCGATCCCAGGAAGGTTTCAAAATGGTACCAGATCGATCTCAGAAAGGTTCCAAAATGGTACCTGGTCGATCCCAGGAAGGTTCCAAAATGGTACCTGGTCGATCCTAGGAAGGTTCCAAAATGGTACCTGATCGATCCCAGGAAGGTTCCAAAATGGTACCTGATCGATCCCAGGAAGGTTCCAAAATGGTACCTGATCGATCCCAGGAAGGTTCCAAAATGGTACCTGATTAATCTCAGGAAGGTTCCAAAATGGTACCTGATTAATCTCAGAAAGGTTCCAAAATGGTACCTGGTCGATCCCAGGAAGGTTCCAAAATAGTACCTGGTCGATCCCAGGAAGGTTCCAAAGTGATACCTGATCGATCCCAGGAAGGTTCCAAAATGGTACCTGATTAATCTCAGGAAGGTTCCAAAATGGTACCTGGTCGATCCCAGGAAGGTTCCAAAATGGTACCTGGTCGATCCTAGGAAGGTTCCAAAATGGTACCTGATCGATCCTAAGAAGGTTCCAAAATGGTACCTGATAGATCCCAGGAAGGTTCCAAAATGGTACCTGGTCGATCCCAGGAAGTTTCCAAAATGGTACCTGATCGATCCCAGGAAGGTTTCAAAATGGTACCTGGTCGATCCTAGGAAGGTTCCAAAATGGTACCTGATCGATCCCAGGAAGGTTCCAAAATGGTACCTGGTCGATCCCAGGAAGGTTCCAAAATGGTACCTGATAGATCCCAGGAAGGTTCCAAAATGGTACCTGGTCGATCCCAGGAAGGTTCCAAAATGGTACCTGATCGATCCCAGGAAGGTTTCAAAATGGTACCTGATCGATCTCAGAAAGGTTCCAAAATGGTACCTGATCGATCTCAGAAAGGTTCCAAAATGGTACCTGATCGATCACAGAAAGGTTCCAAAATGGTACCTGATCGATCTCAGGAAGGTTCCAAAATGGTACCTGATCGATAACAGAAAGGTTCCAATATGGTACCTAGTGAAGGACAGACTGGGTTCCAAAACGGTACGCGGTTTTCAAAAAGGGTTCCAAAATGGTACCTGATCGATCACAGAAAGGTTCCAAAATGGTACCTGATCGATCCCAGGAAGGTTCCAAAATAGTACCTGGTCGATCCCAGGAAGGTTCCAAAGTGATACCTGATCGATCCCAGGAAGGTTCCAAAATAGTACCTGGTCGATCCCAGGAAGGTTCCAAAGTGATACTCTGATCGATCCCAGGAAGGTTCCAAAATGGTACCTGATTAATCTCAGGAAGGTTCCAAAATGGTACCTGATCGATCCCAGGAAGGTTCCAAAATGGTACCTGATAGATCCCAGGAAGGTTCCAAAATGGTACCTGATAGATCCCAGGAAGGTTCCAAAATGGTACCTGATCGATCCCAGGAAGGTTCCAAAATGGTACCTGATCGATCACAGAAAGGTTCCAAAATGGTACCTGGTCGACCACAGGAAGGTTCCAAAATGGTACCTGATCGATCCCAGGAAGGTTCCAAAATGGTACCTGGTCGATCCCAGGAAGGTTCCAAAATGGTACCTGATCGATCCCAGGAAGGTTTCAAAATGGTACCTGGTCGATCCCAGGAAGGTTCCAAAATGGTACCTGATAGATCCCAGGAAGGTTCCAAAATGGTACCTGGTCGATCCCAGGAAGGTTCCAAAATGGTACCTGATCGATCCCAGGAAGGTTTCAAAATGGTACCTGGTCGATCCCAGGAAGGTTCCAAAATGGTACCTGATAGATCCCAGGAAGGTTCCAAAATGGTACCTGGTCGATCCCAGGAAGGTTCCAAAATGGTACCTGATCGATCCCAGGAAGGTTTCAAAATGGTACTTGGTCGATCCTAGGAATGTTCCAAAATGGTACTTGGTCGATAGCAGGAAGGTTCCAAAATGGTACCTGGTCGATCCCAGGAAGGTTCCAAAATGGTACCTGATCGATCCCAGGAAGGTTTCAAAATGGTACCTGATCGATCTCAGAAAGGTTCCAAAATGGTACCTGATCGATCTCAGAAAGGTTCCAAAATGGTACCTGATCGATCACAGAAAGGTTCCAAAATGGTACCTGATCGATCTCAGGAAGGTTCCAAAATGGTACCTGATCGATAACAGAAAGGTTCCAATATGGTACCTAGTGAAGGACAGACTGGGTTCCAAAACGGTACGCGGTTTTCAAAAAGGGTTCCAAAATGGTACCTGATCGATCACAGAAAGGTTCCAAAATGGTACCTGATCGATCCCAGGAAGGTTCCAAAATAGTACCTGGTCGATCCCAGGAAGGTTCCAAAGTGATACCTGATCGATCCCAGGAAGGTTCCAAAATAGTACCTGGTCGATCCCAGGAAGGTTCCAAAGTGATACTCTGATCGATCCCAGGAAGGTTCCAAAATGGTACCTGATTAATCTCAGGAAGGTTCCAAAATGGTACCTGATCGATCCCAGGAAGGTTCCAAAATGGTACCTGATAGATCCCAGGAAGGTTCCAAAATGGTACCTGATAGATCCCAGGAAGGTTCCAAAATGGTACCTGATCGATCCCAGGAAGGTTCCAAAATGGTACCTGATCGATCACAGAAAGGTTCCAAAATGGTACCTGGTCGACCACAGGAAGGTTCCAAAATGGTACCTGATCGATCCCAGGAAGGTTCCAAAATGGTACCTGGTCGATCCCAGGAAGGTTCCAAAATGGTACCTGGTCGATCACATGAAGGTTCCAAAATGGTACCTGATTAATCTCAGGAAGGTTCCAAAATGGTACCTGATAGATCCCAGGAAGGTTCCAAAATGGTACCTGGTCGATCCCAGGAAGGTTCCAAAATGGTACCTGATCGATCCCAGGAAGGTTTCAAAATGGTACTTGGTCGATCCTAGGAATGTTCCAAAATGGTACTTGGTCGATAGCAGGAAGGTTCCAAAATGGTACCTGGTCGATCACATGAAGGTTCCAAAATGGTACCTGATTAATCTCAGGAAGGTTCCAAAATGGTACCTGATCGATCACATGAAGGTTCCAAAATGGTACCTGATTAATCTCAGGAAGGTTCCAAAATGGTACCTGATCGATCCCAGGAAGGTTCCAAAATGGTACCTGGTCGATCCCAGGAAGGTTCCAAAATGATACCTGATCGATCCCAGGAAGGTTCCAAAATGGTACCTGATTAATCTCAGGAAGGTTCCAAAATGGTACCTGATCGATCCTTGGAAGGTTCCAAAATGGTACCTGGTCGATCCTAGGAAGGTTCCAAAATGGTACCTGATCAATCCTAGGAAGGTTCCAAAATGGTACCTGATCGATCCCAGGAAGGTTCCAAAATGGTACCTGATCGATCCCAGGAATGTTCCAAAATGGTACCTGATCGATCCCAGGAAGGTTTCAACATGGTACCTGATTAATCTCAGGAAGGTTCCAAAATGGTACCTGATTAATCTCAGAAATCCCAGGAAGGTTCCAAAATGGTACCTGATAGATCCCAGGAAGGTTCCAAAATGGTACCTGGTCGATCCCAGGAAGGTTCCAAAATGGTACCTGATCGATCCCAGGAAGGTTTCAAAATGGTACCAGATCGATCTCAGAAAGGTTCCAAAATGGTACCTGGTCGATCCCAGAAAGGTTCCAAAATGGTACCTGGTCGATCCTAGGAAGGTTCCAAAATGGTACCTGATCGATCCCAGGAAGGTTCCAAAATGGTACCTGATCGATCCCAGGAAGGTTCCAAAATGGTACCTGATCGATCCCAGGAAGGTTCCAAAATGGTACCTGATTAATCTCAGGAAGGTTCCAAAGTGGTACCTGATTAATCTCAGAAAGGTTCCAAAATGGTACCTGGTCGATCCCAGGAAGGTTCCAAAATAGTACCTGGTCGATCCCAGGAAGGTTCCAAAGTGATACCTGATTAATCTCAGGAAGGTTCCAAAATGGTACCTGATTAATCTCAGGAAGGTTCCAAAATGGTACCTGATTAATCTCAGAAAGGTTCCAAAATGGTACCTGGTCGATCCCAGGAAGGTTCCAAAATAGTACCTGGTCGATCCCAGGAAGGTTCCAAAATGGTACCTGATTAATCTCAGGAAGGTTCCAAAATGGTACCTGATTAATCTCAGGAAGGTTCCAAAATGGTACCTGGTCGATCCCAGGAAGGTTCCAAAATGGTACCTGGTCGATCCTAGGAAGGTTCCAAAATGGTACCTGATCGATCCCAGGAAGGTTCCAAAATGGTACCTGATAGATCCCAGGAAGGTTCCAAAATGGTACCTGGTCGATCCCAGGAAGGTTCCAAAGTGATACCTGATTAATCTCAGGAAGGTTCCAAAATGGTACCTGATTAATCTCAGGAAGGTTCCAAAATGGTACCTGATTAATCTCAGAAAGGTTCCAAAATGGTACCTGGTCGATCCCAGGAAGGTTCCAAAATGGTACCTGATCGATCCCAGGAAGGTTCCAAAATGGTACCTGATTAATCTCAGGAAGGTTCCAAAGTGGTACCTGATTAATCTCAGAAAGGTTCCAAAATGGTACCTGGTCGATCCCAGGAAGGTTCCAAAATGGTACCTGATCGATCCCAGGAATGTTCCAAAATGGTACCTGATCGATCCCAGGAAGGTTTCAACATGGTACCTGATTAATCTCAGGAAGGTTCCAAAATGGTACCTGATTAATCTCAGAAATCCCAGGAAGGTTCCAAAATGGTACCTGATAGATCCCAGGAAGGTTCCAAAATGGTACCTGGTCGATCCCAGGAAGGTTCCAAAATGGTACCTGATCGATCCCAGGAAGGTTTCAAAATGGTACCAGATCGATCTCAGAAAGGTTCCAAAATGGTACCTGGTCGATCCCAGAAAGGTTCCAAAATGGTACCTGGTCGATCCTAGGAAGGTTCCAAAATGGTACCTGATCGATCCCAGGAAGGTTCCAAAATGGTACCTGATCGATCCCAGGAAGGTTCCAAAATGGTACCTGATCGATCCCAGGAAGGTTCCAAAATGGTACCTGATTAATCTCAGGAAGGTTCCAAAGTGGTACCTGATTAATCTCAGAAAGGTTCCAAAATGGTACCTGGTCGATCCCAGGAAGGTTCCAAAATAGTACCTGGTCGATCCCAGGAAGGTTCCAAAGTGATACCTGATTAATCTCAGGAAGGTTCCAAAATGGTACCTGATTAATCTCAGGAAGGTTCCAAAATGGTACCTGATTAATCTCAGAAAGGTTCCAAAATGGTACCTGGTCGATCCCAGGAAGGTTCCAAAATAGTACCTGGTCGATCCCAGGAAGGTTCCAAAATGGTACCTGATTAATCTCAGGAAGGTTCCAAAATGGTACCTGATTAATCTCAGGAAGGTTCCAAAATGGTACCTGGTCGATCCCAGGAAGGTTCCAAAATGGTACCTGGTCGATCCTAGGAAGGTTCCAAAATGGTACCTGATCGATCCCAGGAAGGTTCCAAAATGGTACCTGATAGATCCCAGGAAGGTTCCAAAATGGTACCTGGTCGATCCCAGGAAGGTTCCAAAATGGTACCTGATCGATCCCAGGAAGGTTTCAAAATGGTACCTGGTCGATCCTAGGAAGGTTCCAAAATGGTACCTGATCGATCCCAGGAAGGTTCCAAAATGGTACCTGGTCGATCCCAGGAAGGTTCCAAAATGGTACCTGATAGATCCCAGGAAGGTTCCAAAATGGTACCTGGTCGATCCCAGGAAGGTTCCAAAATGGTACCTGATCGATCCCAGGAAGGTTTCAAAATGGTACCTGATCGATCTCAGGAAGGTTCCAAAATGGTACCTGATCGATAACAGAAAGGTTCCAATATGGTACCTAGTGAAGGACAGACTGGGTTCCAAAACGGTACGCGGTTTTCAAAAAGGGTTCCAAAATGGTACCTGATCGATCACAGAAAGGTTCCAAAATGGTACCTGATCGATCACAGAAAGGTTCCAAAATGGTACCTGATCGATCTCAGGAAGGTTCCAAAATGGTACCTGATCGATAACAGAAAGGTTCCAATATGGTACCTAGTGAAGGACAGACTGGGTTCCAAAACGGTACGCGGTTTTCAAAAAGGGTTCCAAAATGGTACCTGATCGATCCCAGGAAGGTTCCAAAATAGTACCTGGTCGATCCCAGGAAGGTTCCAAAGTGATACCTGATCGATCCCAGGAAGGTTCCAAAATGGTACCTGATCGATCTCAGAAAGGTTCCAAAATGGTACCTGATCGATCACAGAAAGGTTCCAAAATGGTACCTGATCGATCTCAGGAAGGTTCCAAAATGGTACCTGATCGATAACAGAAAGGTTCCAATATGGTACCTAGTGAAGGACAGACTGGGTTCCAAAACGGTACGCGGTTTTCAAAAAGGGTTCCAAAATGGTACCTGATCGATCACAGAAAGGTTCCAAAATGGTACCTGATCGATCCCAGGAAGGTTCCAAAATAGTACCTGGTCGATCCCAGGAAGGTTCCAAAGTGATACCTGATCGATCCCAGGAAGGTTCCAAAATGGTACCTGATTAATCTCAGGAAGGTTCCAAAATGGTTCCTGGTCGACCACAGGAAGGTTCCAAAATGGTACCTGATCGATCCCAGGAAGGTTCCAAAATAGTACCTGGTCGATCCCAGGAAGGTTCCAAAATGGTACCTGATAGATCCCAGGAAGGTTCCAAAATGGTACCTGATAGATCCCAGGAAGGTTCCAAAATGGTACCTGATCGATCCCAGGAAGGTTCCAAAATGGTACCTGATCGATCACAGAAAGGTTCCAAAATGGTACCTGGTCGACCACAGGAAGGTTCCAAAATGGTACCTGATCGATCCCAGGAAGGTTCCAAAATAGTACCTGGTCGATCCCAGGAAGGTTCCAAAGTGATACCTGATCGATCCCAGGAAGGTTCCAAAATGGTACCTGATTAATCTCAGGAAGGTTTCAAAATGGTACCTGATCGATCCCAGGAAGGTTCCAAAATGGTACCTGATAGATCCCAGGAAGGTTCCAAAATGGTACCTGATCGATCCCAGGAAGGTTTCAAAATGGTACCTGGTCGATCCTAGGAAGGTTCCAAAATGGTACCTGGTCGATCCTAGGAAGGTTCCAAAATGGTACCTGGTCGATCCTAGGAAGGTTCCAAAATGGTACCTGATCGATCCTAAGAAGGTTCCAAAATGGTACCTGATAGATCCCAGGAAGGTTCCAAAATGGTACCTGGTCGATCCCAGGAAGTTTCCAAAATGGTACCTGATCGATCCCAGGAAGGTTTCAAAATGGTACCTGGTCGATCCTAGGAAGGTTCCAAAATGGTACCTGATCGATCCCAGGAAGGTTCCAAAATGGTACCTGGTCGATCCCAGGAAGGTTCCAAAATGGTACCTGATAGATCCCAGGAAGGTTCCAAAATGGTACCTGGTCGATCCCAGGAAGGTTCCAAAATGGTACCTGATCGATCCCAGGAAGGTTTCAAAATGGTACCTGATCGATCTCAGAAAGGTTCCAAAATGGTACCTGATCGATCTCAGAAAGGTTCCAAAATGGTACCTGATCGATCACAGAAATGGTACCTGATCGATCACAGAAAGGTTCCAAAATGGTACCTGGTCGACCACAGGAAGGTTCCAAAATGGTACCTGATCGATCCCAGGAAGGTTCCAAAATGGTACCTGGTCGATCCCAGGAAGGTTCCAAAATGGTACCTGATCGATCCCAGGAAGGTTTCAAAATGGTACCTGGTCGATCCCAGGAAGGTTCCAAAATGGTACCTGATAGATCCCAGGAAGGTTCCAAAATGGTACCTGGTCGATCCCAGGAAGGTTCCAAAATGGTACCTGATCGATCCCAGGAAGGTTTCAAAATGGTACTTGGTCGATCCTAGGAATGTTCCAAAATGGTACCTGATAGATCCCAGGAAGGTTCCAAAATGGTACCTGGTCGATCCCAGGAAGGTTCCAAAATGGTACCTGATCGATCCCAGGAAGGTTTCAAAATGGTACCTGGTCGATCCCAGGAAGGTTCCAAAATGGTACCTGATAGATCCCAGGAAGGTTCCAAAATGGTACCTGGTCGATCCCAGGAAGGTTCCAAAATGGTACCTGATCGATCCCAGGAAGGTTTCAAAATGGTACTTGGTCGATCCTAGGAATGTTCCAAAATGGTACTTGGTCGATAGCAGGAAGGTTCCAAAATGGTACCTGGTCGATCCCAGGAAGGTTCCAAAATGGTACCTGATCGATCCCAGGAAGGTTTCAAAATGGTACCTGATCGATCTCAGAAAGGTTCCAAAATGGTACCTGATCGATCTCAGAAAGGTTCCAAAATGGTACCTGATCGATCACAGAAAGGTTCCAAAATGGTACCTGATCGATCTCAGGAAGGTTCCAAAATGGTACCTGATCGATAACAGAAAGGTTCCAATATGGTACCTAGTGAAGGACAGACTGGGTTCCAAAACGGTACGCGGTTTTCAAAAAGGGTTCCAAAATGGTACCTGATCGATCACAGAAAGGTTCCAAAATGGTACCTGATCGATCCCAGGAAGGTTCCAAAATAGTACCTGGTCGATCCCAGGAAGGTTCCAAAGTGATACCTGATCGATCCCAGGAAGGTTCCAAAATAGTACCTGGTCGATCCCAGGAAGGTTCCAAAGTGATACTCTGATCGATCCCAGGAAGGTTCCAAAATGGTACCTGATTAATCTCAGGAAGGTTCCAAAATGGTACCTGATCGATCCCAGGAAGGTTCCAAAATGGTACCTGATAGATCCCAGGAAGGTTCCAAAATGGTACCTGATAGATCCCAGGAAGGTTCCAAAATGGTACCTGATCGATCCCAGGAAGGTTCCAAAATGGTACCTGATCGATCACAGAAAGGTTCCAAAATGGTACCTGGTCGACCACAGGAAGGTTCCAAAATGGTACCTGATCGATCCCAGGAAGGTTCCAAAATGGTACCTGGTCGATCCCAGGAAGGTTCCAAAATGGTACCTGATCGATCCCAGGAAGTTTTCAAAATGGTACCTGGTCGATCCCAGGAAGGTTCCAAAATGGTACCTGATAGATCCCAGGAAGGTTCCAAAATGGTACCTGGTCGATCCCAGGAAGGTTCCAAAATGGTACCTGATCGATCCCAGGAAGGTTTCAAAATGGTACTTGGTCGATCCTAGGAATGTTCCAAAATGGTACTTGGTCGATAGCAGGAAGGTTCCAAAATGGTACCTGGTCGATCACATGAAGGTTCCAAAATGGTACCTGATTAATCTCAGGAAGGTTCCAAAATGGTACCTGATAGATCCCAGGAAGGTTCCAAAATGGTACCTGGTCGATCCCAGGAAGGTTCCAAAATGGTACCTGATCGATCCCAGGAAGGTTTCAAAATGGTACTTGGTCGATCCTAGGAATGTTCCAAAATGGTACTTGGTCGATAGCAGGAAGGTTCCAAAATGGTACCTGGTCGATCACATGAAGGTTCCAAAATGGTACCTGATTAATCTCAGGAAGGTTCCAAAATGGTACCTGATCGATCACATGAAGGTTCCAAAATGGTACCTGATTAATCTCAGGAAGGTTCCAAAATGGTACCTGATCGATCCCAGGAAGGTTCCAAAATGGTACCTGGTCGATCCCAGGAAGGTTCCAAAATGATACCTGATCGATCCCAGGAAGGTTCCAAAATGGTACCTGATTAATCTCAGGAAGGTTCCAAAATGGTACCTGATCGATCCTTGGAAGGTTCCAAAATGGTACCTGGTCGATCCTAGGAAGGTTCCAAAATGGTACCTGATCAATCCTAGGAAGGTTCCAAAATGGTACCTGATCGATCCCAGGAAGGTTCCAAAATGGTACCTGATCGATCCCAGGAATGTTCCAAAATGGTACCTGATCGATCCCAGGAAGGTTTCAACATGGTACCTGATTAATCTCAGGAAGGTTCCAAAATGGTACCTGATTAATCTCAGAAATCCCAGGAAGGTTCCAAAATGGTACCTGATAGATCCCAGGAAGGTTCCAAAATGGTACCTGGTCGATCCCAGGAAGGTTCCAAAATGGTACCTGGTCGATCCTAGGAAGGTTCCAAAATGGTACCTGATCGATCCCAGGAAGGTTCCAAAATGGTACCTGATCGATCCCAGGAAGGTTCCAAAATGGTACCTGATTAATCTCAGAAATCCCAGGAAGGTTTCAAAATGGTACCAGATCGATCTCAGAAAGGTTCCAAAATGGTACCTGGTCGATCCCAGAAAGGTTCCAAAATGGTACCTGGTCGATCCTAGGAAGGTTCCAAAATGGTACCTGATCGATCCCAGGAAGGTTCCAAAATGGTACCTGATCGATCCCAGGAAGGTTCCAAAATGGTACCTGATCGATCCCAGGAAGGTTCCAAAATGGTACCTGATTAATCTCAGGAAGGTTCCAAAGTGGTACCTGATTAATCTCAGAAAGGTTCCAAAATGGTACCTGGTCGATCCCAGGAAGGTTCCAAAATAGTACCTGGTCGATCCCAGGAAGGTTCCAAAGTGATACCTGATTAATCTCAGGAAGGTTCCAAAATGGTACCTGATTAATCTCAGGAAGGTTCCAAAATGGTACCTGATTAATCTCAGAAAGGTTCCAAAATGGTACCTGGTCGATCCCAGGAAGGTTCCAAAATAGTACCTGGTCGATCCCAGGAAGGTTCCAAAATGGTACCTGATTAATCTCAGGAAGGTTCCAAAATGGTACCTGATTAATCTCAGGAAGGTTCCAAAATGGTACCTGGTCGATCCCAGGAAGGTTCCAAAATGGTACCTGGTCGATCCTAGGAAGGTTCCAAAATGGTACCTGATCGATCCCAGGAAGGTTCCAAAATGGTACCTGATAGATCCCAGGAAGGTTCCAAAATGGTACCTGGTCGATCCCAGGAAGGTTCCAAAATGGTACCTGATCGATCCCAGGAAGGTTTCAAAATGGTACCTGGTCGATCCTAGGAAGGTTCCAAAATGGTACCTGATCGATCCCAGGAAGGTTCCAAAATGGTACCTGGTCGATCCCAGGAAGGTTCCAAAATGGTACCTGATAGATCCCAGGAAGGTTCCAAAATGGTACCTGGTCGATCCCAGGAAGGTTCCAAAATGGTACCTGATCGATCCCAGGAAGGTTTCAAAATGGTACCTGATCGATCTCAGGAAGGTTCCAAAATGGTACCTGATCGATAACAGAAAGGTTCCAATATGGTACCTAGTGAAGGACAGACTGGGTTCCAAAACGGTACGCGGTTTTCAAAAAGGGTTCCAAAATGGTACCTGATCGATCACAGAAAGGTTCCAAAATGGTACCTGATCGATCACAGAAAGGTTCCAAAATGGTACCTGATCGATCTCAGGAAGGTTCCAAAATGGTACCTGATCGATAACAGAAAGGTTCCAATATGGTACCTAGTGAAGGACAGACTGGGTTCCAAAACGGTACGCGGTTTTCAAAAAGGGTTCCAAAATGGTACCTGATCGATCACAGAAAGGTTCCAAAATGGTACCTGATCGATCCCAGGAAGGTTCCAAAATAGTACCTGGTCGATCCCAGGAAGGTTCCAAAGTGATACCTGATCGATCCCAGGAAGGTTCCAAAATGGTACCTGATCGATCTCAGAAAGGTTCCAAAATGGTACCTGATCGATCACAGAAAGGTTCCAAAATGGTACCTGATCGATCTCAGGAAGGTTCCAAAATGGTACCTGATCGATAACAGAAAGGTTCCAATATGGTACCTAGTGAAGGACAGACTGGGTTCCAAAACGGTACGCGGTTTTCAAAAAGGGTTCCAAAATGGTACCTGATCGATCACAGAAAGGTTCCAAAATGGTACCTGATCGATCCCAGGAAGGTTCCAAAATAGTACCTGGTCGATCCCAGGAAGGTTCCAAAGTGATACCTGATCGATCCCAGGAAGGTTCCAAAATGGTACCTGATTAATCTCAGGAAGGTTCCAAAATGGTTCCTGGTCGACCACAGGAAGGTTCCAAAATGGTACCTGATCGATCCCAGGAAGGTTCCAAAATAGTACCTGGTCGATCCCAGGAAGGTTCCAAATGGTACCTGATAGATCCCAGGAAGGTTCCAAAATGGTACCTGATAGATCCCAGGAAGGTTCCAAAATGGTACCTGATCGATCCCAGGAAGGTTCCAAAATGGTACCTGATCGATCACAGAAAGGTTCCAAAATGGTACCTGGTCGACCACAGGAAGGTTCCAAAATGGTACCTGATCGATCCCAGGAAGGTTCCAAAATAGTACCTGGTCGATCCCAGGAAGGTTCCAAAGTGATACCTGATCGATCCCAGGAAGGTTCCAAAATGGTACCTGATTAATCTCAGGAAGGTTTCAAAATGGTACCTGATCGATCCCAGGAAGGTTCCAAAATGGTACCTGATAGATCCCAGGAAGGTTCCAAAATGGTACCTGATCGATCCCAGGAAGGTTTCAAAATGGTACCTGGTCGATCCTAGGAAGGTTCCAAAATGGTACCTGATCGATCCCAGGAAGGTTCCAAAATGGTACCTGGTCGATCCCAGGAAGGTTCCAAAATGGTACCTGATCGATCCCAGGAAGGTTTCAAAATGGTACCTGGTCGATCCTAGGAAGGTTCCAAAATGGTACCTGATCGATCCCAGGAAGGTTCCAAAATGGTACCTGATCGATAACAGAAAGGTTCCAATATGGTACCTAGTGAAGGACAGACTGGGTTCCAAAACGGTACGCGGTTTTCAAAAAGGGTTCCAAAATGGTACCTGATCGATCACAGAAAGGTTCCAAAATGGTACCTGATCGATCACAGAAAGGTTCCAAAATGGTACCTGATCGATCTCAGGAAGGTTCCAAAATGGTACCTGATCGATAACAGAAAGGTTCCAATATGGTACCTAGTGAAGGACAGACTGGGTTCCAAAACGGTACGCGGTTTTCAAAAAGGGTTCCAAAATGGTACCTGATCGATCACAGAAAGGTTCCAAAATGGTACCTGATCGATCCCAGGAAGGTTCCAAAATAGTACCTGGTCGATCCCAGGAAGGTTCCAAAGTGATACCTGATCGATCCCAGGAAGGTTCCAAAATGGTACCTGATCGATCTCAGAAAGGTTCCAAAATGGTACCTGATCGATCACAGAAAGGTTCCAAAATGGTACCTGATCGATCTCAGGAAGGTTCCAAAATGGTACCTGATCGATAACAGAAAGGTTCCAATATGGTACCTAGTGAAGGACAGACTGGGTTCCAAAACGGTACGCGGTTTTCAAAAAGGGTTCCAAAATGGTACCTGATCGATCACAGAAAGGTTCCAAAATGGTACCTGATCGATCCCAGGAAGGTTCCAAAATAGTACCTGGTCGATCCCAGGAAGGTTCCAAAGTGATACCTGATCGATCCCAGGAAGGTTCCAAAATGGTACCTGATTAATCTCAGGAAGGTTCCAAAATGGTTCCTGGTCGACCACAGGAAGGTTCCAAAATGGTACCTGATCGATCCCAGGAAGGTTCCAAAATAGTACCTGGTCGATCCCAGGAAGGTTCCAAAATGGTACCTGATAGATCCCAGGAAGGTTCCAAAATGGTACCTGATAGATCCCAGGAAGGTTCCAAAATGGTACCTGATCGATCCCAGGAAGGTTCCAAAATGGTACCTGATCGATCACAGAAAGGTTCCAAAATGGTACCTGGTCGACCACAGGAAGGTTCCAAAATGGTACCTGATCGATCCCAGGAAGGTTCCAAAATAGTACCTGGTCGATCCCAGGAAGGTTCCAAAGTGATACCTGATCGATCCCAGGAAGGTTCCAAAATGGTACCTGATTAATCTCAGGAAGGTTTCAAAATGGTACCTGATCGATCCCAGGAAGGTTCCAAAATGGTACCTGATAGATCCCAGGAAGGTTCCAAAATGGTACCTGATCGATCCCAGGAAGGTTTCAAAATGGTACCTGGTCGATCCTAGGAAGGTTCCAAAATGGTACCTGATCGATCCCAGGAAGGTTCCAAAATGGTACCTGGTCGATCCCAGGAAGGTTCCAAAATGGTACCTGATAGATCCCAGGAAGGTTCCAAAATGGTACCTGGTCGATCCCAGGAAGGTTCCAAAATGGTACCTGATCGATCCCAGGAAGGTTTCAAAATGGTACCTGATCGATCTCAGAAAGGTTCCAAAATGGTACCTGATCGATCACAGAAAGGTTCCAAAATGGTACCTGATCGATCTCAGGAAGGTTCCAAAATGGTACCTGATCGATAACAGAAAGGTTCCAATATGGCACCTAGTGAAGGACAGACTGGGTTCCAAAACGGTACGCGGTTTTCAAAAAGGGTTCCAAAATGGTACCTGATCGATCACAGAAAGGTTCCAAAATGGTACCTGATCGATCCCAGGAAGGTTCCAAAATAGTACCTGGTCGATCCCAGGAAGGTTCCAAAGTGATACCTGATCGATCCCAGGAAGGTTCCAAAATGGTACCTGATTAATCTCAGGAAGGTTCCAAAATGGTTCCTGGTCGACCACAGGAAGGTTCCAAAATGGTACCTGATCGATCCCAGGAAGGTTCCAAAATAGTACCTGGTCGATCCCAGGAAGGTTCCAAAGTGATACCTGATCGATCCCAGGAAGGTTCCAAAATGGTACCTGATCGATCCCAGGAAGGTTCCAAAATGGTACCTGGTCGATCCCAGGAAGGTTCCAAAATGGTACCTGATCGATCCCAGGAAGGTTTCAAAATTGTACCTGATCGATCTCAGAAAGGTTCCAAAATGGTACCTGGTCGATCCAAGGAAGGTTCCAATGGAGTTCTTATGATAGCAGTGAATACGTCTTTCAAACTTTCTCTGCCGACTAGTAGCCGATCCAAGAAGCGAAATGCCATCATTGACGATTGCATGGCGAACAATGCAAACCTCCGACGTGTTGATTTCCTAGACAATATGATTCTGAAGGTAGGCACATATTGGACCGATTAATGTGTGTACGTGTTACTTATTGGTGTACATTTGTGCTCTGTAATTTGTGGTGTTAATATTGCATCATAATTTTGTTTTTATCATTTGTCTTGTTAGAAGCTCCATCTGTTTCCGTTTCTTTCTTTTCAGAAGTCTCTATGTTAGTATCTCGTTTTTGTCAGAAGTTTCCTTTGTAAGTATTCCGTGTTTACAGTATTTCGATGTTAGTTTCACCGTATTCTCAGAAGTTTTCACTCT
The DNA here is from genome assembly GCA_036245805.1 of Pristionchus mayeri. Classification (NCBI taxonomy): domain Eukaryota; kingdom Metazoa; phylum Nematoda; class Chromadorea; order Rhabditida; family Neodiplogasteridae; genus Pristionchus; species Pristionchus mayeri. The sequence continues at coordinate 37,105,160 of BTRK01000006.1, read as the reverse complement.
ATCTTTGTGTCTCGTTTTTGTCAGAAGTTGTCTTTGTAAGTATTCCGTGTTTACAGTATTTCGCGGTTAGTTTCACCGTATTCTCAGAAGTTTTCACTCTATCTTTGTATCTCGTTTTTGTCAGAAGTTGTCTTTGTAAGTATTCCGTGTTTACAGTATTTCGCTGTTAGTTTCACCGTATTCTCAGAAGTTTTCACTCTATCTTTGTATCTCGTTTTTGTCAGAAGTTATCTTTGTAAGTATTCCGTGTTTACAGTATTTCGCTGTTAGTTTCACCGTATTCTCAGAAGTTTTCACTCTATCTTTGTATCTCGTTTTTGTCAGAAGTTGTCTTTGTAAGTATTCCGTGTTTACAGTATTTCGCTGTTAGTTTCACCGTATTCTCAGAAGTTTTCACTCTATCTTTGTATCTGGTTATTGTCAGAAGTTGCCTTTGTAAATATTCCGTGTTTACAGTAGTTTCACTGTTAAATCACCGTATTCTCAGAAAACATGGTACCTGATCGATCCCAGGAATGTTCCAAAATGGTACCTGATCGATCCCAGGAATGTTCCAAAATGGTACTTGGTCGATAGCAGGAAGGTTCCAAAATGGTACCTGGTCGATCACATGAAGGTTCCAAAATGGTACCTGATTAATCTCAGGAAGGTTCCAAAATGGTACCTGATCGATCCCAGGAAGGTTCCAAAATGGTACCTGGTCGATCCCAGGAAGGTTCCAAAATGGTATCTGATCGATCCCAGGAAGGTTCTATAATGGTACCTGATTAATCTCAGGAACGTTCCAAAATGGTACCTGATCGATCCTAGGAAGGTTCCAAAATGGTACCTGGTCGATCCTAGGAAGGTTCCAAAATGGTACCTGATTAATCTCAGGAAGGTTCCAAAATGGTACCTGATTAATCTCAGAAAGGTTCCAAAATGGTACCTGGTCGATCCCAGGAAGGTTCCAAAATAGTACCTGGTCGATCCCAGGTTCCAAAGTGATATCTGATCGATCCCAGGAAGGTTCCGAAATGGTACCTGATTAATCTCAGGAAGGTTCCAAAATGGTACCTGGTCGATCCCAGGAAGGTTCCAAAATGGTACCTGATTAATCTCAGGAAGGTTCCAAAATGGTACCTGATTAATCTCAGAAAGGTTCCAAAATGGTACCTGGTCGATCCCAGGAAGGTTCCAAAATAGTACCTGGTCGATCCCAGGTTCCAAAGTGATATCTGATCGATCCCAGGAAGGTTCCAAAATGGTACCTGATTAATCTCAGGAAGGTTCCAAAATGGTACCTGGTCGATCCCAGGAAGGTTCCAAAATGGTACCTGGTCGATCCTAGGAAGGTTCCAAAATGGTACCTGATCGATCCCAGGAAGGTTCCAAAATGGTACCTGATAGATCCCAGGAAGGTTGCAAAATGGTACCTGGTCGATCCCAGGAAGGTTTCAAAATGGTACCTGATCGATCCCAGGAAGGTTCCAAAATAGTACCTGGTCGATCCCAGGAAGGTTCCAAAGTGATACCTGATCGATCCCAGGAAGGTTCCAAAATGGTACCTGATTAATCTCAGGAAGGTTCCAAAATGGTTCCTGGTCGACCACAGGAAGGTTCCAAAATGGTACCTGATCGATCCCAGGAAGGTTCCAAAATAGTACCTGGTCGATCCCAGGAAGGTTCCAAAATGGTACCTGATAGATCCCAGGAAGGTTCCAAAATGGTACCTGATAGATCCCAGGAAGGTTCCAAAATGGTACCTGATCGATCCCAGGAAGGTTCCAAAATGGTACCTGATCGATCACAGAAAGGTTCCAAAATGGTACCTGGTCGACCACAGGAAGGTTCCAAAATGGTACCTGATCGATCCCAGGAAGGTTCCAAAATAGTACCTGGTCGATCCCAGGAAGGTTCCAAAGTGATACCTGATCGATCCCAGGAAGGTTCCAAAATGGTACCTGATTAATCTCAGGAAGGTTTCAAAATGGTACCTGATCGATCCCAGGAAGGTTCCAAAATGGTACCTGATAGATCCCAGGAAGGTTCCAAAATGGTACCTGATCGATCCCAGGAAGGTTTCAAAATGGTACCTGGTCGATCCTAGGAAGGTTCCAAAATGGTACCTGATCGATCCCAGGAAGGTTCCAAAATGGTACCTGGTCGATCCCAGGAAGGTTCCAAAATGGTACCTGATAGATCCCAGGAAGGTTCCAAAATGGTACCTGGTCGATCCCAGGAAGGTTCCAAAATGGTACCTGATCGATCCCAGGAAGGTTTCAAAATGGTACCTGATCGATCTCAGAAAGGTTCCAAAATGGTACCTGATCGATCACAGAAAGGTTCCAAAATGGTACCTGATCGATCTCAGGAAGGTTCCAAAATGGTACCTGATCGATAACAGAAAGGTTCCAATATGGCACCTAGTGAAGGACAGACTGGGTTCCAAAACGGTACGCGGTTTTCAAAAAGGGTTCCAAAATGGTACCTGATCGATCACAGAAAGGTTCCAAAATGGTACCTGATCGATCCCAGGAAGGTTCCAAAATAGTACCTGGTCGATCCCAGGAAGGTTCCAAAGTGATACCTGATCGATCCCAGGAAGGTTCCAAAATGGTACCTGATTAATCTCAGGAAGGTTCCAAAATGGTTCCTGGTCGACCACAGGAAGGTTCCAAAATGGTACCTGATCGATCCCAGGAAGGTTCCAAAATAGTACCTGGTCGATCCCAGGAAGGTTCCAAAGTGATACCTGATCGATCCCAGGAAGGTTCCAAAATGGTACCTGATCGATCCCAGGAAGGTTCCAAAATGGTACCTGGTCGATCCCAGGAAGGTTCCAAAATGGTACCTGATCGATCCCAGGAAGGTTTCAAAATGGTACCTGATCGATCTCAGAAAGGTTCCAAAATGGTACCTGGTCGATCCAAGGAAGGTTCCAATGGAGTTCTTATGATAGCAGTGAATACGTCTTTCAAACTTTCTCTGCCGACTAGTAGCCGATCCAAGAAGCGAAATGCCATCATTGACGATTGCATGGCGAACAATGCAAACCTCCGACGTGTTGATTTCCTAGACAATATGATTCTGAAGGTAGGCACATATTGGACCGATTAATGTGTGTACGTGTTACTTATTGGTGTACATTTGTGCTCTGTAATTTGTGGTGTTAATATTGCATCATAATTTTGTTTTTATCATTTGTCTTGTTAGAAGCTCCATCTGTTTCCGTTTCTTTCTTTTCAGAAGTCTCTATGTTAGTATCTCGTTTTTGTCAGAAGTTTCCTTTGTAAGTATTCCGTGTTTACAGTATTTCGATGTTAGTTTCACCGTATTCTCAGAAGTTTTCACTCTATCTTTGTGTCTCGTTTTTGTCAGAAGTTGTCTTTGTAAGTATTCCGTGTTTACAGTATTTCGCGGTTAGTTTCACCGTATTCTCAGAAGTTTTCACTCTATCTTTGTATCTCGTTTTTGTCAGAAGTTGTCTTTGTAAGTATTCCGTGTTTACAGTATTTCGCTGTTAGTTTCACCGTATTCTCAGAAGTTTTCACTCTATCTTTGTATCTCGTTTTTGTCAGAAGTTATCTTTGTAAGTATTCCGTGTTTACAGTATTTCGCTGTTAGTTTCACCGTATTCTCAGAAGTTTTCACTCTATCTTTGTATCTCGTTTTTGTCAGAAGTTGTCTTTGTAAGTATTCCGTGTTTACAGTATTTCGCTGTTAGTTTCACCGTATTCTCAGAAGTTTTCACTCTATCTTTGTATCTGGTTATTGTCAGAAGTTGCCTTTGTAAATATTCCGTGTTTACAGTAGTTTCACTGTTAAATCACCGTATTCTCAGAAAACATGGTACCTGATCGATCCCAGGAATGTTCCAAAATGGTACCTGATCGATCCCAGGAATGTTCCAAAATGGTACTTGGTCGATAGCAGGAAGGTTCCAAAATGGTACCTGGTCGATCACATGAAGGTTCCAAAATGGTACCTGATTAATCTCAGGAAGGTTCCAAAATGGTACCTGATCGATCCCAGGAAGGTTCCAAAATGGTACCTGGTCGATCCCAGGAAGGTTCCAAAATGGTATCTGATCGATCCCAGGAAGGTTCTATAATGGTACCTGATTAATCTCAGGAACGTTCCAAAATGGTACCTGATCGATCCTAGGAAGGTTCCAAAATGGTACCTGGTCGATCCTAGGAAGGTTCCAAAATGGTACCTGATTAATCTCAGGAAGGTTCCAAAATGGTACCTGATTAATCTCAGAAAGGTTCCAAAATGGTACCTGGTCGATCCCAGGAAGGTTCCAAAATAGTACCTGGTCGATCCCAGGTTCCAAAGTGATATCTGATCGATCCCAGGAAGGTTCCGAAATGGTACCTGATTAATCTCAGGAAGGTTCCAAAATGGTACCTGGTCGATCCCAGGAAGGTTCCAAAATGGTACCTGATTAATCTCAGGAAGGTTCCAAAATGGTACCTGATTAATCTCAGAAAGGTTCCAAAATGGTACCTGGTCGATCCCAGGAAGGTTCCAAAATAGTACCTGGTCGATCCCAGGTTCCAAAGTGATATCTGATCGATCCCAGGAAGGTTCCAAAATGGTACCTGATTAATCTCAGGAAGGTTCCAAAATGGTACCTGGTCGATCCCAGGAAGGTTCCAAAATGGTACCTGGTCGATCCTAGGAAGGTTCCAAAATGGTACCTGATCGATCCCAGGAAGGTTCCAAAATGGTACCTGATAGATCCCAGGAAGGTTGCAAAATGGTACCTGGTCGATCCCAGGAAGGTTTCAAAATGGTACCTGATCGATCTCAGAAAGGTTCCAAAATGGTACCTGGTCGATCCCAGGAAGGTTCCAAAATGGTACCTGGTCGATCCTAGGAAGGTTCCAAAATGGTACCTGATCGATCCCAGGAAGGTTCCAAAATGGTACCTGGTCGATCCCAGGAAGGTTCCAAAATGGTACCTGATAGATCCCAGGAAGGTTCCAAAATGGTACCTGGTCGATCCCAGGAAGGTTTCAAAATGGTACCTGATCGATCTCAGAAAGGTTCCAAAATGGTACCTGATCGATCCCAGGAAGGTTCCAAAATGGTACCTGGTCGATCCCAGGAAGGTTCCAAAATGGTACCTGATAGATCCCAGGAAGGTTCCAAAATGGTACCTGATCGATCCCAGGAAGGTTCCAAAATAGTACCTGGTCGATCCCAGGAAGGTTCCAAAGTGATACCTGATCGATCCCAGGAAGGTTCCAAAATGGTACCTGATTAATCTCAGGAAGGTTCCAAAATGGTACCTGGTCGATCACAGGAAGGTTCCAAAATGGTACCTGGTCGATCCTAGGAAGGTTCCAAAATGGTACCTGATCGATCCCAGGAAGGTTCCAAAATGGTACCTGGTCGATCCCAGGAAGGTTCCAAAATGGTACCTGATAGATCCCAGGAAGGTTCCAAAATGGTACCTGGTCGATCCCAGGAAGGTTCCAAAATGGTACCTGATCGATCCCAGGAAGGTTTCAAAATGGTACCTGATCGATCTCAGAAAGGTTCCAAAATGGTACCTGATCGATCCCAGGAAGGTTTCAAAATGGTACCTGATCGATCTCAGAAAGGTTCCAAAATGGTACCTGATCGATCTCAGAAAGGTTCAAAAATGGTACCTGATCGATCACAGAAAGGTTCCAAAATGGTACCTGATCGATCTCAGGAAGGTTCCAAAATGGTACCTGATCGATAACAGAAAGGTTCCAATATGGTACCTAGTGAAGGACAGACTGGGTTCCAAAACGGTACGCGGTTTTCAAAAAGGGTTCCAAAATGGTACCTGATCGATCTCAGAAAGGTTCCAAAATGGTACCTGATCGATCACAGAAAGGTTCCAAAATGGTACCTGGTCGATCCCAGGAAGGTTCCAAAATGATACCTGATCGATCCCAGGAAGGTTCCAAAATGGTACCTGATTAATCTCAGGAAGGTTCCAAAATGGTACCTGATCGATCCTAGGAAGGTTCCAAAATGGTACCTGGTCGATCCTAGGAAGGTTCCAAAATGGTACCTGATGGATCCCAGGAAGGTTCCAAAATGGTACCTGGTCGATCACATGAAGGTTCCAAAATGGTACCTAGTGAAGGACAGACTGGGTTCCAAAACGGTACGCGGTTTTCAAAAAGGGTTCCAAAATGGTACCTGATCGATCTCAGAAAGGTTCCAAAATGGTACCTGATCGATCACAGAAAGGTTCCAAAATGGTACCTGGTCGATCCCAGGAAGGTTCCAAAATGATACCTGATCGATCCCAGGAAGGTTCCAAAATGGTACCTGATTAATCTCAGGAAGGTTCCAAAATGGTACCTGATCGATCCTAGGAAGGTTCCAAAATGGTACCTGGTCGATCCTAGGAAGGTTCCAAAATGGTACCTGATGGATCCCAGGAAGGTTCCAAAATGGTACCTGGTCGATCACATGAAGGTTCCAAAATGGTACCTGATTAATCTCAGGAAGGTTCCAAAATGGTACCTGATCGATCCCAGGAAGGTTCCAAAATGGTACCTGATTAATCTCAGGAAGGTTCCAAAATGGTACCTGATTAATCTCAGAAAGGTTCCAAAATGGTACCTGATCGATCCCAGGAAGGTTCCAAAATGGTACCTGATTAATCTCAGGAAGGTTCCAAAATGGTACCTGGTCGATCCCAGGAAGGTTCCAAAATGGTACCTGGTCGATCCTAGGAAGGTTCCAAAATGGTACCTGATCGATCCCAGGAAGGTTCCAAAATGGTACCTGATCGATCCCAGGAATGTTCCAAAATGGTACCTGATCGATCCCAGGAATGTTCCAAAATGGTACTTGGTCGATAGCAGGAAGGTTCCAAAATGGTACCTGGTCGATCACATGAAGGTTCCAAAATGGTACCTGATTAATCTCAGGAAGGTTCCAAAATGGTACCTGATCGATCCCAGGAAGGTTCCAAAATGGTACCTGGTCAATCCCAGGAAGGTTCCAAAATGGTACCTGATCGATCCCAGGAAGGTTCCAAAATAGTACCTGGTCGATCCCAGGAAGGTTCCAAAGTGATACCTGATCGATCCCAGGAAGGTTCCAAAATGGTACCTGATTAATCTCAGGAAGGTTCCAAAATGGTACCTGGTCGATCACAGGAAGGTTCCAAAATGGTACCTGGTCGATCCTAGGAAGGTTCCAAAATGGTACCTGATCGATCCCAGGAAGGTTCCAAAATGGTACCTGGTCGATCCCAGGAAGGTTCCAAAATGGTACCTGATAGATCCCAGGAAGGTTCCAAAATGGTACCTGGTCGATCCCAGGAAGGTTCCAAAATGGTACCTGATCGATCCCAGGAAGGTTTCAAAATGGTACCTGATCGATCTCAGAAAGGTTCCAAAATGGTACCTGATCGATCCCAGGAAGGTTTCAAAATGGTACCTGATCGATCTCAGAAAGGTTCCAAAATGGTACCTGATCGATCTCAGAAAGGTTCAAAAATGGTACCTGATCGATCACAGAAAGGTTCCAAAATGGTACCTGATCGATCTCAGGAAGGTTCCAAAATGGTACCTGATCGATAACAGAAAGGTTCCAATATGGTACCTAGTGAAGGACAGACTGGGTTCCAAAACGGTACGCGGTTTTCAAAAAGGGTTCCAAAATGGTACCTGATCGATCTCAGAAAGGTTCCAAAATGGTACCTGATCGATCACAGAAAGGTTCCAAAATGGTACCTGGTCGATCCCAGGAAGGTTCCAAAATGATACCTGATCGATCCCAGGAAGGTTCCAAAATGGTACCTGATTAATCTCAGGAAGGTTCCAAAATGGTACCTGATCGATCCTAGGAAGGTTCCAAAATGGTACCTGGTCGATCCTAGGAAGGTTCCAAAATGGTACCTGATGGATCCCAGGAAGGTTCCAAAATGGTACCTGGTCGATCACATGAAGGTTCCAAAATGGTACCTAGTGAAGGACAGACTGGGTTCCAAAACGGTACGCGGTTTTCAAAAAGGGTTCCAAAATGGTACCTGATCGATCTCAGAAAGGTTCCAAAATGGTACCTGATCGATCACAGAAAGGTTCCAAAATGGTACCTGGTCGATCCCAGGAAGGTTCCAAAATGATACCTGATCGATCCCAGGAAGGTTCCAAAATGGTACCTGATTAATCTCAGGAAGGTTCCAAAATGGTACCTGATCGATCCTAGGAAGGTTCCAAAATGGTACCTGGTCGATCCTAGGAAGGTTCCAAAATGGTACCTGATGGATCCCAGGAAGGTTCCAAAATGGTACCTGGTCGATCACATGAAGGTTCCAAAATGGTACCTGATTAATCTCAGGAAGGTTCCAAAATGGTACCTGATCGATCCCAGGAAGGTTCCAAAATGGTACCTGATTAATCTCAGGAAGGTTCCAAAATGGTACCTGATTAATCTCAGAAAGGTTCCAAAATGGTACCTGATCGATCCCAGGAAGGTTCCAAAATGGTACCTGATTAATCTCAGGAAGGTTCCAAAATGGTACCTGGTCGATCCCAGGAAGGTTCCAAAATGGTACCTGGTCGATCCCAGGAAGGTTCCAAAATGGTACCTGATCGATCCCAGGAAGGTTCCAAAATGGTACCTGATCGATCCCAGGAATGTTCCAAAATGGTACCTGATCGATCCCAGGAATGTTCCAAAATGGTACTTGGTCGATAGCAGGAAGGTTCCAAAATGGTACCTGGTCGATCACATGAAGGTTCCAAAATGGTACCTGAATAATCTCAGGAAGGTTCCAAAATGGTACCTGATCGATCCCAGGAAGGTTCCAAAATGGTACCTGGTCAATCCCAGGAAGGTTCCAAAATGGTACCTGATCGATCCCAGGAAGGTTCCAAAATGGTACCTGATTAATCTCAGGAAGGTTCCAAAATGGTACCTGATCGATCCTAGGAAGGTTCCAAAATGGTACCTGGTCGATCCCAGGAAGGTTCCAAAATGGTACCTGGTCAATCCCAGGAAGGTTCCAAAATGGTACCTGATCGATCCCAGGAAGGTTCCAAAATGGTACCTGATTAATCTCAGGAAGGTTCCAAAATGGTACCTGATCGATCCTAGGAAGGTTCCAAAATGGTACCTGGTCGATCCTAGGAAGGTTCCAAAATGGTACCTGATCGATCCCAGGAAGGTTCCAAAATGGTACCTGATTAATCTCAGGAAGGTTCCAAAATGGTACCTGATTAATCTCAGAAAGGTTCCAAAATGGTACCTGGTCGATCCCAGGAAGGTTCCAAAATAGTACCTGGTCGATCCCAGGTTCCAAAGTGATATCTGATCGATCCCAGGAAGGTTCCAAAATGGTACCTGATTAATCTCAGGAAGGTTCCAAAATGGTACCTGGTCGATCCCAGGAAGGTTCCAAAATGGTACCTGGTCGATCCTAGGAAGGTTCCAAAATGGTACCTGATCGATCCCAGGAAGGTTCCAAAATGGTACCTGATAGATCCCAGGAAGGTTGCAAAATGGTACCTGGTCGATCCCAGGAAGGTTTCAAAATGGTACCTGATCGATCTCAGAAAGGTTCCAAAATGGTACCTGGTCGATCCCAGGAAGGTTCCAAAATGGTACCTGGTCGATCCCAGGAAGGTTCCAAAATGGTACCTGATAGATCCCAGGAAGGTTCCAAAATGGTACCTGGTCGATCCCAGGAAGGTTCCAAAATGGTACCTGATCGATCCCAGGAAGGTTTCAAAATGGTACCTGATCGATCTCAGAAAGGTTCCAAAATGGTACCTGATCGATCACAGAAAGGTTCCAAAATGGTACCTGATCGATCTCAGGAAGGTTCCAAAATGGTACCTGGTCGATCCTAGGAAGGTTCCAAAATGGTACCTGATCGATCCCAGGAAGGTTCCAAAATGGTACCTGATAGATCCCAGGAAGGTTGCAAAATGGTACCTGGTCGATCCCAGGAAGGTTTCAAAATGGTACCTGATCGATCTCAGAAAGGTTCCAAAATGGTACCTGGTCGATCCCAGGAAGGTTCCAAAATGGTACCTGGTCGATCCCAGGAAGGTTCCAAAATGGTACCTGATAGATCCCAGGAAGGTTCCAAAATGGTACCTGGTCGATCCCAGGAAGGTTCCAAAATGGTACCTGATCGATCCCAGGAAGGTTTCAAAATGGTACCTGATCGATCTCAGAAAGGTTCCAAAATGGTACCTGATCGATCACAGAAAGGTTCCAAAATGGTACCTGATCGATCTCAGGAAGGTTCCAAAATGGTACCTGATCGATAACAGAAAGGTTCCAATATGGTACCTAGTGAAGGACAGACTGGGTTCCAAAACGGTACGCGGTTTTCAAAAAGGGTTCCAAAATGGTACCTGATCGATCACAGAAAGGTTCCAAAATGGTACCTGATCGATCCCAGGAAGGTTCCAAAATAGTACCTGGTCGATCCCAGGAAGGTTCCAAAATGGTACCTGATCGATCCCAGGAAGGTTTCAAAATGGTACCTGATCGATCTCAGAAAGGTTCCAAAATGGTACCTGATCGATCCCAGGAAGGTTTCAAAATGGTACCTGATCGATCTCAGAAAGGTTCCAAAATGGTACCTGATCGATCTCAGAAAGGTTCCAAAATGGTACCTGATCGATCACAGAAAGGTTCCAAAATGGTACCTGATCGATCTCAGGAAGGTTCCAAAATGGTACCTGATCGATAACAGAAAGGTTCCAATATGGTACCTAGTGAAGGACAGACTGGGTTCCAAAACGGTACGCGGTTTTCAAAAAGGGTTCCAAAATGGTACCTGATCGATCTCAGAAAGGTTCCAAAATGGTACCTGATCGATCACAGAAAGGTTCCAAAATGGTACCTGGTCGATCCCAGGAAGGTTCCAAAATGATACCTGATCGATCCCAGGAAGGTTCCAAAATGGTACATGATTAATCTCAGGAAGGTTCCAAAATGGTACCTGATCGATCCTAGGAAGGTTCCAAAATGGTACCTGGTCGATCCTAGGAAGGTTCCAAAATGGTACCTGATGGATCCCAGGAAGGTTCCAAAATGGTACCTGGTCGATCACATGAAGGTTCCAAAATGGTACCTAGTGAAGGACAGACTGGGTTCCAAAACGGTACGCGGTTTTCAAAAAGGGTTCCAAAATGGTACCTGATCGATCTCAGAAAGGTTCCAAAATGGTACCTGATCGATCACAGAAAGGTTCCAAAATGGTACCTGGTCGATCCCAGGAAGGTTCCAAAATGATACCTGATCGATCCCAGGAAGGTTCCAAAATGGTACCTGATTAATCTCAGGAAGGTTCCAAAATGGTACCTGATCGATCCTAGGAAGGTTCCAAAATGGTACCTGACGGATCCCAGGAAGGTTCCAAAATGGTACCTGGTCGATCCCAGGAAGGTTCCAAAATGGTACCTGATCGATCCCAGGAAGGTTTCAAAATGGTACCTGATCGATCTCAGAAAGGTTCCAAAATGGTACCTGATCGATCACAGAAAGGTTCCAAAATGGTACCTGATCGATCTCAGGAAGGTTCCAAAATGGTACCTGATCGATAACAGAAAGGTTCCAATATGGTACCTAGTGAAGGACAGACTGGGTTCCAAAACGGTACGCGGTTTTCAAAAAGGGTTCCAAAATGGTACCTGATCGATCTCAGAAAGGTTCCAAAATGGTACCTGATCGATCACAGAAAGGTTCCAAAATGGTACCTGATCGATCCCAGGAAGGTTCCAAAATGATACCTGATCGATCCCAGGAAGGTTCCAAAATGGTACCTGATTAATCTCAGGAAGGTTCCAAAATGGTACCTGATCGATCCTAGGAAGGTTCCAAAATGGTACCTGGTCGATCCTAGGAAGGTTCCAAAATGGTACCTGATGGATCCCAGGAAGGTTCCAAAATGGTACCTGGTCGATCACATGAAGGTTCCAAAATGGTACCTAGTGAAGGACAGACTGGGTTCCAAAACGGTACGCGGTTTTCAAAAAGGGTTCCAAAATGGTACCTGATCGATCTCAGAAAGGTTCCAAAATGGTAACTGATCGATCACAGAAAGGTTCCAAAATGGTACCTGGTCGATCCCAGGAAGGTTCCAAAATGATACCTGATCGATCCCAGGAAGGTTCCAAAATGGTACCTGATTAATCTCAGGAAGGTTCCAAAATGGTACCTGATCGATCCTAGGAAGGTTCCAAAATGGTACCTGGTCGATCCTAGGAAGGTTCCAAAATGGTACCTGACGGATCCCAGGAAGGTTCCAAAATGGTACCTGGTCGATCACATGAAGGTTCCAAAATGGTTCCTGATTAATCTCAGGAAGGTTCCAAAATGGTACCTGATCGATCCCAGGAAGGTTCCAAAATGGTACCTGATTAATCTCAGGAAGGTTCCAAAATGGTACCTGATTAATCTCAGAAAGGTTCCAAAATGGTACCTGATCGATCCCAGGAAGGTTCCAAAATGGTACCTGATTAATCTCAGGAAGGTTCCAAAATAGTACCTGATTAATCTCAGAAAGGTTCCAAAATGGTACCTGATCGATCCTAGGAAGGTTCCAAAATGGTACCTGGTCGATCCTAGGAAGGTTCCAAAATGGTACCTGATGGATCCCAGGAAGGTTCCAAAATGGTACCTGGTCGATCACATGAAGGTTCCAAAATGGTACCTAGTGAAGGACAGACTGGGTTCCAAAACGGTACGCGGTTTTCAAAAAGGGTTCCAAAATGGTACCTGATCGATCTCAGAAAGGTTCCAAAATGGTACCTGATCGATCACAGAAAGGTTCCAAAATGGTACCTGGTCGATCCCAGGAAGGTTCCAAAATGATACCTGATCGATCCCAGGAAGGTTCCAAAATGGTACCTGATTAATCTCAGGAAGGTTCCAAAATGGTACCTGATCGATCCTAGGAAGGTTCCAAAATGGTACCTGGTCGATCCTAGGAAGGTTCCAAAATGGTACCTGATGGATCCCAGGAAGGTTCCAAAATGGTACCTGCTCGATCACATGAAGGTTCCAAAATGGTACCTGATTAATCTCAGGAAGGTTCCAAAATGGTACCTGATCGATCCCAGGAAGGTTCCAAAATGGTACCTGATTAATCTCAGGAAGGTTCCAAAATGGTACCTGATTAATCTCAGAAAGGTTCCAAAATGGTACCTGATCGATCCCAGGAAGGTTCCAAAATGGTACCTGATCGATAACAGAAAGGTTCCAATATGGTACCTAGTGAAGGACAGACTGGGTTCCAAAACGGTACGCGGTTTTCAAAAAGGGTTCCAAAATGGTACCTGATCGATCTCAGAAAGGTTCCAAAATGGTACCTGATCGATCACAGAAAGGTTCCAAAATGGTACCTGGTCGATCCCAGGAAGGTTCCAAAATGATACCTGATCGATCCCAGGAAGGTTCCAAAATGGTACATGATTAATCTCAGGAAGGTTCCAAAATGGTACCTGATCGATCCTAGGAAGGTTCCAAAATGGTACCTGGTCGATCCTAGGAAGGTTCCAAAATGGTACCTGATGGATCCCAGGAAGGTTCCAAAATGGTACCTGGTCGATCACATGAAGGTTCCAAAATGGTACCTAGTGAAGGACAGACTGGGTTCCAAAACGGTACGCGGTTTTCAAAAAGGGTTCCAAAATGGTACCTGATCGATCTCAGAAAGGTTCCAAAATGGTACCTGATCGATCACAGAAAGGTTCCAAAATGGTACCTGGTCGATCCCAGGAAGGTTCCAAAATGATACCTGATCGATCCCAGGAAGGTTCCAAAATGGTACCTGATTAATCTCAGGAAGGTTCCAAAATGGTACCTGATCGATCCTAGGAAGGTTCCAAAATGGTACCTGACGGATCCCAGGAAGGTTCCAAAATGGTACCTGGTCGATCCCAGGAAGGTTCCAAAATGGTACCTGATCGATCCCAGGAAGGTTTCAAAATGGTACCTGATCGATCTCAGAAAGGTTCCAAAATGGTACCTGATCGATCACAGAAAGGTTCCAAAATGGTACCTGATCGATCTCAGGAAGGTTCCAAAATGGTACCTGATCGATAACAGAAAGGTTCCAATATGGTACCTAGTGAAGGACAGACTGGGTTCCAAAACGGTACGCGGTTTTCAAAAAGGGTTCCAAAATGGTACCTGATCGATCTCAGAAAGGTTCCAAAATGGTACCTGATCGATCACAGAAAGGTTCCAAAATGGTACCTGGTCGATCCCAGGAAGGTTCCAAAATGATACCTGATCGATCCCAGGAAGGTTCCAAAATGGTACCTGATTAATCTCAGGAAGGTTCCAAAATGGTACCTGATCGATCCTAGGAAGGTTCCAAAATGGTACCTGGTCGATCCTAGGAAGGTTCCAAAATGGTACCTGATGGATCCCAGGAAGGTTCCAAAATGGTACCTGGTCGATCACATGAAGGTTCCAAAATGGTACCTAGTGAAGGACAGACTGGGTTCCAAAACGGTACGCGGTTTTCAAAAAGGGTTCCAAAATGGTACCTGATCGATCTCAGAAAGGTTCCAAAATGGTAACTGATCGATCACAGAAAGGTTCCAAAATGGTACCTGGTCGATCCCAGGAAGGTTCCAAAATGATACCTGATCGATCCCAGGAAGGTTCCAAAATGGTACCTGATTAATCTCAGGAAGGTTCCAAAATGGTACCTGATCGATCCTAGGAAGGTTCCAAAATGGTACCTGGTCGATCCTAGGAAGGTTCCAAAATGGTACCTGACGGATCCCAGGAAGGTTCCAAAATGGTACCTGGTCGATCACATGAAGGTTCCAAAATGGTTCCTGATTAATCTCAGGAAGGTTCCAAAATGGTACCTGATCGATCCCAGGAAGGTTCCAAAATGGTACCTGATTAATCTCAGGAAGGTTCCAAAATGGTACCTGATTAATCTCAGAAAGGTTCCAAAATGGTACCTGATCGATCCCAGGAAGGTTCCAAAATGGTACCTGATTAATCTCAGGAAGGTTCCAAAATAGTACCTGATTAATCTCAGAAAGGTTCCAAAATGGTACCTGATCGATCCTAGGAAGGTTCCAAAATGGTACCTGGTCGATCCTAGGAAGGTTCCAAAATGGTACCTGATGGATCCCAGGAAGGTTCCAAAATGGTACCTGGTCGATCACATGAAGGTTCCAAAATGGTACCTAGTGAAGGACAGACTGGGTTCCAAAACGGTACGCGGTTTTCAAAAAGGGTTCCAAAATGGTACCTGATCGATCTCAGAAAGGTTCCAAAATGGTACCTGATCGATCACAGAAAGGTTCCAAAATGGTACCTGGTCGATCCCAGGAAGGTTCCAAAATGATACCTGATCGATCCCAGGAAGGTTCCAAAATGGTACCTGATTAATCTCAGGAAGGTTCCAAAATGGTACCTGATCGATCCTAGGAAGGTTCCAAAATGGTACCTGGTCGATCCTAGGAAGGTTCCAAAATGGTACCTGATGGATCCCAGGAAGGTTCCAAAATGGTACCTGGTCGATCACATGAAGGTTCCAAAATGGTACCTGATTAATCTCAGGAAGGTTCCAAAATGGTACCTGATCGATCCCAGGAAGGTTCCAAAATGGTACCTGATTAATCTCAGGAAGGTTCCAAAATGGTACCTGATTAATCTCAGAAAGGTTCCAAAATGGTACCTGATCGATCCCAGGAAGGTTCCAAAATGGTACCTGATTAATCTCAGGAAGGTTCCAAAATGGTACCTGGTCGATCCCAGGAAGGTTCCAAAATGGTACCTGGTCGATCCTAGGAAGGTTCCAAAATGGTACCTGATCGATCCCAGGAAGGTTCCAAAATGGTACCTGGTCGATCCCAGGAAGGTTCCAAAATGGTACCTGATAGATCCCAGGAAGGTTCCAAAATGGTACCTGGTCGATCCCAGGAAGGTTCCAAAATGGTACCTGATTAATCTCAGGAAGGTTCCAAAATGGTACCTGATCGATCCTAGGAAGGTTCCAAAATGGTACCTGGTCGATCCTAGGAAGGTTCCAAAATGGTACCTGATGGATCCCAGGAAGGTTCCAAAATGGTACCTGGTCGATCACATGAAGGTTCCAAAATGGTACCTGATGGATCCCAGGAAGGTTCCAAAATGGTACCTGGTCGATCACATGAAGGTTCCAAAATGGTACCTGATTAATCTCAGGAAGGTTCCAAAATGGTACCTGATCGATCCCAGGAAGGTTCCAAAATGGTACCTGATTAATCTCAGGAAGGTTCCAAAATGGTACCTGATTAATCTCAGAAAGGTTCCAAAATGGTACCTGATCGATCCCAGGAAGGTTCCAAAATGGTACCTGATTAATCTCAGGAAGGTTCCAAAATGGTACCTGGTCGATCCCAGGAAGGTTCCAAAATGGTACCTGGTCGATCCTAGGAAGGTTCCAAAATGGTACCTGATCGATCCCAGGAAGGTTCCAAAATGGTACCTGGTCGATCCCAGGAAGGTTCCAAAATGGTACCTGATAGATCCCAGGAAGGTTCCAAAATGGTACCTGGTCGATCCCAGGAAGGTTCCAAAATGGTACCTGATCGATCCCAGGAAGGTTTCAAAATGGTACCTGATCGATCTCAGAAAGGTTCCAAAATGGTACCTGGTCGATCCCAGGAAGGTTCCAAAATGGTACCTGGTCGATCCTAGGAAGGTTCCAAAATGGTACCTGATCGATCCCAGGAAGGTTCCAAAATGGTACCTGGTCGATCCCAGGAAGGTTCCAAAATGGTACCTGATAGATCCCAGGAAGGTTCCAAAATGGTACCTGGTCGATCCCAGGAAGGTTCCAAAATGGTACCTGATCGATCCCAGGAAGGTTTCAAAATGGTACCTGATCGATCTCAGAAAGGTTCCAAAATGGTACCTGATCGATCACAGAAAGGTTCCAAAATGGTACCTGATCGATCTCAGGAAGGTTCCAAAATGGTACCTGATCGATAACAGAAAGGTTCCAATATGGTACCTAGTGAAGGACAGACTGGGTTCCAAAACGGTACGCGGTTTTCAAAAAGGGTTCCAAAATGGTACCCTTGTTCTGAGAGAGGGTTCCAAAATGGGCTTCTTCGAAAGTTCCAAAATGGAGGTTCCAAAACGTGCCATCACCGGAGGGAGGAGGCCTCAAAGCTCCCCCCTCCCGTCCATATCACGCCTCTATCGTTATCCCACATGACTTCTGCTAGACCTCTCGGGAGTAGGTGTAGGTTTTCAAGTTCGCTCACTGTCTTAAAAATATTCACACACATGGTACGAACTCATTCACAAGAATTTTTTTTTATTTTCTCGAATCAGATCAACGTTAACCAGTATCTAAACAATCCCGACTGGGAGATGGCACTTGTCACATTGAGATCTATTCTGCATTGTTTTAATTTCATCGAACGACGACTACTTGAAGTCCTTTCAGATTTTCTACGGGACCAGACTAAGCATAGTAATTGCTATAAATTACTCTTTGTACTGTCCTGGATGGCTCCAGATTAAGAATAAACAAGTAGTTTATCGTGAAATGGAGAGCATAGTACGTAACACTTTACAACAAGGAAAAAAATACTTCAAAATTCACAATAGCCTTTTTTCGAGAGATCTTAATTGAACGCAAAAATTTCCTGTTCATGCTTCACATCCTCCATGTTGCTCCTGATACACCTCGATGACGTCATCTTCCTCCAGACTCGTGGGAGTGTCGGTGTCGTTGATTCTTCTGCCGTCGAAGAGGAAGCGGAGCGCCTGGACGTTCGCGCCAGTTCTGTCGGCGTATGACTTCTTCAGCTTGGCCATACTGGTGACCATCTTGACTCGAAAGTGAACTTCGTTCGAGTCCTGAAATATGCTGCAAGATAATGTAATGCACTGATGTATAGTAAAACCAAGCATTGTCTCGTTTCTTGATAGTTGTCCTAGGACATTCGTTCCATTCTGCCTCTCAACTCGCCACAATCACGGTCTGAGCGCAGTTGCCAGAAGATGAGATAAATAACACTCCTCATCTGGCCAACGACCTTCAGCTTGATGTACTCAGTATTTCCATTTGCAGGCGCGTCACCCATTATTTACTGAAAAATATGTTTTGGGAGCTGTCTAAAAGACTGACTAGAGAACAATGAATGAATGGGAGGAAAAATGAGAGAGAGAGATCTCATAGAGATAGGGATCTATAGGGAGGCGAGAATTGTGGCGAAGTTGAATGGCAAATGAATCAGCATGCAGTCTTCGACCATTATGTCTGAGCAGAAGGCACTAGGAATTGCACTCGAGACCATTTTGCAAACCAAAATCTTGGTGCTTGTGAGACAATAAAATCTATTTCCCGAAAGTTGCTGGGGAGAGGAGCTGACGAGAACTGCACAACATCACAATTCCGTATAATTTGGTTGTCCAATAAGTTTCACAGGGAATTAAAAATTTAAGAAAAATGCCTTATTTAAATGACAAAGGGGATGTAACAACATCTACGATCTCAATGAGAGTAAATTATGCGAAGACATTTGGTGTACGGAAGGCTGCGGTAATGATAAAGAATCGGATAAAGATCGAAGATGAAAAAGAAAGCGGTGGTGTTTTCTTCTCTTCGTGAGGAAAGGAAACGGATTCCGACCAAGCAAAATCTGATGACAACAGGACAGTCAAGGTCCGGAGTCTAGGGTATCAGAGTCTCTGATTCATTGAACGGGAGCGAGTGGTGGTGATTCCATAGACCGATGAAGCCCCATAGGCGGTCACTCGGCCGGACTATTTTCCAATGTGCGGAGTTCCCTCTATTCGATTTATTCGTGTTCTCAGTTTCAGACAATAAGTGTTCAACTATGAGGATATCTTATCAATCCTGATCTATGAGATGCACAATTGCTCATCATCACTGGAACTTCATACTTGGAACATGTATCTCGAATCGGATTTTGCCCATAATACAATCCGCACATTGCCTGATTTTCTACTACCCTCGTCGTAAAACTCGGAAAAAAAGTAATAATTTATCGGGAATGAAGATAGTAGTACAGTGTAATGGAAATATCACTGGATAGCAGCTCGCTTTAGAAAAAAATCAGATTAAAGTAAGGTTTGAGATCTAGATAACTCGGGGGACTTTGATATATTAGGGGCTGGGTGGGTGGGTTAATCGTATTGTTCATGCCTGGCTTCCTCCGAGCTGTTCCTGATACACCTCGATGACGTCGTCCTCCTCCATCTCCAGACTTTTAGGGGTGTCTGTGTCGTTGATTCTTCTGCCGTCGAAGAGGAAACGGAGCGACTGCACATTGACACCAGTACGATCAGCGTACGACTTCTTCAGCTTGGCCATGTTGGTTCCGTTCTTGACGCGGAAGTGAACCTCATTCGAATCCTGAAAGCAGTATTTTATTATCTCAATTAGGATGATGTAATTTCCCTTGGCTTTCGCAACTAATGGTTTCGCAAAATCTCTTTTGATTTCGCAACAAGGGCAAAGTGTTTCGCAATGTATCACGAGATGTGAGCGAAGCACTAATCATATGATAACTGATAGCAGTTTAAACGTTATCCATTATCCTCAATTGAGGAATGTTGCTATCACTGACTATAGTTGGACAATACTTCACAAGCCGTTGCTATGAAGATGCGATAATTAGATGTTGGGAAGGATATTGGCAAAGACACTGCTCACCTGGCCGACGACCTTCAGCTTGATGTACTCCGTGTTTCCATCGGCAGGGGCGGCGTCTCCCATTATTGACTGAAAAAATATATTAAAATTAATAAAAGAAAAGACAATAAAAGAGTAACGATTTGAATGACGAGAAAAGGGAAATGCGCACTCTCTCTCTCTCTCGTTCTAACTGCGCGTGCGGTACACAATCCGCCTTTCTCGAATAATCGGCGTAGTTGAAAAATGGAGGACTGACCAGTGGGTATGAGAGAATAGATCCAATGTGGCGTCATTTCTCAACCTACACAACCACATTTCGAAACTATGTTGAGAATTTCGAATGTCAATGGATGCCTATTCAAAGTTTCTCAATCACGAAATATGTTGGAAACTGTAATGTCTTTCGAAGTGATTAATTTTTGAACAACCACGTGTTGAAAAATATGTTTATGACTGATGACAATCAGCAATAATGTCACATGCAGTAAAAATATCCACACTTATGATCAACGAGGAACAAAACTGAGGGTCGAAGAAGAATAAAGCGTTCTGAGCATGACGATTGGGTCTCGATTTGGGGGGAATGGCAGACTAGCGGGACTGTAATAGGATAAGCACTGCTAAGTACCCATCTACCCTTTATATGGACGGAAAAGATACCGTAAAGGGATGAAATAGTGATCTCGAATACGTTTTGCGCATGAAAGAGAGAAGTGTAGAAAATTTGATAGACAGTAATCACATGGAACAGTCCGGTTAAGATAGAGCGTATGGTAAGAAGCTGACTAGAAAAGAATGAACCGAAAAGATCGAATGTACCAGGAAGAGAGGAAAGGCATTGGACAGGAACATGAAAGTCTAGAGGAGAAACTACTGCCAACAATGTACAGTCGAACAACAATGAAAAGAACCTGTGAACGTGGGGGATAAAAGCTATTTGAATGTGGTTATCGAGCCGAGTGCAGCTCTTTCTGTAGACTAGATTCGTCGATGGTGAGGGGTGGAGGAGGGAGGGACTGCGAGGAGGAGGAACGGACCGAGGTGAAGTACTCGTGCTGCTTCTTGTACTGTTCCACCACGTTCTTGATCAGCATTTGAGACTCGGCCAGACGACTCTCCAGAATGACCTGAGTAAAGCTACTTTATCCTCTGTACCGGATGAACAACTTTCATTGTGAAGTACGTCAATAATTCATAATCTTGTTCACAATTTTGTGTTTCGATCTGCAGTGTACTCAAGTCATTCAGAACAAAAAAATTACCAAAACATTTCATATTCGATATTTTTACCCTCTCACCTTCTCGCTCTCGAGTCTCTCCACTGCTCTTGCCATCTCACTCCATTTCAATGGTGGTTTCTTCCACTCGCTAGATCCTTCACTTCCTCCGAGACTATTCTTATATCGGCCGACGGCACCCGAGGAGTTCACCAGTATCCGCAGTTCGGTCACCCGTTCCTTCGCGGCTTCGAATCGACCCTTCCACTTGCGTAGCTCCTTCTTCAGCACCAGTTTGTCCTGCAAACGACCACACTCTCTCCTATTTACTGTTCGACAATACTCTGTTTGCATGTTTTTTCTGCTTGACTTTCATATTTATGTCCATTTTCTTGCAAATTTGACTATATCCTTCACAGTAAGTAGTGTAGTCGGGAATCCTAGCTATCGTTCACTATTATATCTATCAACTCACATCGATATGGCTTCCCGTAGAACTGCCTAGGTCTTCGATGCCACTCTCTGCACTCGTCTGGTCTCCGCACAGGATGTTATACAGTTCTCGGAGTCTGGAATCGACGAGCTCACATCGATCACAACGAGAAGCGAGCGAGGAGACGGACTGCAATGGGGGTACCACGATAAGCGAAGGAACTCGGATGGACGTCAGCGACGTCATCTACAGCTATCGTCGACACACTGCGATAGAGGAAGAGGAGGCACGAAAGGATGGCGTACGACTAAAGCGGACTGTCTAGACTCACTCGCTGGAAGGGCATGTGGTTGTGGTAGCTGTTAGGGGGGAGCGTAGGTCGCTGCTTTTCCACTGCGAGTGAGGAAGAAGGAGAGGAGGAGTAGCCGGCGGTCTCGTTCCGCCTGCAATCAATCATTAATAGATATCTCGCATGTATTAACTATTTGAACTAACAAGTGAGCTCATCCTAGGAATAATAGATGGCATACCTATACTTCTCGATGAGCGACATGAAGCTGCCAGTGTTCGATCGATCGACTGGATTCTGACTCGATTCCCTAATCGCCTTCACTGCATTATTATGGCGATCCTTCATGTCAGCCAGCTTCTTCTCGTACCCATTTCGCTGACCTTCGATCGAGGATTCGAGCATCTGAAAAATAAATCAGTTTTCGATACTCAAACTTTCTCTCCAAAATATTAGGTTGTTCGGAAAGTTTCTTTCTTTTATTTTTGCCATGCCAATTCTTGTGGCATTCGACTTCAATTATTTTGTCTATTGTATATGTAAGGGCCTTGGCGGTGGAATACCACAGTATGTTCAAATCGCATCTCGGTCATATAGCAGGCTAGAAAAAATATCAAAAGTTAGAAAATGCCAAAAACACCTCAAGAAACAGAATTTCAGTGTTTTTGGTTGGGTCATTTCTTCCCGAGAACTAGATGCCTACCGATATTAAGCCGATAACGTATGATAGGGCAAGAGTTGTTATTAATGATAACAAAGAAAAACCAGGCTTTCAACCTTCGAGAGAGACGAGAGATATCAAAATGTCACCATTTCGATGTTCAAATTTCGGCATAAATGTTCTGAAAAAGACTGCTCATGAATACGTAATTGGATTCCCACCTAATTAGGGATAGCAATTGGTCATGTAAAGTTCTTCCCAAATAACAATCGCTTTGTTCTCTAGGTTGATCGGGGGAAGCACAATAAGTTCAAAATTCTGCTCGAAAGACAAATCGTAGTGTGGATTATCCAATCGACTCTTCGCTAGATTAGGTAATACGTGCTAGATATAAAACTTTACGTTTACTAATAACCCTATTTAACGTACTTCACAATAGTGGGTCATTTGCATGTCTATCTCTATTCCGCAAAGAAATGTACGCCCTTAAAAATCTCGGAGAAAAGTCGACTGAGCTAACTTCGGACCTCTTTTGATCAAGATCTATTGATCGAAATGGTATGCACTACTGGTTTTTTTAGAGAGTATCCAAGCCCACATCAACTACAAAAAACCATAATATGATTGGTCAAGGTTAAATAAAGGAGAAGTGAAAAATGTCCATACAAAAATGTCCGAAAGAAACTTTCCGAACAACCTAATACAATAGATAATACGGTAGTTCGAAACCCACTTTGATCTGTCGCTTGTAGTGCTCGATAGTGGCCGAGGTCTTCTCCACTCGCTGAGTCGTCGCCAGTCGCTTTATTTCTTGGTCGAAGTCTTCCTGAATTTCATTTGTATAATCCAATTTATATTTTATTCGATACCTGCAACCGATTCATCAGCTTCATCTTCTCCTCGGCAAAGGCTCGTTCCAGGGTATTCCTCTCCTCGACCACCCGAGAGTCAAACTGCCGTCGCTCCTTGTCGAACCTACAACAACCAATTAATAAGTCAATATTTATCAAGTCATGCGTCATCGAACCTGCAATAAATTCACAAAAATGTCTAAGCTGAACAAAATATGGATTTTTAAAAGACATCGATTGCGTATATAATCGGAAAAGTAGTGCATACTCGTTGTTCAGCTTCCTCTCCTGCTCCTTCAGTGCTCCATCTACAGTCTGCGCCGTCTCTGCTTTCAATCTAGCCGTCTCCTTCCTCATTTCTTCTTGCCATCTCTCCCTCTCCTCTTCAACCGCATGATTGATGAAGACACTGAAGCCGGCGGGACTCTGCAAATACGTGAGAATTTTTAATGCTCAAGTAACGTATCAAGTGGAGTTACGTTTCTCAGAAATATGTTTAGATTTGGAAGTTCTACTGTACAATGGCTGTTGCGTTACCTGCATGGGCGATGCTGAGTGCTGGATTCTCGTCGGGAATCGATTGCTACCCTTGGAGAGTATCGACGATGACGACAGGCGGTACTTCTGAGAAGACGACGTCGACTCGGAGTCGCCTTTAATTATCAGTATTTCGAATTGTATTACAGAAATAAGTAAACAAAGGTGATTTAAAAAATGTAAATTTCACGATGGGGAGAGAGGAAAAAGTATTAGAATTACATGTCGTTATTATCTAAACTCACTGGATACGTGGCCGCCGTTCTGCCCGTTGTGGAGGGCGATCCGTTGCTGTAGTTGATCGTATCTCCTCCTCCTGTCTCTCTTCTTCATCAATCTCCTTCTTCGGACTCGGAAGAAGATTCCCTCGGGCTCCGAATCCATTTCGGACAGCGTCTCGCCCTTGTTCGACCGCCTCTTGCGAATGACCGACACCTGACGAGGAGGTAGGCCTTTCTCTGTCTCTCTCACTTTCCCACATTCTCTCCTCCCCACTAACCGCCGACACAATACGTGGAATAAGGGAGTCAGACAGCATAATTGAGCGGCACTTCCAGCACAGCCGCAGGCATAATCAATGAGGAGAAAAGCACGCTTGAGAGGCGAAGGCGCGGGTCAGAGAAGCGCTCTGTTTGTTCAGAGGGAAATGGAGACGATGAAAACGAGTTACAGCTCTAGTTTATAGCCAGAGCATTGGAAAACACTGTTTTTGTAGGAACCGAATCGCTGAGGAGCGTCTATGTTGCATTAATCCCTTAAGCTAATCACAACGGTCTCCTACTGCACGTTTCTTACAGATATTTCTCTCAACGATTCGTTGTTATTACCTGGTTCTTGAACGCGGGAGACCAGCTGGATCCGATGGCGCTCGTCTCGTCGTCTCGTCTTCGTCTCTTCGACTCCGACGATGACAGCTCCTGGATCTTCTCGCGGAGACGCTGAAATTGAAATTAATTAATTAATTATTTTATGAAATTGTAACATTAGACTATACAAAAATAGCAAGGAGTCGCGATAGAGCTTCTTCTCTATTAGAGACGTGAGGTCTTCGACTTTACACGAATTCGCAAAAAACATGAGCACGACAAGATGAAATGTGACACGCACCTTGTTGTGATTCACGAGTAGTTCGACTTTCTGTTTCCAGAGTAACGTATTCGAGGAATCGTCCATTGAGACTGCGGGACGAGATTGAACTGCCTTGTTGAGTTCAGTCCGCAGTTGCCTGAAGAAGGAGTACATTGAACCTCTAGTTTACTCGAACCTCGCAAGTAATTGAAACTCACTACTGACTGAGGCTGTCACTGAGCGCCCTTTTAGCGTTTCGGAACATTGAACGTTGTGGATTCCGGAAGTAGTCGTCTTCGCACCTGTTCAGTTGCTCCAGCTGGGAGATGTTATCTGTCGCTTCTCTCGCTTCGTCGTTGAGTCGTGCACACTGCCTCTCCAGCAACGTCACCTTGTTCTTCGATGAGGTTTCGCTCTGACGAACCCGCGTCAACTCGTCCTCAACCTGCAGGAAAATCTCATTAGAGGAATAACATCGAAATGCCAATCCGGCCGAAATCAAATGACCTTCATAGGAAAAAGTATTCATAATCAAATTTGTACCTGATCGAGGTCATTCTGCAGATCTCTCTTCTCCGCCTGCAGCTTCTCCTCCAATTGGCACATCTTCGTCCGAAATTTCTCGTCCATCTCCCTGGAAAGATGAGGAGATTCGGTCTTCATCTAATTGCTAGGCGCATGATTTAATGCGAGGGTGGCTTCTGCATACCAACGATGGAATTTGCGCTATGCTGGGAATAGATTCAGATTGAGCTCTGAATCCAATCGTCGCAATCCAATCATTTCTCGAAAAGGAATGACGAATACGTGAGGAATTCAGGTAATTTCTCTGGGGGGTGATTCAGCGAAGGTTTGGTATCAATCTCACCTCATTCTCTCTTCATAACTCTGCTCGATGGCCATTTGGTTGTGCTCCAGCTCCTCGATGAGCATCGTCCTCCTCTGATTCGCCAGCTGCAGCTGCTTGTGAGAGTGCTCCGCCCGCTCCTCCAACTCCTTCAGGTTGCATCTGCAAAGCATTATTTTCTATCTACCCCATTCTTCAGAAATTGAAATGTTCTAGTAACATATCGGTTTATTCTGCCTACTCAAATACTAGAAGTGCACAAGTTCGATGTTTGGTCTATATTCTGAGAATGAGATCTGAGTGCCTTCGAGGAAATGCGATGTTTGGGAGATTCACGCTAATCGGATGCAACTCGTCATTGGCAGAGGCTAATGCATGATTTCATTGGGTGAGCAATCTCAACTCGTAGATCCCTCCACTCACCTCAGATTGTCGATGCAGCAGTGCAGCGCGATGATGGCAGTCTTCACAGCGACGGGAGCTTCGGACGCCGTCACCGACAATTCCCTCTCGAGGAACGCCGAGAGGTAGATCGCATTCACCATTCCAGACACTGGCTGCCCGCATTGCTGAATTATTCATTGCTATTCCACGTATTTTAATCAAATTCGCAACAATAATGCCTATAGTCATTCGCATTTGTCAACTGTCATGCAAGGTCTGCACCTATTTCAAATTCCTTTGCGGTCTTGGAGAGCTGCTGTTATCCCTCCAATTTCGTGCACGAGAAGAATGTGGGAGAGCGAACATTTACAGCGACCGATTTACAGCCCAATACGACGGTTGATTCACAATAGCGCACAACCCACTTCGCATAATGAGAGGCCGAGTTCCATAGGGAAGTTGCTTGTGGGAGTAAGGAAGAGAAGTGTCTTGACTCTCTCTCTCGAGATTGGTCCTCCCATCAACTCTCTCCTCTCTCTCCTCTGCCCTCTCTTCGATCTACGTGATCTCTCTCCCTCTGACTGATGAAGTGTGAGGTGCGAGCGCCAATCATTCATTTGAGGACAAAAAGTGAGAAGGATCCACTCTCAATCTCTCGCCGTTTCTTCTGCCTTCGAATCCCGCAAGCGAATGATCGAGGGGATGAGAATGAGTAGTGGAAGGGATCATTACAAGGAATGGGTAGTAGTAGCATTGCATTCTTCCGCAGTGGATAATTCGCCCCTGCTACATTCACTCTTTACTGCTCTCTCTCTGCGTGATTCCCCGCGAAAGAGGGCAGTAAACTCTTATAAATCGACTTCCTCTCTCGAAATGATACCAACTGTCTCGATTCACTCCGCTTAGACAAGTCAGTATAATGGGAGATATAAAATGGAGCAGGAAAGATCAAAACGACCCGGAGGCTTTTACCCTTGAGTCTAGTCGCTTTTTCAACGGATGGGGTTTGTCAGGATGAGTACCAACTAATGAATGATGTATGGGTAACTAGGCACTAATGCGCTTCTCCCGAGACCTTGACCATTTTACAACATTTTGGATACTACCTCAAACCTGTGCCATTCATTTCTATTATGTTGGATATTTTGAGAAGCACCATTTTGGGCATTTATGATAGCCAATTATGCGAGGTTCTCACCTGCAGAACAGCAATTCCCTCATCTATCCGGACTCCGGACTTGTTCCAGTACTCGAGCAAGTCTTGACTGTCTATTTTGCTGCAAAAAACATGATTTGATCTTCTATGTGCAAAATATATTTTAAAAATAAACAAAATGCATGTGAAAAAAACTAATTAAAACTAACCCGGTGTGCGCTGGGTCGAGTGAGTCGAAAAGGTTCAGGGTGCTCACGTATGAATCCGCGATGAAATGGACTTCGGCCGACAGCCTTTTCTGATGCCTACAAATCATCACATCACAACGGAACAATACAGGTCATCTGCCCATCCGACAGGAAAAGCGATTACTCAGGGCCTTATCAGCTGAGTAAGAGCTTTCAACCCGCCGAGTGGGAAGGGGCAAAAAACCCGACTACTATTGGGGCTCTTTTCGCCTTCCGCCACAGCGAATAACAACTACGCGTGGAGGAGGAAGGGTTCTCTGATTTCTCATGCGTCCGTAATCCAATCAGCAATCTATCGGACGTTATTTTCGCCTCGTCGTCAAGAGGTGTCGCTAATCGATTATACCTGTACTGA
This sequence comes from Pristionchus mayeri, assembly GCA_036245805.1. Classification (NCBI taxonomy): domain Eukaryota; kingdom Metazoa; phylum Nematoda; class Chromadorea; order Rhabditida; family Neodiplogasteridae; genus Pristionchus; species Pristionchus mayeri. The sequence continues at coordinate 37,077,478 of BTRK01000006.1, read as the reverse complement.
TTGAGGAATTGCTGGATGGAGACGCGGCCAGTCCTGTTCGAATCGGCACGCTCATAGAGTGAATTGATCTCGACGACGCTCAGATCCGCCAACTCCGACGTCTTCTCACACACTACACGGGCTTCATATCGAGAGAGTCTGAAACGAAGAGAACACTCTAAATATCTCCGTTCTCTCTATGATGCCTGGCCCCAGGGGGAGTGAGAAGAGAGAGGGGGATTGAAGGGAGTGAGTTGCTCTATGAAGGGAGAAGAGCATAATCCGGGCTGATCGGATGATTGGCGGGCGAAATGAGATGAGTGAGAGAATAAACAAAAGGGGGAGAAACAGCCTCGAGATGATGCGCAGGAGGGAAGAGGGAGAGGACGAAGCATCGGTAAGCCGACACTCGGAGAATAAAAGGAGAAGAGAAGCAAAACGTGAGATCGGAGTGGGAGAGAACCCTAAACAGAGCTGGGAGAAGGGAGCAAGAGAACAATGGGTTCAGAAGGGGTTCCGATCGACCTCACCGTTGACCATCTCCGAATCCGAGACGACGTGCGGTTTGGATGGCTCGAGAGAGGAGGGGATCGACTGAACCAGAAGAGACATCGATGATCTCCGGGAGAAGGGCGACGAAACGATCTTTGAAGTTCTGAAACGAATTTTGTTTTGAGCGCCCCCCCGAACATCTCGTTTTTGCGACTTGCAAGTCGGATTTAGATTCTCGTCTCGCTCTGCCAGTAAACACCCTCGTATGCATTCACGATCGAGGTCGTTACTGCCCCCATTTCATGCATAAGTATAACTGGTGTTGACCGATTGTCACTTCACAACAACGTGGGTGTGCACTTTATGGAGTAATCAGTGTGAAAAAGTGTGAAAACTGACATTGAAATCGACTTCATCTGCTCCCTCGAGTGATCGGCCTGTGATCTCCTCTGAGAAGTCGGCGAGATTCAGCTTCTCGCACAAGAGAAAGAGGCCCTCGCGAGTCAATCGACCATTGTTGTGCAGGTCGCATTCAAGGAAGAGCTGCAAGATACGCAAATTCGACAGTTTTCCTTATTTTTCGTTCGATCGAATCGCCCGCTAAGCTACTCGCTCAACTCTTTTGCCGTTAAAGTCGTTATTCGAGCACACCGTTGTGTGAGTTACGACCGCTCATAAAAAGTACAGTCAAGGTGAGTGACTGCCATGAATGTTCCTCTCCTCCAAAGGGGATCACACCTTTTTGAGTTGCTGTACATGGGCGTTCTCCTCATCAAGACTGTCCGGTCTCATACGGAATGGAGGATGGAAGATCGAAGGAGGAAGTGATGGGATTGATGAAGATCACCAATCCACGACCATTCCCTGAAGGATCAATTGAATGAGGAAAAGGGAGAGAGAGGCAGAATCTGATCAAATATGGTCGAATTTGCACGAGGGAGGGGGAGGATTCGGGCGATAATCGGCGATCGAACACAAAGAGATTTCAATTATGAAATGGAGATCCAATAGGAGGAAGAGACGCGAGAAATTGGACAAAAGTGGCGAAGCAAAGTGGGAATAATTCCCAGTTGATGCGCTTAGTGCTTCTCCTTCTCCTTCCCCTACTGGAACTTGCCTCGCATCTCTCCTTACCATCCCCCGCCCTCTTCTTTCCCCAATCACGCTAACTGCCTCTTCCTTCTTCAGTATCTCAAGCCACCCATGATTAATTAGACCATTAATTTGGGCGGATTAATAGAGCGGCTGCCAAGCGGTAAGAACGGGAGGCCATATCATATCCGAGGAATGCGCGGATATAAATGTCTAATGGGACGGAAGAGGAGCGGATGCCATAAGAGTGCGGTCGATTTGAGTGACGTGGCGAGAAATGAAGAAACGGGCGAGATGGATCACCCGGACTCTGGAAGTGGCTATATCAATCACCTGAGAGTCCCCCGTCCCTCCAGCCCACCCCCGAACCAGAGCCACTGGAGACAAAGGCGCTCCCCATGTTCTATTTATTGTTGTTATCCGGGACGGAGAACGATAGAAGTCAGCGAGGCTAAGTGGTTGGGAACCAATCCGGTAGAGTGTTGGGAATCGTAAAGACAAGAGGAGATTGGGTATGCATGGAGGAGCGAAATGGCCAAGAAAGGGTAGAATGAGTGACAGGTGAGGGAGAAGACCGGGAGGAAGACCTGGAGGGGGAGTGGAGAGGGGACAACAGAGGGAGGAGGGTCAAAGGGGGAGGGCAGATAAGGTCATCGATCGAGATTGATGAGAGAGAGGATGGGAGTAGTGAAGTGGAGTGAGCACAACTGGCGAGGATGGGGAAGCATTTGCATGCCATCCAGAGAGAGAGATCAACTAGCCAGATAGAGGAAGAACTCGCTAATTGCAAACATTACATGGCCATTAAATTGCACGATCCGAGAATTGGGAGAAGAGACCGAGAGAGGGAGGAGAGGGTGAGGGCAAAGAGGGATATGGGGAGGGAGCGGATGGAAGATGAAGGATGGCTGAACCCCCGGGGAGAATCGCAGTCTGTGGGAGAGAGGGGATGACCGAATGATTCATTCCGTGACCGGTCGGAGGAGTGAAGGGAGAACGGAGTAGAGGTGGGGGGGGAGTAGATACGGGATCACGTTGTGTGCATTGTAAAGTTTGTGAAGTCAGGTAGATCCTAGTGTCGATTCCAGCGAATTGCGAACGATTGTAAGAGTGGCGATCGTAAATTGCTGGCAAAAAACGAAAACAGGAGGGGGGAGCCTAAACAGAGGTGATGAAATGATGGATACATGCTAATATCTGGCTATAGAAACGGCTACCTTGGTTGGATCAGTGTCAATCAAAGTACAATCGTAGAAGCGATAAGCAAACAAGTGCAGCGGTGAATAGGAAACGTGAATAATCGATCACGGAATCGAAAACTGTGAAAAGAATGAAAGAAACTTGGTCGTTTCTTTCTTTCTTCTCACTTTCCACTGGTTCCGCATTGCAGAATGGAGAGAAAAGTGATGTGGAGACGTGAAGAAAGATGAAGAATCGATCTCGAACTAAAAAGGGGAAGAAAAGGAGAAAGATTAAATGGAGAACCGTTCGTTTCGCGCTGAGTGTACAACGTGAGGCGGAATATTCTGTTCCGCTCTTCTCATTCCACTGCCTACTCGCTCGCTAGAGAGCGAGAGAGTGAGAGGAAAACTGGTGAGAGAAGAGGGAGTGTCAATGGGCCTCAGGGCCTTTTGCTTTCTTCATTCGCCATTGTTTTTGTTGTGGGTGTTATCTGCTGTCAAACCACTGTAGTGAAACCATATTTATACAAATTACATGAAAACGAAGCGTACAAACGTATCATCTTTTACATTTTGATTTACAATACAATTTGGTGGCGTTGGGAGAATGTACCTCGAACGAGCTAGCCTCTCAGTATACATAGAAAGCAATGGATGAGAAGAGATCAGAGACCATCTTGAGGGGAGGAATATCATAAATGTTCACTGGGATTTATGGCTGATGCACTGAAATCACGCGAAGAAAGCAGAAACTGACTGATAAATACTAAGAAATCGAACAATTTACAGCGATGATAATTAACATTATGAACCACTCGGTGAACTAGCGATTTGGCCGAATAACTGAGACTTGTATTACTGTGAAGAGCGTATAGCGAGTGCTAAGAACACTTGACATGATGGGGGGGGGGGGCGGTTATTGAGTATATCTGATCTACTATCGATCTTCTAGTAAGATCTCGTTGTCGTGATGCACTTGAGGAATTCGATGGCTTGTTTGTCTTCGACGCGACTCCGCAACGTCTCGATCAACTCCTTGTCTGCAACGGGAATCCGTTCCAATTCTTATTATAGAATCGTCCTTTCTCCTCAAAATTCTTTTTTTTCACTGAAACTCACTGTCTTCTACAGGCTGGATGAGCAGCAGATTGAACTGCCTCAGGGCGTTCGGAGAGACACCCGCAGTGCCGAAGCCGGGAACCTGCACAGATCAATGATCATTTACCTCCATTCATGGCTAAACAGAAAACCATTTGAATAAAGTCTTCTTCCTACCTCTGCCAGCTCTAGGAATGCCTCTCCCGCGAAGTCATTCGATCGGAGGTAGTCGTAGTCCATGACGGTAAAATGCAGCATTGCAGCGGGCGGAAGCACCGGTGGAATGAGGCTGCAATGTATTACTTCTTGCTTCCAATTATCAACTCTGGCTTATTGTGAAGAAAAAAAATTGTAAACTTGATAATTCAACACTTACAATTCGAATGACTCGTCGAAGACGGGATTGAGCGTCTTCGAGACGACCTTTGTCTTGAACGATTGCTGGTTTGGGTAGCGGAACTTGGGCACGAGTTCGACGATGACGAAGGGATCGGAGAGGCCGTTCGTGTCCAGAGGAATCACCTGCTTTGCGCCCAGCACTGCAAATGGAAGAATAGGATTGAATTTAAAAGATTGATCCTTTTTTCGAAATTGAAAATTACCCTCAACGACGAGCGTCTGCGTGTTCTGGTTGTAGTAGGCGCGCAGATTTAGAATACCGTACTTGCATTCGTGCGCGTCGTTCTGCAAATAGACATCCATGCAGGGATACGGTAGCCTCGGAGCCATTCAAGTACCATATCCAGAGCGGACCGCAATGCACAGTAGCCAATGTCTCTACGTCATTCCTCGGCCAGCTGAGCCTCCTCTACTTGGTACAGTTCGATAGAGAGAGAGAAAGAGGGCAAGCGGGAGTAGAAGCCATGCTACTACCTCTCTGGCTAGTCACTACGGATAGAGAGCAGTGCTCTCTCCCTTTCCCCTGCTCCATCCTAGATGAGAGAGCAAGGGAAAAGGAGTGCTCTTGATAGAAAGAGACGTGCGTTCGAGAAGACTGAAGAGGGGCAACTCACTCTTCCCTCGTGTGCTGAGTCAACCTAAAGGAATAAAAAGCGAAGGGAGATAGTCTTCAACTGTAGTGAACAAAAGATGTGAAATGGAAACAGGTGCAGTGTGGAAAAAGTGAGTGAAATTCGCAAAAGAAGCGAAAGAGAACACTTGAGCAGCAGAAGAGACGAAAAGAGAGTGGTTACTTGTTGCTTGAGGAGACCCTTGTAGTATCGCTCGATCAATTGCTCCGTCGGCGTCTGGTACGTCGTCAGAATCTTCACCAGCGTCTTAACGAGATCATGTTTGTGTTGGTCCATGACTTTCTATTGTACCACATGATTCGGATTCGTTTCCAGCACGTCCATCGAAATTCCCTTTCCTCCTGCGTGGAAGAAGTCCGTGAGGACGCCCACAGCCTCCAGAAGACGACGGTAGAAGGCGGGGTCAAGCTGGAATCATGTTTTTCAAATACTTTTTAACACCTTACGCGCGAAAATTACGAACAAAAAATAAAATCTTTGACTGGCAATTGAATTACTCACTCCGGGATTCTCATCTACGCACTCCCTCAGCAGCTGGAGGATGATTGCCATCTGGGCGGACATCACTCGCAGGAAGTTCTTGTGCAGAAGGACGCGGTGGACTGCCGAAAGCTCCACGTCCAGCTGAGATTCGAGTATTTACATTGAATGTCATGTGCTAATGCAGTGCAAGAATACTAACCATGTCGGTGAGTGGTTTGATGGCGTCTTCAACGGGGCAGGCTGCGGGACTCCATGCCAGATGGAAGATGTGCTTCTTGATCTGTGCGTGCAACCGCTTCGTCAGCTGATTTACAACCTGAAATAAGATTATTCGATTCTAATTATATTTGGCATCATCATATCAGTCAAGACCCTCGCACACGGTTCATTGGGAGGATTCCGCAAACGTTGGCTCGGCACACAAACATTGGGGGATATCACGATACCTTCTCGATGTGTGCGCAAATCTCGGAATCGCAGGATTCCAATCTCCTCTCGAGTTCTTCCTTCCACACTGGTCGACCCTGCAAGATCTCATTACACCCAGATAAACAATCACTCGAGATGTTTGAGCAAACCGAACAGCTTAATACGCATACTGGTTGCTCTGATTATAATGTATCAATGCTCAAGGTGCAAGGGAATGAGGTACAGATACTTTTGACTCGCCTTTCCCTCCTTGCTATACTGCGTGGCAAGGTCGTCTAGATGGAGCTTCTCGTTAATCATCAGACTCCGTCGGACTTGCTCGCAGTTGTTGATGGCGGAGCAGAGCTAAGAACGATGATTGTAGGAGTGATAAAGGAAGGCCACAGACCATTCCTAGCAGCGTCGTCGGAATGAACACTTGCAAGTCGCCCGCGAATCCCTCGGCTTCCAATTGAGCCAGCACCTGCAAATTTAGAATCGTAAATGATATTTATTTGGAAACTGTACTGAACAATGCGTTTCAGAGCTATCAAGGGAACTTTGGAAGTGGAATGAAACAAATTTGGAGCATCTCACCTTAGCCGCGTAGCTGGTGACTATGGTGCATAACAAATCGACCAGCTTGCTGCTGTACTCGATCTTGAGCATGAGTTCGCTCGGTTCTATCCGCTCCCAGCAGACTGTCATCTGGAATGGATAACATGTATCAAACCGATAAAGGCAAACATCAAATTCGAACTTTACTTCAAATATGCTGTTCCAAAGTTGTCTACGCTATTGATCATAACACTTTCCTCTTATTTGATCCCTTTTCTATCCATGTCTACGTCATAGATCACTGTTTCTATCTTGTTCAATCAGGACTCATGAGGACTCCATTCTGTCGTGATCTATCATGGTAAACACGACTACAATCCCTTGCCTGCTCGACGATGTGGCAGACGTCAATGTGACTACTGGAGTGACGCATGTCCTTCTCATTCGCCGCGATCTAAACAACGTACAAATCATACGACATATCACGAGACTTCGTTGAGTACGAATTCCTTGTTGATACAAAGATAAAAGTGTGAAAAAGCCAATTTTAGATTTCATAAAATTTTATAGTGATTCTCACCGGCACATCCAGCTGGCAAGATAGAGTCATTCGCGCATCTGCCTTCACCTTGGCTACTTCGAACAACTTCTTGATACCCCGGTCGAAGATGATGTTCCACTCCGTCTCGTCCTTACCTCGACTGCAATTGGCATCAGTTTCCCTGGTTTCCATAATTGATCGTACACTCGATTGGCCAGTTTGTGATTTCGCAGCTCGATGAAGGCGATGTGTATGCAGATGAGGTCGATCAATCCATCCTCGTCCGGCGGGTCCTGAGCGGCTGAGAGGCGCATCTGTAGAATAGAATAAATAATGCCAAATAAACTGAGTAAGCGTAAAGGAAAGAGTGGAGGTTCACCTGTGTTCGCAAATCAGCCTTTTTCTCGCTCATCAACTCGGATGTAAGGTACTCGGTGAGCTGAAAATGTCAGATATCGCGATGATGGGAAAAATTTCCATACCATTCGGTCGAAGGTGGACAACGTTATCTGGCTGTAGTCCGCTCGAATGATGTTCTTGATGGGCGCCGAATAGTGCAGAAACCTGGAAGGAACTCTCTGGATCAGGTCAATAATGGTTAAGGGGCCAATGGGCCAAACATTAGAAAGTGTCGAACTCCTCTGAGGACCAGAGAGTATGGGAAATGTGCGTACCTCGAGCAGGTGCCGTTGATGACGACGAGAATCTTGAGAAGTTCCTTGCAGGGGTCGTCGTCCTGATACTGCTCGACCACTTGCACGAAGTACTCCTCTGCGCTTTTCTGCAATGAATTGATCAACAATTGATATCCTAGAACCTTTCATTTTTTTCCACTAGAAATTGATCAATTCTCTTCATTCCTAATCAGTCATAGAGTGATCAAAATAGGCATAATTTCTAGTTGATTTAGACATTCTCGCGCGACTTGCACTTCAACACGTTCACTCCTCCAAACCCGTTCTACCGAACTCACCGATAGGAAAGCCTCGACATGCGCGTTGAAGGGCCTCTTGAAGGGCAGGATTTTCTGGTAGAATTCACTCTCCCGCAGGATCTTCATGCACCTGAAAACACTTTCTCGTTCCGGAGAAAGGTAGGAAGCGCTCTCACTTGAGGAGGTACTCGAATTCCTCTCCGCTGTTTCTCCTGGAGGGCGCGAATCGTGTGCGATGCTCTATCAAACATCGCTTGCAGTAGTTATCAAAGGAGGAAACGGACTCGGACAGCATGTTCTCCTCTTCCTATAATGCATACTTGCTTGACATCATACTTGAAAGTATCTCTTTTTCGTTGCTTGCGATAGAAAGAGATGATTCGCACCTTATCCAGCGCCATCGGAGCCCACTTGCTCAGCAGATTCTGCAGCGTCGCGAAAAGAAGACTGAAGGAGATGTCGATGTTGACCATCGAGGCGAGAGCCATCCACTTGCTGTAACCTTTTTGTTAGCACTCGCACATTATGACATTCTGACTCATCGGTCACATGAAGGTCTATTATTTCAGGGGTCCTCGTTTCGCCACACATCATGAAAAAAGAACTAAAGGGAGAGAGCGAAAGAGAACGAATAGAAGATAAATTTAGCGAACCACATGGCTGACTGGGCGTCGGTGATGTCTCCCTGGACGGCGTGTTGTCGGAGGATCGTGAGGGCGACATCGGGATAGACGCCATCCCACATCCGAACAGGCTGCTGAAAAATATCACTTTCATTGGGTGTCTTGGAACTGTCAATTTTTCGAACTTTGTGTTTGAAGTCAGGCAAGGATTTGGAACCCATTATCACTCCCTTTTCCCAACTGTTACACCTCTAATTTTCATCCATGAATGTGCAGTTTTGCATGAAGGAGAAAGGAGTGCTCACCCCTGAGTCGTGGATCTCGTAAAGGGCGAATTGCCTCATGAGTTCGATGTGTTCCTTCACGTCGAGTAGATCATCGTCAGCGTCTGCTCCGAATCGCTCCTCTCGAGTACTCAGCCACAGCTATAATGCATACTTTGGTATTTATATTTAGCCTCCGTGGTTGGCAGTTTCGGCATTCCCTCTCACATTTCCTCTTGCAAGTAGTAGCAGTTCCCCCTAGAAACGACATTTCCCTTCAAATGTCTACGATGCAGTTACCGTAATGGGCGGTTGCCAGGAGTAGCGCGAATTCCCTTTGGACAGTAAGGTCTTAATTAAGTGGATGAATGTAATATCCACTATGATGCATCATCATCATCATCTCTCGTGGTAAATCAGAAAATGCTTGTATATTTTTACTTGAGTATACTAGAGTCAGTGGACTCTCATACTTGTTGAAATGGCAACAATGTAAGTTCCCTGTTTGCGTGCAAGGAGAAATGGAGCATAACAGGAACCCCGAGGTCCTTTCCCTCATGCTACACTTCCTCTTTCCTCCCACACGTCGTCTCGATTACCTTCAGCTTCACTTGTCCCTTCACTTTGGACTTCTCGGAACGAGGTCGCAAGTCGAACCACTCCTCCACACCCTGCGTCGGAATGTTCTGCAGTTGAGTGTTGTAGGATTACTTTACTTCAATCCCTCAGCGATAAAAATGGCCTTCATTCAGTCCATCATATTTCTCATTTCCTCTTCAATTCCCCTCGTGGTCCCTTACATTGAGTGAAATATCGAGGCAGCCAAGGAAGTCATCAGTGGACTCATCCGAGTCTGCTCGCGCACTCTGAGCAACCTCCTTGAAATAGCGGCCGATACCCTGAAAGTGACACGGAGATGAGAAGAATGGACCAAGGATCTTCAGAGTACATACATCTGCTGCATACTACTCGTTTTAATATTTTCTAGCACGCTCTTGGGACCGGATAGAACTCCCTTCCCAATCTCACACAACTTTGGTGTCATTATAGTACTGTAATCTTCCATCCCCAAGCCCCTCCTAATCCTCTTACCTTGAGTCCTCCCTTTATCTGATTGAGACTGCTGACTGCGTCGACGACGCATTGCGATTCATCATCGTGATCCCTGAATTATTCATCACTCCCTTCTCTCCCCTTTCATCCTCCTTCCCTCACCAGATATCAATATGGAACTTGTCACTGGAGATGTCCTCGACTAGCAGCTGGAACTTCTCATTCCACGTCGGATTCAACGTCTTCTTCATCACACTCGACGCCTTGATGAGCTTCGCCGGAATCTGCTCAGCTGCCGTCGCATTCTGAATGCGTTCACACTCCAATTCTCTCCTTTATCCCATCCCATATGACTCATTCGTTTGTGTGTAATCTGTGATATGTACTACGTCTTTCTTCACCCACAGATTGGATGGGAAAACCGGGAAATCCTCGCGAGACCAGTGAGGCCAAAACGGAACGCTCGCGTTCGCCGTGACAAATGGCACAAATGCATATCCGATTCACTCACCTTCCCTTTCTTGTCTTTCACATTAATCTTTCGGCGGAAAGATCCGCCGAATCTGTGGAGGACGCCTTCCTTCTCCTTCTTTTTGCCGTCGTCGTCAGGGGTGCGGATCTCAGGAGAGACGGGAGACTTGCTAGAGGGGGAATCGGGCTTCGATTGCACGGGAGAATCGACAGACAACTGGAATGCATACATTAACAGACCACGAAAGCAGAAAATGTTAGTCACGCAGACAAGAAGAAAACGCAACTCACAAGTTTCTTTCCCGGAACGACGCCCATCATTGCGAAGGGGTCACTGAATCCTGAAGAGGCCTGTGTTTCTACGAGGGGATATGAAGAGATTTCGCGAACCATTGACGTCCTTGGCCACTAGATCTCGTCCTTCCAACAAGAGAACGTTGAGGAGAACGACTGGGGGCTAAATGGAAATCTCAGGAGGTTCAGGGAGGCCTGTTCATTGTTCGTGGTCTCTCATAACTACAATCGCACCTTGACATTCTTCGCTTTTAGCAGTAGATTGTTGTGGAGGGTCTGGTCGCCCTTGAATGCTGATCGGACGTATCTGAAGGAGTGGCTACTCCTCAGAAGGGAAGACAACTCACTTGAAGAGGTTCTCCTGACTCGCGCAGTCTTCCTTCCCCACTTTGTGCGTGATTGTGTACAGTGCCTCGACGTAGAGAGCCTGCGAGTGTGGATTAGTAGTCGACGAAGGATAGATTGAAAGTGAGCAGGTGTACCTCTAGTTCCTTCCTGCTCCCGTTGAGCGAGAGATTCTTGATGGTGTACAACTCATCCTGCTCTGGTGCCTTCACCACGTCTCGCTCGTTCGTTCCCGTGATTTTCTCGAAGAAGAATCCATCGGATGCTTGGACTCTGGAATGAGCTTCATTGGAGAAGTCAGCCATCCGCAGGATGATTCCCCCCCCCCCTCCCTCCCTCACTAGGCGACATCCATAATTGGACGAGAGTAATTGTGGCACTCGCCCTTGTTTTCACATCCGAGTAGAGGCGAGGAAGGGATGAAGGGGGGAATATGCATAGTATGCCCCTCTCATAACTCCACCTGCCTTCCTTTACTCTACAATTCATTGAGACTATCTCTCCGTCGTCATTCTTCTTCTCGTCATTTACTGTGTGCGAGGGAGGAGCCGTAAATGTTTTAGAGCGCTGGTCTGGAGGGAGTAACTACGTCGACAACGAAGTCGTCGGAGTCTTTGCAAGCGAGCAACGCATAACAATCTCATTACCCACCCATTACCTAATGAGTACCGGTAGTCTCCCAAGTGCATTAATATTGGCTCCGTTAGCAAGAGACTGCGTAATCTCGTCTCTGCTAGTTTGGCGAAGCTGCTCATATGACATTCATGAATGATAGAAGGGGGATAACAGACTCTCGCCTCCTTCAGTCTCCCTTAGCCTACAGGGAGGCCACGAGGGCGTCGCTCCTTTCCGCATGAAATAGCCCGTCAAATGCTATTGTTGGCCCGTCACGCCAATGATACACGAGCGAATGAAATAGTGCACGGGGACATAGTTTCTTCTCCCGCGCAGAAGCCCCGCTTCATTTTCGTACAGGTCGGCGGCTGCCTTTCATAACCGGCACTTAGATTAAATAACCAGTTGCGAAACAAATCTCCCAGGGGGATATTTCCCCTACCGAACACTATTCCTGGGAAAGGGGATCGACGGTGTGTCACTTGACGACTTTCATTTTACCGGAGAAGAATGAAAAAGTGGCGGCTAACGGCAATCTGCATCAATTCGTGCAATGCAATTGAGATTGGAAGGAGGGGAGGGGAACAGTGGGCCCACGCAAGACTTCGTTCGCTGTGATTGAATTCCTACACGCCATCTTAATTATCGTAATTAGGAGAGGGCGCACTGACTGTTTCCGGAGGTGGACCCGTCTGGAGGACGGAGGCATAGAGAAGGTGAGCAGTGGCGGAAGAAGAGGACGAGGAGGAGGAGGAGGAGGGGAGGAAAAGAGACTCAGCAGGAGGCAAGCCTATCCAATACACACCACGCTCCGCCCCATCGCAAGCGCGAGAAGGGGAAGATCGGCAAGTGGAAAGATCAGGGATCAGGGCCTAAAGTGCATACATCTACCTCTGCCTACCCAAATATTTGCATCACCCAGTGTATTTCACGCCATCTCGTAGGATGACCGAATTAGTTGGAATGATTACTAGTAATGGCAATACCACCAATACGGTGCGTCATACCACACGAGACTATTTATGGTGTATTATAATGAGATGTAGGTCTATTTTTGACTCGTTAAGAAGATCGAAATGTTGGCTTGTTTTTGTGAAAGAGTGGAGCGTCCCACTCTTTTCATAATTTCCGGAGAACCTAAAAACTACGGAATAATTTGCGAATGCGTGCTCTCTCCTACGAACTTCTTTCCTCTGAGATCCTCTCTATCTCGTCTCTCTTTCCCCTATTGAAGTTAACGCAAGTTGAAGTTGCTGAACATCGTGGAACGTTCTCTGGAGACTAGACGGGAGGGGAAATATGAGTTTCTCCGTTCTCCCGCTATCTCTCTCTCTAGTGCCACTTCAGCTGACGATACCTCTCTCTCTCTCTCTGAGCGAAACGGACCTTTTCACTGATGCATTTCATTGCAAAAAGATGGGGAGAGACGGAAAGTCCTTTCTCTCGAATGTGGGAAATTCTATGAAAAATTCAGTATTGTGAGCGGCGGAAATCCTGTCGACAGCGGGGGACGAGGGAATGGACGCGTATCATATCACTGTAGCAGGACTTGTTTTGCTCGCTACGTCACGATATTAGTCTATAATGGGAAATGCTGACTGATGACTTCTGGGCAATGGATTATGACGGTTCGAAGTTGTCGTCCTCTCACGGGGAGCTGTGACGCAATCCTACGCTAGGCTTATGCTGCGCAAACTTTCAACTCCGCTGATTCACTCCGTACAGCGCAACATAAAACATTAAAATAAATTATTTTAGCGCATTCGCACTGACTTTCTCCATTCCAGCGCTCAGTCTACTCAGCTAGCCAAACACTATTTCGAAACTATGAAGATCAAGTGATTTTTCGTAACAAGAAATTTCAGAGACCTGCTTAATAAAGACTATTCACTCTACTCTCCTCATTTCAAAGTTTCTCTAAAGAGCTAGTAGCGATCGGGAGCGTTTCGAATAGGGGACTCTTAGGGTGGTAAAGGGCGAAAATATAAGTGTTCCAAATTCTTCACCGACTTCAATTGTTCAAAGAATGGCCAGTTGTATCCCCTACTCTTCATCTCTCACTCGTTGTGGACGTTCCTCTCCCGTTCTTCCCTCTCTTCATTCCTCGTTATGCTCATCTCTCTAATCATCTTCGTCGCTCGTGCTACTTGTCTTCCCGCCCACGCGTGCGCCGACTTCATCTTCTCCAGGTTGAATCCATTGGGCATCGCCATCACTCGACCCCGCGCAGACTCAAATCGCTCCTCCAGAGTCGCCATCTACAGCAATTTTGGACGATAACAGAATTCAAAGATCAGAAAAATACAGCAAAGAAAGGCTAAACGGATGTCAGGAATAGCAAAGACGCAGATAGTAATTGCAAGTGACAATTCGTTGGCGATTGTAGAGAGATACGCGAGAATGTCGCGATACAAGTCTAAATGAGGAATAGCGAGAGTAAACATGGGGCTCAAATAGAAATAAGCCCAGTCTCATTATCTTGATGGCCGTTGTGGCAAAAGTTGATAGAAATGAGTAAAAAATATGAATTCACTGGTTAAGACTGAACGTTTCATCGAAAAATTATGCAATGTGTGGTCCGCCGTGGAAGCAAATTATGGACTGCATAGGCGGTAATTTTAGAGTAGCAAGTTTGCTACGTTGGCTTACGTCGGAGAAACAAGGAGCGCATGACAACTAAGAGTAGGAGGAGTCACGGGAAGGAATGAGATCGTGATGAATTGCGGAAAATGAGGACTTCTTCTCTTCATCTGGCCAGTGAGAAGGCAATGAAGGAGAGAATGAGGAGGACAAGAGGACGGAGAGGAGATGAGAACACAACGACGAGGACTTCCTGGAAGACGACGTCGACGACGAGAGGAGACGAACTGTGACGGGCGGGAGATCCGGGCGTGAACGACACAACAGAGTAGAAGAGAAGAGAGAGAGATAGAAATGAGAGAAGAATGGAGGGCCAAAACAGCAAGAAGACACATGAGAGTCGTGTGTGCCACTACAGTGATAGAAGATACAGGGGGCGGTCGAGGGAAGAGGACCTCCACTCACTCACGGAGACAGCCTTCTTTCCACCTTCATTAGTGAACAAGGGGGACAGGAGGGAAAGATAAGAGGCCGCCTCGGACCATCTCCAATACTCCCACAAAAGAGAAGAGAAGAGGATGAGGCAGAGACGACTCTGAGCTCTCCCGAAGTAGAAGGAGGAGGCGGATGGGAGGAAGACGGACGACTAACAGGGGAGAATAAAGCGACAAACTGGCAGACACGAGACCTTTTCTTTTCGCTGCCTATTTTGTTCGTCTCGAGAAATCGAGGAGGAGAGCAAAAAAGGCAAATGACCCTAGGGAGAAGAAGAGAAGTGCGAGTAGACGAACGAAGAGAAGTGAGAGAAGGGCAGAGATTGAGGGGAACAGAGATAATATCGGAGGCGAAGTCGATGATAGGAAGAAGAGAAGGTGATTGCGAGAGAAGGAATGGAATCGGAGGAAGGAGGAATGGAAGCACTTCCAAGTATTATACACGTTCGCAGTAGAGAATGAGAGGCAAGAGAGAGAGAGAGAGAGAGAGAGAGAGAGAAACAGCTGCCCTCTCTCGAATGGGAGTGGATGCAGTTATGGAGACGCCCGTTCCTCGCGCCTCTCACACGCAAACAGAACGGCAAGCAAAAAATAAAGCGACGACTACGGCAAAAGAGGATAAACGAGTGGCAAATGAGAAGAGAGAGAGAAGAGACCCAGAGAAGTAAGTGAGAAAGAGAGAGAGAGAGAAAGAGAAGAAGAAGAGTCCTGTCTTGGCCCGTAGACACATGGGAGTAGTGGGAGGAGGAGACATGACTAACTCCCACTGCTGGACCCCCTCGAGAGAGCTAAGATATTCATTGGAGATCTGCCGCGAAACTGGACACCCTCCCGTCAAATTATTTGCCGACTCTGCAGCAGTTTGGGGAGGAAAGAATAATGGGAGTGAATGGGATGAGCCAGATTAGGGGAGGGTAAGCCTCCCTTCTGTGTAGGGGATTTGAGTGGAATAACGTTGAGTGCACTCTGGAATGGCCTCGTGCACCCACATATCACTTGCACATTTTCTCCCTTTTCAGTATAGTGAATTCTCTTGTTGGAGTGAGAGAGCGAGGGTCTCGATGATTGACTCTCTTCGTTCTCTCTCTAGGGCGGATTCCAGATGGATCGAATGAAATGTAGAGGAGATGAACATTTCTCTCGCTGGCGGACGCCTTCTAATGTATGGGAGAACGAATTGTTTCCTGCTTCGTCCGCCCGTCTTTTGTGTGTCTCGCGGCCCTCGGAATCTTCTTCAGAATCTTCTCCTCGGCCTATTTACTGATCCTCACTGCGGCTACTAATGAACAGAAGAAAAGAATGACAAATAATAGGAAGGAGGATTCGCAGTGCGCCCTCCCTTCTTCGTCGCCATTTTCCCGCCAAGCCAATATACATTTACTGTTGAGACATGACGAGTAAACAAGGGAGGTACATAATAATTCTCCCCCTCCTTTGCCTCTCTCTCCCCCCCCCCCCCCCCGCAACCATTCATTGCCTAAGGCGGCTATTTTTGCATTAGCTCATTCTCGAACTTTATGACGCATTTGCCACGAGAAAGCTTTTCTCACTGCTTACCAATCCCGATATCTCTTATTATTGAGGTAATGAGCGCGGGAAAGCAGGTTCAATTCGAGTCTGAAAGAACTGTATTTTTCTCTCTCCCGGTTTCTCCTCTGGGAAATGAGAGGAAAACGAGAGGGAGACCGTTTGCGAGTTTTCTACCTCCGATGTTTACCCCATAGAAAAAAAGAAGAATGATAGCGCCTCCCTATGGATTCGATCGGCGACTATGACAAGGGGAATATTTGATGATCGAAGATGGCGACTGACCTCTTGTTGATGAAATTCTCGAGATCGGCCAATCGCTGCGCATTCGAGATCCGTCGTCGGGTTGAACTGCAACATATACGTCGTCGTTTGGTATTCAGAGCGCTCCCTCGGATACACACGCAGCCTTTCTCTTCCTATTCCAGATTCAGCCGATTCATTCAAAATGCGAGGCCTCTTTCGAGTTCCCCGCTTACTCGTTTACTATCCTTGGTACCATAAGGAGCATTCGGAACTTATGCCTTTACCAACAATACCAATGTAGGGATGGCTTCATTGGAAATGGTCAGCTCAGACTGGACACTCTCTCGGAATGCACAGAATGAGTGAATCGTTTCAGTCGGAGCCATGGTAGTACCATAAGGGTGAGCGGGATCGGGGCGGTAGGAGGAAGGGGCCCTTCTGGGGCACCGGCAGAGACAGCCGACGCGTCTTCGAGGCCATCCCGAGCCACCAATGATGGGCCGGAAGATTGGAGCAGATTATCAGCACGTAGAGACTCACGCGCGTACGAAAAAGACCTGGGGTATAGAGGAGACAAGGGGGAATATGGAGGGGGAAGGAAGGAATGAACAGTAGGAGCGTGGTGGGGCAGAGGAGGATGGGGGAAGAGAATGAAGAGGTGGTGGTATGCGGGATGAAATATAAAGTGGAGCAGGGGAGGAGAAGGAGAGTCGGCCAATGTAGAGCGGCCAGCTATTTGATCAGAATCGACCATTTGCGAATAACGATAGGCTAGCATTTGATAGAGTCAGAGAGTGAGAAATTGGATGAAAAGCATTGGATGGAGGAAGAGGGAGGGGCGGATCGCTGAGCCGACCTCTTCATTGAAGAGATCTCCTCCGGAATTCTCAGCAAACAACAACGGAGCAGAATAGAGGGGCGTGGTAGTGGGGCGACAGCGTATCGTCGCCCTCCTCTCTCATATGAATCTGGTAGGAGGATGAGAGGAGAAGGGGCTAGGCTACTCGAGACGCGAGAAGAAAAGGAAGTGAAGAAAAGGGTCGGTAGATCTCTTGAGACGCAGAACCCCAGAGAAGAAGAGACCCTATCAATGGTTGTCGTTCTTCGTCAGAAGAAGAGGAGGGAGGAGGAGAGGAATTCCTCTTCCTCCTCCTCCTTCCCTCCTCTCGGATTGTCCCCTGCAGAAGGGCGCGCACTCCTTATTAAATACCTCTCGAAGATTAAGCGAAAGAAGGAGAAAGGGTTGAGGAGGAGGAGAGAAATGAGAAGGAGATGGTGAGAGGAGGGACGAAGGGTAGGAATAATGGAAGGAGAGGGTACGAATGAAATGAAGCAGCCCGCCCCCGATGGATAGTCTTCAATTGGTTGTGTGCGCCTGATGACAGGGCCACTTCTGACGTCCGCGCTTTGCACCCTCACCCGTCTTAGAAGAGGAGGGAAGGGGGAGAGGAGGGGGAGAAATGGAGAAGGGGGAGGGGCTCACCGTCTGCGAAGTTGCGCGCCCTTCGAGTTGTTGTTTCGGAAGTGAGCGAGAACGTCTCCGAGACTGCTCGTCCTAGTCTCCATCGCTCGCATTTTCGACGTCTGCAACGGTTTCTGATCTCGTCGTTGACGACGTATAATCTCTCTCCGCCCCTCTCTACCACCGCAAAACATGCGAATTAATACATCTTCCGCACTCGGACGATGGTCATGCGATTCTCGCTCCATTCCCATACTCACTTTCTCATCTCAACTGCGTCCCTTCTTCCCCTAATGAGGAAACCCAGTCCGGTCTATTCTCTCGTGCTGCACTTCTTGCATCGTTTCCCTCACTCTCTTCAGTTCCGATACAATGGCTTCGCGAAATCAACGATGCGTCAAAAAGCCGCGGCACTCGCTCTCCCCCCCCCCCCCCGCACATTCCAGATCTTTGCCGATTCATGCACACTCAGCTGAATTCCAGACAACTTCTACTCTTTCGCTTATTCTGTCTTCAAAATATCGTGAGCAATTGAGAGAATCAAGCATAAAGCGGAGTAGAAGTTCCGAAAGATAATCGCGAAGAAAAATAATGCGAAAAAAGTACGAAGACTGAACGCGCAACTCGATTTGAATCTCGAGTCTCGAGACCTCCCTCAATCTCTTCCTCTCAATAGCTAATCCCCGAAGGAAATCGAGGAACTCGTTGCTCAAGTCTTGCACAAACTCCTCTTTGGGCGCTGAATATTAATGAGAGTCAGTCTCGACGGGCCGAATCAGAAGTCGCAGGGATAGGCCCGTGAATTGTTCGCGCGTCAGAGATGAGGAAACAGTCAGAGTGATCTCACGCTCTCTCCTTTCTTCGGATTTCTCACGTTCGCTGTAAGGGAGAGAGCATGCGGGTTCGAGAGATTCGTATCACACACACTTCACAGCCTCAGAAAGCGTGAGAAGTAGCAGCGCATAAAAAAGGGGCGATTCGACGAACTTAGACAGGCACAAAGCGGGGCAACTCACAAGACGGCGCCTAACGGCATCGGGAGTGATCGTTGAGGTCATGGGGAAGTCGTTCGAAATAGATATCCCGTGTCCACGGAGATTCGAGTAGAAAGCTAGAGATCAGAGGAAGTTGAGAGAAAGGAAGAGGAAGGAGGCACAATGATGGACACAATGCTAAGGCCGGCCGGCTGAGATAAGGCAATGGCGACCAATGACTTGGGTGCTAATTGAAAAAAGAGAAGAGAAGACTAACGAAGGAGGAATCTCAGCCCCAATCTCTCACAGCTATTTTCCACCCTCGGCGGACTCCGATTTCAGTGATAGCATTGCCTTCGTGTTTGCTCCGCTCCCATTCTCCGATCAACGACATGGCTGTTATGGTGTTGATTCGGAATATGTGAGTAAGCTGGCACGAAGTGAGGGAGCGCCTACTCGAAAGCATCTTGAGCCAAACGCATTTGTACAATGTTAGCAGGCGACACTATCCGAAGAAGCGAGAGCGCAAAAAGAAGACAAGTCATCATAAGCACACGCGTATTCTGCTTCGTCCCAGGCCATCTTTTATGATCACCGCGAGAGTTTTAATTAAAACTCACGTCGAGAAAGGCACTCTTGCTGGAGAGAAGTCGCTTGGCGGGAGAGAGAATCCGCTCGTTAAGGGAGATGGCAGAGGACGGCCTCGAAGGCGACGCCGTTGCCGAAGACGACGTCGCCCCTTCCATCGGAGATGACGAGAGCAGCATTCTGAAGGCACTGACTGGGGAGGGGAAGTCAAGGGTGAAAGCCGACGACGGGGGAGCCAGTCATTATGGTCGGCGAGTGGAAGGGAATGAGAAAGGAGAGGGGGAGGAAGTGGACGAGTGGAACATCCGCCCACGAGAAGCTAAAAGGAATCGCAAGACTTGCTCGTTCGCGACCTAGCATATGGGTGCTCTCATGGGACGGAGAAGGGGTTCGGCCCCCATATCCTTCCTGTAGCTCGTACCTCTCACTCATGGACCGCTCCCTTCTCCTCGACGATAACGGCGCCTGACAGCGAGTATAAATCTCGTAGAATGCCTTGCGATCGGCCTCGGCCTTCTGGAAAGAGAGGAGAGAAATGAAGAGAGGGAGAGACTATCCCGGCTGTGAGTTGAAGACCCTCCAGATACTCCCTCCCCTCTCATAAATATCACGCGAGTTCCGCCAACAAATCACGGAATCTCTGCGGCAATTCGTATAATGAGAGTGTCGCTCCGGATTACAGTCTCTCAGTCCACACAATGGAGAAGGCACTCAGACACGGGCGTAATCAGTCTCATCCGTTGATCCAATTCCTTTCTCTCCCCCCTGGATGACTAACCTCGACCATTCCTTCCTCCTTCTTCTCCTCCTCCTCGTCCTCTGCGCTCTCCGAATGAGTCGGCAGGCTCGAATGCTGAAATGGGGCGCGCGTACAAAATCGTGGGTTGAGTGAGTGAAAGAGAGGCGGAAAGGTGAGAAGCAGAAGCCACTCGACACCCTCCTACTACTACAGAATAACTAGGCCTTTCGCAGTATTTCGTTCCAGGCAGACAGTTCTCACTCTCACTCTTCCCTCTCCGCCCATATATTCGAATGTCTAATTCGCACGCGTCCCTTCCCCTCTCGTGAAAGCTGCAAGGATTGCTTCTCCGCGTGCTGTCACGCAAATATTTCTATGAAGGTTCATTTCAGAGAGCAAACAATGAGGATGAGGATGTTGGTCTTCCAACACATTTTGCGTTCTTCCGGAAATGGATGACGCGAGGCGTTCGTCATAGCAAGATACACTGACCTTTCGGACGGCTGAGGAAGATCGCTGGTGGCCGCCTTTATTGAGCACCACCGAGCACATCTCTGAACGGTGGCGGGGTTTGGAAGTGAACGACTTGCGAAAGCGCGGATTGCGATTCACTTTGGTTAACGAGAACGATGAAAGTGGGGGGATGAAGCACTGTTTCATAATGGTTACGGCTCAACGTGGATCAGCCCTTGCCATTTAGATGACGAGACCAGAGATTGGAAATGGTTATTAGACCGAATTCCGATTCGATGAACTTTTGGTAGCTGCACAAATAATGGCAATTTTTTCGGGAAGTGGGTGCGCCAAAATTGGTACTTTGACACCTCGGAAGTGGGTGGAAAAATAAAAAGCGTTCGATCTCTCGTAGAGGTAGGAGACAACGAATGATTCAAATTGCGACGCGGAGGGATATGAGCGAGCGACGAAATGAGTACGGGAGAAGGAGGAAGAGATGCGCATCTATCGGGTGCTGTTTGAGGATGAGAAGTGAAAAGGAGGAAGAAAAACGAAGAGGTGAGAAGAGGAGAAGAAACTACTCCGTGGGTATGTTAGGTATTCATCCTGAGAGGCGCGAGATGATCGGGCATGGGAACGGATGAGCAGGAAGAATGGAGGAAAGGACGAAGACTGCAAGCCCTCATAAGTTTACAGAGGGTGCACTGAGGGAGAAGAGTTGAATGGGAAGGAAGAATGTCTGGAGGAGTCTCCCTGGCCTCTGCTACACCGGGAAGCACTGCTGCCACTGATCACCCCGCTCAACGAATACATCGTACACAGATTAATCCGGATGAGTTTGCGAAATGCTTTGAATCCTAGATCCTAGACCCGCTGTCTCGCACTCTCTACCAGACAAGAGAGTGTGCTGAATATGGAGTGCGTGGATAGCAGATTGGGGATTCCCGAACATGCATCGATCCCCTTCGGAAACCGAAGGAGATGTGAAGACAAGGAAATGTTTTCGCGAGCAGGAAGGAGAGCGATGTGTGTGTGAAGAACAGTTGTGATGTCAAGGAGAGCTGGGAAGAAAGAATATTCATGCATATATCAAACGGACGCGCGGAACTGAAAGCGGTTCGGATAACGGGTCGGACTCGCTCGCCCCAAAGGACAACCCACGGTGGAGAATGGACAGGTCCAGAAGAGGAAAGAGATGTGAGTAATTGTCATCAAGGAAGTGGATATCTTCATGTAGTCGAGAGGGGAGGGCGAGTTTGTTTATTATTAGATGACCGGAGAAGTGAGGAGTCATTATGCAATTTCGCAGAATGAGAAGCAGTGGAGTGAGAGATTGGGAGAGGAAGTGGAATGATGAGCACTCTGCTCCCACTCTTACTTGAAAACGACCACGGAACCTCTCAGGGAGCAAATCACGGTGAGAAAAGGAAGGGGTGGGCATTGACCATTGGGCAAGAACTAGCGCGCTTATTAATTAATCAGGTCAGCCAATCCGCAGGAGTGCTCATCGTATCAATGGGAAGGAGCTGCGAAGAGACACGTCAAAACTGTGGGGAAAGGGACAATACGACTGGATGAGTGGCTCCATCCCGAGGAGGGAAGTCGGATGCCCCGACCAGACTCCTGTGGCGTGCGCCAAGGGCAGTGTCGAAGTTGAGCCAAAACCGAGAACATTCAGGTGAGAACAGGCACAGAATCGGGTTGATCTGAAGGGAGGCAGGTCAAGTTTTATATGATCTCATTATAGTCATTATTATTCATTGTCATTGGCCCCTGGAGAGTTCGACCCGTCATCATCGGGAGTATTTTTTTGATCAGAGAGTAGCTCTTCTTCCTCTCCCCCGCCTGTACTCTGCTGTCACTTCTGCTTCACGAGTGGATGAGTGAGGAAAAACAACTATATTTCCTGCCCCTGTTCATGCAGCTCCGGTCAACTCCACACCCTCCGAGTACACTTCGAAAAGGAACGCAACTTTGTTTTTCGAAGCGTGTAAGAACCACTCGCACATAACCACTTCCGTTCCTGCTCCCATGATTTACTTTCAAAACAAGATTTATAAACGAATCCGTAAACTCCATTTCTTCTTGCAATTCTAAAGACTGTGCTCGCGGAAAACAAAATGAAGTCATGATTGTATTATTGTGAGTTCATTTGTCCAGTACAACTTCCGTTCGAGCATCAATGATCCACTATTTGAGAAAACGGATGATAAACGATGTTTGCCCATCTCCTTTAGATTTTTCTAGCAAGAAAGAATGCATCTCCGAAAAAAATATGTTGATCAGGGGTGTTCATGCATTCAAAGCAGTGCTTCTCGTTGCTCCTCGTGTTCCCGTAACCCCTCCTTTTCCTCCTCCATCGCGTGCCAATCGACGAACAGAAGTGGATTGTTGCCTGCTTGCTCCTCTTTCCTCCCCCCATATCTGCAAGCTCCTCTCCATTCATTCTCGAGCTTCCATCCACACGCACTTTCCCACTTCCGGAATCAACCACCAACCATATCATTATCCGTCCTTGAATTTCTTGAATTTCGCTATTGTTTTCGTCTCTGTCCTTTTCGATTTTGTCGTGCGCGCAGGCTTCATATGTCAGTTGTTGATCTCTGGAGATCAAAGGTAGGTCACCAATCCAAAAATAGCTGGAGCGATGACTGCCCTCTCGTCGGCAATCTCTCACTGTAATCATCACGTCGCCTCATCTCTCTCCTTCTTCTGTATTTTCAGCCGGCTCGCTGCTCTCTTCCTCTCCTAACTGAACCAATCACTCCTAACTCCTGCGACTACTACTACTGTTCGAGGGACGGCCAATCCCTATTTCCGCCTTGTCTTTCCTTCAACTTTGTTTTCACACACGGACGTCCACTTCATTCGTCGACAATTTGCAGCATCACTCTCTACTTCGAACCTCTTCCTGAACTCTCATCCCAACCGATAATTGACAAATTACCCGTTCAAAGCTTCAATTCGCACTGCCCGCTCCAGCCTGGCCAGAGATCGGGCACAAAAGCCATGCTATTCTCTGCTTGCCTACCGAGAATAGCTCGGCCTATACAGTTATGCTCCCGATTCAATCTGGTATCGGGGGGAAGCCACAATCAACAGCCTTTTTTCTCTCTGGCTGTTGCCTCGTAGTGACAGACAAGTGGGGAAACAGCCGCAGCTGCATCCTTCCCCTCACTCCCTTCAACCATTTCTATCTTGTTTTCTCTCTTATGTATCTGAGCGGAGACGACCATGGCACACTTCCAAAACCATTCTTCCGTCCTCCCACCTCCTATTCAAGCAACGACAAAGACAGCCCCCAAATGCAGTCCCACGACTGTACAGAACCGAAAGATCTCCTCTTTCGGCTCTCGAGGAGACTCGAAGACCTCGACAGCGGATACTCATTCTCAGCAGGGTTCTTGATATTCTCGAATCCCTTCTCGAACTGTTTTTCGCTAGTTCGTTCGCTTTGTCGAGCAGAACGAATTACGCGTCTTCGAATCCCGTCTTTCGTCGCCGTATCCGGGTTCTAGATTGTCTCCTATCTCTTCCTTGTTCCGAATAACCTCTACAGATTCCCTTTGTCATCCCATTTATGCCATCAGCGCACTGTTTGTCTCTCGTTTGATCGATTCTCTCCTCGAACTCCAGATCATTCGTCGTGTCATCCTTGCACTTCTCCCTCCACTTTCTCTTGCTTTTCTTCTCCATCCCTTTATTCCAGATGTGAGCAAGGCAGGGGAAATCGAGTGTATTCACTCAATCATCATTACTCAATTTCATCCTCTCCGTTCGCCTTCTTTTTCTCGGCTGTTCTCAGAACTCGATTGGGCCTGGCACCTACGGGTAATTGCTGTCCATTCGAAGATTGGTCGACGAGGCAACACTCGAGGTCCTTTCATATTTATTGGTTCGCCTACTCTTAGTAGTACTAAACACTAGTCTTTGTAGTCCACATTGTTCGCCTATTAGCATGTTTCACTTGCTCTAGTATTTTGTTCGCTCCGCCAAGTGGTCACAATCGCATTACTCACTGGGGATCAATTCAATTGAACGCCGGAAGCAACCCGGGTTTTTTGTCAGAGTCTTCCCATCCTTCCGCTTTTGCAAGCTCATTGCCCAGCTGAATCTTATCATGATGCTCTCGTTTTCCTCCTTTCCTCCTCTTTATTATGCCGTGTCCAAGCCGATGGAGATACGAGAAGAGGAGGAAGAGTATCAACCGCTGTCCCTCACTCCTTCATCACAATAAGTCTTGCCTGCCCCCTTCATACAATAACATTTTCATCGTCCGAAGACACTTGCCTGAGGATTGGTGATCTGTCCTCATAGAGGTCATCCATCTAGAAATTCCCCTCTTTCTCCCTCCATTCTCATTTCTCTTTTCGGTGTCCACCTCCTTTTTCCAGCTCTTCAATCAACTTTTTTTATCAATGATCACTGGCGGCTGCCGTTCCCCAACTTGATTCCGATCGATCTGAATCAGTGGCCTGTGGTTGATTCCTCCCCTCTCATCCTTCTTCCCCATACGTCATCACTTGAGATGGCAATTCGGGAATGGTAAGGGAAGAAGCGTGAGGGCGACGGATAGGAAGGCATTAGGCCCCTCTTCCTCCACTGTTTGCACACAACGTTTCAGTTTTCCGATTCTTCTCGGTCCGCATCTAATTGTCCCCCACGCCCCTCAACGGCGAATTATTCGCACGCAAATCATCGAGGGCAGCAAAAAACGGAAAAGAAGGGGCGGGAGGAACGAAGTGGGCGGTCTCCATCTCATTCCTGGTCCCCTTTACAATGAACCATCCCCCGATCTGTTCTAATCGCCTAACTCCCGGCCCTCCTTCCACTCATCGTCTCTATGGGGATCCACCACTAAGGAATGAAGCATTCTCGTGAGGGAGAGAGGGGGAGGCAGGTAGGGAGGGATGAGGATGTACTGGTAGAGAGAAGGGGAGATCTCCTCATCCTTCGTCCGACTCACTCATCATCCTCTAATTGTGACCTGCCAACCATCGTCTATCCCAACTTCCTCCTCCCTACTGTATGCTTTGTCTACGTCTCTAATGGATTCCCTTGAACTACAACTGTTTTTTCCTCTGAATTCCTCCGGATGATCGAGCCGCTATTTTGTCTTTTCCTCGTTTCCACCCGAATAGTTGTCCATTCCCATTCAGCAATCCATCTCATGATTATTGCCCTTCTTTCGGGCCATACTCGCGTCGCTCTACAAGTATATCTGCCCCCCCCCCTCCGAGCCTCCGCCCCCTTTCCCTCTCCTCCTCTCGCGCTCCATTCAGCATCACTGCTATTCTTGCTTCGGATCTGTTGCATCCTCATTCTCGCGGCGCCTTTCCCTTTTGTCTTTTGTCACTTCGCATATCGCACTCATAATCTCCGATAGTTTCCAGAGACAAAAAGGGGGAAGAGGAGGAAGGAAAACGACAGGACGAAGGAAGAGAAGAAGAAGAGCGACGAGAGGGGAACGGGAAGACAGAGGGAACGGCGCATTCTTCATTCCCGCTGTCAGCCCCCCGCGGTCAACGCCGCCTCAGCAGCCATGGCCGAAACTGCCCAAACGGTAGGACTACCTCTTTCCCTCTCCCCCCCCCCCCCACCTCTCCCTTCGCTCAATCGAGTACTGTTGTCGTGTCTCCAGTAGTTCTCGTGTAGCCTAGTCTGATCTCTTCCGTCGTCTCCATCTTCTCTGCCCCTGACAGTTCTCGCGATTAGACTGACACGAACTCCTGTACACTGTTTTTCGTCTCGCTGCCTAAGCTGTCTGTTTTTGAGAGTTGCGCTCCAGGATTTCCTCCAGTCTAAGCGCCTTACGACAATGCGAATAGGGTGGGGAAGAGAATACCTCCTGCCTGCCTCCAATCATCAAAATCGGGGCGAACACATACGGGAAATGGCCCAATTCCGAGCGCAGTGATGGTTTTTTCTCAGAACGTGCGGATCCCATGAGGCAGGCCCATCAAATTCTGTTTTTCCTGTCGTTCGAATCTCGTTTAGTCCCTAAACAGTCTGCGGATAGAGCCAACAAACTCTACTCGATTCGAGTAAGTGTAGGGTTCCTCCACATGATCACGTATGCGCTTTGCTGCTCGGGTTACCAGAATCGGCAATAACTCACAAGAACTCGTGCGTAAGAAGAGCTCATAGAGACACAAGCAATCGTAGGCGGTAATTCATTCACTTCTTCCCTACAAACGATCGTCTAGCGCGGGCGGCTCGTTAATCTCCCTCGCTTGCATTCGGAAGAGCTTAGCTTGCTGTAGACGAGACTCGTGTAAACGGTCCTCAGGATAGACAGGAGTTCCGAGAATTCTGGAAACAATAGGTATTGAGTCAGGAAAAACCAGAACACGCCTCTCGTGACTTCCTTCCTCTTCTGTGAGGTGCGAGGCTGTCAACAGTCTTGATTGGCGCCCACCAGAAGATTGAAGAATGTGCTCAAAATATAAACAGTTACCATAGCCAAGTGATCAAAACCCGAGGCAAGGTTGCAGTAAGACGGAATGGAAGATACTTCTGGTGTATAGTGTGGTAGTGAGTGTACTGTCTTCTTCCAGATCGCAATTCTCATCGTCGTGTTGCTGATGATCGTGTGCACGATGGCGGGCAACGCGATGGTCTGCCTGGCGGTGCTGCTAGTGCGGACACTTAAGCAGCCGCCCAACTTCCTGCTGGTACGGTAGCACGTTGTGATTCGATCGAAAACTGATTGATTATCATCGTACGGTACTGCAATGTTGTCTTGCAGGTTTCGCTGGCGGTTGCAGACTTTTTCGTCGGCTGTATTGTTATGCCTCTGGGATTGGTGAGATAGACGAGAGTGCGGGCACTTTGACCCATATTTTCGTTTCAGACCCAACTGTTGACTGAAAACAACAAATGGATCCTTCCATCCTTTCTCTGCGGTGTCTACACCGTACTCGACCTCGCCCTGTGTACGGCGTCGATCGTGAATCTGTGCATGATCTCAGTGGATAGGTAAGTCGATCCCCTCAGCTCTCGATCATAACAAGCGAACTCACAACACTACCTGATCCCATTCATCATCTCCGCTCATCGGTGTTTTCAGGATGAGGGAGGGAGGGAGGGGGAGGGGGAGGGGGACCTACTGGCGTTACCACGTAAACATATCATGTGTCAGAGGGGCAAACCACAGAGTAATGGGCAAAGACCGCGTCGAGTCAAAAGGGATGAAGGGAGTGAAGTCACGTACGCACTCACTTCAGGTACTTGGCGATCTCTCGACCACTGCGATACTCAGCACAACGAACAACCAAGAGGATCCTCTACTACATCGCAGTGGTCTGGATTGCAGCAGCGATTGTCTCCCTCTCCTCAATCACTTTCCTCATCATGAAACCGAGGAACGAGACCACCGAAACCTGTGATGTGAGTCAGCGATTGGTCGCAGCGTGCGCCCTCTCTCCCTCCCTTTTGCAAATAGCCCACCACACCTCCATTGTTTCTCGCTGGCCTTTCCGCTTTCATCATCGGTCCGTTTCGACTTCCTCTTCATGAATCTCCTTCCCTCTCCCTCTCTCTGCCCCAATCACTACATCCACATATGGCCCATATATTTATGGGCCAGCGAAACTGGGATGGAAAGAGGGGAGTTCGCTCTTTGAGAAGAAGAGGAGAAGAGTGGAGAAAGATTTACGAAGACTTATGGTCATCGAGTGAAGGGAAAGCGGAAGGGAAAAGGGGGAAACCGTCCTATGACAGCTGTCGGCGGAAACTCAACTAAACTAGGGAAGTGTTCAATAGGGTCGTGATTCGAAGGAGCGAAAAAATGACTAGTGACTCGTATTACCTTCTCTTGCTCCAAAGGATCAATGAGCATGCGTAAATGGTGGATGTTGATGTGTTCAGGTACCGCAGAATCCAGCATACCAAATAGGAGCGACCATCATCGCTTTCTATGCACCAACACTAATCATGGTGAGTGTTGAAGACTGGGAAAAAGGAAGGGATAGAGAGGGGCATGATGACGTTTCCAGGTCATTGTGTATGTGAAGATATGGAGTGCTGCGAAGAGACTGGCTAGACAGGACAAGATCCTCGGGGTGGAATCGTACGTGAATAAGGTTGGAATGATGATCATTGGCAACATTCACCTTCTCCTCTCAGGCCATTCCCGATCGCATCCCCCTTCCGGACAAACGAGTAAGCCAGTCAAGCCAGACGAGTGAGGGAGAGCGCAAACTGCTGCATCGACCATCATTCATCCTTCATAATCTCAAGGTGCTTTCTCATGTTTCGCTCCCTTGTGATGGATCTCTTTCGCCTCCTGTTCCTCATTCTATTTCTAACCTTCCCCCGTCACAGAACTATGGGACTTATGCTAACCTGTACGAGAAGGTAAATCAGTGCATTGCCTGTGACGTCGTCATACTCATCATATCACTCTTTCCGATGTCTTCTTCACCTTTCAACTAACCCCCCGTTCTTCCATATTTCGTGATTGGCGAACTTACCTAACTTAGTTGTTTTCTCATTCGTAGAATATTCTCTCGATTGCGTGACGCATATTCGATGCTAACTGCTATTCGGCTATCCTTTTCTGTATTCGGTATGTAATGCTTTTGTGTCAAAATAATATTTATTCGTTGAGCGGAGTCTAATGAATGAGTGGAGTGAATGAGCATGCCTCATTTCAGTTCCACCACGCGCGTAATTCCACGGAGCATTCGCAGCGATCGGAAAACAAGGTGGATGATCCCTTAAGAGGAAAGAAGACCCCATGATTCCCATCGCAGGCTCAGAAGACGTTGGGAGTGATGATGGGGATCTACATCGTTTGCTGGCTGCCCTTCTTCATCCGCGCCCTCTACTGCGCCCTGAGACAAGTACCACCAGATACGACCTTCGACCTCGTTGTACTCTGGCTGGGATACTCCAACAGGTACTGTTTACCGTATCCTCAAGCTTTTATTGATGTCATAGGGCTTTTTTTGGATTCAGTATCCTGGCTAATCTCTCCGTTCTCAGCATGCTCAATCCGATGATCTACTGCAAGTACAACAAGGAGTTCCGAGTTCCCTTCCGGGAGATGCTCTGCTGCCGCTTCTCCACCCTTCAGAACGTCATGCGACACGAAGAATTCAATAACAAATTCGGCGATATAAAGTAAGTCATTTCGGAGAGGGGAAATTGGAGATTTCTTCCACTCTCTCCTCCTATTCCTGAGAGACTCCGCGCGCGCACTGGAGTATCCTATGAATTGGAGGAGGAAAGTCTAGATGGGAGTGGGGTACTAGCCTCTTTTTGCTATTTGAGCAGGCATCAGGCGGGTGAAATGGGACGAAATTGGAAGGGAGAGGTAGGTCAGGGATTATCCTTTGCAGGGGTGTCGTGAGACGGACAGAGTCGAACGGCGAAAGTAACGGAGAAATGCAGATGTCGATGTGAAGACGTCGTTGACGTCCATCTACCATTTCCACGACTTGATATCACCCCCGTGTACACTCTCCCCTGTACCTATCAGCTCCCTCAACCACTTCTTGCTCTGTGCTACGAACCCAATACGAGTGTACTTGCTATTCCGAAGAGTAATAAGCCGAGACTATGCATGTCTCTCTCCGATGTCATCCCAGTATCTTCACATCCACACACAGGTTGATCCTCGCCCCGATGAGTGTATACTTGAGCCTCCCGCTACATGATTCTCCCCGTTGATTCAGCCCCCATGCGAAGTGCCATACCACACGTGTTCTCTCCTCTACCTTGATAAACTCTCTTCATTAAATTCCACTGTGGCTAGCAACAACTGAGGAACAGGGATTGTTGGGTGTCGAATACAGAGCAGGTCGGGGCTGCATACACGTGATGAGGGGAGGGGTTCAATCGACTGCTAATGACTGGCTACAAGCTCTACGAAGGTCTCAATAAGTCGACCTAATGGACTGGACTGCAGCGTGTGCTACGAGGATTTCAGCGAGGAACTTGGTCTCGAGATGGGCGAAAGTGTCCCTGACCCAGTCCTGGGCGAGCTGGGCCGGTTCGCCCTTCAGCAGATTGACCATCTTGAGGGCCTTCTCCAGATCATCCCGATCAACGAAGTACTTGGCACGGGCGAGTACCTGAAAGTGGCACTATTTCCTCCAGTCTTCGAGCTCTGTCCCAATGCACGCCCCCGCGCGACTATAGTGTTCCCTCCATGCGTCATTCAACACCCCGAAGGTCGAAGCAGAGATACACAGGAAGAAGGTCAAGGCGGGCATCTGTTAAGTGGCGGGCAGAGGACGGAAATATCGAGAAACGTGATATTTCAGGCTCACCTCGAGATTGTCGATGGTCACGGCGTCGATCTTGTCTTCGGGGGAGAATCGACGGGGGAGGTCGACGAGGAAGAGGGAACGGACGGACGACCAGGCGTAGCCAAGGAGAGTTCCGCCGTTGTCATCGATCTGCGCCGTTCGACGACCCACTGAGTACAACTGAAATGCATTGGTTATGATGGGAGAGGAGCGATGTTTGCCTTGTTTTGCAATTGGCATGTTGACTCGAACATACAATTCTCATTTATATGCCATGTACACATCAGTTTGTCAACTTTCCTTTGCTCCCCGGAACTATGACGCGAAGCCGAAGTGCTCGCGCTTTTATGAGCATTGTACCGAGTGATTTATGTACCAGGGACACGGGGGGAGGGGTTAAAAATAGTGTGTTTATGAGTAGAGATGATAAAGGAAGAGTTCGGAGAATCATATATCTAGCTGTAGAGTTGCCAAGAATAGCTAAAGTTGATTGCTTAGAGGAAGATTGTATTAAAGTGACCTGAACACTTCTTTAGTATTGTATTTTGTAGGATTAGCACACCTCATTTGCATACTAGAAAAGATAATCTAAAAATTTCGGAAAAACGCTCAGTCTTGCGGAAGAGTTTTTGAATAATAGGGAAGAATGTGAGTATTTTTGCCCGCCCAAAGCAGGAAAATGACCATGAATATATTTCGGATCGATTAGAAGAAACTCTTCCTATGGTTTCCCGACTTGGTTTTAAGATACGACCGCTCAAATTTTTCGAAAAATCGCAAAATTGCTATTCCTTTATCATCTCTATTTATGAGGCACCTTGTCGAATCTGTTCTTGAGGTCCTGGTGGGTGTAACAGCCGGCTTCCTTCGATTGTGAGGGGATGATGGAGACGACTGAATCGACGAAGGAGTCCTCGCCGTTCACCTGAACTATGATTCCTTAGCAATGACAACAACTGGAGGCCATAATGGGTCCACTTTCATCTATCTTTTAAAAGGTTCTAGGAGACTGTTCCTTCCGTCCTTCCCCGTACCTGCTTGAGGATCTCCAATTGTTCTCTGAGAGGAAGTCTTCTCTTCTCCATATCTTGTCCTGCTCTCTCTCCATGGATAATCGACTGGATCAGATTGTGGCACGCGATCCAGAACTGCTTCGAGCGACGGTTCTCAGCGTCCTGATGAAGGGAATTTTCCCAGAGTAATCCAGAATGGATTAATGACTCCAGACACTTAGTTTATTACATATTTCATTATTTGCAATAGTGTCACTTTGTCTGGGTCCTCCTTCACAACAACCCAATTAGCACAATCAACTTTGAATGGGCCCTGAATAGACTCAGTATTTTGAGCCTGCTCGCAGTTTCCGTCTAATGGCCGTTTCGAATTTCTCAGTCATTGAAGACTCTCGGAAACGTGAGTGAAATGCGAAAAGACAGACGAACAACAATGGATCAATAGGCGGAAGTTGTCTCCAAAGACGACAAGACATCAAAAAGCAGATGGAGGAGAGGTGACGAAATGCAAAGGCATTGACATAAAAGTGAACAAGTTGTCACTCAGGTTGACTATAGACGGTTTCTCACATCACCCATTAACAATGAATGCTACAATGCATATCATTTCGACTGTACCATGTCTGATCACTGCATGCCCATGATCTTGGAGGAACTCCTCTTTTCTCATAACAACTATCGAGATAAATTGAAGCGAACATCTTTGTCATCTCTGTGTCAACTATTTAGTCTAGACATACTACATTATCAGACAGTACATACATGGCTGAATATAATCGAAAGGACGAATTTTTCCAATGATAACTTTTCATGGTTTCAGTTCAACGAGGGACTATTCGTCAGAACTCCAAAGAAAGTCACGCAGTTCACAGGCCTAACTCTTTCTCTCCACTTCCTTTTCTCTCGACTCACCAGGGCAACTCTGCTTCCGAGTGCAGTCTCGATTCCCTCGAGACGAGAGAGAGCGGCGCCCACGTGGCGAGAGTGCAGATCACGCTCAGTTCGAACCGCCTCAAATTGTTGATTTAACATGATGAAATCCACTCAAATGACCTAATTTTTAACATGAAATCGATGGAAAACCACCGTCAACGACTAAGCTCACCTCTTCGACCTTCTGGTTGTGCTCGATCTCGAAGAGCTGACGCTGCGCACGAATCACCTGCAACATCCTTCATCAGACGTGCAAACTCCAGGAGAAAACTAATTGACGGATGGTATTTTTGCAATCCCATTCAATATTTTCATTCATTTATTCCGTGAGGGTGAGGTATCAAGCATAACATGAGAGTGACATTTTGAAGGTGAAGCTATTGTAATGTTCTTTGAGATTGTGATAAAAGAATTTTTTCTTCTGAACCATTCTTCTTAAGGCATACCTGTTCGAGGTGTTCGGTGTGAGCTTGGGTGGCTCTTGCCAGCTTCTGCTCCGTCTCGGTCTCCCACGATGATCGATTGAGGCCGACCTCCTTCTCGACCTCGACCGCCGTCTGGTCCTGCCAATTTGTGTCATCAATACCAGAATCCAACCACTATTAATGAGTTACCATAAATGGCAAGCACTAATTAGCCCTTCAAAGAAATTTAATTGCATTTGACAATGTTTCGAAAATTTTGAATTGACTATGAGATTTTTGGCAGCAATTTTTCATCTAATTTATTCTGGTATACGCGTTTCCTAGTAGTCAGATATGCTCACCCTGAGTCTCTTCAGTTCGAGGTTGAGTCTCTCTGCAGATGCCTCATCGTCTGCTCTCTTCTGCGATTCGATCGCCTTCACGATGTGCTCCTCCTCGCGGACCTGATATTATTCTGTTTTATTCTAAGGTTTTTTTTCTATTTGACAAATTGTTGAAGTTCGGCGAGGGAAGGACATTTCGCAATAGTACTTTTCAGTGTAGATGCTGACTCTGCAGATTTAAAGCTGGATTGACGGTTCTCTGCACTCAAGGGGTTACGCGAAAACAAGTATTTACATAATCCATTTTCGGATTCTGCGTACGCTTGATTGCTCGACCCTTTTCATGCTAATTAATCTGTTTTTCGCTTGCCGCTTGAACCCCTCTCGTACTCTACGTGCTCTTCGAGTAGAGCGAACGACAGAATTTATTCCTGATTATTCACAGAAAGGAGCTATTCAACGACCCAGGGAATGATCGGGAAAATATGACGAATTGCCACCAAAATATGGAATTCAATAGCAAATAATCAAAACTCGGTCTATTTCCAATAAATGGGTGTCCGTAACAAGATAATAATAATATTCTTCGGATATTTCTGATTAAGTAACGTAGATGCATAAATATAGGCGCCCTATCATTTTTTAAATTTTAAAAAAATCACCTGGTGCTCGGCCAGCTCCCTCCTTAGTTTGTCGACGTGCTTGTAGGCGTGGACGAGGAATCCGTTCTTCTCGTCCTCAGTAAGGTTCTTCTCCATCGTGTTTACATCCACGTTGGGAACGATTGACCTGCCAATCTCATAATGCGAAAATTCAATGTGCAATTATAATTTCAATTTTTAATTCATACTTGAGCTCCTGAGCGAAGGTCTGACGGGATCGCTCGATGAGGTCCTTGTACTGAGTGTAGACTTGCGCCTCCTTGCGAGCCTGTGAGCACGGTCATATTTACGAAAACGTAGTTCATTTTGGCAGAAAAGTCATAAATTCAAATAGAGTGTACCCTGTTGACGAGTAGATTGAGCTCGTCGACTTGGTGGGCGAGTTTGTTCGCCGTCTCTTTCGCATTGATGAGGAGGGCATTCGAACTGCTGGCGACATTCGCCTTACCATCCTCGATCACCTAAAGTGAATGATTGAATACTTTGACATATTTTAATATTGAAACATTGATTTCAGGCGGGAACATGATGCAAACTTCCACATATCATTGCATCGAATACTTCAAACCAAGACATGCATACTCTGACTACATATAGTTTACATATAGTTTCGGCATGCGACGTTCCAACCTTCTTGAGGGTGTCGATGTAGTTCTTTCCGTCCATCTCTGCTCCGGCGTCCTTCTGCGCCCGAGACTCCACCTCGTGAAGAGCGGCGTTGACCGTATCCCAGTTCGAGTTCTGTCCATCATCCACCTGCAAGGTACCAATTTCCCTCATAAATCTAGAAATACATAACAAAAACGACGACAGACAATAATTGACGTTTTGTTTTTCCATGGAACAAAGTCAATTATGATATTCATTGATAAGACGTGCACAACATAATTCATAATGGACTAAACTGCTGACCGTCTGCTTGAGTACTTGGGCGTGGTTTCTGATTGCCTGGATGGTGTTCATCTTGGCCTCAGTCAGCGTCTGCACCTTCCTCTCTGCTGCAGCGATCGCTCCCATCAAACGCTCCTCCAACTCTGGAAGAGGATCTCATGAAATTGTCAATAGTACCATGTATTCATATACGAACCGCTTGATTTGATTAAACAATGCAAGTAATTGTTCGCTCCACAAGAATTTGCATTGGGTAGTATCTTTGTGCGTAATCTTTTCTAATCATTATCTGGCAATATAATTCGCCAACTCACGAGCGTTGATCTTCTTCGTCTGCTCTTCGCTCGGCTTCTTCTCGACAATTACCGGAGGCTTGACTTCTACGGGATCGACATGGACGGGAGCCTTCTTCTCGATGGGAGGAAGAGTAGCCAGAGGGAGAGGCTCCAGCACGTCCACCTGGAGCAATATTGGAATGCTAGGTTAAAAACGAGATTATGCTGCTTTTCAGCTCTAGATGCGCGAATTATATTATTAAAATAAGAATATTGACCTGTTTCCTCTTGGGAATGGCTGCGATCACCTTGTTCTTCGCATCCTCCACCTGCTGCTTCGTCTTTCTGCAATTTAGAAAATTTACTAAATGACTTTTTGCATTTTTATGCAATTAAAGACGTAGAGTGAAATAAAAAAATGCTTGGTAAACAACAGATGCAATGTATCTTACTGGAGAGAGCTCTCGCCGAGGACCTTGTCGAAGACCTCCTTCGCCGGTGGAAAGGCAGACTCCACCTGAATATTTTACAATTTGTATGTAATATTTGTATCAGCAATTCTTGTTGTTCATCGAAGAATGTTATGAATTGACGCAGCCTTTCCATAGTTCATCACTAACCTTCTGTCTGAACTCTGGCTCAACGTAGGCATATCCGACGACTCCTCCTGCCACTCCTGCGACTGTTGCAGTAGTGAACAGCAACTTTTTACCGCCGCCGCTCTTCCTAAAACAATTTAAGTTCTCAGTGTATTTTTTATTGAATTTCTACGCAAATCACTGCTCATCTGTTTCTTAAATAAGTTGTTTTATCCAGTAACTCACTTTGGTGGTTTCGGAACGGGCGTGGGCGTTGAGGATTGGAGACGGGGTCCAGACTGACGAACAGTCGATCTCTGAGGGAGAAAATCGATAATTATCGTTGTAGATCATCGCAATGAAACTTACAGTCGCTGCTCTCAGCATGCTTGCGAGATATCAGCAAGCGGTGAAATACCTCAAATATTAACATTTCGAAGACAACTCAGAACAGTTGAACAATTCCCCGATGTACAATAACAAAAACCGGAAGAGGTTTGCAAAAATTCAGATGTTTGTTGCAATCGGTCTCACACGGCTCTCGAAACGCGTCAAGAGAAGGAACGGCGCCACGCATTTCTTGAACTGCGCTAACGCAATACGCGTCTCCCGCAATTTCGAATATTTCTGACGAAACGTACTAACAATTGTTTACATCGAAATTCAAATTCATAACATCTATACAGTATGGTTCAACTGAAAAATTAATTGTTTATCTTTTTTGTGCACATTTCTTACAATTAGAATCTCTTTGCATTAGTAGAAGCGATAATTTCAAAGACTTACAACAAGATATGAACAATTAAAAAAAACATTTCTTAGTCTTTGTCATTTTCATATTTATACTTTTAGAGAAGTAGGGTTCGTTCCTTTATCGAGATGCAACGTGTTTGATATGCATTCTCACAATCGCAAGAAAAGTGTAGAATTGGGCACTATTCTCCACTTAGCAGTAAGTGGTGATAGCAGTTAATTAAATTAACCATAATTTTGAAGCGCTAACTATTAAATTTGGCAAAACAAGTCTCAATAAAAATATCCGTTCCTACGTTGTCTGGTCTTTCCCGACAGGTTCTCACTGTGTTTAGCGGGCACGCCGCGCGCGTGTCGTGCTAAGCTCCGCCCCTCTCGTTTGTCATCACGTGAGTTGTAGTGCTCTCGTTGTCCTCCAGTCTTCTCTTCTCTTCTCTCCTCGCCCTTCCCTTCTCTCTCCCATTGAAAGGCCGAGTTTGGCTACTCCGTTGACTGACGAGGGTATTCAATGATCATGAACTGATGAACTGAACCCGTAGTCAAGTCTACGGAGCGGCCACTCATTGCCGTCCCTTCCCCTCCCCTTCACACCCCTCCCTTCCAGACCCAATCGAGGGAGTGATTGAACACGGTGACCACTCTCGGGAGCATCGATCGATTGATTGCACCCGTAGTCCGTTATCGTCTTCAATCCACTCCACTCCTTCCTTCCTTCTCCAATTCCCCCGAGTGAACACAAGAGGAAAGAGATCCCAGAAATGTATTGAAGCATGAAAGGAATGAATATATGCACGACACACGACAACTACAAAGATGAGAAATGACTGGAGAGTATGAGAGGGAAGAATCAAAGAAGCAACGAGACTAATCTAGCGTGAATTACTACTCTGTATGAGAGGGGGAAATGCCGACGGATAATTGGACGAATCGCTTCATTTACTCGCATATTAGACAGGCCACTCATCGTCTGGAGGACTCTTTCTGCCTTCTGTTCTTCACTCCTCCTCGATGCGGTGTTTTACGCTTCCTAGAAGGTCTGAAACACAAATTATAGAGCATTTTTGAAAGAACGCCAATTATTTTCGAAAATGGCCTATTTTGAATTTTCATTTGAAAATTAGGCGTTTTCATAGCGGTTTTTTGTAGTGAATAGCTCACCCAGGCCTGTCGTCGTAATCCAAAAATAGTGGCCGGTCTTCTCGCGATTTCCGATCGATATTTGGAGACATTGGAGGAGTGCGTGGCCCGCGTCTCTCCTTCTCTCCTATTTTCTCCTTTACTTCCTTGGGAATCCCCTCTCTTGCTGATTCTTCTGGCCTTTTTCGATTCTTATCCACTCCATCCCGAGAGGAACTCGGGATTTCGTCAGAATACTTCCGTTTCCTATCGATAATTGGCGACAAAGGAGGTGTTCGGGGGCCATGTCGCTCCCTCTCTCCACTTCTTTCCTTTACTTCCTTAGGAAGCGAGTCTTTCACTGATTCTTCCTGTCTAATTCGCTTCTTATCCACTGGTTCTCGATTGGAAGCCGAAGTTTCATCGGATGATTTCCGCTTTAACTTGTAATCTTCTTTGGCACGAGAGGCTTCTGGAACTGCTGGGTTTCCTGCTTGGCTGGACGGAGATCCATTGGCCTCGCTTATTTCCTGATTCTTTTGGCCTGAAAGAGATAATCGATAATTCCAAGATCACTTTTAATTGATAAAATATATGTAAAATAAATATATTATGAAAATATATATTTTTTTCGAATTTCATTCATATGCGTTCATTTCAGTTTCTCAAAAGGTTATGACCGGTAAATCAACAGTTGAATTTATAATAACTGACGAATTTTGTGAAGTTTAATCATATGTTCCTTCTTCTTGATCAGCTTCATTCGATCTGCTTTGGTCATGTTCTTGCTTGCCAATCTCTTCTTCACCTCTTCAGTCAATGGACGATACGCGCCTTCGGGGCCGGCCTGCATAAAACTAATTGTATTTAATACGTTGCAGACTAAAATCAATAATTTAAATTTAAGATGACCTACTTGTAAGCAAATTATTAATATCTTTTCGGGCATTGTGATTAAAACTGTTATGCTAGCCTTAATACATTTTACGCAACAACGATTTGTCCTTACCTACCCGGTAAGATTTCATATCGTAATTATCGCTAAGAATACTCTTAAAAATTATAATTTATTCTGGTAAGAATGCTTGTATGGTTTCAATCACAAAACTACATTATTAAAGGCATTGGTGAAGTCTTCGTTGATAGACGTTGCGACATAAACGTTTTCTTAATCATTCTCAAATTTTGGAAATACCCTTCATCACTTCTTCGTATTATTCTCATCCTATTTCATCACCGCCAACCTTTTTTGCCTTGAGTTTGGGCAGTCCGAGGTTCATGGAACAGAGTCGGGTCCTGTTCAGATCTGCGGCCTCTTCTGTGCGATATGTAGCATAGACGATGAACTCTCCCCATCTATCCTTCGTTCCCAATTTGTAGATGCGCAATCGCTGAATCTTGTCTCCCGTTCGCTCAAGCAGAGGCTGCAATGAAGACATTCTATTAATATTTCAAGGCCTTCTCATCGAGAGAGCTACAGAGATGCACGTCCTATCAACCTTGGGTTGCATACGTCTCGGGGTGAATATACTATGAAACGAATACGTACAGCATCTATGATTCTTTCTAACATAAAAAATGCTTTCTAATTCGTGTTCAGCATTGGAACAGGAACTATTAAGGCACCCATCCCAACGCATGGCAAAAAAAAACATATTTTCATCTTAGTATGCCGCCTCGACAAGTCTATTTCTAGATTGGGAGGTAAGATGAAGAAAAACTCCTTCCTGTTTTGTCTGGTCAGGTTTCTGCCGATCGTTCATCTCATCCTTACTCACCAAAACATACTCCGCCTTCGCGCTCAAGCCCAGTCCTCGTATCCATATCGATCGATTCGCGAGTCGTTTCTCCTCTTCGGGATCCAGATCCCACATCTGTCGATGACGATTCGTCGTCGTCGTCGTCGTCGTGCTTCTCTCCTCCATCTGGAATGTCTGAATTCCATCTTTGCGACGAGATGGAAACTCTCTTCTCCCCTCCCCCTTCATGTACACGATTCCCACGCATTGCAAATCTCACGCTAAGAGGGGGGGAGTGGAATTATCGTGCGACCACCTAAGTTGAGACCCGGATGGGAGGTATTCGGTACGAGATTCTCGCTCTCCCTCTCACCCTTTCTCTCTCCCTCTTGCTGTCCAAGTTGGATGGAGGCAGGGAGGGGGTGACACACAGACACACGAAAACAAGAGACGAAGGATCACCGTGGGGCACCGTCCTAGTCTACTTACACACAACAAGAGGCGCGGGAGGGGTGGAGATGGGAGGGAAGTAGTGAGAGTGGAGTGGAGAGTGGAGTAGTCAACAAGCGACGCGACCGCTCCGCGCAAAGATTAGAACTCTTTTTGAATGGAGTCCCATTTGTGGATTGGAGTGACAGTGACCCGTGCGTGTCTTTCCCTCTTCCTCGGCCAGTCTCTCCCTCTCCATTCGCTCAACTGCTGTAATCTCGGTCAGTTTTCACCTCTTCTTCTTCTTCTTATCTCACACATCCACGCAGGTGTCCCATACGCTTTACTACGTGGATTCAGAGGGGATGAAACTATCACGTCGTCGTCCCCTCCCCCTCCTTCTTCCTTCCCCCTTTTTCCCTATTGGGAAACGCACGATCCATCGATTGGCCGACCGTTCCTCCCTTTCATCCTTCCTCTTCCCCAATCTGTTCTCGGTCTTTCACAGTTCCTCCTAAGGTCACGTAGTCTCCACTCCCACATTTCGTGATTGGCTTCGCAATGGGCAGAAAAAGAGGATGGATAGGGTCTGCATATGCAAGGCCGATGTGTCCGGTGACAGAGCGTGCCGATGGAGGAGAGTGGCGAGAGAAAGAAAGCGGTAGAGAACGGCTCCCTGCCTCTCTCCCCTCCCATTCTCTCTCTCCCCCTCCTTCGTGAAAAGGCGGGGAGGGGGAGTGGAGCTAGGACGTACCATCCACCCCAGTCCTCTTTTACTCCCTCTAGCCATACTCCACCCCCCTCCTTCCCTCAACTCCTCCCCCTCCCCTCCTTCATTCAGTCTCCATTCGAATAGCCTCTGCGAACTGGCCGCTCCCTCCGAACCGCAGCTCCCAGTCCTCCACACCCGTTCCTCTTTCCTCACTTCCCCCCTCAGTGTCCCACTCCCATCCCTTCGTAGTCCCACACTCTCCTACCATGTCCCTCCTCCCACCGTACTCTCTCCTCACGCAGTCACACATCCACTACGGCGACATCCTTAGGAGAAACAGAGTTCGGCTCATGAGATTTCCCTGAGGTTCTCGCTGCCGTGGTTGACTGCAAGGGAGTAATTCTTTCCCTTCTCTCGTCACATCTTTCTCTCCCTTCTCCTCCTTCATCTAGTAGCTCCTTCATCGATCCACGTGTGTCCCTCGTCCCTTCGAAGGCTCGTCGCCTCTTTTTGGAGGCCATGATGAAATTGAGATGTATGCATAGAGAAGAGAGAAGGGGGAGGGGATGCTGCATTCAATCGATGGTTAGGCGAAGTGAATGAAACGAGTGAAGTGAGAGAGAGAGAAGGGGGAAGGGGAGGGGGGCACGAATCAATCTGCCGTCGATCGGCAAAGCCTCTTATCACTCGATACTACTGGTCACTGTAGTGCCGCACCGAATCCTTTCGTCATCATTAGGTAACACGAAGATAACTCTTTCGGTTTGTTTGCATAGAGATGGAAACGGTTTTAGCTATGCGAACGGAAGGGACGAACCGGCGTGACTAATCGTCGACAAACACGTAGATGCTGATGGATGCACTCTCCCCCTTCTAGGTAAGGGACATTCCCCAACGACCCTTTCAAAAGGTCTTTCTGGATAGGGAGACGACGCTAGGGCCCTTCCATCCCTTCATGGTCGAGTCTCGCTCGTTCGTGTCTGTTCGTGCTCCTCTTCGGATACCTCTCCCCTCTCCAGCCCCAATTCACTCAAATGGCTACTCTTTCCGTCTCTCGAAATTGAATCGATGCTACTTCCGCAGTCGGTTTTTCTTTATATCAGAAGGCACAGAGGGGTACGCGAAGAGGGGAGAGACGAGAGAAATCTACTCCCTCCTCTCTTCCTCTTTCTCCCCGTTCGTCGTTCTCTCGATGAATGGAAGAGGTGGACGATGGCCCAGTTCCTACCCCGATTTCCTCCCCATTCGATCACTCTGCTGGATACTTGTAATGGGGGGATGCAGGGAGGGATGTGCAGGGACGGGAAGAACACAACCGGTTCACACCCTGCGTTCCACCCTACCATCCAAATGACAAAACAACCGATCTCGAGAGCAGATCGCAACCGATTTATCTTCGATCGAAATGGAGAAGGAGAAGAGGGGATGAGGAAGGGGGAGAATGGGGGATTGGCTCGTTGCTCGATACTACCTGCTTGCGTGCATCGGGTTTGTGGCAAATGTGGGAGACAATTACAAATGGTGAGACAGAAGAAGAAGGGTACGAAATCTCATTTGGTCTTGATTGCACCACTACTGCTGTTGACCTTAGGGAAATGGGGAGCAACAGTTTGGGCTGAGATCCACTCCTCTTCCAATATTTCCTCCTCTTTTATGGTCGCTTGGGCGTCTTTCATTGCTCGTTTCGCCGATTCCTCAAACGATTCGACGATTGTGGGCAGTGTTCGTCCGATGCCCGGACGGATAGGGACTATCTGAATTAAGAAAATTACATTTTTCAAAGGAAATGCATTTAAAGACATTTGTCACATTACATACTGTAGCTGTGCATGTAAACATTCGTTGAGATGTACGGAAGATTTTCGAGCCGTAATGAATCATATTTTCACGTGGATACGTAAGCATTTCTCTAACAAGCAACGTCATTATTTCTTTCAGCAACGTCAGTATTTCTTTTATTTCTCCTTTTCTCGAGAAATGATTCTGACTGGAATTTCGAAACTTCTCATTAGCGGGGACTTTGTTCATATCATGTTTCACAACGAATCACGCCATCTAAAAGACTTGTCAAATCTAATAAATTGAAAATGGATCAAATTGAGGAATGAAAATTTGTATTTTTAATGCTCACCATGGGTACTGGCGGGAAGGGGATGAGACAGAGGGCTTGCATGTTCTCGATGACTAGCCACGCCTTCTTCCTTCGACTGATGAGACTTCGGAAGACGTTCGAATTCTTGTGCGACATCTTGCTTCAATACACGAATAGTGAGCACCGAGGAAGCAGTCGAGACACAATCAATGATGAGGGGACGAAGTAGTGGGAATCAAAGGAATAGCAGAGAAGGTGAGAAGGAGGTCCGGATGCGAGCGACAGCTAGGAAAAGCAATATATATCAGTTAAACTGAATCCGCCTCTAGGAGGAGTTGGATTATAGTCATTCCTGATCCCTCCACCCATGAAGCCAAATCATCCTCCTCAATCCAAGTGAGAGGTCGAACTCCTGGCTTCTTTTCACTCTCAAAATATTATTCCGGGGAAGGATCGTTCTTTGCCAATAGCTTTTCCGCCCATTTATCCAGATCTCATGCCAATCAACCACTCAAAATATATCTCAATCTGCTAGATTGCACACCAAAAAAGTATCATGCCGAACTAAAAGCTGAAATGTGAATGAATAAATGTAATTTGAATTTCCGTATCCAATTCACTTCTGATTGTTTATGCTCGGTCCCTCGAAGGCTCTAGTGATAAGTGGATCTCTCTGCAGTGCTCTCTCTCTCCTTCTCCAATTCGTCATGTATTATCTCCCTCCAGCTGACTCAGAGTACCGTTCGGAGAGAAAGAAGCGGAGTGCAAATAGAAGGCTGACGCCAGTTTGATGTTAGCCCCCCGAGGGCATTGAGACGAAGCAGATAGTAGTACAGTAGTCGACCTCCCACTTCCGCTTCGGCACAAACCATGCGACCGGTGAGCCATTCAGCGAATAACCGAATAATTAGTCATCAAGCCGTTCATGTGATCGGAATGTGTTCTGCATCGCGAATTCCTCATAATGAAAGTGAGCGTGGCCCCACTCGATAGTCCAGTCGCTCTTCTCGCGCGCCGCTAAGTAGCTCTCCTCTTGTTCTTGCGCCCTTTCTAAGCAGGTCAACAGACCGTCTCCTTCTATCGATCATCTTTCCTCTTCACCATCATCCTCCCTGAACCACGCGACGAACGAACGACTGTGTTGTCTTTCTCTCGCGCCTCACTCCCTCCAATAATCTCACCTTTATTCGTCGAACACCGAATGGAGAGAGTAAGCAGTTCCCCCTTCCCCTTCTCTCTTTTCGCTCAGAGAAAGGGAAAACAGAGAGATAGAGAGGGAGAGAGAGAGGGAGAGAGGTAAT
This sequence comes from Pristionchus mayeri, assembly GCA_036245805.1. NCBI lineage: Eukaryota > Metazoa > Nematoda > Chromadorea > Rhabditida > Neodiplogasteridae > Pristionchus > Pristionchus mayeri. The sequence goes on along the minus strand of BTRK01000006.1, from coordinate 37,033,453 downwards.
TCGGACAATCACCGTGTGTCCTGACCCCACCTCGCTTCTTCTTCCTTTTCCGATCACTGCTAATTGGCTTGTTTGCAGATTATGGCCTTCAATGAGAATGGAGGGCGCAGTCTCATCGTCATCCGTCACGGGGAGCGGTGCGACGTCGTCTTCAACGAGAAGGGCGGTCGATCGTGGGTCAAGAGGGCGTTCACTGATCATGGAGCGTACGTTGATTACTGCTCCCTTACCTAGTCACGGCCATGTGTTGGCGCGTACAATCTCCGTACTAACGAAATGGCATCGTGTACTCATTCTCGCTTGTTCCCATGATAGTTAGGTACCATTCAGGTACACTCCATTCGACTGTAATCTTCCTCGGAACGTTCCTCGTCGATCTGATGGCTACGAAGGATTCGAGACGGACACACCCCTCACGGAGATGGGCTATTTACAGTCGAAGCTCATTGGTTAGTTCCACCCGTTCCTTTCTGGATCCCAGAGGTCGCACGTCAATACCCCCATAATAGACGTGATTGCCTACGCGATTCGTCTCATCCGAAGAGAGATTTCGTTGAGAATGACGAATTCCGTGAATTTTCAGGACGCGCGATGCGAGATCAGGGAATCCAAATAGACCACATCTACACTTCGTCTGCGCTCAGATGCATACAGACTGGAGTGGGCATTATCAAGGGATACGGTAACAGCTGATAAATGGTTCAGGTGGTGTATTGCCCTGCGGCAGTACCGCATAAATTGCACTCGATTCGATTTAAAAAATCTAATTGAGATTTTTCTTTCACTCTCTTTGTTCTTGCACATTCGCAAAGGAGTTTTTGATTAAAACAAAAATAAATAAAATAATAATATCGATATTTGAAGGACTGGGTCGAGGTGAGAATCGTGAGCTGAAGATGAACATCGACGGTGGTTTGTACGAGTGGATGCAGTGGTGCAGGGGAGTCAAGCCATCCACCATGGAACACTCCGATCTGCTCAAGATAGGTGAGTGAGGCAACAGCGACAACATAACACGTCCTGACGCTGACGAGAATCGCCCCATTGTTTTGGCACGTGTCCCTCACATTCGCGAAATTATCGTGACAGGAAACGTAGGCGAGACTGAGGAGCTAGTGAATGGTGTAGACGATGATATTTATGTTATTTATGCTATATCCGCAATGCTGTAAGTAGGATATGAATCTCCTCTTACAAAGAGAATCGCCTTAGATAAAAGAGTCTCATTTATATAATAGAATCTTGATGAGGTATCGAATGTTTTCAAAAAATCCGTTCTCTAGGCTACCCGATCGACACGTTGTACAAGCCAATGGTGACAGTGGACGATCTTCGACTGGACGAGACTGTCCCCCAGTACTACAAAAGATCGAATTCCCTCGTCCAGAGGATACTCAAAAAGCACAAAACCGGTATGTTTTGAACTAAAAATATCGCAGTTCCCGTGCAAATGTTTATGTTCCCATCACTGCACTTTTTATGTTCTATTCACCGCATAACATCGTAACCTCTTCGCGAGAACTAATTCACCGTGAGAGTACACTCGAGTGCCCATTCCTGGTTTTAGAACCTATGGCATTGTGAGACATTGTTTTCGATGATGTGTCAATCGCCGATGACCTACGAACGTTCAATTCCTTTCACGTGGCCTGGAAATTATAGCAGAATGTTAAAGGAGGACCAGCAGCAAATCTATCCTGCCGAAACTGATTACGCTGTGCTGAGACAACCATACACCATAACACATGCTCGAAATTTCGGGTTTTTTCATAATATTTATCTTAGGAACCGAATTAAGGTTGTTTTTAGTCATTCAAAGTTTACCCTGCCGCATAGGCAACGTGTGAAAGAGCATAATGAAGTGCGAGAGCGCCACCTCATTCGTCATTGCACTCGAGCGGCTTAGCTGTCAATCCTCCTTTAAAAAAAGCTATCTACGTTAGAAATGAGCTGAAAATAGCAATCACGTAAAATTTTATATTTCTGAAATATATTTCAAACGACCATGTATCATCTTCGCAGGCACGATTCTCATCATCGGCCACGCGTCTACACTCGAGGCGTGCACTCGACAATTGTGTGGAGGAGAGATTAGGAGCAAGGAAGACTTTCTCGCCATGATCCGGTGAGTGGAGGACGACTGTACACCGACGAGATGATAATGGCCTGAGAACGAGTCAGTTGGTGCCTTTTTCGGCCAAATGATCATCATTACCAGAGACAAAAGTAATTATTGTCGAGAAGAATCGTCAGGAGTGTTATTTCAGGAATACGCCGTATTTGGGATCCTTGCATGCGTACGAGCATCCTCGTAGAAGCTGGGAGTTGGGCGGTTCCATCGTGCCCGCATTAACACACTCGAACAACTACTCGTTCGACCCAGCCATCTACAAGATGGATCACGATGAGATATTGAAACGAGCCCAGCACGATCTAGGCTTCATCCTGTAAATTATGAGATGTATTTAGTCCAAATATCGCCAGCACGGGTGCAGCAGAGTGATTCCCAATTCCAGTATTCCATCGTATCATTCATCATTCGCCGCTCAATCCAAACATGCGTATACACCGCCCCAATGCCGTTCAATTGTCTTGTGATTGATAAATCGTGAGAGAGACAAAGGACGCATGTGTTCACTCATTGCTCACTGGCACTGATCTTGAAATCCGTAAGGTAATGACTCAAATCCATTGCGCCTTTGTGACGTTTCTCCCCTCCACTGAGGTCATTGGAGAGAGGATCCATTTTAATGTCTTCCTCCCTCAATGTTCCTCCACTTCTTAACCAGAGAGTTGATGTCAACCCATAAAATGGTCTTCGCTTCTCCGGCTAAAAAGATCTCCCGATAGGATGGATCGATCGTCCTCTCGGTCCGATGATGGCTTGTCTCCTCTTTCACTCCTCTTTCACGTTCATTCGTTCTAAATGGCCAGCCAGTTTTTCCTCCCTCTGATCTTCCCCTCTTTCCTTATCTCACATGATCCCTTTTCCCATTCCCTTTCTCATCCTTGTTCTGTCTTACCTTCCTCTGCTATTACTCAATCTTCTCAAACCCTTCCCTTCTTTCTCCTCCTTCTCATCCTTCTCTTTCGTCACTCTCTTCACCGGCCATCGAACGGGTCTCAACTCGTTTCCAATTGCCGAGATCCACGCTAAATCTTCCAGTTCTTCCTGCCTTTGCTCCTCCATTTCTCACTCTCTGCCCATCGCAACGGCTCTTTTTCTCGCGAAACCCTCCTCAGTCCGTTCGATCTCTCCCCTTCAAGATACTGCATGCCTATACAGTGTAGCTAGACCCTCTCGCTCTCGATGGCAGTAGATCATTAGATGGCTAGCAAGTAACTAGTGATCATCTACTCAACCTGTTCCGCCCTCTCAAGTGTCATGCTGACCCCTCTTACACTTAGAAGTCTGAGTGCTCGAAGGTCGCACAAGGCTGATCGAGGGGGCTTCGCTTCCCCTTCCTAATTGCTGCCTCGTCCTTCCCGCAATGCACTCTTTGCATTAGGAACTGTGCCGTGTTGCTCGAGGACGGACTCCTCTATCACTTTGTTCATCTCGTTCGTTCAATGGCAGTCTTTGCGGAACGAGTCCCCACTTGATCTCGCCCTATCTGCCATACAAGTTCTGCTTCCTTTCGTGTTCCTCAGGCTCTCTCGATATCCGAACTGCCGCTGTCACTTTCCTTCTCGTTATGCAATCGCAGATCCCTATCGGAGATTCGCCCCTTTCTTCGGCTGAACTCATATCCAATATGATCGAGTAGTATTCGCAATAAGCCCAAGTATGGCTCATACGAGTGGGACAATATGAGGTCAAGGCGCTCGGAGAGAGGAGTAAAGAGAGGGTGGGGGAAAATACCTCAGAGGCTATCTCTATCCCCTCCTCTCTTTGCTCTTCTTCTTCATTGTCTCCACTAGAATCTTCTCACTTCCTCGTATAATCACTCACGCTTGCCCTCTCTCTCTTACTCTCAAATACTTCGATCCAGAGCGGGATTGGCCTCTCGATTCCACCTCTTTCCTCCACAGTCCTGCTTCCCACGGCTTTCCACTGCATCGTCATCCAATCTCGCAATCGCTTCTTTTCGTCCTCAAAGACCACACGAGATAATCCGTTTCTCCGAGATGGACTTTGCTTTTTAAGCTACGCAATCCCATCTCATCTCATCTTCCTTTGTTTTCTTCCTCCTCCCATTTCCCGTCATCCTCTTTACCAAATCGTCGCTCTTTGTCCATTTTAATTGGCAGTCAAGCCCTCCTTTTTAGGGGCGCACGCTGTTCAGTAGTGTACTTAACGGTCATTTCCTTCCTCTTTTATCGAGACAAGAATTGACATCTGCCCCTTTGTCTGCTCCGAATTCGTCGATCACTCATAGGAAATTGGTACTCTTCGAATCGACTTGTTGACTGATCAAGTGTGAGAGAGGCGCATGCTCTAGTGACTTCTTCTTCTTCTTCTTCTTCTTCTTGGGAGTGGCAATTCACATACACTTCTCCACCTCATTTGTACTAACCTCCATCATTAGAGTCACTTCTCCTTCTCCCCTTCTTCTTCTTCCTTTTCTTCACCGTCTCCAAATCAATGCCCCGATAGACAAATCTCTTTCTCTCGCACCTCTTCACTTCTTCTATTTGGTGGCTCCCCTCCTTCCCAACAATCGACTACACGAACAACTTCGCCGCCCTTAATGACTTCTCGCATCCATTGAAGAAGCAGCAGCACCCTCTCTCCCCTCTCCCTCCCTCGCTCATCCCCCCCCCCACTCCCACCCCATATCACTCTGTCCTTGATTAGAAAGAAGACACGAGTGAGCTTGTCCAATCCCGACCCGATACCCCGCTGCTTCTCTCGCTGCTTCTTCGTCGTTGTCGTCGATGCAGAAGACACCACGTCCTCTCAGATCGACGAAGAAGAATCCCGAAGACAACGACGTTCTTCCCTTGCTTCCTCGCAGTAAACCTCCGCCGCGGTGAGTCTCGCTTTCTGATGCATGCGCTTCCTGTAATTACCGTTCGCTCACTACCGTACTCCTTCGCTCACTTCCTCCTCTCAATGATCTCTTCGCTCTTTCCCGTTTTTACTTGCTTCGTATTCGATAGTAGAACCGAAAAAATAGAGGTTTAAATGCGCTCGAATGGCCGCTCAACTGTTACTCGCTTGGTACTTGAGTCAGCGAGAACTCGACTAGATGCGTTGATTGGGAGTCCCATCCGGGATCTGTCCATCAGTCCTCCCTTCACTCTCCTACTTACCACTCTCATCTTAACTCCTCTTTATTATTCATCCTTCCTTCCATTCATTCTCCGCTCTTCCATGCTTGACTCGTCTCCCTCCTCCCGCTATGAAATAGTTCCGGTTGGAGTAGATGGTCAAACACACCCTCTCTATATCCCGCTCTCCCTCTCCATCAACCGATACTTTGCACACGATTATAGTTCGAGTCTGAGCTGGTTCCGTTAGTGTTTCAAGAGGGTGAAGACCGTTACACTAACCGAACATCCGTCGCTTACCAGGATGTTCAAGAGTTCACGGACTACTTCTAGCATCATAGTGAGAGAGGGGCAATGTATCCGATTCCTCGTCCCTCGATCATCTCCTTCTTCTCTTCTGATCGACGTTGCCATCCGATCACTCATGCGATCGCCGCCATAGGTCACTCTCCGTATCATCTTACCCCCTCCTCTCCCTCCCCTCTGGCCATTCCTTTCTGCGGAGACACTCCACTATTTGAGCTGTTCACGACTCAAAACAGGCAAACAGAAGAAGAGACGAGGGGCATGGAGCACTCATTTACCGCCATCGAGAAACATGAGGATAGGAGATCGGAGATGGTGGGGGATCGAGGGAAGGAGGGAAGTAAGGCGTGAAGTGGTGGTATCACCTTCCTTTCAACTTCGTGTGTCACGCCACTTAAGAGTACAACAGGTGTCAGCTCGGGAATCTCTCTGTATGCTCATCCTCCCCCCTCCTCCCCCCTCCCCCCTCTGTTCAGTAATCCCATCCATATCCTCCAGAGAGTGCATCCCACCCATTCATACATTCATTCATTCGTCCTACCCACACCTCTCCTCCCCCCTAATTCACCATCCTATTAGTCCAGCCTATCATCTCTATTTTTGCGTGCACTCTGTTGCCATCGCTTTCTCATCCTTCTCAGTTTCATTCCGGACTTGAGTCCATTAGAAGTCCACCCTCTCTCTCTCTCTCCTTCATCCAAGCGTATCATGGATTATTCTCTGGCTGACTTCCATCCACTTTCATTCCCTTTGTGAGGAGAGGATGGACACCTGGTGCAGATGGTTCCTCCTCCTCCTCCTCTCAAGAAGGACAATCTCTCCTCTCTCTTATGAAGAGCCCACCCTTTCTCTCGACCTTCCGGGCATCTTTCATGCTTCACTCCTCACTCCTCCGACTACTTATTCTTTACCCTTTCACCCTTCCATCCATCTTCTCCCCCATTTCCATGTCTCATTTAATTTCCTGCACTGATAGACTCTCTGCAAGGAAAGAACGAAAAAGAGAGGAAGTGGAGCGAACGATTTTTTCTTAGAGCCAAATTGAGAAGTAGCTATAGTCGACATGCCTACTCTCGAACATAAAAATGGGGCAGTAGAGGCAACAACGATTACTTTTGTCTGTTTTTCTTCTCAGTATTATATTTGTCGACTCTGTTTTACTGTCCGAGTGGTTGATCTGGCAGGAATGACTCACTTCCTATTCGCAAATCTTCATTGATCGCATCCTCAATTTTCCCATCACAAGAAGTGCTGATCCCTCGTGAATGTATAGTTAGTTTTTGCACTCTGAGAAGTGTAAGTAGAAAGGGAAAGTCTCAATAGACGCGCTTCGCAATCCTCCTTTCTTCCTCTTCTCCTCCTTCTCCTCCTACGAATGAGTTCAGAGGCCATTGTCATTCCGCGCCCCCCCATTCACTCGATTATAATAAAGATTGGTGTCGTCCCAATCGTCTTCTCCAATCTCGCTTCCGATGTCATCTCTGCCCTTTCCCTCCTCTGTTTCTTCCTCCATTCTCCTTCTCCTCACTTGTCTTGCTCCCATGCTTTTGTGTATGGAAATTGGAGGAAAGCGAGAGGTGAAATGTGTCCAGTTCTCATCCGGAGTGAGAGAGAGAGAGAGTGGTTGTCCAGGTCGGGACAGGAGGGAGGAGAGGGGGCAGAAGGGGACAGAGGGAGGTGAGGGGACTCAATTTGAGAGATGTAGCAGACGACTCAGGAAGTCAACGAGGGAGGGCTAGAGCAGGAAGTAGGATCGGGGAGAGGGGAGGGAGGTGAGGGGAGAACACCTTCCCCCCTCTTGGCCTACTTTGCACTTTTCAGCTACTCCTTATCACTGATCTGCTATCAAGAAGGTCACTCCGAGACTGATGTCCCCTCTGCCTCCCTCTCTCCTCCTCCTCCTCCTTCTCCCTCACCTCCCTTCTGTCTCTCCTTCCCTGGGGGCCTCCATTGTTTCTCGCTAGTCGCCTCTCCATCTCTCTCTACTCTTCCCCCCTTCTCTCAAACTGAATCTGACCATCTCCACCTGTCGTATTTCTGCCCGTCTCATGGAGGAAACTTTCTGCTGCTGTCCCCTTTTTGACCTTCTCTTTGTTCAGGAGTGGTCTCAGACCACCTCTCTCTCTCTCCCATCCTTCCCCCTTCCATCTCCATTTCCGAATTCTGCTCCTTCTAATATCTTGTTTTGACTACTACTTTCGCCTACCACTCTCACTCTCAATCATTAGATGCATTAAACCTCCTCTACCGTGCACATCCCTCATTAGACCTCTCACCTCCCCCTCCCTCTCTACTCTCTTCCCTCTCTCGTCATCCAGTCCAATCTCGCTTCCTGGAAGGAGCAAACCTTAACCGCTTTTTGACCAAATACGAACAGACGTGGGATAATATTCACCTTTGCAAGAGGGTGAGAGAGGGTGGAGGGGGTAGGTCAATTGGGGTGTCTGTTCCTCTCCTCCATTCCATTCCATCCCCTCTCCCCCACCTGTCAATCCCTTCTGTACGAGTCCTTCTCAATCTCTCTCCGGGCGAAGGAGGAAAACTTTCTTTGGTCGCCTCTCTCTCTCTCCATCATTGTAGACCGGGTGCGTCGCCATTGCCTCGGGGGTCTCGAATCGACTCAGGGAGGACAGAAGGAAGACGAGCTGAGGTCACCCAAGAGAAGCTCCTCCGAGAAGAGGAGACCACCATGGGTAAGCGACCGTCTTCTTCATTTCCCATTCATCCTCATACCTCGACACCATTCGTTCTCCCGAAACGACAGCCTCTCATGCTATATCTCTTTCATGCCTACAGCAGAGGCGGCTTTCCCTGCGCACATTATGGCCCTTTAGCGGGGAGGAACAATATCGGATTAGCGAGAGGAGATTGACCTTGATACTCCGCACGGCTGATAGACAAACGGAATAGATTCTTTCTTCTCCTCCCTCAACCCGGGGGTCTCAGCAAGGGGAACGCCGATAGCCCCCACAGAGAGCACGCGACGAAATTGGGTTTATCTCCGTGCGCGACTGTTCCTTCTTCTTCCCACTAGTTGCCTTCCCATCCTGGAACCATTTCCGCCCCGTCGATAATCGCAGTCAATTAAGTGGTGTGGTCTCTTGCTGCTGCTGCCCCTTTCCCCTCTTCGTTAATTCAGAGCAGCTGTAGTCGGGAAAGTAAACTAGATAAGAGAGGAGATAGAGCAGAAAGAGAGACGAGTGTATTGAACTTGCGTGTGGAGAAGGGATGAAGACATGCTTGTTGTGTACGAGAGAAGAAACCTCGTTGACGATCGATCGATAGCATCATCGTCTCCCTTTGTTGGCAGTAATTTCCACACTTGAGTAATCATGATGAGGGGAGGAAGGAGAGCATGCGGGAGTAGTGCTTGATTGAACGCGCGGGGTCACCCACAGAGAACAATAGCGGATCATTGAGCGGAGTTTCGAGCGTGCAAGAGTCGATAAACAAAGGGAGAGGGGAGATCTGATCCCCTGCAAGGGGTCGAAAAGCGCCTAGAAATACGATCACGCTGATCCTACATTGTATCGCTTTCATGAGCACTTTTCCAACATCTAGAGTAGGGCGTGAAATGAGATATTCAGTTAATCTTTGATCTTTGCAGGTGATGGCTACGACGCTCGCCTGATGAGCGGCACAGCAGTCCGTAAGCGGAAGCCCCGTCAGGAGATCTCAGCCTGCCTCAAATGGATCTGCTTCTTCATCAATTTCCTCGCTTTTGTACGTCACTTTTTTTTTCTGCGCTGCTTTTTCCGAAAGATCCGCTCGTAAAAACAGAGCAGATGTCGCCTTAGCTCCCCGCGTAAAAGAACCACTTGTTCGTTCCGATCTCCCAATCCTTGCTCTTTTTTACGACGGATCCGAACCAGGGACGAATCTGAAGTTTCCCTACCCTCTCCCGGTCATCAATCAACCTCTGATCTCCGAGTGTTTACTCCCTCACTTCAGTGATTATCTCTCTTCTCTCCCCTTTATCTTCTCCTCTCGCCCGCTTCTTATCCCCTTCCTTGTCATATTTTGTTCATAGTTGAGTGAATCGCGGGAATGCAGAAGCCTCTCTGACCTCTTTTTCCTCTTCACTCCATTTTGATCAGTGAAGGATCTCGAATGATGAGCAAGTGTGAATTAGCTCGCATCTCGAATGGCCTTCGATCCGATGCTCTTTTTGCCCCCATCCCATCCTCTTATTACTGAGAAGGAGGACGACCTCCGATGAGGTCATATCAAGGAGGACCATAAAAAGATGCTGGCCCGTAGAGAGATTTCTCAATTGAACACTCTACACAGATCACGCCTTTCTATCAGCGCGCGTTCGAATCCAGTCGCCCTTACTCGGCTAGAGAACCAGTCTGATAGGCGCGCCAAATAGGGAGGGGGGCCAATGGATCATGATGGCCCCTGAGAGAAGGAGAAGGAGAAGGAGAAGAGGGAGAATGAGCATTTGCATCAAGAACACTGCTGCAGACGGCCTTGTGGGGGGGGGGGGCTTTGAATGGCCACTCGAAAGATGGAAGTGGCCATAGGGGGGATCCGAATGAGATTGTTGTGGGGGCAAAGGGACAAAGGGGATGAATTGATGCTTTCGTTTTGCAGTTGATCGGCCTCTTCATCCTCAGTCTGGGCATCTACTTGTGTGTGAAGGATCCGAGAGGAGTCTCCGACTGGGCTGATGTCGTACTCAATCCAGCCATTATGCTCGCTATTATCGGTCAGCTTTACTTTGCTGAATGAAAATTTTTGGAAAATATCGACTTTCTCGAGGGAATGAAAAACATTGAAACATGCTAGGTAAAATGGCTAAAGTCTTTGCAAGAATATCGATGTCTTTGTTCTTTCCATGTTCTTCTTCTTCTTCTCTTGTCTATTTTCGGCTGAGAGAGAGAGGGGGAAGGAATGGGTTAACCGACGAGTAAGTTATGGTAGCTGTCGCCTCTGCTCACTTTCAGCAGAGTCTCAAGGGGTCAATAGCTCCCCTCCCCCTCTCTCTCCATTGTGGGAACCCTCTCGCTGTAATTTCCTCACGAGTGCGTTCGGTCAGAACGAAGAATCGGCTACTTCACAAGGGGAAATGAGGGCCGAAGTTGGAGATCGGAGAGAGACCAGCAAAAGAAAGACGAATGGGGTTCTATAGCAAGGCGATGGTTCTGAGAAAGAAAGAGCACACACAGTTGGTTTTTCTTGCTTGCTGTGATAGATCACAGAGGCCATTGTTACCTCGCCATTCACTGGGCTGACAACGACTGTTGTTCACGCTTGCTACGCATTTTTTACTTGTCTTAGAGCATCCTTGAATGAACACAAGACTTCGAACAGAGAAATCATTTTTTCAAAAAAATTTAAAGGTTTTTTTTCAGGTTTTATCGTGTGCGTGATAACGATGGCTGGAGCAGTGGGTGCACTTCGGGACAACATCTCCTTGCTCAAGATGGTGAGAGTCCACTCGAGTGTGTACAAATCTGAGGCTGTACATCAGTCGGAACACTCAGACACGGTGTAGGGGGCGAGACTAGTCCTGATTCGAGCCTGCCTGAGCAGTTTGACACTACTGTAGGCTTCTTCAGAGAACAGTAAAAAGCGAATCCGTCACGAGATCGTTCAGCCGGAAAGAGTTATCCTTAGAAGGATCAATAAATATAGAATGGACATTCCTCATTACATTCTATCCATAGTTGGGCATCAAAAGGTCATTTTTTTCAATTTAAGTTCGCGATGTCCGTTTTCTTCTGCTACATTCTACTGGTGCTGGGCACCTTCTGTCTCTTCATTCTCTTCTACGCCGATAATCCCGACGGAATCTCGGCGCAGAGCATCCTACAGTATTCCATCGCCCGATATCACAGCAATAGGAACATCGCCGACCTCGTGGACTACCTGCAGGAACAGGTGAGGGAGAGGCAGTAAAGTATTTACGTATAAGTCACTGGAAAGACTCTGCATTTTTGACTCATAGTGCCAACATTTTTGTCAACACGGCTTCATCGAAGACTGAAGTGAACAATGATGATGTCATTACAGCTGGAGTGTTGCGGGGTGTCCTCCGTCGCAGCAGGCTACCGCGACTGGGGGCTCTCATCACAGTTCAATTGCTCCGACACGAATCCATACCCTGAGAAGTGCGGAGTACCGTACTCCTGCTGCCGAAGATCCGTTATCAGCGAAGCGGTGAGGACGGTATTCGTTTCCGGAAGGGAAATTGAAGCCGCAGAATAACATGCGACGAAATTGCTTATCTGATTTGTTGAATTTACTGAACCCCTTTCTAAGAAAATGGTATTATTTGATGAATCATGACGATAATCGTGCCCGTAAATAACTTCGAGAGCTTCTGCTACAAGTCACGCGGAAGCTCCGTTTCCCTAAGTAGTCCCCTTATCAAGTGATGGATTCAGTCAATCAGGATGAATGGATTGGTTCTCTCAGGCTGGATCCGCGAATCCCCTCCTTCCCGCGATGAGATCACTCGAATGCTGGCAGAATGCACTCAAGAAGAGACCCCAGGACATCGAGGCGAGTAGCCAGACAAATACAAACTTCAAATTCCATCACAAACGTACAGGATGTACAGTAGCATCATGGACGACCATTTTTTGTGGAAGGATGTTCCAAACTCATTCCAACTATCCTAAAATGTGGTAGATTTGGAAAGCAGAACAACTACATTTCAGAATGACATCCACACGAAAGGCTGTCTGCTTCCGCTTCGATCAGTCTTCGAAACGCACGCACTCCACATCGGAATGGTCGTCGCAGTCATTATCATCCCCGTCGTGAGTTTCCATACGAAATCTTCTGAAACCCGACTCTCGTCAACTCGGACAGAGCACGATGTAGAGGGAAAAATGTTGATCCCAAAGGGCAACACAAACCCCAATGCATTCTCGATAAGGTCGTTCGGTCACCGGTTCTTCAGACATGTGTCGTGGTTTGATCGTTGATCTTTTCAGTCTCTCTCTGTCTGCATTGCCAACATTCTCGCTCGCCAAATCGATCATCAACGATGGCTTCTGGAGCGAGAAGCACGACGACACGATCGAAGGAGGAAGAGAGACAGGTCTGAAGGGCTTCTTCTTAGAACTGTAGTACGGATTGACTGAGCGATCTGGTTCTTCGAACTCTCCATCATCACTCTTTTTTTCAGATCCGCAGCTTCAGCTTCAGCCTTCAGGCAGATGGAGGCGGGAGTTCTTCCAGAGGTATCTATGGGTCACCTTCTCTCTGCATAGCTAACATTATCGCATTCAAGCATTCTACCTTGGGTGCTTCTATTCATGATTTGTCCTTCTGAATTGCAACACTTGCAGCAGCCTCTTCCACAACCGAAGAAGTCCACAGAGCGTGCACCGAAGCTCCCCGATACTCCGCCTCCAGACAAACCGCCGATGGAGTTCACGAATCAGCGGAAGACCAGTGCGACTAAGCTTGAGCAATTACTAAAGTGGCGAGAAGCCAGAGTTCACGCTTAGATTAGCGTCAAATATCCGGAGGATCAGGCAATTCCAGGTCGTGCGCAAAAGGCGGCTCGGGCTGCCAGCACTTCGCCTAATAGGAAGATGAGTAGGGAAGCACGGATGGGAGAAACATCCGCACCAAAGAAGGTGACATAAAGTTTTTTAGCTATTTGAGAGTTAACAGAAAACTGAGTCATCCTCTGAAGATATGTGTTCCTGCAGGAGAAACGGCAGCGATCCGTTCCTCCGAAGTCTCATCCTCCTCTTTCCTCTGGCCCCGCCAGCTCTCGAACACATCACTGGATTCTCCAGCAGTCCGATCTAGTCAATCCCCGTCCTTCCTCGTGATCAATCCATCGTTGTGCCATCTCTAGACCACGTTTGCTCTGTATATGAGAGACTTTCTGAGAGAACTGAGCTATATCCCCTATAGGCCGTACAGCGAAAAATAAAGTTCTGATTTTAAGATCTTCCTAGGGGTAACTTTTCGCGTAGAGTTCGAAAATCGACCTTAGAAAGCCGTATCTCTTACCCCTCATTTCGAGTGTTGCGCTGAATTTGGGGGGTCTGTTTTCGTAAATCGTGAACGGCTCATCCAAACCCCACAAATGCATAGTAATTATGAAAGATCTCGACGAGATAAGCATTTTCACTGTTGGAAGTAAAAGTCTAGCTCATCTGTGAAAAAAGTTATGACCAAAGTTGTGAAAAAAGTATTCTCAAAAATTCCGCCCTGTAAAATTTTTTGGCGCGTTACGTAAAATAAAAGTTTTTAAATGATTCCTCATCAAAAACTACCCCTAGAAATGTTTCTCTCATTTTGAAATGAGTGATTATTTTGGTAGTTCTGGCTAGCGGAACAGTCAGAGCTCCGGTTTCTTCAATTTTTCAAGTCGGCTGTCTGCAAAAGTAGAGCTCAGAATTTACTCCCAGCGCCTGAAATATTTCATAAACACATTATTCGGAACCTTTCGAGAAATACGTCATTCAGACTGACCAAAACCAATCATGGTGGTCCTATAGATACTTTTTTTCGACAAAGCCTTGTCACGCACTTTGACGATATGTTTTGACAATCATAACGCAACAACAAAAGGTTCGACAGTTGATAAGTGGTAAATATGTAATAGCTAAGATATATTAAACACTTATAATTTGTTTTAGGAGCACTCCTACACTTTTCAAGTATGCAATAATCCGATAATTGTAAATTTCGTGCCCATGTAGCATGTATCCCGAACGACAGCAGCCTAAACCATAACTTTTAAGCGTTCTCGTGCGAAAATTCGGATTCTACGAGTGAAAATTCACAAAGAAATATTGATTTCATATGTTTCCGTCATATCGACATTTTCACCCCCTACTGCTCCAGGGGGCAAAAATGAAAAATTTTTCTTAAATGTTATTTCGCGAATTTTCACTCGTAGAAATCGAATTTCCACGTTAGAGCGCTTAAAAATAATCTTTGGGCCTGCTGTCGTTGTCGAATCATGCTACTGGGGCACGAAATTTACAAATATCGGATTGTTGCATGCTTGAAAAGTGTAGGAGTGGTAATAAAACAAATTATTATTGTTTAAAATAGCTTAGCTATTCCATATTTACCATCTATCAACTGTCGAACCTTTTGTTGTTGCGTTATGATTGTCAAAACATATCGTCAAAGTGCGTGACAAGGCTTTGTCGAAAAAAAGTATCTATAGGACCACCATGATTGGTTTTGGTCAGTCTGAATGACGTATTTCTCGAAAGGTTCCGAATAATGTGTTTATGAAATATTTCAGGCGCTGGGAGTAAATTCTGAGCTCTACTTTTGCAGACAGCCGACTTGAAAAATTGAAGAAACCGGAGCTCTGACTGTTCCGCTAGCCAGAACTACCAAAATAATCACTCATTTCAAAATGAGAGAAACATTTCTAGGGGTAGTTTTTGATGAGGAATCATTTAAAAACTTTTATTTTACGTAACGCGCCAAAAAATTTTACAGGGCGGAATTTTTGAGAATACTTTTTTCACAACTTTGGTCATAACTTTTTTCACAGATGAGCTAGACTTTTACTTCCAACAGTGAAAATGCTTATCTCGTCGAGATCTTTCATAATTACTATGCATTTGTGGGGTTTGGATGAGCCGTTCACGATTTACGAAAACAGACCCCCCAAATTCAGCGCAACACTCGAAATGAGGGGTAAGAGATACGGCTTTCTAAGGTCGATTTTCGAACTCTACGCGAAAAGTTACCCCTAGGAAGATCTTAAAATCAGAACTTTATTTTTCGCTGTACGGCCTATGGTGAATCCTCTCAGACAGTCTCTCATATCACCCAAATATAGATACCCCAATTCGCTCATCCTCTAGACTTCGCAATGCTCCTTTCTGCCATTCCCGCACACACTTAATCACAGCATCGAGAATTCCTCACTCTTGCCTTCTCTCTTCGAGTACTCTTATTTCTTTCACTCCAAATCGAACGGTCCTCTGTCCCCCCTATCCACCGAGTCCTCTGGCCATACAGGACACCCCCCCACTCTTTCACTACTAAATTATCGATTGCACTGCGAGTAGATCGTCTACCCTCACCAATTTCTTTCCACTGCGTTGTCTTCCCTTCACAATTGTGCTCTCGTCATTTGTCCACTGTCTCATCGGGTTGTCCCCCTTCCCCTTCCTTCCATCCACCTTCCTCCCCAGTCCGTAGGTCTCAGTTTCCCCTCCTTCGTCAACTGTGACCGACTCCGTATCGATAAATCGAATAACTTCTAACAGATATTTATCGGATGGTGCAAATCTCGCAGTGTGGAAATGGTAGTCGATAGGATGAGGGGCTCCTTCGTGGACTCGAATATCAGAAGCATTGCATACTCAGCTGGCAAGATTCTGGAGAATCTAAATTTAGGATATAAATAATGTCGATGACGTCTTCAACTCACCATCGACGCAGCACACTCCTTTCTTTGTGCAACTTCCAACGCCGTCCTTGACCTGGCAAATATCGATTGATTCGAGTAGATCAAAATAGATCGCTTGCCTTGCAAGTCTCCTGCGCACACACGGCTTTATCTACGCATTGCGGGTCCAGATTGCAGGTCGTGTGAGTGCAGCATCGGTAGAGACCCGAGCAGATTCCTTCGTTATTCTCACCTGCACGGTTTTGATTTCGAACCAATTGTATTGCCAATTTTCCATTATTATTACACTTACGAATCCGAAATCTGTTAGGTACTGCTACAAATGGCGCATGCATCGTTGCATCTCAGGTGCATATTTTTCGACATCTTGGTTGCTTTTCTCGCTATCTTGTGATATGGATTCATGAAATCCACAGCATTACAAGGCACGACGGGCGCACCTCATCCCCCTAAGAGCAGGAAGAGCTACTTTCTTTTCAGAAAACGAGCAGTAAATCTTCTGAACAGCATATCGAAAATATCATACCACATGAGAATGTTTTGTAGCTAATAATGTTTTACGCTTTCAGAAATGCTTACATTTTTAAACCTTTCTTACGCTGCTGTACTGTTTAAATACATCCCCGAGGATGGCGAGGATGGCTTATGGTTCAATAATGCGACAATGTTTAGGCATATTTTCTCTGCTACATTGTTATGCCATATTGCTGTACAAAATCAGAATTCCAATGCTAGACAGTATCATACAAAACAATACGTAAACAATTCCCAAGAGATTGTAGCACTACAGTGATTGCGACACTAATTGTTGTGACATTCCTTTCAACGAAATAGCGACACTAGCGAAGTCGTCCAATGCCTGATAATGCATTCATCTCTTTCCTTTGCCAATATTTCAATAGCTAAAGATATTGAGATCATGAAGATATAGGATAAAATGGAAGCATCGTACCGCACAGGGCGCATGCCTCTCCACTCCTTCCGTATCTCCTGTAGGGGCACGAGTTGAGGAAGCATCCGAGAACTGTGGATGATGTGAGAAGGAGAAGGAGGAGGTGCCCCGTCATCAGATTCGAGTCCACACTGAATCTACAGGGGGAGGAGCCGAAATGATTATGCAGTTATCGAGAGTTAGAGGGAGGGAGGAGCAAAGCAGCCGATTTGAGGAATGAAGCTAGCGTGAAGACGCGAATTATGACCGTATAAGAGAAGGAAGCGTGTTTTCACAAGATGGCTTCGGCGTAGGGGGCAAGGGAGATAGGGCACATCATCGATAACGGCACTGCCCTTCCTTCTCTCTTTTGCTGCATTCCCGACCGATTCATCCATACATAGTGAAGCAGAGATGATGGGAAGAGATAGGAATCGGATGAGTTGGAGAGATCTGGAGGAAGTGGGGTAAAGTTTATCACAATACTCAGAAGTTTCTTCATTTAGGGTGCTCATGCAGTTCGAGTAAAAATGTGTGATCAACACTTTTTTTCACTATTTTTGTAAAAAAATATATGGTGATATCCTGGCGATGAAAACTATGTATGGTGCTATTCTGGGAAGAGGATTACAGTTCAAAGATTTATTTTAGTGATGGATCTAATCACCATTTGCGTCTTCGAACATCCTCGGAAGTATCCACTCTTGGATTTCAGATGGGAGTGGGTACCGATTATCTTGTTATTACGCCACCCGATGTTATTCTCCCTACCGCTGAAGGAGTCATAAGATATTTTCACTGATGTGGCACCAGAAATCGGTAGATAAATGGAAATGACGCTAGGGGTCTTCGCTTCCAGCTATACCATGAGAGACGCTTCGCATAGTCGATTCTTTTTAGTTAACTTTTTGTAATGATAACGAGAGATTTTTTTCACTTTTCTCGTGATTAGAACACAGATAGTTTTTTTATCAAAATATCAAAAGTACGGTTCCCTAGTTATCATGACAGTATTCCCGGCTCTTGACGCGGAAGTACCACTTATTGGTGAAGCGAAAAGTAGGGGCTACCATTCAAATCAGAAGGAGTGGATTTGATTGCGGAATGGCCCAGACAGTAGAAATGTGCACACTTTTTTTCACTTTTCTCGTGATTAGACGTCACCACAGAAATTTATTAAGGATCTGTCATAAAAATGGACCTTCTCATTCAACGCCACCATCTAATTTACCATTGGATCGATCACACATTTTCATGACCAAAGACACGAGCTTTCTGGATGTCATAGTAGAAGTGAACAACGATTGATAAGTTTTCAACCCGTGGTTGATTAAGGAATGATGGACTATTCGTGCATGACTATCTGGGGCGAACGTGTAATACTCTTTACTATTTTTGTGGACAACAGATCTCAATTACGATAGGTTACTCGCTTAGTCTGCCTTCTTCGCCTTCTTCCTGTTTTGCACTGGTTGTTTCTCGTCGATCTTCGATGAGTGGACCTCTTCGGTCGTCTTCATCTGGTCAGCGAATGGATTCTCGGGGATCGGACGACGTTCTGCCTTCGGCTCCTTCACTGGATCCTCCATTGTGAAGTCATCCATTCCTGCAAGAATGCTTCTCATTTTAGGTGCATTTTCAGTTCGACATATCCCAAGAATCTCAGCAAGCTCCTTCAAATTTGTAGGTATTTGGTGTTGTTGACAGCGATCTCTTTATCTCGTGATACTACAATTCTTCTAAGCTGTTTACGCTCTAGTTCGGCCAATACGCGCCCGTACTTCGAATGGATAACGTATCATCAACAACCTATTATTCGTCAACTAATAACTTTAACTCATTTCGTTAACTAATGACACCTCAATCGTCTCTGTCTGCCTATTAAAGTCTGGGTTTCTTCTCACCTTTCAAGACGAAGTAGAGATCTGCGAAGAAGATTACCGTCGCGAAGACGAGGCCAATGGCAAATCTGCAATTATGCCATCTTTTCCCTTATTGTTGATCGCTCTCCGTCGCAATAGCACCCGAAAATAGCATTTACCCACAGCAGTACGTGACTTCTGTGAGGCTGACTGGGTGCATCTTTTTATAGGGAAATCTGGATCTACCCATGGAGCAGAGCTTGTTATTGCGTGAATCTGAGCACTACACGTGTTTTCCATCGGATTAATGGTCACCAGCAAACAAAAGGCCAACTTTATTCTCGCCTGCGCATGACTCACACTGTCACATCCCACCTTTTTCTGTCTTTGTCTCTCGTCATGAGCGCTCTCCTCCTCTTTCTTCGGGTAATGTACTCATATTCCGTTTATGCATTCATTGGGGAGAATAGGAGAACCCCGAATGGCGTCCCCGTCGACTGCTTTTAATTTCACTTTTAGACGTCTCCCAGGAAATTGTCCTTCTCCCCTTCCTGCACCACCCCGAAAACCCAGTTCCTTGTTTTGAACTACCGTACTCTTCTACACTCTCTTTACAACCCTCTCTTTGCTTTCGTTTTCAGTTTTTGATAATACACCATCGATTCTTCTATGGCTCGTCATCATATTAGACGCCGATGCTCATAATCTTATAAATACCACGGGATGACATTCATTAGCAGGAGATCTTGATGGGATAATGGTCGTATTATAAGGTATCTACCGTACCTGATGGATAGATCGATCTCAAGATGGGGGTAGAGGTAGGTCACGCCGGAGAATCCGAAGAAGAATCCGCAGACGACGGTGATGACGACGTTGAAGATGGACATCACTTGCTTGTTCACCGTCTTCATCTCCTGTATCAATCTTCGTTTCTTTTCGTATTTTCACTTGTAAAACGTGAATTTGTAGCGCATAGAATACAATCTCACGCTGTTTATCTCCAGGAATTTGAACTTTGGTACCCCCTTCGCAAGCGTCACCATTACGTTGACCATTCTAACATTTTCCGTAGGTCCGAGCGAGAAGAATCGCGTATTTTTAGCGGAAAAGTGAAATGTAACCCTTTTATTACACTCTGCGGAAGTTCGAAATCCACTAGGATAACGCCGTCTTACGTGCATAATGAAGAGACACTCTAGTTCCGCGCTGTTCTGCCATGACGTTGCCTCGACCCGTCAAAGTCAGGTTCAGGATTGACGCCTTACTCAATCTACTTTACCCGATCACCAACCAAGTGCAGTAGTTCCCATGCCTCCAGAGACTTCTAATTGGTTCTAAATTATTTTCCCGTCTCGGAATCCTGGATTCCCATGGGAACCAGTTGAATATCCGAATATCCGACTATTAACACGAATGTTCTTCAATCTCCGTGGTATTGGAATGGCACTTACGGCTCCGAATCCCTCCATTAGATTGTCCTTTCCGAAGTTCTGAGATCGATCAACGTCCCGTATTATGCGTTTGTATTCTCTGTCTTCCTGGAAAATACGTGATTGTTCTCGTGCATTTATATATGCATGCTAGCAAGAACCCGTGGGTTGAGCTGATCTTTGCATTTATAAGGGGTAAGGCAGCTCAACCCACGGGTTGTTTGCAGAGCATACGCAGCGCAAGGCTTAGTTGGCAATATATCAGTCCGGGTAATGAAATTGGCTCAGTGGGCGGGGGTATGTAGCGGGGGGAATTGATGAGAAGCACGAGGGTGGGTGAACACCATGGGCTCACCATTCTGATGCGCAGCAGCCGGGTCTTCTCCTTGAACGCCGCGCTTGCATGGTACTCTTCCGCCTTGCGGGGTGCCAACTGAAACGAGCGGGCCATTTAGTGTTGATTTAGAACCATGGGAGCAGTACAAATAGCATTTCCTCGTGCAAGTGTGGGTACTTGCCAGCACTTGCAGCGGATCTAGTCTCGAGTTAAGTGTGGCGGCTCATTTTGACTCGTGTATTTACTTTACATTGACTTACTCACCTTTAGAGTGGAGAAGAAGACGAAAAGTGGCAATGTGTCAACCTCCTCTCGTCCCAGATCTTCAATATCCTCGACCGTTACCCGATCCTTCTGTATTTCCAAGTTCGAAATCATTTTACCGATCTATTTAACAAAAAATAAATTAACAACGAACCTTGGCCAACGCGATCACTTTCTCCTTGTTCTTGTCGCTCAATTTCTCAGTGATTCCGGCCAATCGCTGTTTACCGTCCTTATCGAGCACGTATTCAGCCATTTCCTTAACAATTTTATCAAAAACTCCTTAAATCTGATTAAACTGCATTGAAAATTCAAATGCAAAGTCCAAGAACCGATAAGACCATTGGCCCAGCGGTTGTCACTATAGGGTATTCATAGTGGGGCATCCAGGGCGTACATGATTACTCTCGAAACGGAATATTCGCCACCCTTCCTTCTCTCCACTAGAGATCTCTCTCGCACATTTATCTCCACGCCTATCTGCAATGGTGAATATGAATTCCCCTGTTCCCGTGTCTCCAATATCCACTTTTCTCGTACTTTTCAATGTTCTAGAGTTTCACTCCATTTCTCCTTACACGCACAAGTCCATTGGACTACGCCACATGCAGCCTCCACCCATAATTACTTCCCTATCTCATTGCCATCGTCACTTTCTATGCGATCCAGAAGGCGGATTTATCGTCGTTGACGTCGAGAGTATCTCTCCCCCTCCTGTGCATTATCTCGTGCTTTGCTTTCCCATATGAACAACATGCGAGTCTTTTGTGAATGAGCGCGCATTGCGGGGGAGAAGAATGAAGGGGGGAGCACATGGAGCACCCGTAAGGGAATCCACCCATTCATCCCTTTCCCCTCATTCTACTCATCGTCCTTTTTCTAATTGTCTCCTCTGCTCGCTCATCCATTATAATTTTGTGCTCAGTTGCAATGGCTGAGCATCACGAGTCACACGCGATCGAAGAGACTCCGATGGAGGAGGACGAGACACTCTCCACTGCACCCACCCTCACCGGACTACCGGTGATCTGTGATCTTTTGACCTCTCTTAGAATGGAATTTCTTCAGATGGATAGTCGCATCACGGTGAAGCTCTTCGACACGTCCAAGTCGTTGTTCAAGCGTCTCTCTGAGGACTACGATGATAAGGTAGAAGGGAGATCTTCGTTGCTTTGAGGGTGGAAGAAGGAAACAAACAAAGTGACGATAGAAATCTCCTCGATCTCCCACGTTAGAAATCAAAGGAGTGGGAAGCGGGAAAAGTTCGCAACTTTCTCCAAGTTTGCCTTCAGAGGAGATTTCGTATGCATTTCAATCATTGCCTTCTCTTCTTCGTTCATTGACGCGTTTCCTTATTCACTGCACCTCGCCAATGGCTTCATCTCAATTGGGGCTTCATTTTGCCGTTCATACCGAAATCCCACAGGCCGGCTGCAATCCAATTTACGGGCTTCGCTCGCTCGAGACCATAATGGGACCATAATAGACAGTGGATCGATGCCGATTCATCATTGTTTTTCCCTTTGGAGAGGCTGTGCGTACTCTGTTATCCCCTCTAATGCAGGCGGCGGAATGAGTGGGAAACGGCGCTGTTAGTTAGACCACTGCGTCTCCAATAATAGGCTGCGTGCTATGGAAGCCTGCCAGCTCCATAACTTGCATAGTAGGGATGGAGGGGCTGCTTAATGAACAACGCTTTTCAGTACGAGAACGCGAAGAAGCTGCAGGCCTTTCTGGACTGTGTCCTTCCGGGGGAGCAGCAGAAGGCACTCGTCTCCCTCTCCCGCTTCCTCGGCCTTCTACCGCCATTCACCAACGACGTAAGCACTCTGAATCTCTTCGTCGACATCGACGACACTTAGAATATGCTAATTGCTTCCTTAGTTCTTGACAACTCTCCTATGCTCGCTCTTTGGTCGGGCAAATGAGCCCGTCTTACGTGAGCATTTCCGTCGTCTGCAAGAGTTTCTCGCGACAGACGAAGGAGAAGAGAGGAGAGAGAGGAGGAGAATGACGATTGTGACTGGAGAGAGGGAGAGAGAGAGAGATGCAGTGTACACGCCTTGAAACTTCTCGGGGACAGGTGGATTAGATTAGTCGTTAGAGACGAGAAAGTTTCCAATGACTGCAGGGACTGGCGTCATTGCGGCAGTTGAGTCGACAGGATAAGCTCAAGAGGCAGAAGAGCATCGAGGCACCCGTGAGTAGAGAAGGAATTGGTGATTCGATGATGGGGAGTTATTCTAGTGATGACTTCAGGAGCCAGACCACTCTAGCTTCACCGAGTTCTTCAAACAGCACACGGTAGAAGAAGAAGAGGATGAGGAGATGAAGGAGGGAGAGAAGAGGGTCGCCGGTCTCTTCGACCAACCCGGCACCTCTAATGTGGTCGTCTAGGCAATGCTGTACTTCGAGGGATGATTGTACCAACCTGGTTCTGATGATTGCAAAACGTGTTGCCAAAGGTGTTAGGAAAACTTTCGTTTTCGGAGCCATCCCGTGAAGTATAGTGTCAGGTATTTCGAGCCCTCTCCTCTATTGTACTGGTGTCCTCTCCTCGATCTTCCCCTCTTGCTTATCATCCATAATATATCCCGTGGTTCTGTAATAACTAGAATATTTGTCATTCATCTTGTATTTATTTAGTCGCCCAGCTTGTCAACGAGGCCGGCCTCCCTCAGTCTCTTCAACTTCCTCATGTTTCACAATTAATAGAGCAAACGGAAGTCCCTTCTCATTCGACTGACTTCTCGCCAGGAAACTTAGCCATCCTCCTACTTATTTCTTCATGCACTGAAGAAACTAGTCGTTTTTGGGAAATATGCATTGATCGATTGTTGTACATACTCTGCTTCTTACCCGAGTGTTCTTGTGGGTGTGAAATAAAGTGAGTCTGCCGCCTAACCCCTGATGGATGTGTTTTGACTGGCCGGGTCAGATGAGAGGTTGGTTCCCGGATCTCGCGCCCCCAATGCCCTCGGGAATCTGCGCCTTCTTCTTCCTACCCAGCCCACTCATTAGCATCCTCTGCTTTCTTTCTTCCCAAAATTCGTATCTCCCGGCTGGTTGATTTTTGTTTACTGCCAAGAGGTGCGGGGCATACTCGATTGGCCTCTGAGCATCCATTGACCCTACAAGTAGTTGTTTGCCTTCCTCCAGACTATGGATGTTCAGAGAGAATGATACAACGAGCGCTCGCCTCTGGTCATACCCCAGCTCCTTACCAATTCACACATCTCGTTATGTATCAGGTGTAGGTCTCGCTCGCGATTCCCTCCCATTCATGCACAACCCTCATCTAGTCTGATTGTTTGTATTGTGCAAGGTATGGATCGGGGGCCCGGAAAAACGCGTGTGCGGATGCTCCCAAGGGAGCTCTCCATTCATTTGCATCATGAGTGGCGGGGTCAACTACGTTGATCCTCCTCCGTCTGTCAGTGAACTCCTTCCCTCCCTTCCTCCTCCTCTCATCTCGCACCTGTTTACACTATATCACCTCACTATCACCCGAACGTCGTATCTCCAGTGAAAGTTATGATTCTGTGTGAGGAAGGGGGAGTTCGCCCGGCTCTCCTCCTCCTCTTCCTCCTCCTTTTGTTGTGATAACGGGGCAGCCCCTTGTCAATACTACTCTCCATGTACAAAAACTGAAGATTCGTTTGCTTAGCTGTCGTTGCATCGCCCTCACCTCCTCCTCCTCCTCCTTCGAGAGGGAAGGCGCATCAATCCGCCAAACCAATTTCATGTCAAATTCATCCCGCCCTCTCCTCCAAATCTGTAATCTTCCTCCTCTCCCACCTCTCGATTAATCACTTTTCACCGCGGGAAGTGAGATGAAAAAGCGAAAGGAACGGGCGAGTGCAGTGGAGAGGGCAGATATGATCACATCCCCCCTCCCTCCTCTCCTCTCCTCTCCTTGGTGACCACTCTATCACAACATTTGTGCACCTCCCTCACTACTTCTTTGTCTGTTCACTTCTACGTGTTTTGATTCTCGTCCTCTGCAGGTTGTGAATCACACTTTCCAGGAAAAGTCCACTCTCTTGACTCACTCAGGCCCAATCTGAGCAGACTACGGATTGGTTTAAAGTACCCATATCCCTCCTATTCAAAGTCACGCTCTAATTATCCATAGTGTGTTCGCGGGCTAATCTGAGGGCCGAGCTTCAATGTAGTTAGCGCTAATAAGAAAATAGGACTTCTCTCTTCTCATGTGAATGTCCTGATCTGTCATCCCCTCTTCCATTTCATTAGCCTCTTCGCTGTTGCTAATCAAGAGACATTCCTCCTCCTCCTCCTCCTCCTCCTCCTCCTCCTCCTCGACCTCGCCATATTTACTACTTCATCTCATCTCGTGCAATGTGTAGATCCGAACTGTGCAATTTCGGGGCGAGTTCTGTGAGAATGTGTTTGCTCCCACTGCTCTATGGGTATTTTGAGCGTCGAGCGCAGTCTTTTTAACAGTACTGAATACTCCTGCGAACGATATCGTCCGTTAGCATACCGTTCTATTTCATAGCGAGAACCAGGCTAATAACATTCTCTGTGCACTACCGCATATGGTGAAATATGCCTGCAGTGGTAATGGGGAAGGGGGGGGGGGAGGGGCTAAACGTGTGAAACCTATTCTTCTCCTAGTCTCTCCATTCACGCCCGAGCCGGTCACTACTTCAGTACCATCTGGTCAGATACAGTCTTCCCTTCCCTTTCAGATCTTCCCGTCACTTAATATACTCTCTACCGCAGCATATTTTTAGCAAAAAGAAATTATTAGGCAAAAGTTCTACGCACATTCACACATTTTCCTGAACAATCACTCGTAATTGTTTTTCACACTCCCCCACTGTTTGCTTGCACGAACTTGATAGCGGGATCGAGTTATCTCCCTCTCTTTTTATAGTAGTGCCCCCACTAAGTAGAGTCCATCCCCCTCTCCCTCTCCCGCTTGCACGGTTCTCCACCGAACATGAAATTTTACACACTCAATCTCCGTTTTGCATGTGCCCAATCTCCTCCCGTCTCTTCCGTCTCTTCCGTCTCCTCTCTACTCTCGGTGCCCTTTCCCATTGTGATCTCTCTCTTTTTGCTCGCATCACCATTAGCCATCCGATCGGGTTCAATCCTCTCTCCCTCTCCTACAGATTCGAACCGTCTGAATCGACTCCCGACTGGTCAGTTCTCAGCCGAAGTTGCAAGAGACAAAGGCTGAGATGTTGCACCAGGTAAACATCTACTTTTTTTTTGTAGTCAATTCGTTGTCCATTTCACCTATTCAATACATGGATGCACAGGCGAAACGCGGTCCTCCCTCAGAGGTGTTCACATTCAACGAACGACCCCGATCCTTCTACGATAACCATAGGTTTGCTTCCTTTTTCGCTTTTCTTTACGCTCAATTCGTTTTGCTTTGACTGCATAACTCGGCCGTCGATTGTCTCCTTCCCTTTGAGTGAATGCGTTCGCGAATTATTCATCCCTTGATTCACCTCTGCCTTTCCATCTCATGCGAACATGCTTCTGAATGAAACTCATTTTATAATCCAGATTCAATTTGCAGTTCTTCCACGGTGGAAAATACTGAAAAGCATGTGCCTACTTGCAATTGAGTTCTTGATCATAAAAAGGGGATCAAGAAATAGTTCAGAATACCTCCAGTGGGAATTAGGACCCTTGATGATACTATCACGGTGTGATGAACATATTGCATGGAATTCATCAAAATATTTTTATTTTTGAATTTACACTTAGCATAAAGTTTAATTTTGCAGAGACACTCCCTCCGAGACCTCGGATGATTTCGAGGTTGGCTGGTGCCAGAAACCCTTCGTGCACTACGTGCACTGCCTCGCTGTAGTCCTCAACTACGTGAGTTGTCACCCTTCATTCCAATCATTCTTATCATTATCACATTGGTATGCGACCAACGGCCATCATCACAACTTCCGTTGTGTGTGAAGGGGATGTAGTACGGTAGTAGCAACATCGAAACTAGCGACCTTCGGTCGCTACGTTACGCGGGGTTGTGTGTTAAGGATAAAAAATGGACGAAAATGTTGAGAGCATGCTTAGAACGTAGTAAAAGGCTCGTGAGGCCTCGAGCGATCCGAAAAAGTTGGAATGGTGCTTCGCCCCATTCCAACTTTTTCGGATCGCCCTCGGCCTCACGAGCCTTTCACAACGCTCACGCTGCGGTGAGTGAGAGCAGGTTGGGATGATTTTACAACAGCGAGAGAGTATGGACAGTGGTGTGTGGTGGGTTACGGTAGCGTGCATTTAACTTTTATCTGATTTAGTAAATCACACCATGGTGCGTGGTGTGGGTATACTGTAGCGTGCATTTAACTTTTCTGCGATTTAGTAAATCACACCATGGTGTGTGGTGTGGTGGGTTACGGTAGCGTGTATTTAACTTTTCTGCGATTTAGTAAATCACACCATGGTGTGTGGTGTGGTGGGTTACGGTAGCGTGCATTTAACTTTTCTGCGATTTAGTAAATCACACCATGGTGTGTGGTGTGGTGGGTTACGGTAGCGTGCATTTAACTTTTCTGTGATTTAGTAAATCACACCATGGTGCGTGGTGTGGTGGGTTACGGTAGCGTGCATATAACTTTTCTGCGATTTAGTAAATCACACCATGGTGTGTGGTGTGGTGGGTTACGGTAGCTTGCATTTAAGTTTTCTGCGTTTTGGTAAAATGCAACAGACAGACAGACAGATATCTCATTACTGTAGAATCATTTTATCATTGATTTAGGATTTTTAGAAAAATGCATGAAATTTTTAGAAAAATGTTTGACCCAAGGAACTGGATCTGATCCAAGGAACTGGGTTACGATAGTTACTTGGGTATTGTATAATCGATTAGGCGCGGCACCAGGACTTTTTAAAAATAAAGTTAGTTTGCGATAATCAAGGGTTACGGTAGTGGTATACGGTATCTGGGGGTACTGTACTATCGATTGGGTACGGTACCTAGTCTGGGCCTACCATTGACCTACCAATCGATTTTGGACCATGACCCGGGGTTCATGGGTGCACGGGGACGGACAAGTCGCCGCCAGTGCTGGGCAACTATGACTATGGTAGATTAGAACTCCTCGTTTCGCTGCATTCGCTGGGCATAAGTCAGCCCATATAAAGAGACATGACAAGTGAAGTTGAGGGGGAGGAGGAAGGGGAGAGTCGGTTAGAAGGAAGAGGGAAGAAGCCGACGGGGGAGGGGCCGACTCTCTCTCTCCCTCTGCAGTCCAAGAGGGACAGCTAGTCATCGGCACGATGCCAGCCTGACCCACTGCTATCTACAGTACCCTAGTAGTGCTACCGTACCCCCTCGAGGGTAGTGCACCCCAAGACGATGTGGCTGGCCTTCCAGATGTGTGGAGTGCTCTTCCTCTTCCTCTCCTGCTACCTCTACATACTCCGTTCCGACTATGTACCACTCCTGCACAATCAGGTAAGCAGATTCCCCTTGCAAGGTCTACTCGGATATCATGGGAGGGAACAAGAGAGGGGGAGACGAGATGGGATAACGACGTTCGAAACAGGGGAAGGACGACGAAGTTATTGCGCCAATCTGACAACTGCATCAGTCATGCATCCCAAATCCTCCAAAAGAGCCAAATAAGGCTGCGAAAGGCGACGCGTCGCTTTGCTCTTGCGGATGTTCTCTGATAGGAGTAGAGCACGGGATCTGCGTGTTCATTTTCCATTACTAGACTGAACTTTGAAACAGATCCTTGAAGTAATGAAATGAATTTGATCCGGTTATAATTCAAACATGGAAAGACCTAATTAGAGATTCATAATTAGTGCAAAAAGCTCCTTCCTTTGCAGAGCTACATGTTCTGCGTGTCTCTCATGGCGGGCGCGGGTCTTCTCATCCTCGTCAATGGCTGTCTCTCTTGTTCTGCCACGAACAGCCGATGCGTACTGTGCATTGTGAGCCAACAGTCTCTTTCCGGCTATTCTCCCAACTAGACAAAGGCATATTGTACTTAACTCTCTCTATTTTGCGATATCTTGCCATATCTTGAGTCCTTGCGCCGACGAAAATTGATGAGCAGAAGAAGTGAGAGAGCGAGAGTTGAAACAAGACTCGGCCAAAAAAGGAATCGCGCACAGGATCTCAGGGGAGTCGAGGCGCGATATCGACACCCCCGATGTTCTGATGATACTGCTAGTGTTCCTGATTGACAAGTTTACAGTATACCCTGATGCTGGTGGTTATTCTCGGAATGCAAGTCGTGCTGTCGTACACGTCATTCAACTACTCAAGGGTGAGCGAATTAGGGGAACAGAAGACGAAAATATGGTCTGAGTGTGGGGACAAAGCCCATTCTGTGCAGGTGGCCGACGCCGACGCTGAGAAGCATCTAGCCAAGGATCTGATGCAGTACAACAACAACACTGTGCTGACGAGGTCGATAGATGTCCTGCAAGTCGAGGTTCCTCGTCTCTCTCATTTCAATTGACTGCTGCTCGTCAAGCGCATCCAAATGTTCACTTCCCTTTCTCATTTAGTCCTTTGAATGGGGGAGTAGCCAGAGCCAAAGACGAGTGGCAGCCTTGTTTTGAACGAGTCAACCGGAAGGTCGAAAAGGAAACACAGAATGGACAAGTGATGAGCACTGCTCGAGCAGACATTTCCAACCTTTGTTGTCATTCTGATCTTTTACGTTGGCGGGTGCATACCCTAAAAAGTCTTAGACAGCTCTCCTATTATTAGTTCTATATCGATTTCTGCTCTAACTAATATTTTTGTAGGGAAAGTGCTGCGGAGCTATCGGCTTCGAGGACTTTCGTGAATTCGAGCCGGAATCCGATGACTATGAGACAGTCGAGATTGGGAATGGAAGGAGAGCAAATAAGCAGGTGAAGGAGGAGGAGAAATGAGGAAAACACGATCTAAATTCGCTGCAGTACGTGCCAGATTCGTGTTGTCGAAGTATCAGCCAGGGATGCGGGAAGAGCGACCATCCCTCCAACATCTACTATCATGTATGCACTATTATTTAATTTATAATTACTCACATAAATAATAACTATTCAAGGAATATTATTTTTAATTACAGGGTTGCCTTCGCTTCCTTCAACGGCAAGTGAAGCAACATATCTACATGATTTTCACGCTCTCACTCGCCGGAGCCATACTTCAGGTTAAAAAATGCATAATGGAGATATTTTTTTGTTGTAAATTTTGGAAAAGGAATGTGATGCAATCAACGATAGACTTACACTACAACTAAAGCAAAAAGTAACCAGCCCGATGCGGGGCTCGAACCCGCGACAGCCAGATTAAGAGTCTGGTGCTCTACCGACTGAGCTAACCGGGCGACATCCGTGCTTTCTTACGCTCAATACTCCAGATCTTCGCTATTCTCGTCACATGCTGCATATGCGTGAGGAAGTTTCGGAAGTCGGGGAAGAGTAAAGAGAAGCAGCGGACGGTCAACGGACGACAATACCACTTTGGTGTGAACATCGAAGATAGTGCTTACCTTGAATGATCTCATTCACCTCTCTCTCCATACACTCACGGGTCGCCCATTCCTTCACTTCTCTTGACCAATTCCCCAGACTGCGAGTCATATCGGGCCCTCTCATTAGCGTCATAATAATTAGCACATTTGCCGACGACTTCGCCTCTATTTATTATTGCCATGCGAACGATAAAGTATTTTTTCACAGAGGCGGATGTTTATTGACGAGGGGAAACGATTCCGATTAGGGTTACAGACAGGAGAGACTATTTGTGATTACAGGGATCGTTTCCGGTTCGTCAATTGATCGGAGGTTCTACTCCTCTTCCTCCTCATCCTCGCCCTCTTCCTCTCCTGAAATTGAATACGCTTGCTTACTCCCGTCAGACTACGATACAACCAGCAACAAAACGACTAACAAGTCATATTTTCGGTTAATTGCAGCTACTTCTTCACACTTTAGTATTATACTTACCTCCCTCCTCCTCGGCCTCCTCAACAGCCTTTTCGGGTTCCTCTGCCGCAGGTTCAGGTTCGGGCTGCTCGATCTTCTCCTCCTCCTTCTGGAATGTTCTCATCGTCTCCCTTCTTCCTCCACTTCCTCACCTTCTCCACCTTCTCGGCCTTCATCTCAGCCTTCCAATCAGGCTTATCCTCCTTCTTCTGCAATGATTTTTAATTTAAAATCAGGTTCTATGTCAGTGATTTGCGTGGACTAAAAGAAATTTGTTTCAAAACAAGACAGACCTTCATCAGCTCGTCGATGTTCGTCTCCTTCTTGACGACCTTGAGGTTGTTGCGGAAGTCCGCCTTCTTCGGTGCGTCTCCCTGATATGATCAAATATCAAAAATTCCTTCCACTCTCTCTCTCATTTTGCCCACTTACATCAGCCTTGAGCGCCTGCTTGAACTTGTTGTCGTACTTGGAAACCTTCTTCAGCGTAGGCTTCACGCTGAAATCGCTTATTTGATCTCTGAGATGGAAACACAAACAGAACCAGGAGCGAACGTCTCCTTTACGTAAAAAAGTTTCAAAATTTAAATTCCAATCGAGAAAATGAGTTGTGATACTGACTATTTGCCCCTGAGGTCATTGACGGCGATTGTGAGAGTGTTGATCTCGGTTTCTTTGGAGAGCACGAGTTGGTTGATGTCGAACCTGAAGATATCAGAGATCAAAGACCACATTTTCCCATCTCACTTCTCCTCTTCGAGTCGGCGGACGACAGAGAAGAGTTCCTCGTAGATCTTCTGGAGCTGGCCTAGAAATTAAATTTTCTCATTATCAATGGATTGTCCACCCTTGGATACTGTACCGGGGTATGGTACCTTGTTCGTTGATGCTGTCCACTTCGGGGCAGGGAATGGTTCGCTGGGCGAGAACCTGTCAAGAAGGACGTCAATCTGTCACTCGTCACTCCACAGGGCGTCAATTACGTAGTTCACTCTCTCGTTCCCCTTCCCTCTCTGTTCAGACAGTGCGAGAGAGCACGGGATACGAGGATAGACTTGCCTTCTGTCTCTCCTGCTCCTTCAGAAGCTGCTGACTCTTTAGTTCCTCAGCAGCTTTGAACATCAGCAGCTTCTGCAAATTTGCATCGCTGATTACTGTAGGAATGGTCGCATCGGATAGGTGCATGAATGATAATTTGATGCTGGCTTACCCTGAGCTTCTTCTTTCTCTCGGGAGTGAGGAATCCTTTCTTGGCCTTCTTACCCGCCTTGCCGGACTCCTCGAGGCGCTTGCGCACCTGAATTAACAGTATTACCTCTTTATTTGACCAACTAAATAATTTGAAACAAACGATTCGATGGATTACTGTACCTCGGCTTTGCGCCGCTCCATCTCCTCCTTCTTGCGCTGGGCATCCTGCAACGATATGGTTGAAGAATGGAATACTGTAAATAATCGATTGATGAAGCGTACCGTCATTTCGTCCGCCATCTTTGCTATCGAGCGCTTTTACGGAACGAACGCGGCGCTGAAATGAGGAATGAGGTTGATGGGAAGAAGGAAGAGTGAGGGGCTGAAGTGCATAGAGTGGAAAGGAATGACTTTGACGGTTTGAGGGAGACATGAGAAGACGACTAAAAAGTGAAAGAGGATATGAAACGGGAGGAGAGAAGAAGGGGATCACGGAGAGCGGAGAGAAGAAGAGACGAAGACCAACTGTGGAAAGGGGATACGGAGTGAAGAGATGAAGAGAAAGAAGTGAATGAAGTCGGAAGTTATTTGATGATCCCGATTATGATCCACTCTCCGAAATGCTTCAAGATGCCGCGACGGAAGGATTACGACTTTATTTATTTGACGGTGTTAAGTTACAGCGATTATTAATTGCTCGTCTCGATATTTTATAGTTTCTTGTTTTGTGATGACGTTCCTGTATTCTTGATTGATATAATTTTTTCTGACAACTGTATTCTACAGGAAAGCGACGTAACTTCATGTTGCTTCATGTTCATGTTGGGTAAGCTTGAAAGATATCATCATCCGTTTCTTAGCATTTGTATAATATCATATTCAATCCGGTATCTTAACATTTCCTTCACCGATCCCTGAATCCTTCGTGCTCCCAGTGCAATCTATCCTGTCCTCTCATTAGTCCCTCCGTCTTCACAAATGATTTGTCTCTGCCGTCACCTTCATCTCTGCTCTTCCTTCCTCCTCCTGATCTCTCATCCCTCCAATCTCCTCTAATGTCTCTTTAATCACCCCACTCCTCTTCACTTTTCCTTCTCCTTCTGAACCAGATGACTGCCCCTTCTCTCTGATTTACATTGTGTCTCTCCTCCCTCCTCTCCTGCTGCTGTAATCGACGGGAGAAGCAGAAAAACGAAGCAGCATCAGGGGAGAGAAGTGAAATGTTGTGTAAAGCCCCCCCCCCTCCCCCGCCCACTCACCGACGAGGAGAAGGAGCCATTCGAGAGGACATCATGACTCACATTCCCTCCCCCTCTTTCCCTTGGAAGACCAGCCATCGATTGCTTTATCGATCGTACACGACACGGGGATAAGTGGAAAGAGGAAGAAGATAAGCAGGAAAGATCGAGAATAGAAGGAAGGAGAGTAGTCGGACTATGAACAAGGCAAAGGACAACGAAATATATTGACACGATTCAAGGGCATATTGCAGATTAATTGGGAGTAGAATGGGAGTAACGTGCTTATTCGGCCTCCGAAGGCTCTGCCTCGCTGACCTCTGCAAATTTCCCATAAATAGATACAATTCACACAAATTTTACACATTTTGATAGTATTTATCCCAAAAATGATTTTTTAAAAAATGAGTGCTTAAACCGTACCTTCGGCCTCGCTCTGTTCCTCGACGGGAGCCTCCTCTGCGGGGGGAACCTCGACGGCCTCTCCCTTGGCCTCCTCCTCCTTCTTCTCCACCTTTCCCTTCTTTGACCACACTGGCTTCTCCTTCTTCTGCAAAGTTAAACAATGCCAAGGAATCAATAAGTAATTGATTGATGGTCAGGGTGAAGAATTTCGAAATTTTTCATCTTTTTCTGATTAAATTTTCTGCAATTGATAGTGATCTGATGCAATATTCAGTGATCTGTGTGATTCTCCAACTCTCACTGACTAGAGAACATGATTAATTTAAAAATTGTTTGCTCGCCTTGTTCTCATTGGCCAGCTTGGTGAACACGTTCTCCTTCTTCACCGTCTTGAGGTTGTTGCGGAAATCGGCCTTGTCCTCCTGAACATCGCATGCAATTGTTTTAGGTTCCCATTCACAAAAATTCTAATAATTTCAAAAATAACAAACCTTCTTCTCGGCCATCTTCTTGAACCGGTTATCGTACTTGGACACCTTCTTGAGGGTCGGCTTGACGCTATAATAATTGCGATTGCAAACAAATTGCGTTCAAAATCGAACAAAAGTGATATTATTGAAATATTCAAAAATATCAACTCACAATTTTCCTCGGAGGTCGTTGACGGCGATCGTCAATTCGTTGATCTCGGTGTCCTTCGTCTGTACGAGGTAGTTGATGTCGAATCTTCATAGATCAAATATAAGTACTAGTTTATGAATCTCCAGGTTTCGATTGAGCAGCCTCACTCACTTCTCCCCCTCGAGTGTGCAGAGGCGGTCGAAGAGGTCGTTGTAGATGGACTCGAGCTTGCCTGAAACATGGACGTCACAATCGTTGACTTCAAGAAAAGATCAAAGCCCAAACTAACCCTTGTCCTCTACGCCATCGACGGCCGGCAGGGGAATCGTGCGTTGAGAGAGAATCTAAACCCTGTACTTGATCTTTCGTCTTTCGTCGTGTTCAATTCACCTTCTGTCTCTCTTGGTCCTTGACGAGTTGCTGCTTTTTAAGGTCTTCAGCAGCCTTGAACATCAGAAGCTTCTGCAAATTGGCCGATTTTAAAACCATCTCATGTGTTTTCCTGAATTTTTAAAATCAATCAACTAACTCTGAGCTTCTTCTTTCTCTGGGGCGTAAGGAATCCCTTCTTCTTCTTCTTGCCTGCCTGGCCTTGCTCCTCGAGACGCTTGCGCACCTGACATCGATTATTGATTGATTTCGATTATCGATTTACGGATTCACGAATATCAATCGATGATTCCGTACCTCAGCCTTCTTCCTCTCGCGCTCCTCAGCCTTGCGCTGGGCATCCTGCGAACGTATCAATGATATTTACATCGAAGAACGCAGATTACGAGCCTGTTTACCCCTTTCTACAGTAGTCTCACGTGTTACTCCCCGAACTATTTATATCACAGTGGAAGCTCGATCTGTGATCGTCATGCACCCATCCCCCTGCCTCCATTCATTAAACTGAGTCCCCTCTCACGTACGCTCTGCGTTGCCTGCTGTGGCTCCTCGTCAGCCATCTACAATTCATCGATTATTTACATTTCCGGAAAAAAACCCATTTTCATCACGGAAATGCACGAAAAAGTAGACTGTAGCACGGGGCAGCTCTCGAAGAGATATCAAGGGCGAGAGGTTAGCTATCTCAGTCGGGTTCATTCATCTCTCCCATTCCCTATACGACGCGTAATCAGTGAGACAAACGAGTTGCGGCCTTTCTCACGAACTTCGAACGTTCATCGTTCAGAGATAAGAAAAGGGATGAATTGACGTGTTTAGAGCGAAGGAATGGGGAAAGAGAGAAGGGAGAAGGGAGGGAGAGGAGGAGGCACGTGTGATGGAGAAAGAGTACGGTCAATTTGTGGGAGAATTCGGTATGAGCTAATAGATACTTCCGGTGGAATATTGACGAGCAATTGATACGAAGCTATCAACAAATTGATGGATGGATGCTAACTACCAAGTAGATGAAAGTGTTGGAGGTCAGATTCAACTATTGTCGTCGGTTTGAAATGGCGGGACGGGATCGGACTTGTGGATGGCTTTAATGCTGTAATACAATGAGTCCCACCCCCGGGGGAGAGGGGGGGGGGAAGGTGTCATAGAAGCGGAGGAGAGAGCAGCCAATCAGGAGAGAGTCAGACAGCGAGAGGAGAGGGGAGAGTAGGCGGAGGAAAACACCTCTCCAGAGTCCAGAGGTATCCCCTCAGAGTATTCAACGTTTATCGCTTATTACAGTGAATTACGGCCGCGAAATTAAAGCATTCGGAATGAAGGAACGTGGAGATTTATGACGGAGTAAGAGCTGGAGTACTCGTAGTCGGTGAGGGTCTCGTAGTGATGATGATTAGATGTAGACTCGTCGTCTCAGGATGTTCAGCATGGAGTATCTCTTGGGCATTCGATAGACTGCTCCGTTCTCATCGACTACTATCTCTCCACTGTCATTGGATGCTCCTTCCCTGCTG
The DNA here is from genome assembly GCA_036245805.1 of Pristionchus mayeri. Taxonomy (NCBI): domain Eukaryota; kingdom Metazoa; phylum Nematoda; class Chromadorea; order Rhabditida; family Neodiplogasteridae; genus Pristionchus; species Pristionchus mayeri. The sequence goes on along the minus strand of BTRK01000006.1, from coordinate 36,997,457 downwards.
TCCCCGTCCCCGTATGATCTCGGGTAGATCTGAACAACAGACAATAATATTCTCCCTGCCTCTCTCGTACCTTCCACCCCCTCTCCCTCTGATCTCACCTTTCAGCCCGCAAAACACAAGGATTCTATTTCGCCCCCCTCTTTATCTTCCTCACAACTCGTCGCAAATCTCACATGTGACCCTAGTCAAGAGCGGACATGGACGAGTAAGCAAGGATGGACCGACCTCTCACCCATCCCTGGATTGACTATCATAAGCAACTCTTGATCCTACGGCTAACCAATGTCTTTCGAACTATAATTTAAATAATAAATTCTTACCGGCTCTCCAGCAAGGTATCCGATGGGCTTGCGGATCATCGTGTCCAGATTGGGTCTTGAGTAGATCGATCGCTGCTCGCGATAGGCAGAGTAGGCATCGTACGCGGTTACGGTAAGCAACACTGAGAGAGAAGTGAGGAAGGAGGAGGAGGGAGCACTCACTTGTTGTGATGACAATGATGAACGAGTGCATCGTGTGATCGAGAAAGGGAGAGCGAATGAAACTGTCTTTGACTCTGGAAGGGCTGACTCCTCCTCCTCCCCAGTCTGTCCTTCTCTGCATGAGGACGCTTCATCCGCCCCCTTCGTTCCACTCCCAGACTGGTTCGGACCAGCTGATGCATACACAAAGTAACTAATACAGCTGATAAGACAGGAAAGATTATGGTTAATAGGATTCTGCAAGCTGTAAGCACCAAGACACTAGCATGCCCCTCATCAATCTTATTGCGTTCATTTATCTTCGTGGTTGATTTACTGATCCCTCAGATGCGAGCAATGCATAGCCAAGTCACGGTTGGGAGCAGATTTTCAAGAATGATAGGTTGGACAACTGCTATCTGGATTTACAATATAGCAATAATTGCCACGAATCCGGGAAAAATAGTTGAGCAAAAAGCTGCCAGTGTGGAAACATGAGAATTGTTTTCAGGTCTCTTGTTATGAGCAAATCAGTGTCTAAATTTCTACGAAGCAGGATTGATCTCTTTGATACTCGCCGTGAAACCCTTTATGCAGCATCGTTTGCGCTTGCTGAAGCGAGTGCAGAGATCGAAAATCCGCCTTTCCATCTCAGCGGTTTACAGAATTCGAGGTCGCGAGTGCAAAAATGCCATGGGCATATCCATGATTGGATTGTTGCCGAGAGATGGAACGAAGATGTTTACAACGAGTGATTGAACTGTCAAGGTGATGGAACACCGAGGGAAATCGGTGCGTTCTCGAACTGAGCTCTCGGGAAGGTCGCATTGTGTAATGCAGTGGAACAGTTCTCAGAAATTTAATGATGAAATTGCAAGAGGTTTGTACTCAATACGAATTCACAATGACCTAATTTGTGATGTAAATTACACGGAATTGCTTCAACAGCAAACTTTTAGATGATTATTTCGTGTAGCATGACGTTCGTGTACACTTGGTCTTTCACAATGTCATCGTTCGTATTTCGATGCACTTGAACGAATTTCGAAAAGTATTATTTGACATACATTTCATGTTCATTTTTGCATCATCGGGAATTTGAGATACATTCTCAATTTGTATCGAGTATTTTTGCTCTCATGGGCGAAAGACAAGAGATGTTTGATGAAGTTTAAGTTTAGGCGAGATCAAGCTGTGGTGTAAGTTCGCGGCTTCTTTGTATAATACATCGGAGCTAGTATTCCCACCTAATCGACAGTGTAATTAGCGGTTTAAGGACGAGACAGGGCGAACTTCCTACCGAGTACGATCTATGATCTCAGTTCCCATTGAACTGTTGGTTCACTCACTGGAGGAGGAGAAAGATGCACTCATGACGTAACCAGAGACAATGAGTCTGCACATAAATAAATGTGAACGATCACGAAATAGGTTCGATGGACACATCACGCCTATCACGAGAGAATGGAGCTGAATCGGGATAAAATGGGGATGGGAGAAAAAGTCAGGGTTGGGATTATCATGAATTTAAGGTGCTCTAGGGATGTAAGTTCGACCCCCAAAGCAGAAAAACCATAACTTCATTCTTGGCTCCATGGCACCGGGTCGGTCGTTCTGGTACCTATATTTGATCGCGTTTATCTCTATTCTGGTGCGTTTTAGAGAAAAATCCTCTGAGGATGCCCCCCACTTATTTTTCACGCTCTATCGCACTGTGCAAATCAGATCGTATAATTTTGACTCGGAACAGCGCTACATTCAAAAGCACTTTTCTAAAAAGTGTAGGTAAAGGTTCCGTTAAGCCTCGAACAATGAATAGAGCTCGTCATGCGCTTTAAAATGAGTGGCTTGCGGTTAAAATATCTTACGACTGGGGGGAGTTATGCCCCTCAAAGTGTTCGAGATGATTTGAAGTCCATTTAATTCATTATTTCCACCACTATATTTTCTCTGCGCAGCGTGGAATGAAAATGAGAGAGGATTGAAATGAGTTTCACGAAATACTTATTTGAACAAGTTCTGATTTTTTTATATCAACCCAGTGAAACTCATTTCATTTCCGCACCCTCCCTCTCTCAATTTCATTCCACGCTGCTCACAGAAAATAGAGTGGTTGAAAAAAGAAATTAAACGGACTTCAAATAATCTGGAACACTTTGAGGGGCACAACTCCCCCCAGTCGTAAGATATGTTAACCACAAGCCACTCATTTTAAAGAACATGACGAGCTCTATTCATTGCTAAAGGCTTACCAGAGGATTTTTCTATAAAACGCACCAGAGGAGAGATAAACGCGATCAAAGATAGGTACCAGAACGACCGACCCGGTGCCATGGATCCAAGAATGAAGTTATGGTTTTTCTGCTTTGGGGGTCGAACTTACATCCCTAGAGCACCTTAAATTCATGATAATCCCAACTCTGACTTTTTCTCCCATCCCCGCGGTCAGCTCGATTCTCTCGTGATAGGCGTGACATACGACAAAGTGAATGAAGTTTCCTATTTACTTGCAATTTAGCCATATCAAGGTGAATCATCGAGCAATATTCATCCCTTCCGTGGTTGCTATTCATTTCAGCAATTTTATGCAAATTGGAGGAAATTTTTCTGAATAAGATTTTTCCGATTCATTGGAAACAACATAAGAGGCGAATCACGACAGAATCGACCACGCCGCGGCGGTAGGATTCAAGTTTGATGGATCCGGCCATAATTTTGGTTGTAAGTTCTTTAAATAACGCTCTTTAAAACTCAGAATTTTGATATCTTTCGTCATCTTCGAGATTCAGAAGGCCAAACATGGCACTATTGCTTTTCGGCAGTCAAATCGGGACAACTTAAATGGTCATAACTTCCTTCAAAATTGAGATAGAACGTCGTTCTTTTCTTCAAAAGAAAGCTACCATCCTGCTCTACAACATTAATGTTGAAGTCATCATTCCTGGTCTTCATCCTGGTGCGGGGCGGTCGGGTGCACCAAAAATTGCGTATCTCTGGAAATCGGAAAAACTTATTGAGTTATCATGCTTAAGTTGTAGTACATATAAATGTCTAAGTTTTCGCCAATAATTAGCCAAATCGGGGTAGGAACAAAAAAAAGGGGCGCACTTTTGTGAGGCGACCCCAAAATGAGTTCTGGACAAGAGTACTTCCGTATCTTCAATTGGCCTCATTTGGGCTCAAAATCGTTCAAAAACTTCCAAATCAACATTATAAGTGCCTTCCCTCCGTATTATAGCACTTCCATTGGTCATAAATGGTCACCTGACCGAAAATTTGAAAATCGGTATTTTGACCAATTTCGAAATGCGGGATGGGCCCAAATGCACTAAATGGGTTTCAAATAATGTAAATACATTCCTCGAAACAACTTAAAGAAAAATGCCTCCTGAAAAGAGGATATTTCGCCTGAAGAATCCAAGGAAAGACGCAAAACTGTGCCCCTGATCAAAATAGACGTAGAGACTCGGCATATGGATAGAAATGTAGAGCACGATGAGCTAAACATTTCATCTGTTGAAAGTGAGTCTCTATCTTTTCGTTGAAGCGTGCTACAGAGCCTGGAAGTTGGCAAAAAACTACGAGGGACGTGCGCGGGGAGCGCTAAATCGAGGGGAGGGAGAGGGAGGTCGGACGGCGAGAGCGCCAGACGGTTAGAGCGCGCGCTCTCGGGGGATTCTACCCCATTTCTAGCCAACTTCCAGGCTCTGTAGCACGCTTCAACGAAAAGATAGAGACTCACTTTCAACAGATGAAATGTTTAGCTCATCGTGCTCTACATTTTTATCCATATTCCGAGTCTCTACGTCTATTTTGATCAGGGGCACAGTTTTGCGTCTTTCCTTGGATTCTTCAGGCGAAATATCTTCTTTTCAGGAGGCATTTTTCTTTAAGCTGTTTCGAGGAATGTATTTACATTATTTGAAACCCATTTAGTGCATTTGGGCCCATCCCGCATTTCGAAATTGGTCAAAATACCGATTTTCAAATTTTCGGTCAGGTGACCATTTATGTCCAATGGAAGTGCTATAATACGGAGGGAAGAAACTTATAATGTTGATTTAGAAGTTTTTGAACGATTTTGAGCCGAAATGAGGCCAATTGAAGATACGGAAGTTCTCTTGTCATTTTGGGGTCGCCTCACAAAAGTGCGCCCCTTTTTTTGTTCCTACTCCGATTTGGCTAATTTTTGGCGAAAACTTAGACATGTATATGTACTACAACTTAAGCATGATAACTCAATAAGTTTTTCCGATTTCCAGAGATACGCAATTTTTGGTGCACCCGACCGCCCCGCACCAGGATGAAGACCAGGAATGATGACTTCAACATTAATGTTGTAGAGCAGGATGGTAGCTTTCTTTTGAAAAAAAGAACGACGTTCTATCTCAATTTTGAAGGAAGTTATGACCATTTAAGTTGTCCCGATTTGACTGCCGAAAAGCAATAGTGCCATGTTTGGCCTTCTGAATCTCGAAGATGACGAAAGATATCAAAATTCTGAGTTTTAAAGAGCGTCATTTAAAGTACTTATAACCAAAATTATGGCCGGATCCATCAAACTTGAATCCTACCGCCGCTGCCCCCCCCCCCCCCCCCCGCAAATGGTCGATTCTCTCGCGATTCGCCTCATAAATATCCATTAAAGATAGAACATTTTAGAATTTTTGCAGTGCAGTTCAATGCAGTGTGATTAAAATCCATCTTAGCCAAAAAAATGAACTTTATAGATTGATAGGGCTCGAAAAATGAGCAGGGATCACTCAGAGGCATAGTTGCCCCTTGGGTGCTTAAGAACGCGACGCAGCTTCTCGCACGACTGCCCATCCCCCTCCTGCGCCCACGAAGCTGCTCTCTAATCTGAAGACCTCGGCCAAGCCAGTGATCGAGTGCGAGGACAGCGTAAGAGCTGGGGTTATTTTTCGCCTCTTGCTTTCTCCCTTTTTCCTCATCTATACGGCCAAACGGAGTTCGATATTAAAATGCGACTGCCGAAGTTCGAACTCAAGATTCGATTCACACCTTGCAGTTGTGCTGCTTCTGGGCGGTCGCAGGAGAGTGCGACACGAATCCGTACTGGATGAGGGTAAACTGCGCCAAGACTTGCGGAACCTGTGAATGCAGATGTTAGTTCAGCATTGTCCTTATTTCATCATCTCAGTAGTTTATTCACTTGAAAGCATGTTCACGATTTCCGAGAATGGCAATCGCCAACTATTTTCCTTGCGAAATTGGAAGATATTTTCAAAGGAGTTGATTCAGTGGCGGAGGCGGAGCACTGCGTGTCGACCGGAGTCAATTGCACTCTGCCGACCACAGCCACTACGACAACAGCGACCACTCCCAGACCAACCACGACCTCCACCACAGTAGACCCTTCTTTACATGATTTATTCATGTTTGGTTGCAGTATTGCATAATTATCACTAGGCTGGATGATGAACTATTTCGCAATGCTTTCTCCGATATCGCAGTTGTCCCTGAGTTCCGGTCAGACTTAGCTCTGGTTAATTTGAAATAGTTTGACAATTTAGGAAGTGAAAGAAGCAAAAAGTGCTTTGCTAACGTGCTCTTCAGACTACCACGACACCTGCTCCGACCACGACAACACGAAAGCACGGATTCAAGAAGGTTCGATCGACGTCGACGACCTCCAAGAAGGCGACGGCGAAGGTGAGATGACGGGCGTACTCGTAGATGAATCTGTCCGATTGCAGTCCACTCGACGGACAATGACCACTCCGATGCCAACGACGACGACGTCTGATCCTTGCAGGGTTTGCTAAATATTTCTTTTTCTTCAGTTGTCTTACAACTGAACATACTATCAAGATGATAGAAGCGTTGAGAAATGCAAGATATGATTATTAGCGCGAAACCATGAGGATTATCAATGACTCTTTCCTTGCAGGACTACTCCGACCACTGTCGCTTCTGGGCTGCCTTGGGAGAGTGCGATAAGAACCCGTTCTGGATGCGGCCACACTGCCAAAAGAGCTGCAGGAGCTGCCACGAGCAGATCGAGGACGTATTCGCGCCCCTGCCCAGAGAAGGTACGGGGAGACTGAGAGGTAGATACGGAAATAAACAAACAATGTATATGATTGGCAATCAGAGCATGCTGTAATATGTTCCTCAAAAATCGTTTCTGTATTCGATGAAAGTAGTGAGTATGGTCTTCCTGGCAGCAGAATAATTTGTCTATGATTCAGGTTGCGATAACGCGCACAAGTACTGCACGTTCTCTGCGCACAACGGAGAGTACGAACGGAACGAGGTCCGAATGGAATAACCAGGTCCCAATGGGCTACCATGGATTAACGTGTTCCCATTCGGGATATCGAGGTCCCACTCATTTTTGTTCTTGTTTTGTTGCCAACAACTGGATGATCCCCCACTGCCCCCTCTCATGCAACATCTGCTAGTACTCGTTCTTCCCTTTTCCTCCCTTTTAGTATTCTTTTTATTCGGCATACTCTATCGTTCAATCAATGAGAAAGTTTAGGAAAAGTAGAAGATGCAGAGCATTGGATGCCTCACAGATCGGGTCTGTGAACTGTAGCCCTCCTATTTAATCATTATTGCATGCTGTGACTAATAAGATATTAGAAGAGATTCGATACGCTCAAGTTGCTTTGCCTGCACATTCACCCTATCCTCAGAACGGTCTCAAATATTACTTGCATTAGAAACGTATCACTTTTATTAGTTGATAAATGTTTACTTTGTAATGTGAACGTGAAAGATGAATGGAAGAGGCGAAGCAGACTTTGTTACACACTCTTACACGCTCAGATAATATTTTAACATTTACCAATAAAGCAAGGACACATATTATTGCCTGAATGGGCACATTTCAGTGAAGAACTTTGAACAAGGCTGACTCTGTCCGAACTAAGACGCCATTCAAAAATTGCTCGAGAATAATAATAAATTTCTGGGGCTTTCTAGAACAACTCATAATTTATCTCCCCTCTCGATCTTCCCTATCGGGTGCTCTTCAATATCCTCTTCACTTACCTCATCTGCTTCCCCATCCTTCACTATCCATGCCACCGTGAGATTTGATGTTTATTTAGGTGGCTAATATTTATACCTGCAACGTGAAGCTACGTATGGGAAGAGGGGAGGGCGTGAAAGATTTTGATCAGCCTGTGGTTCCTATCTGTCTCATTGGCGTATTCGGTGGTAATCTTGAGCGTCCTAATAATGCCCAAATCCGTTCAGAACTTATTTCACGGTTCTTCCTACATTCCCTGCCTTAGCCCTACACTCTACTCTAGAGAGAGGCATATTATGCTCCTGAGAAAGAAATGATTTCCATTATTTGAAATAAATTCCCGCCAGTCTCTTCAATTTCCCTAAGCTCTCTTCAGAATGGCTTTTCTCAAATTGCTCATTGTCCCCCTCCTCCTCTCCTCATTCTCTTCTCTGCGCTCGCCCGCGAGTGGCCGCTCGCTTCGGTGTTCATCGCACAGTGAGTGACCGCACCTCTTTCCTTACCCAACAATACCCTCTGTACAGTATGTTATGTGGCGACAACAATTCTGCAGTTCAGATGACTGATCAGTCTTCTCCTCGTGATGTTCCCGTGGAGGATTCGCCTACCCCGCTGGTCGAGCCTGGAGATGGGGTCTCTAAGGGAAAGAGGTACGAAACGAAGAAGTGGGTTACGGTAGAGAGAGATGGACTGCCATGAGATACTGTAACATTGAACGGCACTATAGATAGTTGATACTTTTCTTCCTTCATTCCACGTACCGACCGCACGAAACGAGAGCATAGCGATTAAATGGAAATCGAAATTACCCTTTTCTCACTTACACTCACTCTGCATTTGAATACAACAAAATAGAGATCATTGATCTCTAATCTTGCGCTTCATTTTCCAGCAAATCGTGAATTTAAACATATTCCTGGGGTGCACATAAAAGTGACGTCACCATTCCACACCGATGAGAAAGAGATGGGAGACGATAACAGTTTACCGTCGCTTGTTAATGGCGACGGGGGGTGGCAAGAGTTCGAACAAAGTTACACTGTTTGCTATTTCAGTAACCAGTCTGATGTCGAGTTCTGCCCTCTGCCGCTGATGAAACTCGAGGTGGGGACCTGCTGCTGCCTTTTCCTCAGCTATCCTATTTCAGAGATGCAAGCCGGATAGGGATTCTTCGACCTTCCGCACTCCAACTTACTTCCGGATTGAAGGAGGCCAAGTCCTCATCCAAGTGAAAAGCAACGTAAGGCCTTTTCAATGGCATATACAGATAGTTAAGCGAAAAATGTGTCGTCTCTCATTTGAGTGCTTCTAAAGTAATGCAAATAGTGCATCGAACAAATCGATTAATATTAGATATCTTTTTGTCTGCGAAAAAAACGAGCGATTGGTCTGGTGAAACGGTGCCAACAAACGAGTGCACAGCCAATTTCAGGCAAAGAGATTCGTTGTTCCTCTGGAGCAAGTGGATCTGAGCGAGCCGCCCTGTAAGGAGCTCACGATGAGTGTCCGGGACGGCACACATCTTACTGCCATCACTGTCAAGGCATGTGATATACGGCAGGCACTCTCCCCATTTCACACGTTCTCTCGTCGGTTAGACAGAGCAAGAGATAACGCGAAACGGGAAGAGTTCCTTTCAAAATGACAAACTGTTCACACGGAGATATTCTTAAGTTCACAACTACTGAACTCCGCGCTGAATTCATCGACATCTTCCATCAAAAGTGCGCGATACGTCGCTCTTCTTCTCCATTTTCCGTGGTTAACCATTTGATTCGCAGAAAAAATGGCAGCATGGAGATGAATTCGTCGCCTCCGCCCATGTCGGAGTCGTCTCCCTCTCCTCCCTCGGCCTCTAATGATCCGGATCTCGTGGTATTTATCATATTTCTCTTTGATCTTAGCTCGCTGCAAATAGCTGTTTCTGCTGATTTCATAGTTAAAAATCTGATTGTCTTCATCTCTGGCACTCTCTCGACTGATCGACAGAATGAGAATGCGAGCATTGGAGAGAGAGAGACTCCTTTGGTTTTGTCGACTCTGAATAGTGCATTATGCAGTATTGGAATCGAAGCAGACATCTATTCTATTCCTTTCAGGATACGCTGTTGTCTCTCGTGCATTCGCTGCAAGTGCAGTTGCAGCAGGTGAGACCCCCGAGTTCAAAGATCAAACCTTCGCCGTTCTTCAATGATTTGCCAACCTTTACAGTCCCGAGATGAAAACGCCCTTCTACAAGGAAAACTCGATCGAGTTCCTTCGAAATTCGAGGAGGGTCCGTCCACTCTTCGATCCATCGAGGAGGTAACTAAAAAAGACGATTCCAACAAGTGGTTAACAAGCGCAATCGAGTTCTTGCCTAACCACCTGAAATTCCGGATTCTGAAGGAGTACTAAGGCCTTCAAATTTACTTCAGGGTATCGGTTCTCTCGGAGTGCACGAAAAAGGAGTGGACTTCCCCGAGAAGCCTCACAAATCTCCCCTTGTTCGCCATGAGAAGTATCCCTCTCCCGATGACGAGAGCCATTCTGAGAAGTGCAATGATTCGATGAAGGTGAGCATACTGTATATGAACTGCCAAACCCTTCCATTCCAGAGCATTGTGGCTCTGGCTGAGCACATCCATGAAGACGCAGCCATCCTCGAGGTATTGCACTAACCGGTGCAGAGTTGTGAGCAAATGCTGCTTGCAGACTCGCGTTGCCAACTTCGACTTCGTGAACGAGTCCGAGCCTCGCAAGGTACTATAACGGCGTGCCGCTATTCACTGCAGTATATCATGCACAACAATCCCTGTTTAGGCCCTGGTGCTCGACGTCATCGACAACATTCGCACCTTGCTTACTCTTATTGAGAAGGGAAAGGCAAGCGACTCTTTTCATTCTTTGCATTCCTGTGTCTATTTAGGAATATCACTCCCTAAGTTTATTGACCAGGGAGGATAAGTAAGATGTCTTGCAGGTTGCTGGAAATGCGAAGATGTCCCAGCTGTTCAAGACCCTCTCCGTCGCGCAGTGTGAACTCGCTGCGATCCACTCAATCCTCGATAGGTTCGTGATTCTGTATCATAATAGCTCATGTATTAGTATCTATTTGCGCCATAGAACATATACAATTTATAACGGAGGGAATGACGTTATCTACTTCAGATTTGGAGGAAGCTGGTCTCCGGCCGCGAGAAGATCCGCTGAATACGCTCTCGATGTTGGTGATCTTTGATCTTTTGTAATACCAAAATGTTAACTTTGCACTAGAGTTCGAATAACAATAACAGTGTTCATTCTCAGCCATTTCTGAGCGAGAAAGAGGAATGAAGAGACGATTACCCGAGTTTCGAACTAAACTTGTAGGGTCTCGTGTACACAAGAAGTTTCCTTGTGATCACCTTCGATGAGCTGCACGGAAAACTCACCAAGCTCCACTAATCATGTAAGGAGGATTTTCACCTCAACTGCGGATCAATCGCAGATAGTTAAAGAGAAAGTGTTATTGCAGGCAGAGAGACTCAGGAGACGCAACTGCTCTGCGATCATCGAAGAGTCATCTCCCTCCACCTCTCACAAGCACTGTCCCTGTAGATTTCACTTTTACCGATCTCCCAAAAGTAGTCTCCCTTAACTACTCACCGATTATCATTGTCTAATGAATGTGCAGCAGTGCGAATAAAGTATTGCGCGCAAATAACTTGATCTCAAATGTATCTCAATTTATGTACTCTCTACTCGACTTAGTTACTCGAGAAGGTTGTTTCGAGTGTCTGAATGCATCGAGTCTTGACAGAACACAACAGAAGGATGATATCAAAATATCCTAATCCATTCAATAATCATCGAGTTCTTTCTACACATAATTCATCAATAACTAAAGGGATAGCACAATCTGATGGAGCTGTAAACCACATGGCACTGCATATGTTTCGTTATTAAAAAGGCATTGCAAGTAAGTAGGTTCGAGTCACACCGAGAAATGAATTCGATACTGGGTATGCATAGAAAGAATAATTATGGGATGGAATTGGGAAGGAGCGGGCAGAATACAACTGAGTCTTTCCAGAACACAATGACCAGAGACGGATCACACCCATAGTTGCCCACGCCGGCGGCGACCCCCATGACCCCCTATTCATGGTTTCGCACTGCTCCCCTCGATTTGAGGGGAGCAGTGCGAAATAATATTGCATAATGATGACGTAATACCAAATTTTGAAAGAGCTCACTCTGGGAAGTCGATTGGTCAAGGTCCGAGGTCTAGGCGATGAGTTTGAAGCGAGATAGGGACGAAAAACGATTATTGCATAATATTGCATAATGATGACGTAAAACCAAATTTTGAAAGAGCTCACTCTGGGGAGTCGATTGGTCAAGGTCCGGGGTCTAGGCGATGAGTTTGAAGCGAGATAGGGACGAAAAACGATTATTGCATCATATTGCATAATGATGACGTAATACCAAATTTTGAAAGAGCTCACTCTGGGGAGTCGATTGGTCAAGGTCAGGGGTCTGGGGGATGAGTTTGAAGCGATTTATAGCTGAAAAACGAAAATTACGACATATTGCAAAATATCGATTGCGTCATATTACATAGTGATGATGTAAGATGTGGAAAAGATAGCGGTGGGCAAGGCGGTCACAATGGTACCTGTGCGAGGTCTGGGCGATGTTTCTGAGCCAAGTTATTCAGCAAGCGGGACTGACAAACCCACAGACAGACGAACTGACAGACTGACAGTTTTGTCTTTTTTTCTATATAGTAATAGGTTACATAGGTGTCCACGCCGCCGGCGATAGGGGGGTGCTGAGCATAGACGCACCGTGCGTCTGTGCGCAAGGCATGAATAGGGGGTCATGGTAAAAATCGATGGTAGGTCATTGGAAGGCCAAGACTAACTACCGTACTCAATCGATAGTACAGTAACAGTAGATACCGTATACCACTACGGTAACCCGCTATTATCGCTAACTAACTTTATTTTCAAAAATTAAAGTACCGTACCCAATCGATAGTACAGTACCCCCTGATACCGTATACCCCTACCGTAACCCCCGATTATCGCAAACTAACTTTATTTTTAAAAAGTCCTGGTACCGTACGCAATCGATTCTACAGTACCCAAGTAACTACAGTAACCCAGTTCCTTGGGTCAGATCTAGTTCCTTGGGTCAAAATTTTTTCTAAAAATCCAAAATCGATTTTAAAATTATTTAAAAGTATCCCATCGTATATGTGATTATTGTATAATCATTTTATGATCAATTTTGGATTTTTAGAAAAATGTTTGAAATATTTAGAAAAATGTTTGACCCAAGGAACTGGACCTGACCCAAGGAACTGGGTTACTGTAGTTACTTGGGTACTGTAGAATCGATTGCGCACGGTACCATGACTTTTTAAAAATAAAGTTAATTTGCGATAATCGGGGATTACGGTAGGGGTATACGGTATCAGGGGGTACTGTACTATCGATTGGGTACGGTACTTTAATTTTTTGAAAATAAAGTTAGTTCGCGATAATAGCGGGTTACGGTAGTGATATACGGTATCTACTGTTACTGTACTATCGATTGGGTACGGTAGTTAGTCTTGACCTAGCAATGACCTACCATCGATTTTTACCATGACCCCCTATTCATGCCTTGCGCACAGACGCACGGTGCGTCTATGCGCAGCACCCCCCCTCGCCGCCATTCGTGGACACCTATTATAGGTTCGATGGATACATGCGAAAAAGTGAATGAATATTCCAGGTTACCTGCTGTTTTGCTGCATCAAGATGAATCATCGAGCAATTTGATGCCTTCCGTGTTTGTTATTTGCCGATATTGAGGGTCGAAAACGAGGGTGACAATTGCTAAAACGACAATTGCTCAACTCGTCGCCGTTCACTTGCAATTTGGCGCAGCGACTTGGGAGTTATTTCATTGTAACCAGTATGCGCTACTATACATTTACATATATTATTCTTGTTACCAGGCGAACTTGAGTTTTACACTTCATCAACGACCAGGGGTTCATGGTCCAAAAATTGAGAATTTTAGCAAAAAATCATGGATAGATAAACATCAAATGCCCTAACCAATCGATACACATATTACTAGTATAGAGTAGTTACTCGGGCACTAGAATACCAATTGGTTACGGTACTAAGTGTTTATCTAGACATGATTTTCTGCTCAAAATCTGAATTTTGGACCATGAACCCCTGGTCGTTGGTGAAGTGTAAAACTCATGATCGCTTAGTAACAAGACTAATATATGCAAATGTACGGGGGCGCATACTGGTTACAATGAAACAACTCCCAAGTCGCTGCGCCAAATTGCAAGTGAACGGCGACGAGTTGAGCAATTGTCGTTTTAGCAATTTTTCAACGTATAGGGGTTCATGGAAATCCACATTCAATGAACCCCGGGTCGTTGATTTGGAGTGAAACTCGATATCGCCTGGTAACAAGAATCATATATGCAAATGTAGTAGAGCGCATGCTAGTAACAATGCAAGAACCCGCACGTCCCTATGTCGAATCCCTAAGGAGCTGTGATTTGTTTCCGTTTTGTCGCTTTTCGTTTTGTCACCCTCCCAGAAAGAGTATACTTCTGAGCTGGGAATAAAATATTGAGCCCGTATCCAAGCAAATGAAGACGGGGGAGGAGAAGAGAAAAGGGGACTCTTTTTTTCCTAGAATTTAGGTACGGGATCTTGCAGGTGTTTGGACTTTGTTGGATACTTGAGACTAGACGATTGCGATTATTTACTCGAATGAAATCATTTCCAATATATTCGTTCTCGAACAAACATATGCGACAACACACACGACAGTATATTTTCCTATCCAGTAGGAACTCTGAGACACGAGGCTTGAGTGATTCGGGAGACTTCCTCGTAAGCACGAATGTACCAAAGGAACCATCTCCCCATTCCACAGAACACTTTCCTGTATGCAGGAGTGGGCGTTTGTTCAGGTTGAGGCTTCGTCTCGAATAGGAAAAAAGCCCTGCGATTCCTCCCATTCTTCTTATTTCTACTTCCAAATTCACCACAGATTGAATCCACTGGGGCAGGACGGCAGAACATTCAAATAGGGTTGAATCTGTTCGGTTTGAGTTCCTCGAGATCCAGTCAGGGGAACGTCACCACAGGCGCATGCAGAGGATGCTGGAGGGAAGTTTCGTGATGGGAGACGAATGAGTGATTTGGACTCACGATTGAGAGCAGCTCGTGCGCATCTCGAATACGATACATATACATTCATCACCACTGTTTTGTAGAGCTGCGCCGAGAGATTCGACGGGTTTCTGATTGATTCTTACCAATTTGAAAGCTCCCACGTCCGAATCCCATTCGATTGACGATCTCTGAGAGGGATAAACATCCCGTTGGCCATCGGGGAGAACGACACTGAGAATGGAGATGCGTTGAGAGTAGTGCTCGCTTCTTGGAAAATTTCCCGTAATTCAAATCACGATAACAAATGGTTTTCTCTCCTCATAAATTTTCCAATAACGGCCTTTGTTCGACCTCATTTCCCAATAGCTTAATGGAATTCCAATAAGGGGTCTTTTCCAATAGGCAACCGCCTCATTTTGGATCGCGATTGGAAAATGAGGGGGGTGGACCATTTTTCCCGTAACCTTTTTTTTCCATCAATAGAACTCTAGTTGAGAGGGAAGATGAATGCTCACTCAACGATGTAGGGTTGTTTCCCAGCTGCAGTCATCCCACTTGGACAAGGAGGAGTAACTCCAATCAGTACCTAGAATGAGGTAATGGATTCGGATCCAATGAGATCCACGAACATCCACTACATCCTCAGCATCTGTACAAGCCGTTGAGAATTCGAAGCCAGTTCCGGGATTCGGCTGTGGAAGGACTGGAATGCACAAATGAAATAGCAAAATGTGGCGGAATCTAACGAGCAGTGCAGTTGTCTTTCTTGATGAAAAGAGAGAGGAGTAATCCACACTGGGATCCATCGCTGACTTCCTTCCCCAGCAGATGACAAGTCTTGCTGCTCGATGTGTACTGCACTGCCAGACACTTGAAGACTGCTCAATGGAGGACGGAGTACGTCTTTTTACCTTTGTGTCGTTGAAGCAGATGAAACGACATCCACCTTCCGTCCATATACCAGCCTGACTCCGAATGAACTCACGAGGATTTCGAGTGATTGACGATTCGAAACAAAGTGAGTGGATCTGAAGGTATATGTAGCAGGATGCAATAAACGATGTGCTCACTACAGTGAAGGTGAGAGAGAGAAGGAGGAAGTACCGATGCATCGTCTAGATCTCACTAAAGAGCAGGCGAAGAATAAACTCGTTTCCAACAGAGATTCCCTTTCAACAACCCCTCTTCAAGAAGCACGAAAAATCATGCACTAAAAAATTCATATGGAGCTTTGCCTACGCAAATTCGATATGATGCCTAAACTGACTGTATAAACCCATGTAATAAAGAAATTCCCAAAATTAATCAGGCAATAGGTCGGATCAGAACTATGACGTCATGCTGCATTTGATATATCAAGTGCCATAAATCAATATATGGCGGTCGTATCGTGCTCTTAATGGATAATCATTTCTATCACTGCCGACTTCATGAGCGAAATCGTCGACAGTTGTTGCATGGAAATCTGTTATCTCAAGAAAATGAAATTCCACTGTTTCTTCCGCGATGTAGTTGCAAGTGAACGTTGCAAGAAAATACTGGATCCTCGGAAGAACTTCGTCAGAATGAATAATCATCTAATTTCTCCCGAACAGGGAAGCAGAATGTTAGTCACACCTTTCCTTCCGCGATGGATAAAAGGTGTGGATGCTCCACTTTCATTGGTTCTTTTATCGAGAATGTCTCTCTTCGCTGAAATTAAAGCGGGAATGGAATCAACCATCAATGAATTTAAAGCGGACATGGAAGAAGCAGAAACCAAAATTACGGATCACTTTGAGCTGCTGACGCCTGAGTATAAGGATAAGCTCATAGTTTGTTCACTTTTAATGCAATCTTTTTCACAGTTTGATATTATTTCAGAAGCGTGTTCTCATTTTCTCCGCTATAATCCCTATTGTAAATGTGGGAAATTTCATCTTTCAATGTTTCGGAGGTTCCAATGCTGGACTCAGAGTGACTAAAAATTACTCTCTCTGCTAAAATCATAAATGCAGGTAGAATCATTCATCATTATTCTATCAGGGTGTCCGGAAATTTTTAAGAATTTTCTTGTTGTTTAGTTTTTTTCACGAATGGGAAGCGATAACTATAGCCTCGTGGTACTAGTGCATGAAGGTAATTGAGAAGTAATTTATGCCATGTTGATTGGGCAACACTATTAACATGTGACGATGCGATATGCAAAAAAATCGTTTTTACACCCTCATTTTGAAAATTGTAAATGTCAATGGGATAACAGATATCAAATTCCAAACGCATTCCAGATAAGCATGCATAAGTGTACTATGTTTGGAAGTGTTGAAATCATGTATATCTTTGGAGCAATCACAAATTAATGAAACATTTTTGATTTCGGTAGAGTTCATTTCCCTTAGAATACGTATTTTGCTCTTGTTCACGAGCACGTGAGGGACTCCGATCACCACCCTTTGCTGTTTAGAAGACAACATAGTGAGATTGGTCGTAATGGTATTTTAAATTATCTCTCAGCAGAGAGGACGAAGAAATTGGATAAAATGTCCAAAAATGAGTGAATTTCTGTTTCGGAGTTGCACCAGAATTCTCATCGGCGTTTGCCGATCGAAATCTCCCCTCATTATTATTGTTTTTACATGACCATTCTTAAAAATTTCCGGATACCCCAATACTGGTCTATTCATATTCAATATGTATTTCGTAGCCGGGAAATTTGAGAACAAACTATGCGCCACCATTGGAATAGTTCTCAATGTAAGCAGTACGAAACCTATTTGGATTAGCATGATCTCATTCAGTCTCTTTCACTTGTTCTCCTGCTTATAATCATGATCCACGGAAGTCTTACACTTTGTACGTTTTCAATATCTCTTACGTGAAATTATATTACTACTTTCAGATGGCCAAATATCGTCTGGCGAAGGTAAGGTTTTCCGAGTCTGATTCGGTAAGACTGGTCTATCCCTGGTCAAGCCCTCCTCGTCCCCGGAATGATCTCCGCTTGTTTATATTTGGTGCTTGTACCCTGCCCCGGCACTGCGTCAATCGGGAGGGTGGCAAAACGTGAACCGACAAAACGTAAACGAATAGCAGCTCACGCGGTATTCGAAGTAAGGACTTGGGTGTTTTTGCATTGTCATCAGTATGCCCACCACTACACCACCCTGATTATATCATCTAACTAGCTGAACTTGAGTTTCACTCACCACCAACGTAGAGTGTTCATGGTCCAAAATTGAGAATTTTAGTGGAAAATCATGGCTAGATATACACTCAAAGTACAGTAATCAATCGATGCCCATGCTACTGGGTTAGAGTACTTACCGGGGTACTAGATTATCGATTAATTACTGTACTTTCAGTTTATCTAACCATGATTTTCCATTAAAATTCACAATTTTGGACCATGAACAGCTATACGTTAGTGGTGAGTGAAACTCAAGTTCACTTACAATTAGTTAGAGGATCTAGTCGGGGTGGTGTAGTGGAGGGCATTCAGGTAACAATGTAACAACTCCAAAGTTCCTACTCGAATTCCGAGAGAGCTGCGATTTGTTTACGTTTTGTAGATTTACGTTTTGTCACCCTCCCCGTCAATCACCTCCGAAGAAAAAAACTGGGGTCACCGATTAGTCGATATTTCAGCTATTTGGGTGGCACTGATTGTTCTACTCGTCCTCACTGTCATCGAGTTCGGTTGGCCAAATTTATCATTCATTTATCCTCGCGGATTTCAGGAATCCGGTGGTACTTGGCAACTATTTGCTGGAAATTTGTGACGTGGGAACAGATTCAATAATTCTCCACTACTCCCTAGAAAAGCCCACCCCCCCCTTGCACATATTTGGAGGTTGCTCAATTTGGATACAAGCTTTGTACTACCCTGCAGTATTATTCTTTCTTGGTTATTCCCTTTAATTAACTTCAGCAATTTCGATGCTTGTATACTAGTAGGAAAAAAATGTCGAAATAATCTAGTTCGTCATGTTTCTTCATTATGCTTTTCGTTGTTTCCTTTCGTTCTCAAGAGGTTCGATCATAAAAATATCTGCGATTTGTCGATATCGAGGATCCTAGGCAATATTCAAATTGGTAAAGTTGTGAATTCTATCACACTAGTCCGGCTGCCCCCCGCCTTCGGCGGGGGCCCCGTCCTAGCGAAGTAGGTTTCGCAATCACTCGTTTCGCAACTTATTGACGCGCGATCTCTCTCCCTCCCATTTTGTAATCGTTTCGCAACTGTTTCACAATCCGGACATATAGACACACACTGCGCTTTATATATAGGTATAGATGATACGTAATTAACCATTAAAGAATGATTGGGAGATGAATAGAGGAACTTCTTACTCCTTTCCAGATAATTAGTCAAATTATGAATGAAATGGGATAGAAAAATAGATGTAAATTTATTTAGAATATCCACGCAATAATCAAATGAAAATGTTTGCAGAAATGTTATTCCAATTTTGCAGAGAGGAAGAATTTGAAAGAGTGAGCGAAGAGTCGGGAGGAGCTTATCGTCCAACTCTGTTTCGGTTTCTAAAATTACAATGAGACAATTAATCGAAAAATATGGGCACTACACCGGATGAGAACCGTCGGATGAGAACCCACCGGATGAGAACCAAAAAATGGACCTTTCTGTAGGACTTTCACAGAAGCATTTTTGACACTTTGGGAACCTACTGTGAACATGCTGGAGAAGGGTAATTTTTTTGGTTCTCATCCGGTGGGTTCTCATCCGACGGTTCTCATCCGACCTAGTGCCAAAATATGCGCACGTTCGGGTTGATTACGTGATGCACTCCAAGTGTGAGTGAGAGAAGGGAATTGTGCATACATATTTCGAAAAACAAAGGAAACATATTTAGCAACCAATGATACGCATTTCCCATCACAAGATGCGATCTACCTGTAACAAACTTCCTTTTCATCTAATCTTTCTCTCCCTCTCTCTATTCGCCCATTCGTCAGTTTCATTTCTCGTCTCGTGCTTCTCTCAACTGACCACTCTCCTCATTCATTGGATTGCATCCCATTCTTTCTGACCTTGGCTGTTTCTCGTCTATCACCTCAAACCCCATCTGTGTATTTATTCTGCGATTTCGGTTACTCATTCGCCTAACGAGGTTCTCTCCACTCTTTCGATACTTTGTAGTAGAGAGAGTGTTACGAATTGAGAGAGTCCCCCTCCCTCTTTCCCCTCCTCCTTTCTCCCCTGTCAAGTTCAACATTCTAGTAACCTCAATTGTTAGTGTCTATCGGCTAAATGTTCCTCTTCCTTCTTCTGTCCCTTGTGAGTCTTTGTTACTGCCAGCCAGAATTGGACGAGTACAGAGAGAGGAAAGCATTCCATCGTAAGTTATCTTCTCATTCATTCAATCGTCTCCATAAATCACTATTTATCTTTCATCTCTTATCAGTGTTGCGGAAAAAAAATTCCAAGTGGAATTATTAGGTTGGTCATAAAGTTTTGCTCGATTTCGGACGCCAAGTTTGAGTTCGTATAGTTTGTTTTTTTCAAATCGCCACATATTGTCATGTTGTCGATATATAGGGACATATTCGGCCTTTTCAATGTTATCGTTGAAATGGTGCATGTACCTCTACTGTACGAGAAATCAAGGTCTGCGTATCTTTGGATTTTACAGAAAAAATATTGAGTTTCTTTAAAATTGTTGTACTTCGCAGAGACATTTTTAGATGGAGGCTCACAAAGTTTATTAAAAAGCACTAGTCGTGCACTACCTAGTATCAAAAAGAGAGAGCTGCTGATTTGGTTATTTGCTTGGTACAGGTCAATGAATCATGGGCATTTAGAAAAATCAGAGTTGTTTCGAATAAATAATCTGTTTCGAGGATTGACGAGACGGGCACCTACCTATGGGCGCTATCATCACTACTTTAACGGTTCTCTATTACATAAATATTTAAGAGCCCACTTTGCCTTCCCATCTAAAAAAGTGATATTTGTCTATCAATTATTTTTCGATATAAATTCCGAAATACCTAACATTGAGGGTCTTCCGGCACGGATTGCCCTAGAAAAAGTAGCGACCCTCGAACTATTCATAATTGAAGAGGGATAGGGTTAGGGGTGTTTATTAATTTCAGGATGAAATTACCGCACCTCGAATTACAGGGCTAGCACAAATACGCCAAAAGTGTGTATTTTGATGTTGCAAATTGGACACCGAAACTCCGAAGAACCCTGTTCATGAATGGAGAGTCCAATTCTCTCCCAAAGATAATTGTGACTAGTACTGGAAAGGTAGTTCACAATCATAAATAATTGAAATCTCAATAACTGTCGGCATAGATGCAGTACTCCAAAAACTTATCTTGCTAAGGGTCATGAAATCCCAAATTCGGGTCACGCGCGTATTTCAAATAGGTCCTTTGTGGTTTATCAGTCTCAACGTTACCAGTACGATGTATGCCCATCATACTTTAAAACTGTTGTTAAGATTTGATCCTATCTCCGTTCTAAATGAAAAGTTACTCCTTTGAAAAGTCAGGTCTGTGATCAACCACATGAAATTTGATGAAACGCCGTATTCTGTTCCTTGATTGGACAGATCTATGACAGTGTGCGCTAAAGAGAGTATAAACGCACCAATCTATCATTAAAATATCTAAGTTGATTGGGCAACAACGAACGATGATAGATGTCAGAATGCACTTTAGTCAAAATCGAGCAAAACTTTATGACCAACCTGATAGTAAGATTGCCTAACTTTGATTACAATTGAATCTTATTTTTCAGGATATTTCTGCAGACGTCATCCTTCTTCGCCCTCTTGCTCTAAACCGTTCACGATAGAGACGTTTGAGAGAGAAAAAGACGAACAGTTGGAAGCGAACCAATCGAAGTGAGTTATACGTGAGATAGTGGTTATGAGTGGATGTAGATGGGAAGAAGAAGACGAAGAAGACTTTGAGAAGAGATTGTGGCTCAAATACAAAAGGGTAAAGGTGAGACATGTAGACGGAAAAACGATGGCTTTTTGCTTAATAAAAAATCATTTTTTACTGCTGAACTCCTTATGCTCTATTCGTAAGTGAAATCAAAACAAAAGAAATATTATGTGAAGACAGTTTTATTTGCCCAAAACCCTCATTCGAAACGATTAATTCACTTTTGTTTGATCGTAATGAACATATTCGATCAAGGCGCGGAGGATGGAATGGAGCAGCGAAGTGAAGTGAGAAGGGTGAAGGGTTGAATTGTGCCAATCTAACTGTGTTTTTATGCCCATAACAACTGCTCAAGCCGGGGGTGTCGGGTGGTACTCAGTCAACCTGTGTTTTAGCTATTTTTGTAATTTCAAAATGCAAACTTTGACAGGGAGATTCACATCCATCATCACAACGACCCCCCTCCTCCCCCTCCACCTCCACCTCCTCCACCTCCCAGGCCATATTACTACCCTCGACAGTACTACTATCTTGCGTGAGTGGTTGAATTTTTACTTTTGAAATCAGAAATAGATTACAATGAGTGTTATTTTTAATGGTTTCATTCCTACACCAGTGCTCGTTCATCGTTTCGTACTCTAAGTTTCGTACTCTACTAATTATTCAACTTTTCTTCCTTTTCAGTCAACAATATTACTACCCTTCTTACGGCGGAGGATACGGTGGTGATTGTTCTCTTGTGCTCTCCCAAATCAATCAATAAATGCAGGATACGGTGGGGGATACGGTGGCGGGCTATTCAACTTCGGTCTGAATCGAGGACTCGGAATAGGATGGCCCGGAGGCGGATTCGGCATCGGATCAAGTTTCAACATCGGCGTCGGATAATTCGAAAGAATCCTCCCATGTCATGTAAATCAATCCATAAACCATACCGTTTGAAACTTCATTTTATCTCGTAAATAAGTAATATCACATGTCTTTCTCCCTATTATCTCTTTTCATGCATTAGGCGAATAGATTCGCAACGCCCCGAAACAGCCGAAAAATGAAGCTCACTAAAACATATTTCATGAAAAGTTCACGAGTATCAAGCTCGCAAGCTTTCAGTGACACGCTCACATGACACGCGAACGAACACAATCGCATAAACAGATACGAAAGCACATTTTCATGATCAATATCCTGTTTATTATTAAAAAAGAGTAACGAAGAGATTGAAAGCTCGAGAGCTTTCACATTCATCCACATGTAGGCTAAGCCCAATCCTCCATATGTTCAATGGATGACAGACAAAGGGCTGCCTCATCCGTACTATCAGGAAGTGGTCAACTTCATCTTATGCTTGCCGCTCACTCTATTCGTTGTATTAAGATCTTCGTTGAGGATCTTATACAAGGTACGATAAGTTTACGAGGTTAACATAATTCAATGTGTAATCTATGAAACCATTTTTGTTCTTTGTTTGTGAATGTTCATCTTGCATCGAAATATTATTTTGCAGCATTCGATTATTCGAGATCCTCATATCACTCGGCTCGAATTTGACTGCTCAATTCTATTTCCCGGTTCAAGGTTGCTGAGGTGCTCATATAAATGTAGTATAGTAAAGTTAAATTCCAGAAGGCATCGTTTATTTCATATTGAGGTTTAGATTTTAAAGAACACGAATGGATGCTAGAGATTCCCACCACGAAGATATTGCGCTCGCAATGGGAAACTGTAGCGAATTTACCCCCAAAACGAGGCGAAAATAAAATAGTGCGAGTGTAACATAAACGAACTAGCCACGACCCTGCTCTGTCAATGAACTTTGCGCGTATTCAAATAGCCTCAGAGCTGTCTGTGAAACTTCTTATAAAGTGATTCATGATCGGGCTGCCGGCTTCTATTACATGCACATAGTGGCTAATAAAACTAATTTTTCGTAACATCCTTCTTTAACTTTTACTTGTTAAAGGAGGACTGTAGTCTAAGTTCAACCTTGGACCCTTTCATAACCATGACCTGGCTCCTCTTAACGACTAAAGGTTCCAAAAAAATTACATAATATCTCTAGTCTCAACAGAGTTATGATTAGTTGACAGAATGCCATAGACGCTTGATGGGCCAGGGAAGTGCGCGAATTCAAATATCTTGAAGATTTGTCAAAAACCGGTGGGAATCGAACCCGCAACCTTCCGATTACGAGACGGCTTCTCTACCACTGAGCTATGATACCGATATGTCTTCATCGCCTAGCTCGCGCTATGATCTTGGGGAGGATGGAACCTCCCTTATATCGATGTGGCTGCTTTGCCGAGAGTCCTCCTTTAATATTTGCTCATTTGCAAACCTTGCAATATCACTATCTTATTCGTACAGATAAGAGCCTGAACACGGTACTGGAAATTTTCATTGGCAGGCTCAGCGGGCCATTCTACTAGAATGATTCTACGTTCCCCATCATATTTGTGCTGTATGAGATGATTTTTGACATATTTGAAGCAACAAGATTTCTCTAGTTGTTTATATGTTTTTCATTATAGTCTATAGCAGCAGAATTTACAGATCACTTCAACAATTTAGAAGCATACGAACTTTGCAGAAGAAAATGATGACTTCACCTTCTTCTCCATGTTTTTCATCACTCTTTCAGTCGTTTCATTCGTTCACAAGAGATATGAAACAAAGCGGTAAAATTCGTCAATAACCTCGGAGTCGTTGATCAAATTGAATAATCAAACAGAGTAAATTGATTTTTTAAATGTAAATTTGAAATGAATAAAATCCATTATTCAGATATCGAAACGATAGAACCGTTAAATTTTTACTGACTGAGAGTAATGCGATCTGTTTGAAGTAGGGATTTTCACAAAAAGCTGAAGAAAAGAAACTTTGAGAGATGAGAAAATCGCGTCACGTGGAGGGAATCCCCAGTGGTTCCGAAACAGAGACGAGGGCAGAGAAAAAGAGAGAAGAGGAGCAGCCGGAGGAGGAGGAAGAGGAGGAGGGGAAAGGACACGCTTGCACTATTTACACACTCTCTGCTGAATCTGTCCTCTCTCTTTCTTTCCGCTAACTGAAGTTAATTCAGCTGAATATCCATTCTGCCTATCTTTGAAGATTGAATAGGAGAGAAAGAGAGGGCCGATGGTGTCAAAGGAGCCTAGCAATGCCATCTCTACCATCTTCACCATTTCGCCACTTCTTTCCCTCTGTCTCATCTCCACTTTACAGCCCTTTTCTCAGTTTCTCCTCTTCTTTCCTCCTCCACTGTAAATACCATCCCTCCTCCTTCTCCTCCTTCGTCAGTCGTCCCATTTCAATCTTCTGCCTTTTCACTGGTTCTCTCCTCATAGATCTTCAACCACTTACTCAATTCCATATGGACTGGTCTAATTCAGTTTGAACCTCTCTGATCTTTATAGAATCTCACCAACTCAAGAGCAGTTTACTAATGCGCTGTAACGCATTTTAAGAGGCACTTAGAACTAACTCTAGAAGAGTTCAAAGAAGTCGAAATTTGTCCCCGAAAATGCATAAAAGCATCGTGTTGACTCTCAGCAAGACATATGGCATGTCTCAGCTAAAGTAATGAGATTTCTCCACTAGTTGACACCATGTGACTACTCTTGCTTTCTGCATTTGTCCTTTCCACACAGAGCGACAGAATTCATTATCCTTCGAGATAACAAGTGAAAAGCATGATTCATAGGCAACAACTAGCCTTTTTACTGGAGTAATCTTCAGTCAGACTTTTTTATCCTCACGTGGAAAACGATTGATATGCGCATTCAGGAATGATCAATATCAATTTAATGTTTCATGTTAAAGTTGTAGTCATTGATGTCAAGTGATTTCCATAATCTCTAACATTCTCTAACACGAGAGCTGTTTTCATGATCCCTTCCTCACCGATCACTCCGTACTCTAGATATGTTTTCTTTCCGAATCACCCTTGAATTGCAACTCCGAAAAACACCTTTTTTATTCATAGATGAGGAAAATCTAACAAAGCCCCTTGCGTTACATTTGTCCTCCCCCCGATTTTTATACTTCAATCATGCTCTTCAATCTCCAACGATGAATCCAATCATCGACCATTGGTGTTATAGTTTCTTCGTTCGCATTGCTAAGGATGATGTATCTAGATTGATGATTGTGTTTCACATCATTTGATTCTTATCTGGTTTAATTTTCTCTGATTGAATTTCTTATCTCCTGTCTTTGATTTTTAGAAGCAACGGATAGAGATGTCTGAGATTAAATTTCCCCCTCTTTCTCGTTATCCTAACAACCAGTTATCGCCCACCCCCTAGTACATTACTCGTATCTCCCAACTGTCCATTATGTTTTTGTGCTCGTTACATCAACGTAACAACAAAAAACAGATTCAGCCATGACTGCTTCTTCTCGAAATGAGAAGAGCAACGGCCATGCAGATCACCTGGAGGACATTGAGAGGTATACTGTAGGAATTACTAAAGTCATACAATGTATCGTTTCATATTTTGATGACTACTGATATGCATAAATTAAGAGGTCAATGGGACGGGAAATTCGATTTCCTCATGTCGATGATTGCATATGCTGTGGGGCTGGGTGAGTCATCCTTGTGTTGTGGCATGTGCTCCTCTCTAATGGCTCACTCTGATAGATTTCCCGATCACTCGAGTCACTCGCAGGTAACGTCTGGAGGTTCCCCTACCTCTGCTACAAGAATGGAGGAGGTCCGCTGCTTCCCTCAGTCTCGACTGATATTTTATCTCTGCAGGCAGTTTCCTCGTTGCCTACTTCTTCTTCTTCTTCCTTGCTGCAGTTCCCATCTTCGTCATGGAAGTCTCCATCGGGCAGTACCTTCAGAAGGGCGCCATGGAGATGTGGAGAATGTGTCCACTCTTCAAGGGTCAGTTACCGTACTCCTACCGTAATCATCACTTGTCGTTGCAGGAGTGGGAATTGGAAACGTCGTCATCGCGTTCATGTGCATTGCCTACTTCTGCGTGATCGTATCGTGGTCGATTTTCTACATGATCTCGTCGTTCAATACGACTTTTCCTTGGGAAACCTGCGACAACTGGTGGTGAGTGGGAAAAGATCAAAGATCAGTAGACAGTGAATACACTCAGGAACACTGTAAGCTGTATCTCTGGCAACGAGAATGTGACGGTGCTCAGTGCATTGAGAACGAAACTGGAGCTACAGAATCTTCACACGGAAACCTCGGTGGAGCAGTTCTGGGAGTGAGTGGGACTGTAAGCCATGAGAGATCAAATATCACCTCAGGAAGAGGGTGCTGATGCAGACTGATTCAATCGACGAGTTTGGAGGGATTCAATGGGAGTTGCTCGGAATCATGGCAGTTGCTTGGCTCGTTATCTACTTTGCACTGTGGAAGGGCATTACTTCGGCCAGGAAGGTGAGTAATGTGTGATCATCAATGCGACACGAATGTTTACGTCAGGGGTTTTAGATCAGATCTCTAAGATGTGTTTCTTTTTAAAATTTATTTAAAACTTGGCATGAACGGCTCCTTAATATTCCTTCAGTTCGTCTACTTCTGCGCTCTCTTCCCCTACTTCCTCATCTTCGTACTTCTTCTACGTGGTTTGACTCTAGAGGGTGCATGGACTGGCATCTCCTTCTACCTCACTCCCGACATGAGCAAGCTGGCGGACACGACTGTGTGGAAGGACGCCGGCACGCAGGTAGATCGCAGCGATCGGTCGATAATTCATCGTAGTCTAGGTATTCTACTCGTATGGAGTCGGTTTCGGCGCGCTCATCGCCCTCGGTTCGCACAACAAGCGAGACCACAACTGCTTCAGGTTGGCTTCATTTACAATTTCATTTTCGCTAGAATAAAATATGGTTGGCAAACCCCCATATCTGTTTCCGTTTGTCCAAAATCTGAAAAGTCATTGGTCTTTGTAAAAACCATTGTTTCTCGATCGACGGGATGACCGTGACGCTCAGGGACGCGGTGACGATGTGCTTCGTGAACGGATCGACGTCGATCGTCGCCGGTCTCGCCATCTTCTCCATCCTCGGTCACATGGCAGTCACAGCCGGAAAAGACATAGGAGAGATCGTCAAACCGGGTTAGTCATGTCATCCCTCATATTCTTATTGAAAAACAGACTTTTAGATTCTGAGAAAAAACTACCACTGCTTCTTTGCGGTTGCCTTGCTAAAGTAACCCAGACTGAATCTTTGCAGGAGTAGGTCTGGCCTTCCTCGCTTATCCCGAGGTGGCGACGCGTCTTCCTCTGAAGCAGTTGTGGGCCTTCCTCTTCTTCCTCATGATAACCATCCTCGGATTGGACTCCCAGGTGAGATATCCTTATAGCAACAACTCCTCATAGTTTCCCCTTGAGGTGTGCATGATGGAGGGCCTGTTCACTGCTCTGGAAGATGCCTTCCCCATTCTTCGACGGCACAAGAAGGTGAAACCTTCTGTATTTATTTGGGAAATTTTATTTTCGATTCATCCATTGCCATTTTTTGATCGTTTCTTCTCAGATCGCACTCGGTCTCTGCTGCTTTGGCTTCTTCCTTCTTGGCATTCCCATGGTCACTTACGTAAGTATCACAATCTATATCTACCGTAGTCATCCCTCTTCCAGTCGGGAGTCCACTGGCTGAATTTGTTCGATCAATACGGTGCCTCTGGCTACGCGCTGCTCTTCGTCGTCTTCTTCGAAGTATTCGGACTCTCGTGGGGATTCGGTGAGTAGCCTAATTATGGTAAATTAACAAGTATAGCAGAGAAATCTCGTCTGATGAGCCATGATCTTGCAAAAAAATTGTTGTTTTACGAATGTTTTATCAACTGATGGATGGCAATTTGATTTTTTGAGGCGCTGAGAACATCCGTGCTGCAATCGGAACGATGACAGGCGTGCAGCTGAGCAGGGCGTGGGTACTCCTGTGGAAGTTCGCCTCCCCGATGACGTCATTCGTGAGTTGATCATCGAGAAATGAAATAGTTCAGAGAGACGATAGATCAAAGATCAATTCAGCTGCTGTTCATCTTCTGCCTGGTCTACTTCAAGCCGCTCTACTACGCGGGCACCAATGAGCCGTATCCGGTAGTTCCGACAAGAAATTTGACAAAGAACCCTCCTCTCAGACTTGGGCGACCCTCTTCGGTTTCTTCCTCTCCTCCTGTTCCATGCTCTCCATTCCACTCTACGCCATCTACTATCTCATCTTCGAGAACCGCCAGTTGTCTCTCAAGGAGGTCACCTCTCCAACTATCATTCAATCGATAATCGCCTTTCAGAGACTCGCTCGTGGCTTCCGTCCCCCATCCATGGGCAACTCCACTAACGAGAAGGAGGAAATGAAAGCCCTCCCCACCCACGTCTAGGTCCTTCGGCCCAAGTTAATTGTTAATTATTGATGTACATAGCGGTCAGCATCTAACCTCTCCTCGATTTCACCCCTGCGGGAGTACTCTCTCGATCAAAGATCAGTCTTAATGCGTGACCTTTTCACATTGTTTTACTTGTTACCCGATCATCAAAGGTCTCGCTCAATTTAGTCAGTATCTGACCTCATCTAATCAATCCCCACGGGAATCCATAACCAAATATCTCAGAGCTTTCGAGTGGAGAGCAATAATTGTTTTCCTTCTCCTTGATAAATCATCCTTACCGTCTTAGCTAAAGTTGTAATGAAAGGACAATATGTTTTCATTTCCAAATGCGCAACAGCATGATAACAAGTGAAAAGAAGAAATTGCATGGAACGACCCAAACATAACAGCAAAAAAGTGTTGTTGCTGTAAATAGTTGATGAATCATGAGGTGGCAGAGATCAAAGGTGTCCTCGTTTATTTCTCTTCTTTGTCTTCTCTTTCATTATTTTGCAGATTTTGTAACTGTGCAAAGGGTTGAATCAGAATGTCACCCATTCATCTTTTTGTGAAGACGAAGAAATTGAGAATGAAAGGAGAAAAATGAGAAGGAAAAAGAGACAAAGAAATCGACGTGACAATCAAGTTAGGACATGCCAACGCCTGTTTGAACTTCTAACGAAACTCTTGTAAGGTGCACGTTGACACTCAGAAAAGAGTTTATCCTATAGGATCCTATAGGATAAACTCGTTTCTGAGCTGTCAACGTGCACCTTAGGCATAATATGTTCAGTGATCTTATCTATAATTGGGTTTGAAAATTTACATGAACACGCATAACGTAGTCTCTCCACTCATAGTTTTGTCCATCACAGAAAAACACTTTTTAATACGAAATTTTCCGATTTTTTGAAGAACAAAAACAATTGGATGCTATACGTGGACGCAAAATAACAACATAAAACCGAGTGAGTGATGAGATCAAAGACATGCAATTAACTATCTCGTATTCGGCATCGATACGTTTCGACCATCAACCTGAACAATATTATATAATTCATTGTGCTGTATCCCCCTGGAGCAGTTATGCTCAATTGGTGCTTAGCACAGTCGGTATAGGAACACTGAATGACATGGTGCAATGGAAGTGGGCTCACTTTCATGAATAGATTTCCTCCTGGTGCCGTCTCGAAGTGATCGGGGAAGCATCTGGGTGCCCACGTGCATCTGTCGAGCCTCCATGCATCCGATTGCGTCCTGGAAATTACTTGTAGAAAACTGGGAAAATGTAAAAAATAACTTTACTTTTTACATGAATTGAATCAATAATTGTTCACAATTGAGCAGCACTAACTTCTTGTCGGTCTCGAAGTCGATGGGGTCCAACTTCCGCTTGTGTATCGACTGAATATGACGACGCGCCTGCGAAAAATATGATTCTTAGAATTGTATAAATGTGTTCGTATTATCAAAAACGTTTTTCAATAGTTTAGTTTTCATTGTTAATCTTTCCTACCTCAGTATGAATGCCAAACCATATATCCATACTACGTGAATTCTCATCTCATGACGTTTTTTGTGTCTTGATCAAATCTAATCTGGTATCTACTCACTGAGTGCTCAGACTTGTTCGAGTAGTCACATCCGTCCATGGGACACACGAATCGCTGCTTCTGAGTGTGGATGAAGACGTGACTGATGAGACGAGTCAGACTACAAAGGTTCAACTATTACCTAAATGATAACTGAGCCTAAGTTAACAGTTATTGAACATATGGATACTGACGTGGCCGTGACGACAACCCATCGCTTGCAGACTTCACACTGCGCCTGCTTGTTCTTCGCGGAGGGACGAGGACGACACTCTTTGAAGTTCGGATTGTACTGAAATGGAAAGAGGCTAAGAAATGCTCTAACGAGAACACTTGTTTAGATTCTTCTACGTGTAGTATCTCTTGACAATGGGGCTCATGAATCCTAACTCAATACCGAAATTCGAAAATTGCCCGTGTTTTAAAAATTAGATGGGTTCGATGTTCGAGACAGTAAGAAAATATGTGATGGTATGTGTGGATCGTGCAATTCCTTTTTTAATTGTGAAATATTCAGCACAGGATGGCAAAATATTCAGCATTATCAATCTCACAATCTTTCTCACGGGTAGTTCGATGTTTCCTTCTTCATCCATATACGACTGCAAGTCATCATCCATCCCGTCATCAAGAAGGATTGAAGGATCGTGAGCGAGTGGATCGACGGGCATTGACGACGGCTAAACAATGTGACTTTTTTGGATTCCTGATACAGTCTTAGCTAAGCGACTATTTGATTTTTTCGTCTGTGCACCTTTCAGAACATCATTGGCTTTCTTGCTCAATCCAAAATATCATAAATTATATCCCTATTCACAGAATTGTTTTTTAACTATCTCACCACTTCTTCAACTTCATCTTGATCTTCGTATTGTCTACCGATCTCTTCCCGACTATCTGCCAGATCGTCCTCTTCCTCCAGATGGGAGTCATCATTCAGTCTCAAGTCATCCTCGTACTCATCAGGAATCGTCTGCTCGGGCTTGATATCTGAATAGAGGCGTTGAGGATGTGATGACGTGATGATTTAATTAGCTCATCCACAATACTTTAACGATCGGGGTTACGCAAATTGCTATAAAATACAAGGATCTGATTTGATAAGCGTTAAAATGGACGTGCTACACTCACTCGCGACTAATTTCTCGCTATCCTCGATCATTTGCTGTAATCTCTGCTGTGTGGTGGACGCTGGCTGTGAAGAAACCGAGGAGGAAGAGGAGGCTCGAGATGGCAGATGGAGCACGGGCTGGTTCAAGGTTGCACCGATGAGAGACCCGAAATCCGAAGGAGGTCTACAATTAGTCTCGTTAATGTCTTTTGTATCATTTTTTCCAGGGGCAAGTACACTACATACATGACACACCATGACCACTACTACACTACTACACTACTACATGAGCTTGTTTCAAGTTTTTTTATCTACAGTAATTAAAAAGCAGAAAAATTATAAATTAAGATTGAGATGTCTTCAGATACCTGGGAAGGAGCTCGGGCATGGCAAGACTGGAAGTTCGGTGTTGCTGCTGCTTGCTAATCGCTTTGGCAAGCTGCTGGCTGAAATATACGCAATTCTGACTAGCATAATTCAGTTAGAATATCAAAAGGAAAACTATGATATATGGCTTTGCACAAAGCTCTGTTCACGGTCCACTGTTCACTTTATAATAATTCGGAGCATAAGATAAGTGTCAATAGGATATTATAGAATTTTAAGATGATAACTCACTCTGCGACTGTCGAGCGAAGGCCTTTCGGACTAGGCTTGATCGGACGAATGGGCAGAGAAATATGTGACGACCTTCAATGAATGTGGTGCATAGGTGATATCCCGTTGAAGATAGACTAACATGGATGCCTCATTTCTGAGTGCCGTATTTTCTAGATCTGCCACCAGATCAGTGACGATTGATGAAACCTCCGATATCTTCGACACGAATTTAACGTCCCCATACAATGACTGAAAACATAACTAGATACATTTCAATAAAAGTAGACATTGCACCAGACCTAAACAACATTATAACTGCTCTTTTTATCGCAAATTGTTGTATTTATTTTTAAAAAATAATTGCTCACCAAACTCATGTAGAGTTCTCTCCTATCCTGGCCGGGTTCGAGAGTGATGAAGGCATAGCGGGGATTCGTTGCCGTCATGGCCAACAAACTAAAATATCACAAAGATGTATAAAAGCGCGGCAAAACACATTGCAAAACACGTTTAAATCGACAGGATACAATTTTTGTAATGTATTTGCAATAAATATTATACATTAGAGTGGAGAACGCCAATTGGTTTTGAACTGAGTGAATTGGGATCGGAAGGAACCGACGGGCGAGAGAGCGAAACGCGCGCGTTGCGTGAGAGAGTGACCAGAGCCGCAGAGGGGGAGAAGATGTCTGCTCGTCTGGGACTCTGCTGAACCTGTGAGAGGCCAAGGGGATTCGATGAGAGGAGCAAAATATCGCACAAGCTTCCGTCATTACAACCAAGGAAAACGTTTCTGATCATTAGCTCAGGATTTCAGCATTGATCTCTTCGATTTTCGATAGCTCCTAGAGGAGGACGTCAGGATGATGCGAAGTCATCGAGCAGAAATTAATTAGCTCATGGTGACGACCGTTGATAAAAGAAAATGATGTAGGGAAATTTCGCTCAAAATCGTCTATAATAGAATCGCCCTCATTTCTACTGAGCAAAAGAAATCAAGGTGCTTAGCTAAAGGATCGTGAAGATCTACTAAGAGACGTGTGATCCAGACGTTTCTGAAGAATCTCAAAATCTTCGTTTATAACTGTACTGTATCTGCACTTGTTCGATAAATTTTAAAGCAGCGCATATTTGATGGTTATATTAGAAATTTTATTGCAGAGAAGCAATACAATAGTATAAGGTTGTGAATAGGCACAAAATATCATCAATATTCTAAAATTCATTACAACGTTCATGTTCTGTCCAACTTGATCATCGGCCTTCCTGCAATGCCGGTGGTTCGCTCTACTTTTCTGGAGGGACGAGAGGTGCGGGTGTGGTGAGAAGGAATGTCCAGACTGATGGCCTAGGAATATCGATTTATTAGTGGAAATGGAGAGGAAATCTCTTACCTTTCTCAGATTCGATTCCTTACTCTTTGCTTTCTTCGAAATTCTCTCAGCGAGTTCTTTGAGACGCACATCTTCCTTACTCTGCTTCTTCTCTTTGGGAAGAATCGAGCGGTGGACAGGGACGGTGGAGAAGGACGAGGAGGGTGCACAGAGGAGAGGAGAGACCATCTGAAAGGAGATTTTCAGTTTGGTAGAATTGTGAAACGATAAGGAGGCCTACCTCATCACCGCTCTTCTTGGGTCGTTCCTTATTCGAGATTACTTTCGATTTCTGCTCTACTGATTGCTTGGGTTTCTTGATAGGATCAAATTCGAGTAGGCAATCGACGTTGATCTTCCTCTTGCGAAAATTAACCTCGTTGATTTTGAGAGAGTCACTGAAATTGTGGATGCTTAGCAATCTTGGAAAATGTAATTGTCACGAAGCAACTAACCTCTCAGATGCAGCTCTGGAAGAGAGAACAGTAGAAGGAAGGGCGTTGAAGAACCAGTTGTAGCAGATCTTGCGAGCAAGAGTAGCACAGGTGGGATGATCGAAGAATTTGAAGACGATCTGAGTTGGATGGATTATATTTTCGGACTATTATTTCAAATCCTAATCCTAATTTAGTTTTAAAAACTTTTTCAAATCTCTATTTTATCCTGAAGTTGGGACAGGCTGCATACATTTTTGAAATGGAGAGATAATTATAGTGCAATGGCATCTCTAGTCCATGTTGTGTAGCATTCTTCACCTGTTCAGCTCCAGTAGCTCTAAGAACTGCAATGCTGACCTCCATCTCTGACAACTTCAAGAGATATTTCTCCACCTGAAATATTCGTAAAAGTTTTTGAATCAATTCAATTCGTAAATTCATGAATCACAAACCTTGTCTGGATTCTGGAGCTTGGAGAGATACTTCGTCACTTCGAGGTAGACTTTCTTCTCGGCATCGAAAGACGAATAGGAAGAAGCAAGCTCAGGCATGCTTAGTAGGGAAGGCGAGGAGAGGTACAGTCAAGAGAAAAACTGATAATGATTTATCCATGGATCTTATATAGTAGCCATGTTTAGGGGGCATCCGATGTTGCACTAAAACGGATGCCCGTAAACTCATGACACTCCTCCGTTTATGGTGTAAGAGACCAGTGGAGCGATTCTCCCTGTGGGTGAGTTGAAGGAGAGAAGAGATGGAAGAGAGATGCTCATGCCAGAGGGTATGAACTAACGATCGAAGTTCATGGAAATCCAATAACTCTACATCTTTTATCAAATATTTCGGGAATGGGAGGGAAATTGAATAATGCGTCCTGTTGAGTTTATCAAATCATCAGTTCGGAATACATGAATACGCTTCGGAAACAGATGCAGCTAGATACATGCAAGTATTGGAAAGATAAAGTGAGAAAATATATAGCGATCAAATACAGATTTTGGATATGTACATTAGTGATGCCAGCAATTGTCGATAGTAATCATGGACATTAGCTCCTATTGGAAGATTGAAGATGGCGAACTTCTTTTCACTTCTTCACAGCATCGAAGAGGTCGACCATCACTCTCAAGACCATCTCGTCCCTTCAATTGTTCCCTCTAATTGAATGGAAAGACTAGACGGAAACCTGAATGGAGGGGCGACGATCTGCACTGAGAGAGGAAGACCGACGCTGCCCTGCAACCGGAGATTGAATCGAGAAAGATCGGTTTGAATATAATATTTCCTCAGCTATTTGGTCATATCCGTCCCTCCACACTCGCCTTGCACCCTTTCTTCACTCCCTTCTCCACTAATCCCTTCTCTGGATACGAAGCCAAGGCTGCCTCGTCCTCCTCAGTCCATTCTCCCGTCTGGAATGAATTGCATACTGTACAGCTTTCAATGCAAACTGAAGTGGTTACTGTAAGTTGAATAGATTGACGTACGGTGACAACTCCAGCAGGGAAATCCAGTACGTTGAAGAGGATCGTTGGCATCATAGCCGTGAACGGGATCTGATTCGGCAAAGAGTGTGGCATCGCGGGCGAAACCTGAAAGAGAAGAAAGTTAGTTAGCAATGGTCAGAGAGGGGTTACCGTAGAGGGGCAGAGAAGGAGGTCGATCTTCTCATCTTTCATCTTCTGGACGAGTCGCTTGCGAGAAGCGAAGATTCTGTCGATGCCCGTCTGAATATCTGCAATGATGATACTTTATGGTATACGGTAGTGGTTGTTCTGTAATTGTAAACTGAGATCAATCCTCTCACCGACGGCGCGTGTGGACTGGATGGAGAAGTAATCGGCCGTCGTTTTGTCACCTCGGAGGCTGAAGAGAAGTCCCAGTGCTTTCTGCAATACTAATTTGTTTGTGTGTGATTTTCATGTGTCAACAATTGGCGCAATCGATAGCCCTTGTAATTCAGGCTAGACTCAAATTCATGCTATGAGCACGATTCTGGGTTATTTTGACAAAATTACTCACTTATGACGAATCGCGCATCCTCTTCACCGAAATGTCATTTTTCCTCTCTTTCGAATCGACACATACTTTCGTGATGTTGTGCATCGATCCGAATGTTCTTAGTGGTTCCATCAAGGGCGAGAGTGGTTCCTGAACTCACTTTTGTTGTTTTCAGCTTGACTATTTTTACAATACCATGAAGATATAAAGCTAAAAAGAATGTAAACGTGCATCTCTGAGTATTTCCGTCTGTCTCTTTCCTCCATCGGCGAACACAGTTCCCCAGAGTCCTCGTGCAGCATCGTTCACGATGTCTCCCAGTGAGAAAGGAACCATCTCGTAACCTAAACCAAATGAGGTCTTATCCATTCGTTCGTTTTCCTGACGTCTCCATTTTATGCTCTTCCAAATTCCTCTTTCCTCGTTTATGGACAATCAATTAGAAAAGTGGAAATGGAATACCCTTTGCCCTGAGAGTCTCCACCGCCTCTGTGACCACTCGTTGATTTCCGGGGAGGGGATCGATGTATCCATCCGTCGTGAAGAAGCCTGAAAAGATCAAAGATCAAGTGACTTCTACATGAATTCTGTCTAACCGATTCGAATTCTCCTTCCCTCGTAAAGATCCTCTCTGAAGTCTATTGGGACGCTGAGGGGATCCTGAGAGGAAATGTAGAGACCCGACCAGATTGATCTAAAGATGGTGTCATCAGTGTGAGTGATAAATCTCTCACCTCATAATCTCGACGATTGCATGGGGATCCTGTGCGAGAGGACCCTCAGTGGGCATGCAGAGGGGACGGAGTGGGATGGGTTCTGCCATCTGCAGAGTAGAGAACCGAGTCGCTGAGGGCTGCAGGGAGAACTTATTTATCAAGAAATGGCTCTGTCTCTGTCTCTGTCTCTTTTCTCTTAAAACGAATCTAAATTGTCTCGATACCTTGAATCCGCAACAGCCTGAGTACGCAGCGGGAATGCGAATCGATCCACCAAGATCGGATCCCATTCCAAAGAGGGATCCACCAACACTGACGAGAGCTCCTTCTCCTCCTGAGGATCCCTCGCTTGAACGAGAGGAAGACATGGGGCATGAAGTTGTGCCTGAAGGTCTCGGAATTGGTACTGTATTCTGGGGAGGAGATGGAAACACCGCAAACGGGCTAACCGTAGATCGAGTTTATGCACGTGTAAGTCATGCACGTGGTGGGGATGTTCGTCTTACTAAAGGGTATCCTCCCTGGAATGTAATCGATAATTGCATAATTGATCTATTGGCCAACCATCTCTCCTCAGTTTCATCACTTGGAAAGAATCTTCTCGTGGGATGACGTCGATCTTCTGAACGAGTCCCCACGTACATCGTTGTCCCCCCATCTGGAAGAATTGATGATTGGGAAGATCTATCTAAAGTGATCTACCAACCTCGATCGAGTCTTTGATGCTGATTGGAATCCCGAAGAGGGGAGGCTTCTTGTAGGAGGGATCCCTCACTTTCTTGTCCAACTCCATGGCGTCGTCCAGCGATTGCTACAATATGGAATAGATTGAAAATTAACATTAATGTTCAGCCTTCTAGGGTTACGAAGTCGTTGCGTAAGGATTATAGTGAATGTTAGTGAAGGGATGCATTCATTCTATTGCTCACCTTGATGATAGTGGTGAGGCAGTTCGTCTTCTCATGTGCCCTCACTGCCAATCCATAGTATGCTCTCATTACACTCTCAGCCGTAACTTCTCCCGATTGCAGCGCATCTGAAGAAATAATTAATGAGGTTCTGCTTGTCAATCGTGCACCGAACCTCTGAGTGTTCTGAAGTCCATTCCCTCAATTTTCTTCCTTTCGTCCTCATCGACCTTCTCTGCTTCCTTCTTCGCCCACACGATGTTCTCCTTCCTTTCTTCCACCACTGCAGCGATTTTCGCAGCTGCATTTGCTTTGATCTGCAGATTGACGAAATAAGAGGAATTTAGAATCAACGAAAAGTAGGAAATCAAGAGCATCTTTGGCCCTATGGGCACCGTTGATTGATCCTCCCTAATTTCCATTTCGAGATCCAAAAATGTTGCCTTTTTTCGCAGAATTCTTTTAGTCAGGGCTTTTTTGCTGTTCCCCTCCGACCCACTCATAATCTAATCCCCAATAGTCCTTACCTTCGGCGAAGGTTTCGGCACTTACACACATTTCTTTCCTTGAGTAAGTTCTCCTTCACTTACCTTCTTCCTTTCCATTCTTCTCTGCAATTTCCTCAGCAGAGAGAGAGTGATCAGACCGAGAATCGTGCACTTGGTGGTCAAACTGAAAAGAGATTAGAACTATCGTATCCCTTGGAACATTCCATCGACAGTAGGCACCCCACAAGACATCCCTTCTGCTGTTGCTGTATCAGCTATTGGGGTGTCAGGAAAGTTCGTATAATGCTTCGGAAAAAAGTCAGTTCGCGATCAAATGCAGTGATTGCGCAATCTGTTTGTCAACAATGTATTGCATCATTCTGACGTTGAGTAGTGAGAGGATTTAATCAGTCTCCTAGTTGCTACATTGATTCTTGTGATGGACTCCCATCTCTACCTCCGAGCAGTCTTTCTTCATTACTACCGTCTTGGCCGATCCGTGAAGGAGGCCCACTCTGCCCTGGCCCAGTCGGAAGGAGCTGACGCCCCCTCCATACCCTTCTGCTATAAGTGGTTCTCCCGCTTCAAGAAAGAGAAGTTTGGTCTCGATGATCAACCCCGCTCTTGACGCCCTCCCTCCCTCGATCAGCCTCTCGTTCTCCGCACAAAGAAGCGCAAGCCCATGGCCAGTGTGCGTGAGCTGAAGAAGGATACTGGTACTCCCAGATCAACGGTGTCCGATATCCTCCATCGATCTGGGAAGAAGCCGAAACTCCCACAAGTGATTCCCCATGACCTCTCCCCCGAACAGCTGAAAAATCGTGTTCAAGTCTGTCGGGAATTACTCCATCGTAGATCCAATCTTCGATGGGTCAATTCCATCATCGCTACAGATGAGAAGTGGATCACGTACGATAACCCTGTGAGGAGACTGCAATGGGTGGATGTAGATGAGAAGCCCACGCCCGTCCCGAAGAAGGAAGAGCACGGAAAGAAGGAACTCCTCTGCTTCTTCTTCTCAGTGCTCGGTCCCATCTACTGGGAGATCCTCGCCCCTGGCACCAGCATCAATGCCGACCTCTTCTCGAACAACTGGAAGCTGTCGCGATCAGAGTCCCTCCCAGACTCCTGAACCAGGGCAAAATTCTTCTTCTGATGGACAATGCTCGCCCACATCGAGCGAAGATGACCCAGAAGAAAATGGACGAGCTGAAGACCCCATCCACCGTATTCCCCGGATCTCTCCCCATGCGACTACCACTGCTTCCGCTCTCTCTCTGACTTCTGCAAAGGAAAGAAGTTCAAGAATCGAGATGAAGTTGTGAGGGCTTTCGTGAACTGGGCGGTCTCGAAGAAACCCGCATTCTGGAAGAGAGGAATCGAGACCCTGCCCAATCGCTGGAGGGAGGTAGTGAGAAAGAAGGGGGCATACATTGGTCACTGAGAATTGTAAAGCATTGAATAAAAAATAAAAACAAAAAATTATACGAACTTTCCGGACACCCCAATGTGATGTCAACAGAGAGGATACATACCTGGTTAGAATGAGGAAGGAAGGATGCATAGTGTCGAGTGGATGAGTAACAGTCGGTTGGAGGTGACACCTGAGGTTTGAAACCGTTGAGGCGATAAGCGGATGGGTCGGAATGATACGGTGAGAAACGAATGAAATCATTTGAGCACAAAGGGGTGAGGAAGGAAGTGCACGTATAGTGGAAGGGACGGTAGATAAAGAAATGCAATCTTGCAGAAATGAATTGTTGATGGTTTATGCAGTGAAAACCATTCATCCGGTGAATCGTTCAATGTTTTTCAGCATTTTGAGCACATTTTCAATCAGAATGGTATGCCAAGAGCGAACGAATATAAATGAGTAATGATATTTCGAGAATGAATTTTCGCATTCCGCAACGAATTGTATCAAAATTGTGTCGGTATCGGGGACGAAAATGAGTGAGTAAACCGTTTAGGAAGAGGCACAAGACAACAAGTGATATTGTTTTCGCCACTTTAGCTTGCTGAGAGAGGGAGAGGGATGAGAGGAACGGTGGGTATCTCGAGTATATTGAATAGGGATTGCTAGATCGATACTTTAGAAAATATCTCGGGTAGTTAAGGCCCAGCACTAACAGTTCCGAATAAACAAAAATATTAAAACAAAACAGTGACCAATCCGATTCAGCCAAATGAGACAATAATCTGGAACCTCCAAGGGTTTCGAATGATGAAACTGGTGTTGGATTCCACACTCAAATGCGAGGGAGGGAGGGGGGGGGCGTGTCAGAGGATCACGTTGTCAATCTCGTGAATAACAAAATCACAAGACATTTCCGAGGAAAATGACAAGGAATGAGTAATGAATGGATTCTGCAGAAGGGATATATTTTCATCGGAGAAGGGAGAAATGGTAACTGTTAATCGTAGATGAGATGCAAGAGATGTAATAGGAAACTTTACGGAATTAATTGGAGTATATCTGTGAGGAACCATCCTAGCATGATTCAGGCGCGATATCTGATGTCTTACGATACGGAAGATTGGAAATGGAAGGCATCAGAGAAGGAGGGAAGCTACTATGCCCTCCATGCTGTCTGGCCCTCCCTAGTTCTCTTGAAATAGAAATAAATAAAAAAATATTGCGTGCAATGATGCATCTAACCTCTCATCTCTAGAAGAGAGAACAACAGAGGGAAAGGCGTTGAAGAACCAATTGTATCTAATCTTGCGAGCAGAGTTGAAAAGGTGGGATGATCGAAGAATTAGAAAACAATCTAGATGGGATGGAGTATTGTTAAGCTAGCCGTTATACAAAAATCAAATATGTTTATCCGTAAATTTATCGTTTGAATATCATTTCATCCGCAAAATGTTCGAAGTTCTCCCATCAATTCCAGGGTTCGTCTTGCTTGTCTGGAGGAAAGTGAGGTGCGGGTGTGGAGAGAGGGGATGTCCAGACTGATGGCCTAGGAATGTCGATTTATTAGTGGAAATGGAGTGGGAAATCTCTTACCTTTCTCTGATTCGATTCCTTATTCTTCGCAGTTGATGCACTTGTTGAACATTGTATAAGAAAAAGGATCATCTTAGGTAGCCAGCGGTAAACAATGATAAATCGATTGAAGCACACTTGTGTTGAGGAAAATCGATCAATCGAGGTTTTATTATCATGTGGAAGAGCATAATCATTGACACTACCATTGAGGGAGAAGATTCTCCCCGATTCCTATGCACAGATCCATTGCTTACGTGGTAATGAGAAAGTTCAACGATATTTTCGATTTTGCACTTTCGTAATTCGTTGTGGATTTGCTATTGTTCTTCCCCAGCCTCTTCATTTTCCCACTCTCTCCTTCTAGATTGAATTACTCATTCCATTTCTCCTCTCTTCTCTCTTTCACCATTCATTTCTCTCTCTTCCTCTCATCGAGAGTGGTTTCTTCGCCTCTCCCACTCCTCCATTCTACATGCTCACGTGGAAATGGTTCGTTAATTTAGTATTTAATGTTACGAAGATTAAATACGATCGCATTTATCGACCTTTATCCCCTTTCATGTGCTATGGCTTATGTAAAATTAAATTATACGACATTAATGTCATTACGTTCAATAAAGGGAAACAGTGAATGATACTGACATTTGTTTTTAGTGAGAGGATGTTGCCGAATACTAGGGCAGGAACTAGCCAATATCACACAGTCTCATCTATGGAATGGGGATTACTGTAGCTGGATAGATGATTATATCAGTTCGATTGCAGCAAGAAGAACCGCAAGTTGAGTACGGTGCACAAACGGAAGGCCGATAGTAATCGGACGAAGACCTGTGCTCGCAAGCACAACACTGAGACCAAGAAGTACAGGAGAAAGAAGATCAAGCAGCACGTTCGTTGATCTGTGGTCCTTGTATTTTTATCTTTTACATGACAAATTGTCGCAGTTAAAGACAACTTGGACGGTTTTCGCGAAAAAGTTCTCATCCAAAAAAGACTCCTCTTTTGGTGGTTTACTCTTCAATCGATATTTGCGCGAGTCGTATCAGACGGGGGGATAGCACGATGCGATTCGAGTCGTCAAAGATGGAAGTTGTATCAGCCTGTTCAGATGGGCATTGTCCGTCTCCTCCAGCTGGTCTTCGAAGTGACGCTCCCTGAGCTCTGTAGGTGAGCATCTCTGCTAAAGGCAAATGGGAGTACTGTAACCATATACTGTAGACAGCGCATAATATTGTAGCCGACTAGGGTGAGTTCGATAGGCGGCGATGAGTGCAGAAACTGGTGAGCATACTGGAGCGAAAGGGTTGCTGTAGGGGCGAGGTTGCTTCACTACTCGATATTTTGTAGAGCTGAGCTGATGCGATCCTTCTCGCAACGCCGACGTGACTACGGGATCATGCGCTTCAAGGTTATTTATTGCCGAATTTTTGTGTTAGGCAAATTACAGAGATTAAAGAACAATCGATCAATATTGTGACTTCTTCTGTTCCTCATTCCATAAAAGAATGATTATCAATGGCAGAGGGCAGTCATAGTTTAAAAGGGTTAGAATGAGAATAGAGTAAACTTATTTTACAACACGTTCTCGTCAGCAATTAGCCTTACTTATGCACTTTTTGCTCTCCCTCTCTCTCTATTTCTCTCTCGCGTCGATCGATTATCAGATGCATCTGGCATAGTAGCAACAAATTTCCTTGTAATCTGTTTATCTGCAGACGCCTTCACTCATCGATTTGGTTTACGATCGGCAGACGCACTCGTACAAGGACCATGGAGGGGACCTGCAGAAGATGCTCGAGTACAGAGATCGTGAGCATGCGCCATTTTAATGTTGTATTATAACATCATTGAAGTTTCTCTGGCGCGTTTGCGTAATAGAAGTAAAAAAGAAGATATAGATATAGATTAACTACAATTTTACAGACACTCTTGCACCGCTCAACATCATGAATAGCGTGTTAAACGAAGACTCCCTGCTGCAGAATATCCTCGGCCACGGTAGGGGAAGGATTAAGAATAAACAACGATCTGTAAACAACGATCATTCTTGGCCGCGCGCTCAGAAAAGAGCGGTGTAAGCGACAATTCACCGTTGTAAATAAAGTTCAAACGATCTGGGAAAGTTTACATGGCGAAAGTTTCACCCAAGTGTCCGTATTTTCGGCGCAAGCACCTCATTCGACAGCTCTCGCTCAGATGCATGCACTCTTAAAATTTTACCTGCCCCTTTCCATTCGTTTTCGAGAAAAACACCCTTGAATGTGAATGGTTAAAATTCACATTCAGAAGAAATGAGTTAAACAGATCGATAGAGCTCGAAAAATGAGCCGGGGTCACTCAGAGGTCAATTTTGGTCTATCTGTCACTGAAACCGAGATAACTGCTCTCAAAGTAGGTGGTGCCAAGATCCGACCCGGTGTCATGCAGTCCAAAATGAAATCTGTACAATGCGACTTTGGGGAAGTGTCAGGCATCCCTCAGGATACCCAAATTCGGTTAGCATTCATTTCACGATTTTCCCTCCATTCCCAAGAATGGCGATTCTAGCTCGATTCTCTCGTGAGGGGCGTGATATAAGAATCGAGGAGCAGAGGGATATAGACGCATTTATTATGATAAAAGGTGGAAATATTCCGCCACAATCAACGATGAAGTTATTTCTTTGTTTTACAGAAAGGCAGCCTGTAAGTCAAACTGAAGAAATATCAGATGTGCAACATGATTGGTTGCGAAAAAATCGAGCATGAATAAGACTCACAAGCGCGTAGTACGGCGAAAAGTTCACAAGGCTGCATGCCACTCTTGGAGATCAGAAATCAAGCTGCAGACCTACCAGGTACAATAAAATGAATAAATTCCGATTACTGGTAACATTTCTCGCATTAGATTCGCTAATATACTGGAGACTCCCCACACTATCGAGAGAAAACGAAGGGCTGCACTACTGAGGCAACGGGTATACTCGCCCGCCCCGCCGTCATTATGCTGACGATCGCCACCTCGATGCTGAGCTGAAGAGTAATGAGGAGGACGAGGACGACGCCCTCATTCTCCCGCTACTCAGCAAGGCAGAGGACCTCCTTGTGACCGATGCCAACCTGGAACAGACTGATGTTGAGACGGAATGAACACGGAATATAGCTCACTCGTTTTGTGCAACAATTATTGTTTTTGAAGTGATAAAATAACTATAAGAAAAGAACGATCGTCTATTTGATATTATGTCTATGTGCACACTCGGTACTGATAAATTGTTGATGCTATGTGAAGATGACAGTCTCCGAGGAGTGGAAGAGATACGAGAGAGAAATAAACATTTTAGCTAGATTTGGCGAAATACATGAACCGAATAAAACTCGACAAACAGCCGACTGGAGAGCACGAGTGAAAAAAATACAGATTTGCTTTTTGAGATCTGTTTATCAAGTGAATTGGATGGGTAATGGATGGGTAATCTTCTCTTCGAGAGTCTCCACTCCCCCTTCTCTCACTGCTCTTCCTCTTCCACCGTGTACACGATCGCTTTGAGAGGAGGCCTGAGATAGTTAAATAATTGTTTAATCGGCTAAACATCTTACCTAGGAGGGATGCTCCTTCCGAGAATGGCGATGCGATTGGTGGCGAATCCTCGGTAGGTCCTCTCGCGGAACCTGGGCTTGCACTCTGGATGACGGTCGAGAACCCTGAGCAATCATACGTGAAAATTATTAATCTTTGGTTCCTAATAACCTATTTT
Source organism: Pristionchus mayeri (assembly GCA_036245805.1). Lineage (NCBI taxonomy): Eukaryota > Metazoa > Nematoda > Chromadorea > Rhabditida > Neodiplogasteridae > Pristionchus > Pristionchus mayeri. The sequence continues at coordinate 36,952,637 of BTRK01000006.1, read as the reverse complement.
CAGCAATAAGTGGCAATTCTGAGTAAACAACTAACGCTCGGAAGATAGCCTCTTCGTAGCCTCCAACAGCGAAAGGATATAGAGAGTAGTGGTGGGCCACTCCCAGGAATCCTGAAAAATCGATATTTTTGATTTTTCATCATTCCCTACCGTAGCCGAGTAGGTTCTCCAGCAGGGAGTCTTCCTCTATCACGCTGCTCATGATGTTGAGCGGTGCCTCACATTCTGTAAAATTGCAGTTACTAATAAATATATTTATTGAGTTAAATTTGAGGCCAATAGCAAAATGCAACTTCGTCCTTACTCTCCCATCATGTCAATTCATGAATTATTATATTAATTTTAAAACCATTAAAATCATATGAAGAGTATATGTTCGTTTTCACTTCTATTACGCAAACGCGCCAGAGAAACTTCAATGATGTTATAATACAACATTAAAATGGCGCATCCTCACGGTCGTTGTATTCCAGCATCTTCTGCAGGTCCCCTCCGTGGCCCTCGCACGAGTGCGTCTGCCGATCGTAAACCAAATCGATGAGTGAAGGCGTCTGCAGATAAACAGATTACAAGGAAATTTGTTGCAACTATGCCAGATGCATCTGACAATCGATCGACGCGAGAGAGAAATAGAGAGAGAGGGAGAGCAAAAAGTGGATAAGTAAGGCTAATTGCTGACGAGAACGTGATTTAAAATAAGCTTACTCTATTCTCATTCTAACCCTTTTAAACTATGACTGCCCTCTGCCATTGATAATCATTCTTTTATGGAATGAGGAACAGAAGAAGTGACATTATTGATCGGTTGTTCGTTGATCTATGTAATTTACCGTTGCGAAGATGGCTGCGAACTCCCATCTCCGGGTGAGCACCGAAACATCATGAGCACTCAGCGGATGCTGAAAGAAGTGTACTGTGCTTAGTGATGGGAGTGAAAGAGGGGCTGAAGAGGGGCAAATAGTCGGGCATCGACTTTTCCATTCGTGCCATCATACTTGCATTCCAATTGCTAATTTACCGACTCGGATCACTCACGAAGGCCTCTCTCAGCTGTGGGAAGTGCCTGATGATTGTGGTGGTTGCCTCCTCGGCAGATGAGTAGTAGAGGACGGTTGTGAGCAGGGAGCACAGCCCGCTGAATACCAAGAAATCAAAGATATCAGTTCAAACTAAGTTGATAAAAATCATTTCAGAATATAAAGAGATGCAATTTATAATTTCAAAGATCAAAGATCAGACCTCTTGAGTCGCTCATCGACACTGCGAATAATGCCGTTGAAGATGAAGGGCAGGAAGTGATCATCGTCGAGGATGAGTGCGATTTCCTGAACGGGTGAAGGGAACTGAATAGGGTACAAATTAAATCCATGAATTAATTATCTCTGAATCATTCATTATTTCGTTGAGGGACTTCAAGTTATCGCTTTTAGGGTTCCGCTCACCCAATGGCAAGACTACTGCTGATTTACAAAAAGTTGATAGATCGCGGACTGAATAATTTCGGACTGCATACTACCAACATGGTGTACGTTATTAACATGTGATGCAAAGCCTTTCAGATTATAGCTACCAATCAACATATATTGTGAGCCAGCTTTCGGATGGCTAGAGTATAAACAAGTTAATGAGTGAGGGATCTAGCGGATGCGATAGGAGGCGGGGAAATTGTATAGATACAGTTTGGATAATTCGATTAAGAACACGGTTACGTAGCACGAACCCGCAGCACGATGCCTTGCTGCACGCATGTGGCCATTCGTCTCAACAAAGTGGCTGAAAAGCGGACTTTCGTCTCTGACGTTTAATCTTTGATCTTTGCTCAGTATCACTCACTCGATAGAAGCGTCTTGGTGCAGTGGTCAGCGACCATTCGGAGTCCCATTCGCACAATTCTATCAGCCATCGGAAAGACAAATATTTTATTCCATCTAATAGTGTGCTTTCATCCATTGGAGTGAAATCTCACCTCCGGCTCAATGTCTCCAACGCGAAACATCTCCTCCAGCATCGCGAGTGCCCCGTTTCGTTCCTTCCATGAGAGATCCTGAGAACGGAACAATAGCTGAGGGCCGAGTTCAAGACACGATAGTGGAGGATACTGTAACCCACAGGTTTCTCGAGTAGGTTCAGAATAGCTACAGTCGCTTCGGTGTCCTTGATGCGCTCACTGAATTCAGTCCATGGAACAATGTTCAACGCAGTCTAATCGATCGATGGCTTATTGCGGTTAAGCAGTATACAGTATACCTGTAGCTGAAGGGCGTGCACGTGATGAGACGACGGCCCAGACCCAGCAGCCCACTGCGCACCCTGCATTTCAATTGATTTTAGGTGAACGGGAGTACGGTATCCATGGAATACAGTAGTAGTTGTGAAACTCTTATTTCATCGTTTGGGTTGCAATGATCTTACTTCGGGTTCTTCTCAATGGCGAGTTGATCCCACAACGTGGAGATAACCCAATCGATCGCCTTAATTTTGCACATTAAAAGGCCTAAAGAACAACAACCATAACACAACTTGCCCGATCCGGGATGTTTTCCCCCTTCGACGACTCGGCGGGTGCAATCAACGATAGGAGACTAGCAGCCAGCGGCCCTCTGCAAGATATTATCAATCCAACTTATTACTGTAGGAAATCGCCGTTAGTTCGGAGCGGCAACCTGCGAGGGATTCATTGTCTCACCTCCAGTTCTCATTAGTGCGCAGATTGCAGAGAGCCTTGAGGCGGATGATGAGATGGGAGTGCTGAAGTGACAGAGAGATCAAAGACCAAAGACCAATCTATTACGGCATCTCTTCGTTTTGAAGTACGATTTGCCTCCAATCCCCTCTTGTTGATTGTCCAGTGGAGACGAGCAATCGACGATGCTTTAGTGAATGACGGTCTGAAGAGGGCACGACATCCAGATTACCGTAGCAGGTTGTAATATTACACAGCAATCGAGAACTGACCGCATTGTGAGATGAGCGACCAACCGTCGGAGGAGAAAGAGTAGAGAATGAACGGAGGAGAGGAGGAGAAAGAGAGATCGATCAATTTGATTAAAAAGCGCTCTCTGTAAGACTCACAGAGGGGTGGCACAAGACTTCAAAATGACCGTACCGACTTGCAATTTTCAGGGTGTCATATTTATGGGTAGGGTATGCTCCCATATGATTTGTATGTCTGTAGCTCAACATTTTAACCTACTGATTTTGAAAAATGAAACTCAATTTTCAAGGGCATGCTATACATCATTCGAAAGAGCATGGAAAGTTATGCCTAAAACTATGTTGTCATACAAATTGACGCATGCTCGCTCGACTTATTGCATGAAATGAGCGCTTTCAAACAGTTTTCGGGATAGAAGACAGTGATTCTAACAATTTTTATGAAAACTTTTTGAAAACAGCAGATACAGAATTAATTTCTCTATCGACCTATCTAATTAATTACACAAATTTCAGGTTCCAGTTATGTGAAACAATCGAGTTAATGTACAACATTCGTCGATTTTCTATCAACCATTCGTCGAAGGTTCAGATATTGTGCGATGCATGATGTTTTGCCAATTTTTTATTTCTTCTCAAATCAATATTTTAGAGTGTAAAATATATTTCGAATACTAATTGTTCATTTTCGATGTAGCTGTGAGCCATATGTTGATTCCTGAAGTGGATGGCAGCGTCCACCAACTCGAATACAAGGACGAGGATGGTGTACCGAAGGTTGAGAAGAGATACCCACACAAGTATAAAAACCGATCGGTCAGATACAAGGAGAGCGCGAGGAAGGACTGAGAATGGATCGAAAATCACCCCTGAAGAAACGCATGCTTTCGGAACGAATTTCCGATATATCTAAGAGTGTCTCCGCAGATGAAAGTGTGAACAGTCGCCAGATCGCGTCTCTCTGCAGCAGAAGCACTAGTGACCGAAAAGAAAAAAAATCCTCCAAGTTTTCCATGAAGGAGGAAGATAGCGTCTTAGAAGGAAACTAGAGGGAGAGGAAAGCGACAGGTGGAGGCAGTTATGGTGAGAATGATGTAGAATATATTGATAAGAACCTTATCTTTCTCGGACTTTCTCGAAGACTAGATACCTCTAAGTTGGGACGACTACATCAAGATGAAGATTTCTTTCACATTTTGAGGACGTGGTCATAATCGAGGCCTCTAGGGGTGGAGTCACGCCTTCCCTTCACGTATAAAAAGGGAAGATCCAGGCATAAATCACAACACAATTCGACTCTCCCATCCGCAGCGTCTTCTTCTCCTCACTCTTCCCTTCTTTTCTTCCCCCCCCCCCACTTCGTGACCTCCCCTCTACCGTAATCTCTCTGTCACCACACTACAATCTACATAGGCACATATCGGACCCTTTTTAGAACTGAATTGAATTAGGGATGCCTAGACCGGAAATGAAGATCTCCATTCAAGAGTGAATGATTTGCAATCAATGTGCAGAGCATTCACCCTTGCATCTTTTCAGAGAATTATCAAAAAAAAAGGTGTGAGAAAGTGGAATTTTTCGAAATCGTTATCGGTTGAGATCCGTGGTGTTGACATTGCGATCAGAAATAGGAGCAGAGGCGAAGAAATGGAAGACGAAGATGAACACGAAGAAGAATAAAACAACGTTGAGACTAGCAGAGGTGAATTTGAAGACTAGTATAGATGAAGTTTAAGAAGACTATTGATGCAAGCAGACTAATCCAACCACTGCACAGACTACTTCCACCCTTTGCCCACATCAGTAAACGATGCTCTCCTCCCACAGTATGCCCACCCTCCCACATTTGCGTGCGTCAACGAAACAGTTTCTCAATCAACCTTTATTCAGGGGTTGTATTCGATGGGGAGGTTCTTTCTGCGGACCATTCCGTCTCCCTGGAACCACTCGCGGCGGAACTGCTTGGCGGCGCCGTCGGGGGTGTTGGTCCACTCGATTGTCACACGATCGTTGTTGGTGTCCTGGAAAGAACAGATAAGGTTACGGTGGAAGAACGAGATTCGAGAGGGGTCATGGCAGGCTACAGTAATCCAACGATAGCTAGAGGACAGCAAAGATACGATACTGTGGCTACAGTAAGACAAGCGATCCAGTAAGAGTGTTAGTAAAGTGGTACTACAGAGATCTAGCTAATAGAATGTCATAGGTGGATGGATAGAAGAGGGCTACGATAGGTCGAGGGAGAAACCGCACCTCCTGTCCGTAGGCGAAGGCGTCGCAGGAGACGGCGATGAGGGCGTTCTCCTTGGGGTCGAGCACTCCAGCGGCGGGGTCGACTCCGAGTCTCTTCATGTTGGTAGTCTTGAAGGCCCATCCGATGCGGCGAGCGGAAGAGTTGGTGACCTTGAAAGCGAGGGATTACGGTAGATCAATGGGTGGTTGAGTAGTGGAGCAGGTCAGAAAGGAAAGAAAGAAGGATATCCTACAGGGGAGGGGTATGGTAGTCCAGGCTGGAGGGGACGATACCTTGATGTGGTAGGTGTGCTTGTCATCATAGGGGGCGTTGAAGACGATCTTGGTGCCGGGCTGGGTGGGGATATCTCCGGGAGGGACGGACTGGGCCATAGTGACGTTGACGCGACGTTGACGTATAGTGACGTTGACGACGTGAGGGGAGACCGATCGGAGGTGGTTATATAGGCGAGAGTGGATTGATTAGCATGGGCTTGTGCGAGTCAAATTGAGGGATCAGAAACGAGATAGGAGACTCTCTTCGATGAATTCTCACAAAGGGTTGTGAAAGGGCAATGGAAAATGGAGGTAATGAATGGGACACGTGCTTTTGTTGAAATTACAAGGCAAATACGGGTAGGCTTCCTTGTGGCTGATGTGAGATGTAAAGTAGAGGTTACGATAGGCTTTCTGTAGCTGTTCAAGTACAGTAATCAACAGAGGTTGATACGGTAGGCAAAGGTATTTCTATTAAAATACACCAGTTCTCGATCATCTCGTGAGTACCGTACCTCATGAACTTCTGAAGAACACCGTAGAGGCCGTAAAAACCGACGTCCGACGAATGTCCATCTACAGATGAGCGAGAAGGAAGTGAGACAGGTATTGGACATCAATTTAATCTAGTAATGGGACTAATAATTCAGATAATTTCCACTGCCATCAAAGAGAGATTCCGGGCAATCCGCATTTGCTACGGCCCCATGATGTACTTCAGCCACAGAGGTACTCTTTCATTTTGTTCCATTTTTTCTTAAAGATAGAGTGAGGGAATAAAGGGGGTTTTACAGACTCCAAAACGGAATTTAGTATGTATTATGCTTGGAGAATGGATCTGACATTCTCGACCTATTTGAAGACCATTCGATTGCAGTGGACGATCAGCATAATTGTTCAGAGTACTGCCTCCTTGTTCAAGGAAACGGAACGTGCAATCCCGTTAGTTCATGCATCTCAAATGGTGCGTATCAAACGATACGTATGTTAAGGAGTGCTACACGCGTGGATGCCTGTTCGACTTCGGTGACTACCCTAGTCATCCTTTCCGTCAGTGGGGAGGGATGTCTTGCTCGTGAGTTCCCTCTCTTCTCTCTTACTTCCCTTCTCACTCTCCTTTGAGAATTTCATATTGCAGAGCGGACGGAAGATGCGACTCGGACTACTTCCTTCAGGGCTGCTCGGATGGACGCATCCTAGAGGGTGGATACCACCATCAGGTTAGTCTTTATACCTTAGTAGTCATGAGTACTTCTCCACTTCACTCCATTTAATGTGTATCTCAGTACTCTTCCTATGATTATGGTAATCGGATAATTCAGTACATTCACTTGTACGATTCGTTCCTTTCTTCATACAGAAGTATTGGAGAATTCGGCATGAATCTCATGCAAGAAATGGAAGAGTGAGTCATTCTCTTATCAGAACTAGTCGCTTTTATTAGCACCACTAAGTTGCCGTTTCTAGATTCGAGATGAATCTCAAAAACATGTATGAATTCAATGGCGGTGTATATCTTCCCTGGATATTGTTTTGCGAAACCCGAACGTCAACTATGGTGAGAATTTTATTCAGTTAAAGAGACGAAGAGAAATGAGATATCATATGACACATGGATTGTATATGAGGCCGTTTGCCTAAGAATCGAGCAGATCCGAGTGTTTCTGGCACAGGCCAAAAATTTCAATTCTATCCAACTTTGTGTTTTGGGGTTATCGAAGGTGCTGAAAACGATAGGCATATTCATTTTGCTCCTGGAGCCTTCGTTGGATCCAGACGGCGTCACGTTGAAATCACGTTTTTACACATATCTGACCTTACGGAGGTGCTAATTTCACGCGACTAAGGTTTCCCGGGGAGAATTTGATGGTGATCACACTTATCTATTTCATTTTTTATGATTTAATAAAATTATTTTTAAAAATTCAACTTTTCGCATTGGCAAAAGTAAGTTGAGAGACATACATCAAAAGAACCGGCTTGAAGAGAGGATTGAGAATCTGTGTTTACAGCCAATTTCATGCATCGGTTCGAAAGATTGGAGCGAAATAGTGAGCGCCGATTGACGAAATACGATGCGTCCACTCGTCTCCCCCCTTCCCTCCCCCTGGCAGTCTCCCCGCTCTCTCTCATCCACACACTCTCTCGCCTCTCTTGCCGATCTGGGCTCACTATTCCACTCCAATCTTTCGAACCGATGCACGAAATTGGCTGTAAACACAGATTCTGAATCCTCTCTTCAAGCCGGTTCCTTTGATGTATGTCTCTCAACTTACTTTTGAAATGCGAAAAGTTGAATTTTTAAAAATAATTTTATTAAATCATAAAAAATGAAATAGATAGGAGTGATCACCATCAAATTCTACCCGGGAAACCTTAGTCGCGTGAAATTAGCACCTTGGGGAGGTCAGATATGTGTAAAAAGGTGATTTCAACGTGACGCCGTCTGGAACCAACGAAGGCTCCAGGAGTAAAATGAATATGCCTATCGTTTTCAGCACCTTCGATAACCCCAAAACACAAAGTTGGAGAGAATTGAGATTTTTGGCTTGTGCCGGCACTTGCTCGATTCTTAGGCAAACGGCCTCATATCCATTATCAATTTTGATCGTTTCAGGCATTGTACAACCAGAGAATGGCATTCTTCAGAGTCATTAATGGCTTCTTCGATCCCACTGGCGCTAAGGTTAGTATTCCCCTCACGCACAAGTATCATTTTCGGCCGACGTCATCGATAACGTTTGACTATATATTGTACTTCGTCTTCTACATCGGCTTATGATGATGCCGTCTACGACGACTTCCTTGACCAGATCGAGAACGCGCTGCACGACACTCCGGCAGGATACATGCCAGTTTTGGTCGGGGATTTCAACTGTAGAGTCGCAAAGGAACCTGGCAATGAAAGATTTGTCGGTGAATTTGCCTCTCCGACCCCGAACTCACGTGGGCGCTCTTTTGCAGAGACCTGCGTGAGGAACAAATTGCGCATCCAAAACACCTTCCCCAAGCGACGTCGAGGAAGAATCTGGACTTGGCGTTCCCCTAACGGCTCCACATTCAACCAAATTGACTTCGTAGCATCGCCCATCACAGCGAGAGTTGTCAATTGTGGAGTCGTTGGACAGTTCGAATTCGACTCCGACCATCGTCTCGTCCGACTCACCCTCTCTCTCCCCAACAAGGTGCGGCATAAAAGATGCAGGGAGCGGCTGGATTTCGATAAAGTCGCTTTTACTGCCAATGCGAACCTTCTCGCATCAATGCCCCTTGCTCGTCCATCCTCAGCCACAGACGCCTTCCACAAGATACAAGCGTTTGCAAAGACAGCAGCAACCAACTGTTGGAGAAAGAGGCAATCGCCACCTTGGATCTCTCCCGCAACTCGGAAACTCCTTGCTCAACGCCATCTACTTCGATCATCCCTGCAATCCAATGTCGAATATTCCTTGTCATGCAAAACAGCCCGAAGCAACCTCGTAGACGATATCAAGAGAAGGAAAGAGAACCAGGCAAAACAAGCTGCAATGAAAGGAAGAAGCATCGTCAAAGAGATGCTCAAACTGCGCTCGTCTCGTAAACGACTTCTCGTTCCTGACCCAGTCTCTGGCGCCCTTTCCCAAGATGCGACTAAGACTGCCGTCCAAGTTTACTACGGGGAACTCTACAAACGCGCAGTGAACATTCCCTTGGCCGTGCCTCCTTCTCCCGAACCATTGCCACTCTTCCTTCCAGATGAAACGAGGCATGCTCTCTCGCTTCTCAAGTGCGGGCATTCCCCTGGATCCGATGGTATCCTCCCTGACATGCTTTACCACTCAAGAGAGCACCTTGCCCCATTCTTCGCTGATCTACTGAATCGCCTCGTAGCAGGAGACCAAGTACCTGGAGATTTGGTTGAAGCAGTTGTGTCCCTTCTTCACAAAAAGGGCGACCCAACAGATATCGGAAACTTCAGACCAATCTCGTTGCTTAACGTATCCCTCAAGACAATCACTCGCGTTGTTCTCAAACGAATCGAATCATCAATTGAAGAGGCTGAATCGCACACTCAGACCGGATTCCGGAAAGGTCACTGCACTCTCAACAATCTTCACTCGATCAAACAACTCGCAGAACGCACGCACGAATACGGAATGCACCTCTACTTGGGATTCGTGGATTTTCGGAAGGCATTTGACTGTGTGGAATGGAACTCTGTTTGGCACGCACTGTGGATCGCTAGAGTGCACCCGACTCTAATCCATCTCTTGCGTCGCCTCTACGAATCTTCCTCTACTCTCATCCGTGTCAACGAGGATTTGGTTCCAGTTGAAGTGCGGAGAGGAGTTCGCCAAGGAGACACTCTCTCCCCATGTCTCTTCAATGCCGTCTTGAGATACGCTATGAATGAAATCGATTGGGAGAACAACGGAATATCGATCGATGGCCGCAACCTGAGTCACTTAGAGTACGCAGACGACATTGTTCTAATCGCAAAGAGTCGCCCCGAACTGGAGAACATGATGAAGAAACTTATGGAGGCTTGCGCGCGCGTTGGTCTTGAAGTAAATCCATCCAAGACCGTACTTCTAACCTCGTGCACCTCCACCCGAGCACCCATTGTCATCGACAATCTGAAGTTCAACTTTGCCGAATCCACCACCTATCTAGGCGGAAGAATCTCACTTCCCCTTGACTACTCAGCAGAACTTGAGCACAGAATTCGTCTGGGTTGGTTCGCATGGAGCAAGCTCTCGTACCTCCTCTCTTCACGCATTCTACCGATGAAAACAAAGCGGCGCCTTTTCAACAGTTGTGTCATGTCTACGATACTCTATGGCAGCGAGCTATGGGCCCTACGAGCAAGTGACAAGGAGCGACTAAGTGTGACTCAGCGTAAGATGGAGCGGAAAATGCTCGGAATCAGCTTGCGAGATCGATGGAGGAACGTGAACATCCGCAACGCAACAGGAGTCCGTGACTGGAATCAGGAGGCTATGAGAAGGAAGGCAATTTGGGCGTTGAAACTGCGACGAATGGATATGGAAGAATGGAGCAGAGCGACTACTATGTGGATACCTTACAACAGGACGCGCTCACCGGGTCAGCCTAAACCCCGATGGAGAGATGATCTCAGAAGAACTATTGGAGCGAGATGGTGGAACGCAACTGCTGAAGAATACCGACCCTTCCTCATCTTGCGTTAACGCATGACGTGATAAAATATATATATTACCCCTTGAACCCAGTCCAAAAATGCCAGGCTTCGGTCAAGGCAGACATCAAGGAGCATCGAAGGAGGGTCATGCTGAAGGCTGCCGAGGAGAAGAAGTCACTGAAGAAGGCGAAGATGTCGTTATCCAAGGGAAGGACCCCGATGGATGCAGTGCTAGATCGATCCGGAGTGCCCATCACCAGTCGAGCAGGCATTGAAGAGCGGGCGAAGGAGTTCTACTCGGACCTCTTCCGCTCGGACATTCCTGTCCCAAGGTGCGCCTCCCCACCAGCAGACACTCCATTGCCCATCCTACCTTCGGAGATTCGATCCTCCATTGCAAGAACGAAGAAGGACGGAGCACCCGGACCGGACAGAATCAGTGGAACGATGCTCAGGCACGGCGGACCGTTTCTGCACTCGCTCCTCGCCCGTCGATTCACTCGATACCTCGTCGACCAGGACTTCCCCAGCCAATGGAAGGCATCCAACTCCATCCTCATCCACAAGAAGGGTGATAGGAGCGATCTCAACAACTATCGCCCTATCGCCCTCCTCTCAATCCCATACAAGCTCTTCACCAAGGTGCTCGTAACGCGGATGGAGAGGACGTTGGACGATGCTCAGCCGGTGGAGCAAGCGGGATTCCGTCGCCGATTCGGATGTGTGGATCATATCCACACGCTCGCCACCATCATCGAACACCACCGAGAATTCCACCTTCCACTCGGTCTCGTCTTTGTCGATTACTGCAAGGCTTTCGACAGTGTGGAAGTGCCCGCCGTGCTGAATGCCCTCACGCGATCAGGAGTCGACCCTTCCTATGTACAGTGCCTTGAGTAGCTGAACACTGGTTGCTACACCGAGATGAAGCCTTTCGACCGCCCAGTTCGCATCCCCATCGGCAAGGGAGTGCGCCAAGGAGACACTATCTCCCCCAAATTGTTCACGGCAGCCCTGCAGGACTGCATGAAGGATCTCGATTGGAGCGATGACGGCGTCGTCATCGATGGGAAACGACTCTCCCATCTACGATTCCCGATGATATCGTGTTGATAGGGACCGATACGGCTACTCCGGAGAGGATGCTGAGCGAACTGGCGGATTCTGGACAGAAGATTGGCCTCACTATCAACAGAAAGAAGACCCAGCTGATGAGGAACGCATGGTGCCCCGGCCCGGTCATCTCCCTTCACGGCGACCCTCTCGAGGAGACTGATGCATACGTGTACCTTGGACGAGAGCTAAGAGGCGACGGGTCCATCCGGACGGAACTTATGAGGAGAAAGCGAGCAGCTTGGGCCGCACTTGGAAGCATCCGAGAAGTAACGTTACAACTGCAAGACGCGAAGCTGCGAGCCTCCCTCTTCGATTCGCATGTTCTATCTGCCCTCTGCTACGCTGCTGAAACCTGGCCTCTCACGAAGACTGTCATCACCTTCATCCAGACAACACATCAAGCGTTGGAGCGGTCACTCATCGGTACAAGCCTGCACGTGATGAGGCAATCGAAGCAAAGCAGTGAAGACATCCGCCGCCTCTCCCTCCTTACCGACCCAGTGGAATACGTCAGGAGATCGAAGCATAGATGGGCGGGCCACGTTCTGAGAAGAGACGACGACAGATGGTCAACAAGGGTCACTCAGTGGTTCCCCTCCCCCGAACTCATTCGCCCACCGGGGAGACCGCCTGCTCGATGGAGAGACTCGATCGAGGAGTATGCCAAGATGCCCTACGCTACCGGACGATCGACGAGATCTTCAGCTTCGAGAGCCCCCTACCGTCATTGGACTACGCGCGCGCGCGATAGAGAAGACTGGCGGAATTGTGATCCACGCGGCACCGGCCGTTGAAGATGGATCTTCTAAGTATCTAAGTAAGTAAGTATCGTTTTCAGCACCTTCGATAACCCCAAAACACAAAGTTGGAGAGAATTGAGATTTTTGGCTTGTGCCGGCACTTGCTCGATTCTTAGGCAAACGGCCTCATATCCATTATCAATTTTGATCGTTTCAGGCATTGTACAACCAGAGAATGGCATTCTTCAGAGTCATTAATGGCTTCTTGGATCCCACTGGCGCTAAGGTTAGTATTCCCCTCACGCACAAGTATCATTTTCGGCCGACGTCATCGATAACGTTTGACTATATATTGTACTTCGTCTTCTAATCACTGTTTATCAGACCCACGAGGTACTCGATGGAAAGGTAAATGCCGTCTGGCATTTCTCACGCGTCTCTCCGAAGATCGTGAGTAGCCATTTATTCCTAATAATGAACAATAGGGACTTTATTATTTTAAAATGTATTGCTTCCCGTAGAATATGAAGTTTTGTGAATGGCAATTGGAAGTGTAAATTCAGGATTTAATTCTCATAATTGCAGACTTCATCAACTCAAATCAACGAGTTAAATGAGATGAAGAAGAAAGACGATTGTCGAGAGCAATTTAAGTTCATCAAGAAGATTCCGTTTTTGGAGAACAAATGGATTCAGAAAATGATTGGCCTAGTTTTGGGTATTTTTATATCGTTTCGGTATAAGCTTCATCGACTTCATCGGCGTTGAACAACTGATAAAATGTTAAGCCATTTACCCCTTGAACCCAGTCCAAAAATGCTTTAAAATTATTCACATAGAAAAACACTAAATGCCCTTTCACGATGGATTGCTAGATTGAATGCCTAAACCAACACCCCCCCCCCCACTCCAAAAACTCTTAAGTTATTTCCGCCAAAAAAATCTCATTTAAGATTTTTTTATCATCGTCCATTGTCCTTTCCGAGTTAAAGGGATGCTCCGGGGAATGTTCAGTCACCCATAGTGACAGTGTGGATATCGTAGAGGCCACTCACCCGATCCGAAATCACTTTGTACGAAGTTTCACAGACGCCTCTGGGCCTATTTACATATGCGCAAAGTTCATTGAAAGCGCAGGGTAGCGCCTGGTTCGTTTATGTTTCCCTCGTTCTACATACGTTTCAGCTCATTCTTGGGGCAAAATCGCTACAGTTTCCCATTGCGGGCGCAGAATTTTCGTGGTGGGACTCCCTAGCATTTATTCCAGTGAGCACTCCTTTAATAAACAAACTTTGGACGATTTTGCACTTGTCTACATTCATTTTTGTTTCAAATATTACTGGCGAACCACATTTGTGCTAAGGGACTTTGGTCGCAGATTGTCCGGTAGCGTAGAACACAGTGATGAACTCCTCGATGGAATCAGTCCTTTGTAAACGACATAAGAAGTATATATATCGGAAATCAATTGCATTGGAAATTGCTAAGTACAATAAAAATTACGGTGTAACTTTATTAACAGTTCTACATTTTTCGAGTAGTGGTCTGACTCTCCTTGGTCCTAGTTCGGATGAGAAGTACGACGTCATGTTGCCTTTGATATATCAAAGGCGGCATGACGTCATAGTTCTCATCCCACCTAGTTCCCTCTCCTCATTTTGAAAAATGAGTAGATTCAAACCATTCTGGGGATGTTTCAGGCGCGCTAAATATCAGCTATTTAGTGCACCTGAAACGACAATTCTTCATTCTATACACTCTCTCGGTGAGAGAGCACGCAGGAAGAAGTAGTATCCCTACTAGGATGACTTCGCAAGAAATGACTCCCTTCATTCTGCGTGCCCTCTCTATGGATGGGGCTGTTTAAAGGTCCCAGCCATGGATTTGTTCGCTCCACCCCCCACAATCTCTTTATTAGCAAATACTCGAGGGGAGATCGGCATACTTCTCCGAATCATTCGTAAACTTAGACGAGGGGAGCTGCAACGATGAGAATGAATCGATGTATTCATCATCTAAACAATAGACAAAAACTTTCTCTTGTGAAGCAATCTACCGTTAATAATAAAGTTATTCCTCTTATTGATGGCTAAGCGTAGATACTCACGACTAGGAGAAGTGCTCGTTGGCCTATTCGCTTGGGAATGTCGAAGGTCCTAAAGAAATAAGATTAGAACAAAACAACAGTAAAGAGTGCTAACCTTGGTGTTCCTAGTGTCGAAGAAGCCATCTTTGACCATGAAGAAGGCGTGAGTCTCGTGGTGCCATGCCTGCGAAGATTTGAATTGTTATCTCCTCCCATTCTTGGACCGGTAAATGACTCACCAGAACACTTGCTGCAGAAGTTGATGGGCCGGTACCAGAGGATGTCCTGCAATGTCCGACAATCAGTGAGTGAATGAGATGTGAGATGACAGCAGTGAGAAAGTGGAAGAGGATACTGACAAGGAGGATAAATTACTCACCTGATGGAGGAATCCATCCTCCAGGTCGCATCCCTCCGAAAAGCCCTGAAGGAAGCAGTCCGAATCGCAGCAACCGTCCTTTCTGCATTCAGAAAAATCTTTTTCTCGGCAAAGTCGAATGGCCATTCGAGTTCTACGAAATAAGGGAGGGAACTCACGGGCAGGCCATCTCTCCACAGTAGTTGAAAGGAAGATTGGGGCAGCCGCCAGGGTCGAAGGGACCTCGAGTGTAAAACTCCTAAATAGAGTGTTGCTTGATCAAACAAGATACCCTAATATGACTCACGAGGTGGGGGCGGACAAAACCTAAATGACCAAAAGCTCAAAAAATAACAGCTCACTAGGAAGTTGCGATATGAACTTGGGAGTTATTGCGTTGTTACTAGTATGCCCTCCTCTACGTCACCATAGTTAAATGTTCTAACTAGGCGATGTTGAGTTTCACCCCACACTTATGTATAGGGGTTCATGGTCTAAAATATCGAATTTGGGTGGAAATTCGTGGTTAGTTAAACACCAAATACCGTAATCAATCAATTTCTACGCCACGTGGTAGCAGTAGTTTCCGGGGCACTGGAACACCGAGTAGTTGCCTTATGTGGTGTTTATCTAACCATGAATTTCCACCCAAATTCGATATGTTAGACCATGAACCCCTATACATAGGTGAGGAATGAAACTCAACATCGCCTAGTTAGAAGATTTAACTACGGTAATGTAGAGGAGGGCATACTAGTAACAACGCAATAACTCCCAAGTTCATATCGCAACTTCCTAGTGAGCTGTTATTTTTTGAGCTTTTGGTCATTTAGGTTTTGTCCGCCCCCACCTCGTGAGTCATATTAGGGTATCTTGTTTGATCAAGCAACACTCTATTTAGGAGTTTTACACTCGAGGTCCCTTCGACCCTGGCGGCTGCCCCAATCTTCCTTTCAACTACTGTGGAGAGATGGCCTGCCCGTGAGTTCCCTCCCTTATTTCGTAGAACTCGAATGGCCATTCGACTTTGCCGAGAAAAAGATTTTTCTGAATGCAGAAAGGACGGTTGCTGCGATTCGGACTGCTTCCTTCAGGGCTTTTCGGAGGGATGCGACCTGGAGGATGGATTCCTCCATCAGGTGAGTAATTTATCCTCCTTGTCAGTATCCTCTTCCACTTTCTCACTGCTGTCATCTCACATCTCATTCACTCACTGATTGTCGGACATTGCAGGACATCCTCTGGTACCGGCCCATCAACTTCTGCAGCAAGTGTTCTGGTGAGTCATTTACCGGTCCAAGAATGGGAGGAGATAACAATTCAAATCTTCGCAGGCATGGCACCACGAGACTCACGCCTTCTTCATGGTCAAAGATGGCTTCTTCGACACTAGGAACACCAAGGTTAGCACTCTTTACTGTTGTTTTGTTCTAATCTTATTTCTTTAGGACCTTCGACATTCCCAAGCGAATAGGCCAACGAGCACTTCTCCTAGTCGTGAGTATCTACGCTTAGCCATCAATAAGAGGAATAACTTTATTATTAACGGTAGATTGCTTCACAAGAGAAAGTTTTTGTCTATTGTTTAGATGATGAATACATCGATTCATTCTCATCGTTGCAGCTCTCCTCGTCTAAGTTTACGAATGATTCGGAGAAGTATGCCGATCTCCCCTCGAGTATTTGCTAATAAAGAGATTGTGGGGGGTGGAGCGAACAAATCCATGGCTGGGACCTTTAAACAGCCCCATCCATAGAGAGGGCACGCAGAATGAAGGGAGTCATTTCTTGCGAAGTCATCCTAGTAGGGATACTACTTCTTCCTGCGTGCTCTCTCACCGAGAGAGTGTATAGAATGAAGAATTGTCGTTTCAGGTGCACTAAATAGCTGATATTTAGCGCGCCTGAAACATCCCCAGAATGGTTTGAATCTACTCATTTTTCAAAATGAGGAGAGGGAACTAGGTGGGATGAGAACTATGACGTCATGCCGCCTTTGATATATCAAAGGCAACATGACGTCGTACTTCTCATCCGAACTAGGACCAAGGAGAGTCAGACCACTACTCGAAAAATGTAGAACTGTTAATAAAGTTACACCGTAATTTTTATTGTACTTAGCAATTTCCAATGCAATTGATTTCCGATATATATACTTCTTATGTCGTTTACAAAGGACTGATTCCATCGAGGAGTTCATCACTGTGTTCTACGCTACCGGACAATCTGCGACCAAAGTCCCTTAGCACAAATGTGGTTCGCCAGTAATATTTGAAACAAAAATGAATGTAGACAAGTGCAAAATCGTCCAAAGTTTGTTTATTAAAGGAGTGCTCCCTGGAATAAATGCTAGGGAGTCCCACCACGAAAATTCTGCGCCCGCAATGGGAAACTGTAGCGATTTTGCCCCAAGAATGAGCTGAAACGTATGTAGAACGAGGGAAACATAAACGAACCAGGCGCTACCCTGCGCTTTCAATGAACTTTGCGCATATGTAAATAGGCCCAGAGGCGTCTGTGAAACTTCGTACAAAGTGATTTCGGATCGGGTGAGTGGCCTCTACGATATCCACACTGTCACTATGGGTGACTGAACATTCCCCGGAGCATCCCTTTAACTCGGAAAGGACAATGGACGATGATAAAAAAATCTTAAATGAGATTTTTTTGGCGGAAATAACTTAAGAGTTTTTGGAGTGGGGGGGGGGGGGTGTTGGTTTAGGCATTCAATCTAGCAATCCATCGTGAAAGGGCATTTAGTGTTTTTCTATGTGAATAATTTTAAAGCATTTTTGGACTGGGTTCAAGGGGTAAATGGCTTAACATTTTATCAGTTGTTCAACGCCGATGAAGTCGATGAAGCTTATACCGAAACGATATAAAAATACCCAAAACTAGGCCAATCATTTTCTGAATCCATTTGTTCTCCAAAAACGGAATCTTCTTGATGAACTTAAATTGCTCTCGACAATCGTCTTTCTTCTTCATCTCATTTAACTCGTTGATTTGAGTTGATGAAGTCTGCAATTATGAGAATTAAATCCTGAATTTACACTTCCAATTGCCATTCACAAAACTTCATATTCTACGGGAAGCAATACATTTTAAAATAATAAAGTCCCTATTGATCATTATTAGGAATAAATGGCTACTCACGATCTTCGGAGAGACGCGTGAGAAATGCCAGACGGCATTTACCTTTCCATCGAGTACCTCGTGGGTCTGATAAACAGTGATTAGAAGACGAAGTACAATATATAGTCAAACGTTATCGATGACGTCGGCCGAAAATGATACTTGTGCGTGAGGGGAATACTAACCTTAGCGCCAGTGGGATCCAAGAAGCCATTAATGACTCTGAAGAATGCCATTCTCTGGTTGTACAATGCCTGAAACGATCAAAATTGATAATGGATATGAGGCCGTTTGCCTAAGAATCGAGCAAGTGCCGGCACAAGCCAAAAATCTCAATTCTCTCCAACTTTGTGTTTTGGGGTTATCGAAGGTGCTGAAAACGATACTTACTTACTTAGATACTTAGAAGATCCATCTTCAACGGCCGGTGCCGCGTGGATCACAATTCCGCCAGTCTTCTCTATCGCGCGCGCGCGTAGTCCAATGACGGTAGGGGGCTCTCGAAGCTGAAGATCTCGTCGATCGTCCGGTAGCGTAGGGCATCTTGGCATACTCCTCGATCGAGTCTCTCCATCGAGCAGGCGGTCTCCCCGGTGGGCGAATGAGTTCGGGGGAGGGGAACCACTGAGTGACCCTTGTTGACCATCTGTCGTCGTCTCTTCTCAGAACGTGGCCCGCCCATCTATGCTTCGATCTCCTGACGTATTCCACTGGGTCGGTAAGGAGGGAGAGGCGGCGGATGTCTTCACTGCTTTGCTTCGATTGCCTCATCACGTGCAGGCTTGTACCGATGAGTGACCGCTCCAACGCTTGATGTGTTGTCTGGATGAAGGTGATGACAGTCTTCGTGAGAGGCCAGGTTTCAGCAGCGTAGCAGAGGGCAGATAGAACATGCGAATCGAAGAGGGAGGCTCGCAGCTTCGCGTCTTGCAGTTGTAACGTTACTTCTCGGATGCTTCCAAGTGCGGCCCAAGCTGCTCGCTTTCTCCTCATAAGTTCCGTCCGGATGGACCCGTCGCCTCTTAGCTCTCGTCCAAGGTACACGTATGCATCAGTCTCCTCGAGAGGGTCGCCGTGAAGGGAGATGACCGGGCCGGGGCACCATGCGTTCCTCATCAGCTGGGTCTTCTTTCTGTTGATAGTGAGGCCAATCTTCTGTCCAGAATCCGCCAGTTCGCTCAGCATCCTCTCCGGAGTAGCCGTATCGGTCCCTATCAACACGATATCATCGGGAATCGTAGATGGGAGAGTCGTTTCCCATCGATGACGACGCCGTCATCGCTCCAATCGAGATCCTTCATGCAGTCCTGCAGGGCTGCCGTGAACAATTTGGGGGAGATAGTGTCTCCTTGGCGCACTCCCTTGCCGATGGGGATGCGAACTGGGCGGTCGAAAGGCTTCATCTCGGTGTAGCAACCAGTGTTCAGCTACTCAAGGCACTGTACATAGGAAGGGTCGACTCCTGATCGCGTGAGGGCATTCAGCACGGCGGGCACTTCCACACTGTCGAAAGCCTTGCAGTAATCGACAAAGACGAGACCGAGTGGAAGGTGGAATTCTCGGTGGTGTTCGATGATGGTGGCGAGCGTGTGGATATGATCCACACATCCGAATCGGCGACGGAATCCCGCTTGCTCCACCGGCTGAGCATCGTCCAACGTCCTCTCCATCCGCGTTACGAGCACCTTGGTGAAGAGCTTGTATGGGATTGAGAGGAGGGCGATAGGGCGATAGTTGTTGAGATCGCTCCTATCACCCTTCTTGTGGATGAGGATGGAGTTGGATGCCTTCCATTGGCTGGGGAAGTCCTGGTCGACGAGGTATCGAGTGAATCGACGGGCGAGGAGCGAGTGCAGAAACGGTCCGCCGTGCCTGAGCATCGTTCCACTGATTCTGTCCGGTCCGGGTGCTCCGTCCTTCTTCGTTCTTGCAATGGAGGATCGAATCTCCGAAGGTAGGATGGGCAATGGAGTGTCTGCTGGTGGGGAGGCGCACCTTGGGACAGGAATGTCCGAGCGGAAGAGGTCCGAGTAGAACTCCTTCGCCCGCTCTTCAATGCCTGCTCGACTGGTGATGGGCACTCCGGATCGATCTAGCACTGCATCCATCGGGGTCCTTCCCTTGGATAACGACATCTTCGCCTTCTTCAGTGACTTCTTCTCCTCGGCAGCCTTCAGCATGACCCTCCTTCGATGCTCCTTGATGTCTGCCTTGACCGAAGCCTGGCATTTTTGGACTGGGTTCAAGGGGTAAATGGCTTAACATTTTATCAGTTGTTCAACGCCGATGAAGTCGATGAAGCTTATACCGAAACGATATAAAAATACCCAAAACTAGGCCAATCATTTTCTGAATCCATTTGTTCTCCAAAAACGGAATCTTCTTGATGAACTTAAATTGCTCTCGACAATCGTCTTTCTTCTTCATCTCATTTAACTCAGGTGAGTAATTTATCCTCCTTGTCAGTATCCTCTTCCACTTTCTCACTGCTGTCATCTCACATCTCATTCACTCACTGATTGTCGGACATTGCAGGACATCCTCTGGTACCGGCCCATCAACTTCTGCAGCAAGTGTTCTGGTGAGTCATTTACCGGTCCAAGAATGGGAGGAGATAACAATTCAAATCTTCGCAGGCATGGCACCACGAGACTCACGCCTTCTTCATGGTCAAAGATGGCTTCTTCGACACTAGGAACACCAAGGTTAGCACTCTTTACTGTTGTTTTGTTCTAATCTTATTTCTTTAGGACCTTCGACATTCCCAAGCGAATAGGCCAACGAGCACTTCTCCTAGTCGTGAGTATCTACGCTTAGCCATCAATAAGAGGAATAACTTTATTATTAACGGTAGATTGCTTCACAAGAGAAAGTTTTTGTCTATTGTTTAGATGATGAATACATCGATTCATTCTCATCGTTGCAGCTCTCCTCGTCTAAGTTTACGAATGATTCGGAGAAGTATGCCGATCTCCCCTCGAGTATCGCCTAGTTAGAACATTTAACTATGGTGACGTAGAGGAGGGCATACTAGTAACAACGCAATAACTCCCAAGTTCATATCGCAACTTCCTAGTGAGCTGTTATTTTTTGAGCTTTTGGTCATTTAGGTTTTGTCCGCCCCCACCTCGTGAGTCATATTAGGGTATCTTGTTTGATCAAGCAACACTCTATTTAGGAGTTTTACACTCGAGGTCCCTTCGACCCTGGCGGCTGCCCCAATCTTCCTTTCAACTACTGTGGAGAGATGGCCTGCCCGTGAGTTCCCTCCCTTATTTCGTAGAACTCGAATGGCCATTCGACTTTGCCGAGAAAAAGATTTTTCTGAATGCAGAAAGGACGGTTGCTGCGATTCGGACTGCTTCCTTCAGGGCTTTTCGGAGGGATGCGACCTGGAGGATGGATTCCTCCATCAGGTGAGTAATTTATCCTCCTTGTCAGTATCCTCTTCCACTTTCTCACTGCTGTCATCTCACATCTCATTCACTCACTGATTGTCGGACATTGCAGGACATCCTCTGGTACCGGCCCATCAACTTCTGCAGCAAGTGTTCTGGTGAGTCATTTACCGGTCCAAGAATGGGAGGAGATAACAATTCAAATCTTCGCAGGCATGGCACCACGAGACTCACGCCTTCTTCATGGTCAAAGATGGCTTCTTCGACACTAGGAACACCAAGGTTAGCACTCTTTACTGTTGTTTTGTTCTAATCTTATTTCTTTAGGACCTTCGACATTCCCAAGCGAATAGGCCAACGAGCACTTCTCCTAGTCGTGAGTATCTACGCTTAGCCATCAATAAGAGGAATAACTTTATTATTAACGGTAGATTGCTTCACAAGAGAAAGTTTTTGTCTATTGTTTAGATGATGAATACATCGATTCATTCTCATCGTTGCAGCTCTCCTCGTCTAAGTTTACGAATGATTCGGAGAAGTATGCCGATCTCCCCTCGAGTATTTGCTAATAAAGAGATTGTGGGGGGTGGAGCGAACAAATCCATGGCTGGGACCTTTAAACAGCCCCATCCATAGAGAGGGCACGCAGAATGAAGGGAGTCATTTCTTGCGAAGTCATCCTAGTAGGGATACTACTTCTTCCTGCGTGCTCTCTCACCGAGAGAGTGTATAGAATGAAGAATTGTCGTTTCAGGTGCACTAAATAGCTGATATTTAGCGCGCCTGAAACATCCCCAGAATGGTTTGAATCTACTCATTTTTCAAAATGAGGAGAGGGAACTAGGTGGGATGAGAACTATGACGTCATGCCGCCTTTGATATATCAAAGGCAACATGACGTCGTACTTCTCATCCGAACTAGGACCAAGGAGAGTCAGACCACTACTCGAAAAATGTAGAACTGTTAATAAAGTTACACCGTAATTTTTATTGTACTTAGCAATTTCCAATGCAATTGATTTCCGATATATATACTTCTTATGTCGTTTACAAAGGACTGATTCCATCGAGGAGTTCATCACTGTGTTCTACGCTACCGGACAATCTGCGACCAAAGTCCCTTAGCACAAATGTGGTTCGCCAGTAATATTTGAAACAAAAATGAATGTAGACAAGTGCAAAATCGTCCAAAGTTTGTTTATTAAAGGAGTGCTCCCTGGAATAAATGCTAGGGAGTCCCACCACGAAAATTCTGCGCCCGCAATGGGAAACTGTAGCGATTTTGCCCCAAGAATGAGCTGAAACGTATGTAGAACGAGGGAAACATAAACGAACCAGGCGCTACCCTGCGCTTTCAATGAACTTTGCGCATATGTAAATAGGCCCAGAGGCGTCTGTGAAACTTCGTACAAAGTGATTTCGGATCGGGTGAGTGGCCTCTACGATATCCACACTGTCACTATGGGTGACTGAACATTCCCCGGAGCATCCCTTTAACTCGGAAAGGACAATGGACGATGATAAAAAAATCTTAAATGAGATTTTTTTGGCGGAAATAACTTAAGAGTTTTTGGAGTGGGGGGGGGGGGGTGTTGGTTTAGGCATTCAATCTAGCAATCCATCGTGAAAGGGCATTTAGTGTTTTTCTATGTGAATAATTTTAAAGCATTTTTGGACTGGGTTCAAGGGGTAAATGGCTTAACATTTTATCAGTTGTTCAACGCCGATGAAGTCGATGAAGCTTATACCGAAACGATATAAAAATACCCAAAACTAGGCCAATCATTTTCTGAATCCATTTGTTCTCCAAAAACGGAATCTTCTTGATGAACTTAAATTGCTCTCGACAATCGTCTTTCTTCTTCATCTCATTTAACTCGTTGATTTGAGTTGATGAAGTCTGCAATTATGAGAATTAAATCCTGAATTTACACTTCCAATTGCCATTCACAAAACTTCATATTCTACGGGAAGCAATACATTTTAAAATAATAAAGTCCCTATTGTTCATTATTAGGAATAAATGGCTACTCACGATCTTCGGAGAGACGCGTGAGAAATGCCAGACGGCATTTACCTTTCCATCGAGTACCTCGTGGGTCTGATAAACAGTGATTAGAAGACGAAGTACAATATATAGTCAAACGTTATCGATGACGTCGGCCGAAAATGATACTTGTGCGTGAGGGGAATACTAACCTTAGCGCCAGTGGGATCCAAGAAGCCATTAATGACTCTGAAGAATGCCATTCTCTGGTTGTACAATGCCTGAAACGATCAAAATTGATAATGGATATGAGGCCGTTTGCCTAAGAATCGAGCAAGTGCCGGCACAAGCCAAAAATCTCAATTCTCTCCAACTTTGTGTTTTGGGGTTATCGAAGGTGCTGAAAACGATACTTACTTACTTAGATACTTAGAAGATCCATCTTCAACGGCCGGTGCCGCGTGGATCACAATTCCGCCAGTCTTCTCTATCGCGCGCGCGCGTAGTCCAATGACGGTAGGGGGCTCTCGAAGCTGAAGATCTCGTCGATCGTCCGGTAGCGTAGGGCATCTTGGCATACTCCTCGATCGAGTCTCTCCATCGAGCAGGCGGTCTCCCCGGTGGGCGAATGAGTTCGGGGGAGGGGAACCACTGAGTGACCCTTGTTGACCATCTGTCGTCGTCTCTTCTCAGAACGTGGCCCACCCATCTATGCTTCGATCTCCTGACGTATTCCACTGGGTCGGTAAGGAGGGAGAGGCGGCGGATGTCTTCACTGCTTTGCTTCGATTGCCTCATCACGTGCAGGCTTGTACCGATGAGTGACCGCTCCAACGCTTGATGTGTTGTCTGGATGAAGGTGATGACAGTCTTCGTGAGAGGCCAGGTTTCAGCAGCGTAGCAGAGGGCAGATAGAACATGCGAATCGAAGAGGGAGGCTCGCAGCTTCGCGTCTTGCAGTTGTAACGTTACTTCTCGGATGCTTCCAAGTGCGGCCCAAGCTGCTCGCTTTCTCCTCATAAGTTCCGTCCGGATGGACCCGTCGCCTCTTAGCTCTCGTCCAAGGTACACGTATGCATCAGTCTCCTCGAGAGGGTCGCCGTGAAGGGAGATGACCGGGCCGGGGCACCATGCGTTCCTCATCAGCTGGGTCTTCTTTCTGTTGATAGTGAGGCCAATCTTCTGTCCAGAATCCGCCAGTTCGCTCAGCATCCTCTCCGGAGTAGCCGTATCGGTCCCTATCAACACGATATCATCGGGAATCGTAGATGGGAGAGTCGTTTCCCATCGATGACGACGCCGTCATCGCTCCAATCGAGATCCTTCATGCAGTCCTGCAGGGCTGCCGTGAACAATTTGGGGGAGATAGTGTCTCCTTGGCGCACTCCCTTGCCGATGGGGATGCGAACTGGGCGGTCGAAAGGCTTCATCTCGGTGTAGCAACCAGTGTTCAGCGACTCAAGGCACTGTACATAGGAAGGGTCGACTCCTGATCGCGTGAGGGCATTCAGCACGGCGGGCACTTCCACACTGTCGAAAGCCTTGCAGTAATCGACAAAGACGAGACCGAGTGGAAGGTGGAATTCTCGGTGGTGTTCGATGATGGTGGCGAGCGCTCAGCATCCTCTCCGGAGTAGCCGTATCGGTCCCTATCAACACGATATCATCGGGAATCGTAGATGGGAGAGTCGTTTCCCATCGATGACGACGCCGTCATCGCTCCAATCGAGATCCTTCATGCAGTCCTGCAGGGCTGCCGTGAACAATTTGGGGGAGATAGTGTCTCCTTGGCGCACTCCCTTGCCGATGGGGATGCGAACTGGGCGGTCGAAAGGCTTCATCTCGGTGTAGCAACCAGTGTTCAGCGACTCAAGGCACTGTACATAGGAAGGGTCGACTCCTGATCGCGTGAGGGCATTCAGCACGGCGGGCACTTCCACACTGTCGAAAGCCTTGCAGTAATCGACAAAGACGAGACCGAGTGGAAGGTGGAATTCTCGGTGGTGTTCGATGATGGTGGCGAGCGTGTGGATATGATCCACACATCCGAATCGGCGACGGAATCCCGCTTGCTCCACCGGCTGAGCATCGTCCAACGTCCTCTCCATCCGCGTTACGAGCACCTTGGTGAAGAGCTTGTATGGGATTGAGAGGAGGGCGATAGGGCGATAGTTGTTGAGATCGCTCCTATCACCCTTCTTGTGGATGAGGATGGAGTTGGATGCCTTCCATTGGCTGGGGAAGTCCTGGTCGACGAGGTATCGAGTGAATCGACGGGCGAGGAGCGAGTGCAGAAACGGTCCGCCGTGCCTGAGCATCGTTCCACTGATTCTGTCCGGTCCGGGTGCTCCGTCCTTCTTCGTTCTTGCAATGGAGGATCGAATCTCCGAAGGTAGGATGGGCAATGGAGTGTCTGCTGGTGGGGAGGCGCACCTTGGGACAGGAATGTCCGAGCGGAAGAGGTCCGAGTAGAACTCCTTCGCCCGCTCTTCAATGCCTGCTCGACTGGTGATGGGCACTCCGGATCGATCTAGCACTGCATCCATCGGGGTCCTTCCCTTGGATAACGACATCTTCGCCTTCTTCAGTGACTTCTTCTCCTCGGCAGCCTTCAGCATGACCCTCCTTCGATGCTCCTTGATGTCTGCCTTGACCGAAGCCTGGCATTTTTGGACTGGGTTCAAGGGGTAAATGGCTTAACATTTTATCAGTTGTTCAACGCCGATGAAGTCGATGAAGCTTATACCGAAACGATATAAAAATACCCAAAACTAGGCCAATCATTTTCTGAATCCATTTGTTCTCCAAAAACGGAATCTTCTTGATGAACTTAAATTGCTCTCGACAATCGTCTTTCTTCTTCATCTCATTTAACTCGTTGATTTGAGTTGATGAAGTCTGCAATTATGAGAATTAAATCCTGAATTTACACTTCCAATTGCCATTCACAAAACTTCATATTCTACGGGAAGCAATACATTTTAAAATAATAAAGTCCCTATTGTTCATTATTAGGAATAAATGGCTACTCACGATCTTCGGAGAGACGCGTGAGAAATGCCAGACGGCATTTACCTTTCCATCGAGTACCTCGTGGGTCTGATAAACAGTGATTAGAAGACGAAGTACAATATATAGTCAAACGTTATCGATGACGTCGGCCGAAAATGATACTTGTGCGTGAGGGGAATACTAACCTTAGCGCCAGTGGGATCCAAGAAGCCATTAATGACTCTGAAGAATGCCATTCTCTGGTTGTACAATGCCTGAAACGATCAAAATTGATAATGGATATGAGGCCGTTTGCCTAAGAATCGAGCAAGTGCCGGCACAAGCCAAAAATCTCAATTCTCTCCAACTTTGTGTTTTGGGGTTATCGAAGGTGCTGAAAACGATAGGCATATTCATTTTACTCCTGGAGCCTTCGTTGGTTCCAGACGGCGTCACGTTGAAATCACCTTTTTACACATATCTGACCTCCCCAAGGTGCTAATTTCACGCGACTAAGGTTTCCCGGGTAGAATTTGATGGTGATCACTCCTATCTATTTCATTTTTTATGATTTAATAAAATTATTTTTAAAAATTCAACTTTTCGCATTTCAAAAGTAAGTTGAGAGACATACATCAAAGGAACCGGCTTGAAGAGAGGATTCAGAATCTGTGTTTACAGCCAATTTCGTGCATCGGTTCGAAAGATTGGAGTGGAATAGTGAGCCCAGATCGGCAAGAGAGGCGAGAGAGTGTGTGGATGAGAGAGAGCGGGGAGACTGCCAGGGGGAGGGAAGGGGGGAGACGAGTGGACGCATCGTATTTCGTCAATCGGCGCTCACTATTTCGCTCCAATCTTTCGAACCGATGCATGAAATTGGCTGTAAACACAGATTCTCAATCCTCTCTTCAAGCCGGTTCTTTTGATGTATGTCTCTCAACTTACTTTTGCCAATGCGAAAAGTTGAATTTTTAAAAATAATTTTATTAAATCATAAAAAATGAAATAGATAAGTGTGATCACCATCAAATTCTCCCCGGGAAACCTTAGTCGCGTGAAATTAGCACCTCCGTAAGGTCAGATATGTGTAAAAACGTGATTTCAACGTGACGCCGTCTGGATCCAACGAAGGCTCCAGGAGCAAAATGAATATGCCTATCGTTTTCAGCACCTTCGATAACCCCAAAACACAAAGTTGGATAGAATTGAAATTTTTGGCCTGTGCCAGAAACACTCGGATCTGCTCGATTCTTAGGCAAACGGCCTCATATACAATCCATGTGTCATATGATATCTCATTTCTCTTCGTCTCTTTAACTGAATAAAATTCTCACCATAGTTGACGTTCGGGTTTCGCAAAACAATATCCAGGGAAGATATACACCGCCATTGAATTCATACATGTTTTTGAGATTCATCTCGAATCTAGAAACGGCAACTTAGTGGTGCTAATAAAAGCGACTAGTTCTGATAAGAGAATGACTCACTCTTCCATTTCTTGCATGAGATTCATGCCGAATTCTCCAATACTTCTGTATGAAGAAAGGAACGAATCGTACAAGTGAATGTACTGAATTATCCGATTACCATAATCATAGGAAGAGTACTGAGATACACATTAAATGGAGTGAAGTGGAGAAGTACTCATGACTACTAAGGTATAAAGACTAACCTGATGGTGGTATCCACCCTCTAGGATGCGTCCATCCGAGCAGCCCTGAAGGAAGTAGTCCGAGTCGCATCTTCCGTCCGCTCTGCAATATGAAATTCTCAAAGGAGAGTGAGAAGGGAAGTAAGAGAGAAGAGAGGGAACTCACGAGCAAGACATCCCTCCCCACTGACGGAAAGGATGACTAGGGTAGTCACCGAAGTCGAACAGGCATCCACGCGTGTAGCACTCCTTAACATACGTATCGTTTGATACGCACCATTTGAGATGCATGAACTAACGGGATTGCACGTTCCGTTTCCTTGAACAAGGAGGCAGTACTCTGAACAATTATGCTGATCGTCCACTGCAATCGAATGGTCTTCAAATAGGTCGAGAATGTCAGATCCATTCTCCAAGCATAATACATACTAAATTCCGTTTTGGAGTCTGTAAAACCCCCTTTATTCCCTCACTCTATCTTTAAGAAAAAATGGAACAAAATGAAAGAGTACCTCTGTGGCTGAAGTACATCATGGGGCCGTAGCAAATGCGGATTGCCCGGAATCTCTCTTTGATGGCAGTGGAAATTATCTGAATTATTAGTCCCATTACTAGATTAAATTGATGTCCAATACCTGTCTCACTTCCTTCTCGCTCATCTGTAGATGGACATTCGTCGGTCCATTGGAATTGACGAGGGAATTCAAGTGAAGAAGAATCAGAACGATTTGACGATGCATCTGAATACTCGACGTCATAAATCCCAGACCAAAATGCGCTTGTAAATTTGGAAGGAATGGAATGATAAATTTCTGTTCGATGAGATCTTCGATCTTCTCCAGGCTAGAAACGTAACTGAAAAGTGCTATGCGCGGCATTAAGGAAAGGAAAGAGGGAAAATACTACGATAGTCTAAAAAGTGTCTGATGTGCCTATTGTAATGTTGTGTCAGATAAGGTTACGGTAGAGGGAGATGATAAGGAGTGGATTGGTGAGGGAAGAGAAGGCAAGCATTCGAGAAGAGGGCGCTAAGGATGGAAAAATCCAGTATTGTGATTTAGGCCTGAATCTTCCCCTTTTATACGTGAAATGAAGGGGGCGGATAGTGACTCCGCCCCTTCATGTTGTCGATTTTGACCAATCCTACAAAAAAATCAAAAAAAAATAATAAAACAATTAGTCTTAAAATAATGAAAGTTACGATAATCTACCCCTCGAATCAGCCTTCTCAGACCCAAATCGGGAAGAACGCCGAATTTGAGTAGTAGTTCATGAGACTATCAAAGTGGAGGATCAGATACCATGATGCGCTTCGTTAACTTTCCTAACACCTCTCTCTTGGGATGAGGGACTCAAAACGATTCCGTGATTTTCTTATGGTGCGAGATTGGACAAACTGCCTCGAAGACATAGACGTCCATTTTCTCAATACTAGAGAAACGCACGGAAAACAGCCATTGACGCAAATCGTATAGTAGGATATATTGGAATATCAACAGCTGGTGAACTCGTGATGCACCCAGTTGAATTCTGACTTGAATCCAGTGTTTACTGAATACATGTTGATAACTTCGAACGGAAGTAGGGAAAAATAGAGAGCAATTGTGAATATGTGCATTATCAGGAAAGAAATCTCATTCGAGCACTCTAAATATTATCTTTATAAATTACCATTCTGGCGTTCTCCCTCCTCCTCTCGTGAGTCTCCACCATCTTTAGTCTCATCGATGTCGTTGATCGTCATCGGTTCACTCGTCGTCACGATGGCACCATTGTTATCTGCACTTCGGTGGCTAGAGCAGGAGCAGGAGACGTCGTCATCGTTGATGTGGAAGTAGTCATAGGAGGAAATGCAGTGGTCGTTATCTTATACACTTTTCTGGTAGTCGTCGGCAGTGTACGAGCAGCCGTGGCATTTAAAGGTCGTCGGGTAGTCGTTGACGTCATCCTCAGTGGCGCCTTTGTCGTCTTCTTTAGTTGCTCAATAGTGAGCAGGGACGCCTTCACAGTCTCATTGAGGAACACGGGCGCATTGGGGAAGGCCGGATGAGTGATGTGGGCAGGACGGGGAGTCGTCGTTGGCTTTGAAAAAAACCTTACCAGAGGGAGAGGCTAAGTACGATGAAGCGGGGATTCAGAAGTCCCTTGACTTAGTGGACATTCTCGAAGATTTTCTCTTCTTCAGGAGAGATCTCGGTATTGACAGGGATGGTATGAACGCTGACAGGGTCGTGAAGGGCGGTCTCGCCTCCGAGAATCGAGTTAGTCAGCTCAATCTTTGAATCCGAAACGTCCTTCGCTCGAGTTTCGGAGGAGTTACTTCGACCTTTTTCGGAGTCTTCATCGCGGCAAGCGTTCGAAATGATGCATAAATGATATTTCACCTAAGCAGCGACAGTGTTACAGTCAACACTCGATCGCAAAATGAAATGTAAAGTCACAAAGATTCAATATGTGTTCGGTTATTTTTTCCGAATACGTGTCAGATCGAAATTGACGAAAGCTCATTAAATCAAATCAACATTCGAGCCCACTCATAATTCATTCAAATGAAGAAGAGACTCCTCTCTCTCGCTCACTTTGACTGGCAATCTCCAATGCTAATCAATCCACTCTCGCCTATATAACCACCTCCGATTGGTCTCCCCTCACACGTCATCGTCACTATGGCCCAGTCCGTCCCTCCCGGAGATATCGCCACCCAGCCCGGCACCAAGATCGTCTTCAACGCCCCCTACGATGACAAGCACACCTACCACATCAAGGTACGGTACCCTCCATTCCTGTGTAGGTTACTCCCCCCTACATACCGTAGCCCATTCGCCTTCCTACAGTAACCCTTCCTTTTCCAGGTGACCAACTCCTCTGCTCGCCGCATCGGATGGGCCTTCAAGACGACCAACATGAAGAGACTGGGAGTCGACCCCGCCGCTGGAGTCCTCGACCCCAAGGAGAACGCCCTCATCGCCGTCTCCTGCGATGCCTTCGCCTACGGACAGGAGGTATATTACCCCCTCCCCATCTCACCCACCCCACACTCTTCTCCCTACCTTGTCGTGGACCATAATCTATCTAATACCGTTTCCGAAAATATCTTTCGAATACCCTTTCCTCTCAGCAATGCTTATCGTAGACTGAGTTCGCGCCCTCTTTCTTCTATAGTATCCTTTCCCTCCACCATTCCTATCGTAGATTCAGCTCCCCAACTCTTTAATTGCGTACAAATGGATGTCCGGACTCTCCCCTTTCTTATCGCTCTTACAGTCTACCGTGCCCTAGACCGTGCCCTCAGTTTATGATAGGTTCCCTACCGTAGTCATCAGAATTATACAGTATGCTTCCATGTCTGATTCATTCCTCATCAGGACACGAACAACGACCGTGTCACGATCGAGTGGACCAACACCCCCGACGGTGCCGCCAAGCAGTTCCGCCGCGAGTGGTTCCAGGGAGACGGAATGGTCCGCAGAAAGAACCTCCCCATTGAGTACAACCCTTGAATAAAGTGGTTGATTATGAGAACTTTGTATAATCACAGTGAACAATTGTCAAGCATGGATTGGGTAATTGAAATGCGGGTGAGGAAAGATTGAATGGTTCTTTCATGTCAAGATTGATAATCGCCACATCTTCTTGTTTCTTGGTACTCTTCTCGTTAGATATCCCTCCTGATTCCCTTGATGATAAAGGTGTCACAATTCTGTATTAATGAATCGCAAATTAAGACAATTTGGTTTATCCCGAACAAGGGGCAGGACCAGTTTCGTGATCAGTCACCACTGGACAGGGAACTCGGGGAATTTCAATCAGTAGTTCCTTTCAACCCTACGCAACACGATTTTGAGTGTAGTCATTTCATCCCAGTCTCTCGAGCCACATTCTTCAATAAACATTCTGTACTGTTGCGTTGTAGGAGAAACGTAAACATTGTGTGCGAGTCAATTTTCAAGGAATGACAAGCGGGTATAAATCAAAGTCTTTGTTGACCGATTCGAGTAAGAGATACTATCTGAGTGAGTTAAAATATGCTTGGTACTAGCGAAATATCGAATTCCTCCAAAATTGGTATGAATGTAGTACTCAGTGAGTGTAGCTCAGCCGTGACTTAGTTAGTGTTCTAAATCACGTATAGAGAAATGCGATGAACTTTAGTCTGAAAGATGTATCGACTCAAGCAGAAGCTATATCATCAATAATATTTGCGAGAGTTCTTGAAAATTTCTGGGGAAATGCATTCATGTCCGAACTAAAAGTGGAATTATCGATTTCCGGCGTTACTTGGAATCTGATCGAAAAATTCCCCGGAGTAAAAGAGTTAGAATTTGCCAAGGACGCAGCGCCCCTACCGCCGCAGTCATTGGATCAATGTAAAAATTTTCGTGGATTTTTTTTTAAGATCCGCGCCGCCGCGCGCGCGGGTGCGGATCAAAATTCTGGCGATGCTCGTCGGGTTCTCGCATTGGGTACTGCCAATTGGTGAAGTCAGGAGGAATTTAAATTTTCGGGTTGTGCCAAGTCGCTGAAGAAATATGTTGATTTTCTCAGATAGTGTGTTATGTGAGACCTAAACGAGCTACGTTAGGAAGGACCCTACGTTGCAAGTCTTCCGATTGCGAAAACGGCATACAGGGGAATAGAGAACGTGAATGAATTCAGTCAAATGCCACATTTGCATCTATGACCTCGCCATTCTCTGTTGCCCTTCTCCCTTCATTCCGAGCTCTTCGCCGCCATGGGAGTGGTCGCCTCGTATCTCGCTCCATCAACTTTGAAACCTCTTCCGGAGACTTCACCTCCAAATCTCCAAAGAGTTCGTATCTATTAGTCTTTGATCGATGACGTCACATTTGCAGGATTCGGTAGTAGTTTCGGTGCGCTCAGAGTTTGGGGCTTCGTGGGAGAGCGCAGTGGCGGGAGACTGTCGTTGGCATTTCACCATCTTCGACGAAAGGGTGAGAGATGTTGTAATATAGCTCAATGTCATTTAGTTAGGGGGATGCAAATCATGGGATTCCAACCACGATGGTGATAAGCTATACTTCGGCAAATCTACTTTCATGGATAATTGTTGCCCTTGAGCTGAAAAGTTTTGGCCTCTCTTCTTTTTATTTGGTATATATTTTTCGAATCGAAACTGTACACCCCTAAAAAGTGGATGAGAACTGTTTGGAGACAATACCAGTAAAGATTGGCTATCTGGATATAGGATAATAAAATTGATTTGGCAGACCGGCAGTTCTCCCGATGACGTCGGCCACCTGCCGGACCACGACTCCGCGACATTCTCTCTGCGTGTGGTCGATCTCTTCACGTCGAGGTATTCCGCCGCCTTACAGATCAAAGATCAACTAATATTTGCACCTTTTTCTGCTACTTTCACGGAATTTTTCAGTAAATAAATAGCCTTCATTCTTTAATCTTTGTCCATTTGAGCTTACAGCGAAAATTAGGAAAAAGAAATGAACGTATATTTTTGAATTAGAGAAGAGGCAAAAATTCAGTTAGAAAAACAGTCACTATTGCAACAAATTGTTCTTGATAAATGGACGATTTTTTTGAAATTTGGATTCTTTCTTAAAAATTAACTTGTTTATTCCCAGTAAATTCCCAGTAAACAAAATACTTTTCAGGGTTTTCAATATTGAAGCCATTGGCGACCTCTACGGGTTCGGAGAGCTGTGCGGCTTCTACGCCCTCGATGACAGCAACATCGTAGTGATCGATTACAATTGGGTATGAAATGATATTTCCTTCTTTTTAATAATACTGTCTTCTAGAGATTGCATGAAATCGAGACCACGTTTGACAAATTATTCAAATTGCTTCAATCCCCTTCCCACTTTCGTGGTAGGTGTACCTAAGCTCCTGGAACTTTTTGTACAACCGGTTTTCCGGAATTCCGGAAATTGCCTAAAAGCCGGCTCTGATTTTCTCAAAATTTCAAAAATTCATAATATTGTTCAATGTTGAGCAACAGACTCGTTCAAAAAACAGAAATGATCAACTCGACGAGATGAACAAATATTACGTTGAAAGTTTCTGTATATCTAAAAGTCTAACTTAAGTTAAGTTAAAAAATCGAAAAAAGTACATTTTAAACAAAATTTTAGCTCCCGTGAAAAAAAAAAGTTCCACACGTCTACGGGATCTTAGCAGATTCGGATTCTACGAGCTTTTTTACGCCTAGAAAGCCTCTTTTCGGTCGAATTGAAGGTGAGATATGTTGTTTAAAATCGCGTTTTATGTGTAATTTTCGGTAGTCACCACGTCATAGGAGCGCATATTGCCGAAATCTAAACGAACCAAGATTATATAAACGATTTTTCTGATATTGGTAGGTATATAAAGTAAAATAGCATTGAACAATTAACGAATTTCGACATTCTGAAAAAAGAATTTTTCGAAAATTCTTATTTCTTGGATATTTTAATAAAAATTAGTTTACATAATGTTACTAAGAATTACTACCTACTTTTCGACCATTTGAAGATCGTCCGGACTCCAGAAAATCGATTAATAGCTATTTTACGCAAAGACTACCTAACGGCATGCTTAAAGGCATTTTCTAGAGTCCGGACGATCTTAAAATGATCCAAAAGTAGGTAGTTATTCTTAGTAACATTATGCAAACTCATTTTTACTAAAATGGCCAAGAAATAAGAATTTTCGAAAAATTCGATTTTCTCCATGCCGAAAAAATCGAATTTTCAGAATGTCGAAATTGGTTCATTTTTCAATGCTATTTTACTTTATGTACCTACAAACATCAGAAATATCTTTTATATCATCTTTGTTCGTTTAGATTTCGGCAATATGCGCTCCTATGACGTGGTGACTACCGAAAATTACACATAAAACGCGATTTTAAACATCATATTTCACCTTCAATTCGACCGGAAAGATGTTTTTTAGGCGTAAAAAAGCTCGTAGAATCCGAATCTGCTGAGATCTCGTAGACGTGTGGAACTTTTTTTTTTCACGGGAGCTAAAATTTTGTTTAAAATGTACTTTTTTCGATTTTTTAACTTAACTTAAGTTAGACTTTTAGATATACAGAAACTTTCAACGTAATATTTGTTCATCTCGTCGAGTTGATCATTTCTGTTTTTTGAACGAGTCTGTTGCTCAACATTGAACAATATTATGAATTTTTGAATTTTTGAGAAAATCAGAGCCGGCTTTTAGACAATTTCCGGAATTCCGGAAAACCGGTTGTGCAAAAAGTTCCAGGACCTTAGATGCACCTACCACGAAAGTAGGAATGAGATTGAACCAATTTGAATAATTTATCAAAGGCCTGCTGCGATCTGTCAGAAGACCTGTGATAAATATTTGTATTAATATATTTATTGTCGTATCTCGAAAACCTCCGGTCTCGATGATCAAGGTTGAGACTGTCAAGCGTATCTGCTACTTTCAATTCATCGAAAGAGCCATAATAAGGGAACACTCGGTTTTTGTTGTCATTATTGGTGGGTTCTCGTCCGAAACGTCTCACTCAATAAATCCTATGATCGCCCATCTTGATATCTCCCTGGCCACACGATCATAACACGCGGTTCGGTCAAGAGAGTCTAACGTAAAAATTAAGAACTTGCGTCTCATGAAGCAACGGTTGATTCGTGTCGACAAGAAGCTAAAACAGGTTAGAAGTTTAATATTTTACGTAATAACATTTATAATATTTGTATTGAATAAAACACGTTTCAAGATTTTAAAAATAAATTGTGTATCATCTTCAACACAGGCGAAGTGTGTGCTGCACCGCAGCTACGTGATGGCTCTCCGACCCGAGCTGAACATCGCCGCCATCACTGGCACGGTGAGTGAAAGGAATCCAAGTTGAACTGCCCAAACTATTTTAGACTACGGCTGTGATCGGGCCGTGTGATGACCAAGGTGAGACTATTGTTACAATACTTTTAAAGCTCCAAATGAGCAATGGTCTCGCTCTCTCAAACCGCACACACTCTCATCGGTTAGACTCTGGTTTCTTCCAACCAGTGGTTGACCAGTTAGAAGGGGCGGGGTTTGTCTCAACCAGTGGTTGACCAGTGCAGTGTCGACCAGTGGTCAACCACTGCCCTGCACTGGTTGACCACTGGTTGAGAGAAGCAGTTCCTTACCCGGCGTGTGCAGGGAGCACTCTGCCTACGAGAGACCTAGGACACAGCATTGACGGCCGGGCTAAGGGAAAGCCATGGCTGGCTCTACGATCCCCGCGATCGTATTTTGAATGTGGCCTCTCCCGAAACACGGAAGCTCCGTGTGAGTCGACTACCTGGAGGGGCGCTCCTCTTCCTCAGTATGAATAATCTATCTGACCCTCGAAACTTGCATACTGTAGTAGGCCCTTCAAACACTGGTTGACCAGTAGCCAACTAGTGGTCAACCAGTGCCCTGACCAGTAGGTGGGCAACTCCCCACCCACTGGTCAGGGCACTGGTTGACCACTGGTTGGGAGAAACCAGAGGAGAAACGAGAGAGCATGCAAATCGAGGAGAGTCAGACCGTTACTCCTCCCAATATAGTTGGTCTCTTCATTCTGCATACTTTCCCTATGACTCCATGCCGTCAAAGGCGGCATGGCATCATCGTTTTCATCTGACCTAGTGCCGAAGATACCACCGCTAAATTACGAACTCTCTCTATCATCCATCATTTCAGCGTACATCTTCCCCGTAGACCCGCTCTCGCCCACTACACACAGGGACATCACCAATCTCATCGCATTGGTGGGCAACAGAGATTGATAAACTATTCCACCGTCTTTCCATTCTTTCATCATTCGAACTGCTCTGGTTTCTACCAACCAGTCGTTGACAAGTTCCCCGGCAAGTTGATGGGCAAATCCCTCCCTACCCAATGGTCCAATGGTTGGAAGAGACCAAGAGTGACTCGTCAGACTCGATTGTGCTCGAAATCAATCTATTTATATAGATAGGTTCACAAATTTCGAACGGTGTGTATGAACTTGTGGAAAGAAAAAAATATTTTTAATGAAAAACTTAAACTTCCAACTTTTTCGAATCAGAAATTCCGAATTGAGGCGGAAATATATGCGAGGCAGCACTACACACGCGGAGATGCCGGTGCAGACATCCGTCTGTCGTCTGACAGATTCGTAATCATGGACACGGTTAGACCCACCATCAAACCAATGTGTACCATAACATTGAAATTCATATTAATACAAACATATTTTGAGAGCATGAAAAATGAAGCTAATATTTACGTTTATCGTTTTAGTTTTATTAAATTAATAAAAATAACAAAATCGATAAAATTAATGGAGATTCATTAATTCAGGCGATCGGCTACTTCGTCGTGTGCAACGACCATATCGACCTGACGACTGCAGTGATCGTGGATATGAGGTCATTCAAACTATTCAAATTGTGATTTTTGATTTTTTCGAGAGTAGGAATTAGTTAGGCTACTAAAAACACGTTCCCTCCACATTTGAATGCACAGAATGCTAGAGAGAGTTCGGAACAAGGTGCCGATTTATCATCACAAATGGCAATAAAGCGAGGCGGACTTGTGGTTGTTGCAGCGCGAAGAGGGTCTACATGCAAGAGGTGATTCCGCCCTCTCCCAATTGCAATCTCACCACGGTTCGCAGGATCCATCTCTCGCAGACACGGGACAGTGAGGTAATCGCACCTGTTTTTGCTTTTTTAAAATCAGATCTCAATTTATGGAAATGATAT
Source organism: Pristionchus mayeri (assembly GCA_036245805.1). NCBI lineage: Eukaryota > Metazoa > Nematoda > Chromadorea > Rhabditida > Neodiplogasteridae > Pristionchus > Pristionchus mayeri. Next base: position 36,914,880 of record BTRK01000006.1, on the reverse strand, counting down.
TGATATTGGTTGACTTTTGCTTTGCGAACTGAATTGAGTGTATTGAGTGTAAGCGAATTGAGTGTATATCCCGAGCATAACTATGGTTTCATAGTCTAATTTACTATTTTCCTCCTCCTCTGGCCTATCCAAAAAACCCTTAATGTACTCTAAGAGAAGGAGATATCAGCGAAAGGAATCAATAGCTAGAGAAAATCGAAAAAAAACAGTGGTATTTGTAGAAGAACTGCTATGAACTTCGAAAGTCGTATCAGAAATCTACACATCTTATTCAGTTGATCGTGCATACGAACGAGAATTTCACTGGACTTCTTAACACGCGACAGCTGCTCTGGACCAAACTCCAAGTACATTTATTTATTCGTTCATTCATTCTTTCTTTCTTTAACTGTTTTCATTGTTCATTCTTTCATAATCAAATAAACAACCAGGAACAGCAACTGATATATCCATATTTCATAGGTATCCGATAACACCAAGTACTGCTCTCCGATATGCTGCAGAGGCAGTCCGTTCTTCATCATGCATGACGAGGATGACTTACTAAATTATTTTCTCGACATATTTTGCCTATGGTAATGCCTATATGCTGTTAAACATGATCGAGTGCATATTTTCTTTGTTGACTAAATAATTTTTTTTCTGACGAAAACCCATTGTGATCCCCTACATAATTTTAGCACATTTTGATACATTAACAATTCCGAATATCCTTTGCGAGTCCCTTCAATCGAATATGATTACCGATTTTAATTGATTTCAGGTCGAGGACGGCGTTGGAAATCGATCGATCGACGACATGGAAGAGTCTGGTGAAGAGTCTGATGAAGGGTCACGAAGAGGAGGAAGGATGCTGCGACTCAGATTGATCGCGCACCCTCACAGGTATAGTGTAGAAGATTGAAGCGACCAGATACACTTTTCATTGGCTTCCTAGGACATTGCATCAGCTTAGATGACTTGAACAACCAATCAGGTATAATGCCATGTGGTTAGAAACCTCGCAAGAAATGAGCTGTTCATTCTGAATGTTCTCTCTTAGATCAGATGAGTAAGAGAGTGTACAGAAAGACGATAGTCATTTCTTGCGAAGAAATCCCTTGTTTGTAGCTTTCGTTTTTTCGATACCCGAGTGGCTGAGAGAGAGCAGGGGGAATGAATACCCAAATTTCGATCTCTTCAAGTCTTCTTCCTTACAGCATGCCCTCGCTCGCTCGTCTCTCCTCGATCGCCGTCCAGAAGGGAAGTGGGCGGGGCCTCTCACGACTGCAACTGCAGCAAATCGGAGAGCGATTCGTGTGAAGCCGAGAAGACAATCGAAGTCGACTCCTCTCCCGGATAAAAGCTTACTGTCTGTTGTTGATCGAATTGTGCCAATGATAATTGATGGAATTTCACATTCCCCCATTCACTACACTAAAATATAAGCACATAGCGGATACTCTTTAGATTCTACAGTTCTTCTCTCCCTCTATTCGCTGCTCTACTTTGGTTTTTCCTCTACCGTTACCTTTACCATTACAGCGCATGGCTCTTCGTTTCTCGGTTAGAGAATATAGAAGATCTCATCGAACAGTTAAGATATTTATCAATCCATCCCATTCACACACACGTATAGCACGCACCTCACCAGAGAATCGAGCTTAATTTGGCATTCTTGGAAATAGATGGAAAATCGTCAAATGAGTTCTAGTTGGTTTTGGGCATCTTAAAGCATGTCTGACACTCCCCTAAAATCTCATTGTGTATACTTCATTTTAGAGCTCCATTCACCAGTTCGGATCTCGGCACCTCCTTATTTGAAGGCAGATTTTGCGCCACTCCTGAAAGACAGGCGAAAATTGCCCTCTGAATGAGCCCCACTATTTTTTCGAGCTCTTTCGATCTGTTTCACTCAAATTGTCTAGAAATGAATTTTATCAGCTCTACATTTCGGCTCCCTTTTCTCAAAAATGTTGGCAAAAGCGCAGCTAAATTTTCATTGTATAGTAGTACGTCCAGGGCTATCGAATGAGTGGTCTGCGCCAAAATTACAGGAAGGTTGGTGTGAGTTAGGTCGATTTTACTCTTCCTGATCGTTTGGACTTATTTTTCAACATGTTTGTCATTCCTGGAAAATTGAGTATCATACAATGTTTACGTTTCTAATACAATGCAACAGTACAGAATGTTTATTGAAAGTGGCTCGAGGGACTGGGATGAAATGACTACACTTAAAATCGTGTTGCTTAGGGTTGACCGGAACTAGTGATTGAAATTCCCCGAGTTCCCTGTCCAGTGGTGACTGATCACGAAACTGGTCCTGCCCCTTGTTCGGGATAAACCAAATTGTCTTAATTTGCGATTCATTAATACAGAATTGTGACACCTTTATCATCAAGGGAATCAGGAGGGATATCTAACGAGAAGAGTACCAAGAAACAAGAAGATGTGGCGATTATCAATCTTGACATGAAAGAACCATTCAATCTTTCCTCACCCCCATTTCAATTACCCAATCCATGCTTGACAATTGTTCACTGTGATTATACAAAGATCTCATAATCAACCACTTTATTCAAGGGTTGTACTCAATGGGGAGGTTCTTTCTGCGGACCATTCCGTCTCCCTGGAACCACTCGCAGCGGAACTGCTTGGCGGCACCGTCGGGGGTGTTGGTCCACTCGATCGTCACACGGTCGTTGTTCGTGTCCTGATGAGGAATGAATCAGACATGGAAGCATACTGTATAATTCTGATGACTACGGTAGGGAACCTATCATAAACTGAGGGCACGGTCTAGGGCACGGTAGACTGTAGGAGCGATAAGAAAGGGGAGAGTCCGGACATCCATTTGTACGCAATTAAAGAGTTGGGGAGCTGAATCTACGATAGGAATGGTGGAGGGAAAGGATACTATAGAAGAAAGAGGGCGCGAACTCAGTCTACGATAAGCATTGCTGAGAGGAAAGGGTATTCGAAAGATATTTTCGGAAACGGTATTAGATAGATTATGGTCCACGACAAGGTAGGGAGAAGAGTGTGGGGTGGGTGAGATGGGGAGGGGGTAATATACCTCCTGTCCGTAGGCGGAGGCATCGCAGGAGACGGCGATGAGGGCGTTCTCCTTGGGGTCGAGGACTCCAGCGGCGGGGTCGACTCCCAGTCTCTTCATGTTGGTCGTCTTAAAGGCCCATCCGATGCGGCGAGCAGAGGAGTTGGTCACCTGGAAAAGGAAGGGTTACTGTAGGAAGGCGAATGGGCTACGGTATGTAGGGGGGAGTAACATACACAGGAATGGAGGGTACCGTATCTTGATGTGGTATTGAATGAAATCTCTTCTTCATTTGAATGAATTACGAGTCGGCTCGAATGTTGATTTGATTTAATGAGATTTCGATGTGACACGTATTCGGAAAAAATAACCGAACACATATTGAACAGTTGATCTTTGTGACTTTACATTTCATTTTGAGATCGAGTCTTGACTGTAACACTGTCGCTGCTTAGATGAAATATCATTTATGTATACACATTAACATAAATCGTATAGCGGGATATATTTGGATATCAACAACATACACGCAGATCGTGAACTCGTTATGTACTCAGACCAGACGAATTTAGACTTGAATCCACCGATAAAGTTTGAATAATGTCGAGGAATTCGAGTGGAAGCAGTGTCAAACAATGAGCAAGCAATGAGCAAGGGAAAGAGAATACTACCTTTTTCTTTAAAAATTCGCTCGGGAAGGGAGGAACGATGTCAACGACTCTTGCCCTCGATAGTACAGTGGATGGCATCGACGGATACGACTCTCTCTCTCTCTCTCTCTCTCTCTCTCTCTCTCTCTCTCTCTCTTCCTCTCTTCTTCTATTGGAGAAGATCAAGGAATACACGGAGTGATACGACTACCCTCCTCCCCCTCTCTCTCCTCTCCTCTACTATTGACTGAGACTTCGAGGGGGGGGAGGCAAGCACAGGACGAGGATAACTAGTTTGATCTCTTCGGGGTGAGCAGGGAGACTCCGATCTTCATGCATTCCCATCGTCAGATAAAACTATACAAATTGAGAACTTGAGGGATCTATTGAACTATTTGGTCCAAATAATTTGGAAGTCACATTTTGAGAACAATAAAGACGAGATGTCCTCATTTCCATCGTCATTTCCTAACACATAGCTATTTGATCGAGTACAATCATGACATAGGGTACTATTTATGATGACCATTGGTATCTTTGCCAACACATTCTGAACATTGTTTATTGTTTTGTATTCATACAAGAAAGCGACACACCGATAGTATTTAATAGAGACCGTCTAACAGCTTATCCCTTTGACGATTGATCATAATTGAAAATCATTCGCCTCATTCCGTCAATCGACTGACTGGTCAATCGCCTATTTTTCCAATCGACTAATGAAAATAGGCGATTGATAGACGATTGAATTATCCTTTTGGGCAATCGGATAATGGCCAGACAATTGCTTCCATTGAAATCGAGCGGCCGCTCGATGAAATGAGAAAGGCGGAATTAGTCGATTGTGGATTTGATTTCTCACGTCGTCAATCGACTAACAAAGGATAGGCGATTGAACCATTCGCCTATTCATTTAATTATCCGTTTCGTCAATCCGCAAGCGATCTCTAGTATTTAAGAATGGAATCTCATTAGTTTTACGAACACCTCGCTTGGTCTTGTCTTCGGAAAGTATCTACCGTGAATGATCTCAAGAAGAAGGACAATGAATGAGAATACGATACACAACGCAAATATTGCAAGGATGAACTTGTATGCTCCTATTCCAATCAACTGGAAGGAATACTGTGGAAACTTCTCCTGAATGAGCACAGGACGATTCGAGAAACGGCGCCACCAGAAATCGTCAATCTAAATGCCTCTCATTTCTTTTCCGAATTTCAAGTGCAGATTAGCAACAATAAATCAAATTTTGAGTAGTAAAATCTGGGTATCAAACACACTAATGTTTTAGATGGGGAAAGATGACAAACCTGATCTCGCTGGAAGATGGTCAGTTGGACGTGACTGAATCGTTCTCTGATTCTCCTCGTCATCGTTCTTCGACTCATGTAGAACGTCGATAGCTGCTTCACTCCAATCTTCAGTTTGTAAACTCAGAATCGGCAGCAAGAAAGCTCAAGTCTGAACTGTCGATTCTGAAGAATACTCCCGTTTACTTTACGCGAAAAGGTTAGAAGAGCAAAGCATTAAAGTTTCACATGAGAGAGCTCCCTCTTTTGTTTGTCTAGAGAGAATTGCGTGAAAAAATTCGTTTCGAAAGAAGATGGTCACCGATTGCTCATGGCTATGGATTAGTAAGTGCTCACTTCTTCAACTCGCACTCGCTCTTGTATCTCTTGCACGAGTCATTGTGAGTGACTGTGAAGAGACGACCGAAGAACATCGAATTTGATCGGTTGCAGAGCTAGACCTGTAATGCGATATCGCGAGTTCCGTTCTGCATTTCTCCTAGCATTCCGTCGAAGTATAAATTCTCGTCGGGGTCGTACGAGCCTGATTTTTTCTGCTCCCTTCGATTGGCCAGATATTGAGTTAGCTTCAGATAGTACTAGGGCCAACTGATTCTATGCGCTACCGTACTCCTGAGACCCCTTATGGCCCACTTCCCACGTATACAGTGTGATAGGAACGAGTAAGGAATTGACAAAAGAATAACTTTATAAAACACCGACCTTATTCCCGGTGAAGACACGAGAGAACACAATAGAAGACGAACCACCACAACGTGGAACGAAAACGAGAGACGACTAGTTCATCTTTGCATACAACGAAGAGAGGGGCGAGGGTAAAAGACATGACATATGTAAAGACGGTCCTAAAGACGAGACAAGGTGAACTACACAATATACGAAGAGCATTGTAATTACCATAGATGAATATTAGAGATGAGAAAAAGAGAGGGGGAGAAAGATTAGATGTCGATACGATTGGGGAGGAGGTAATACGGTATCTAACTATTGGGGTGTCCGGAAAGTTCGTATAATGCTTCGGAAAAAAGTCAGTTCGCGATCAAATGCAGTGATTGCGTAATCTGTTTGTCAACAATGTATTGCATCATTCTGACGTTGAGTAGTGAGAGGATTTAATCAGTCTCCTAGTTGCTACATTGATTCTTGTGATGGACTCCCATCTCTACCTCCGAGCAGTTTTACTTCATTACTACCGTCTTGGCCGATCCGTGAAGGAGGCCCACTCTGCCCTGGCCCAGTCGGAAGGAGCTGACGCCCCCTCCATACCCTTCTGCTATAAGTGGTTCTCCCGCTTCAAGAAAGGGGAGTTTGGTCTCGATGATCAACCCCGCTCTGGACGCCCTCCCTCCCTCGATCAGCCTCTCGTTCTCCGCACACTGAAGCGCAAGCCCATGGCCAGTGTGCGTGAGTTGAAGAAGGATACTGGTACTCCCAGATCAACGGTGTCCGATATCCTCCATCGATCTGGGAAGAAGCCGAAACTCCCACAAGTGATTCCCCATGACCTCTCCCCCGAACAGCTAAAAAATCGTGTTCAAGTCTGTCGGGAATTACTCCATCGTAGATCCAATCTTCGATGGGTCAATTCCATCATCGCTACAGATGAGAAGTGGATCACGTACGATAACCCTGTGAGGAGACTGCAATGGGTGGATGCAGATGAGAAGCCCACGCCCGTCCCGAAGAAGGAAGAACACGGAAAGAAGGAACTCCTCTGCTTCTTCTTCTCAGTGCTCGGTCCCATCTACTGGGAGATCCTCGCCCCTGGCACCAGCATCAATGCCGACCTCTTCTCTGAACAACTGCAAGATGTCGCGATCAGAGTCCCTCCCAGACTCCTGAACCAGGGCAAAATTCTTCTTCTGATGGACAATGCTCGCCCACATCGAGCGAAGATGACCCAGAAGAAAATGGACGAGCTGAAGATCGAGAGGATTCCCCATCTACCGTATTCCCCGGATCTCTCCCCATGCGACTACCACAGCTGTCTCGAAGAAACCCGCATTCTGGAAGAGAGGAATCGAGACCCTGCCCAATCGCTGGAGGGAGGTAGTGAGAAAGAAGATGAGAAAGAAAGGGGGCATACATTGGTCACTGAGAATTGTAAAGCATTGAATAAAAAATAAAAACAAAAAAATATACGAACTTTCCGGACATCCCAATAATACTACCAGTAACATCCCGCTTCTCCCACTTGATCTCGTATCCTCTCAGGGCCGCTTCCCACATTTCTTTGTGAATTCCAGACAAGGCTCCTTGAATGTTCTTGAAGGCGAGTGGAAATCTGAATAAGTTGCTGAGGCCGGAAAAGGGATTCTCTGATGTTTTCAAGATAAAAATTCTTTCGCACGCCTGCTTTGCGCTTTTGAGGAAGAGATGTGACTACGAAAAGGGCAAAATATTTTCCGAGGACAGGCTGGGACAGAAATGAGAAAAGATGAGACAGAGATGAGATGAGACCAAAGATGAGACAGAAAAGTAAAGTGTGAAGTACACAAAGAACTCAACGAGTGACGAAGTACCTTTCGAAATAAAAAGTTTATCTCAGAAGATATACAAAAATTTGATCGATCCATGAAAGCATTCGTTCAGTCCTTAATGGGCGCACAGGGTAGCGCTGGCATCTCAGTGTCCTCTAGACTCTTTCCCGATCGGCTCTTAGTGAACTCGGCAGGCTCGTCCGTCACCACACTCCAGAAAACGAAATGGGCCTGGAACTTCCATTGAAATACTGGCGGATGTGAAGTTATAACCAGTATGAGAAGTGCTCCGAATCCAAGGAATATCTCGTTCCATCCCCTCGTGTCTTCGTCGTAGTCAACCAGAAGGGCGACTATGGCTGGACCAGCGAAGAGAGAGACACACTTGGAGAATTGAATGGCTGAGATGACAAAGTGCGCGTGTTGACTGCAATATTGAGTCAGTTTATCATGATTATTGGGCACACATGATTACCTCATAAGAATCACAAAAAAGAGGAGAGAGGGACGAGGGGAGAATGAAGAACGGGGAGGAAGAGACGAAGAGGCGTAGACTTACCGAGCGACGAAGTTTGCGCATTTGTAGAAGCTCCCGCAGTTGGCGCTGCTCGTGATGGAGACGAGGCAGAAGAGGACGACGACCATCTGGGAATGGAATGAGATGAGGGGAACTGGGAGGCTGTCTTACCTCTCTCCAAGGTACGACTGCGATGGAGGCATAGGCTATTCCTGAATAACACACGATAATCTCCGACAGTGAAACCGTAGAGGACTCACCGCAGAGGACGAATGCTGAGAAATTGTAAACGAGCATCTTCCGTCGTTCCGACATGCATCTAGGCAAATATTGTGCATTATATTTTGCAATTTCATCCATTATTTTGCAGTACACTCACTTCAGCTGATCACTCGTAATGCAGAACGCAGTTTTGAATGGAAGTTGAGAGAAGGAAACGAGAGAAACGAGGAATCCAGTGGTAGAGACGTCGAATTTCAAAACCTGAATGAAAAATTAGTCCCAGAAAATATGAAAACTGTCTCACTTTATTGAAGTAAATTGGCGCATAAGTCACTAGTAGAATAGTTGACGTGATGTCTAAAAAGGCTGATACCCAGCAAACGATAATTGTTCTGTTCTTTATGATCTCCTGATAATTTTTGATATTATCGATTGATTTGGCGGAATTCCTACCCAGTAAGGCACGTCTCTCTTCTTAGTATCCTTGTGCTCATCCGATTTATTCTTGTGTATTCTCTTGAGTTCTCTCTCGGAAACGGCCATGTGCTTGAGGGGATCATCCCGGTAGATCAACCACCTGTGCATAGATTACACGAAACAGAAGAGAAAGAGGTTCACCATATAGTAAATATGGTAGCTCCTCCAATTGCATGAGCATAGAAGGACCATTCCCAGCCGAATGTTTCACTCTGGCAGAACTGAAACATGAGTGAAGATCCCAGTCTTAATTCCGATAGATTACCCAGGCCGATAGTGGATTTGTTATGACAGCACTCCACATGTTGAAAACAGTGAGGAATCCGATGAAGAAGGAGATCTCCCTCAACGGTGCCCACTCCACACAGATCTTGCCGATTGTTGTGAAGTCAGAGGCGTACGCAATTCCCTGCAAGATCCTTTCTATTACGACTAGACTGCCTTCTCCACCCCATGCAATCTCTCATCGTACAAGCATCTTGCAATAGTACCTGAACCAATCGGAAGAGGATGAGGATCCAGAAATTGGTGCGAGCCGCCCAGGGAATCAGGGCGGTGACGAGACAGGAGAGAAGACCAAATACGAAGAACGGATGTCTGATCAATGCTTATGAAAGAATTTGAGAAATCAACTCACCTCGCACCCACTTTTGCAAATAAATGCGTGATAGGGAAAGTTGCTAGCATTGTTCCGATTCCTACCGAGGAGAGAATAATTGATTTCTCGGTGGTGGTATAGTCATAGCGTTGCCTGAGTGTCTACGAGGGATTAGCGATAAATTCCATGAACTTACCCCATTATCAGTAGCTATTGTGTCGTTCTGATCTTGGGTCATACAAATAAATGTGAAATTAATGATGATTTGGTTGGATTGGATTGAGGCAAGGGCGAAAAAGGAGATGATGCAAAGAAGAAAGCGAAATCGATTGTAGAACATCTGAAATTCTGTAAGGCATGTATTGAAATTTTACGTGTTACAAAATAACGACAATATGATGACGGGCAAATTCCTTAATGCGAGTAATAATTTTCACGATTCAATGTAATTGGCTAAAAATGGTTGCAATGAAGAGCGTGCGCGTAGTTTTGTCTTGAGAATCTAAGTGGAGAGTACAAGGTAACTGCAATCATTTTCAACAAAGTGACCTTGCACGCGATATCGAATTGATCATAGTGTGATGGGAGAAGATGAGCGTGACCTGATGGATTGAGGGAAAAACCTTTCCATTCAACGAATTTCGAGTTCAACTAGTCACCACATTGAACTCAAAATATGTTGTGCCTGATCAATAACAGTGATTATTAACACATTTTGATTACAAGGTGATTAACAGTGGAAAAGTTATCGTAATTGAAACTTTGTGCGAGGAGGAAATGAAAAAAGTTTTGGATCAATTTAGATTGTCACTGGCTATATTTTTGCAATGAAATAGATTCATGCGATCAGAATCGTAGTCGATGGATCTCAGCAAATGTAATTGCAAAAAACCTGGAAACCATTCAAGGAAAGATGATATATAAAGGAAAACCGTTCAACACAAACGATTTGTTGGTCAAAAAGGAACGGAGAAAATGATCCACGATAACAATAAAGTGGAAAGAGGCGGAAGAACGAGGGAGCGCGCGCTCACTGTTCTCACTCCCTTTGTGATAAGGCGATTGAGCAGTTTGGCCAGTGCGGAGAGTGAGTATGGAGGGGGTACAGCGATAGTTTCCGAAAATTACCTGCTAAATGCGCGCTCACGAAATCCTACTAGTGGCAGAGAAAATTTGAATATTTTAGTGCACCGTGCTATCCGAATGGAGTATACTTGTGCCCGGGATCGAAGAATTTTTCTAAATAGAATTATATTGCGGGAAAGTTGAAGAGAACATTGACCATTTACAACATGGCGGGATAAAGAAGACCAGACACCAACTGTTACAGAACTGATCACAATTGTTCAGGGCTCATGTATTATTCTTCTGTGCAAAGCGATACATTTAGACTAAAAATGAGTCCAATTGCTGTCATATTTTAAAGCACTTGCAGGACGGGTGAACCGTGAAAAATGTTGATGTTGTCACAAATATATTAATACAAACTTGCCACGTCGATCACTCTGAACACAGCATCTCGTAGACCGCACAGAAGAAGAAGGGCACTGGAAGTTTATATTGCTTTATCTAGAAGTTGTCGGTCTATGCCGCACACATCAATTTGTGGTTCCCTTCACTGTCATCTTTATTTGTAGTAAGAACGATGCCTAATGATAAGAGGATATTAAGGTGTGATCCGTCCATAGTCATTGTGTTCTGGTAAGACTCGATGAATTCGCACTCTCGAAATTACCTTTTCGAGTATCTCCATGCAATATTATAACTAGCAGTTGCTTGTGTACGTCAACAAGTTCCCCGAATCTACGTTCAAGGATACCTGCGAGGTAATAAGATACTCACCTGACGATACCTGTACTCACGAATAAGTTGAAAGTATTCGGTCGCGAATAAACAAGAAATCACATGTTGTTCCTAGAACCGAAGTACAGACGAATGGGGAGGGAAGAAGACCGAACCCCATGTGACAGCGAGACTCAGAGGACACGGAATCAGTTGATCCCATAACTTACTTACTAACTAGAACTGTATTAGTAGAAGTATTAGTTGTACTATTACTACGGCAATACCAGATGGGAGATAGAGAGGAGAGAGAACGAGGGGAGGGAGAGAGAGAGGAAAGACAAGTAGGGGGAGGGGGAGAGGAGAGCACAGTGATTAAATATGGAGCATGATCAAAGAGCAAAAATTAAGTAGAGTCAGATAAGAAAGAGAACTATGACTACAAGACGACCACTTTTCTAACGGAATATCGAGGAGAAAGAGAACATTGATTTTACAACTTCTAGTTACAGTAACCTCCTGCATTTCCCGAGTCACCCAGCACTTGCCCCCCTATCCCGTGCTTCAAAAACATCAGCGATAATACGAATACTTTATTGCGCTCAAGGGTTGTATTCGATGGGAAGGTTCTTTCTGCGGACCATTCCGTCTCCCTGGAACCACTCGCGGCGGAACTGCTTGGCGGCACCGTCGGGGGTGTTAGTCCATTCGATGGTGATGCGGTCGTTGTTGGTGTCCTGCAGAGAAAGAAATAAGTGGAGAGGTACGCTACTGAGGACTGAGGGGTAGTGAAAGGTTCCAAGGGGGTCTAACATACAGTAACCATTGGGAACGTAATCCGCATCCCATTTCGATACTTTTACCGAGACCAGGTACCGTATGCTAGGCAGGGTATGGAGAGAAGGAGGGGATGGGGATACCGTACCTCCTGTCCGTAGGCGAAGGCGTCGCAGGAGACGGCGATGAGAGCAGCCTCCTTGGGGTCGAGGACTCCCGATCCGGGATCGACTCCAAGTCTCTTCATGTTGGTCGTCTTGAAGGCCCAGCCGATGCGACGAGCAGAGGAGTTGGTGACCTGGAATAAGGAGGTTACTGTAGGCCAACGAGTATGGGAGGAGTGGACGGAGCAGGTACAAAAGAATGAGAGGATCAGAGATGGGAACCTAAGGATGGCTTGGAGGGGGCGAGGATGACAACGGAGGTACGGTACCTTGATGTGGTAGGTGTGCTTGTCATCGTAGGGAGCGTTGAAGACGATCTTGGTGCCGGGCTGGGTGGCGATGTCTCCGGGAGGAACAGACTGGGCCATGTCGACGACTTGGTGTGAGGAGGAGACCGCGCGGCGATGGTTTTATAGACGAGAATGGATCGATTAGCATTGAGGAAGAGCGAGTCAAAGTGAGGGATCAGAGGCGAGAGATAAGACTCTCTTCATTTGACTAGAATTAGTGGGCTATTGAATGCGAGATGAGATTGACCTTTGCTGACTCGATGCTAATCGATGATCGATCTCTGAATTCCTCCCAGAGCATCAAAAGAAGGAAGGAGGTGCAGAGAAGCAGTGACAACTCCCTCACCTTTGCTCTCTCTCTCTCGCCAGTGGTTCGAGGAACGAATGCTGGCACTATGCCAAAAAACGTAGGATATACTGTATGATACTTTATATCACGTGTCTTCTGAGAGATTGCACGAAAACGGACCCCCTGCGGAACTAGGAGCCCCAACTTTGAGCAGTATCCTCGGGAAATTTATGCTGGAGTATATTGGGGACAAGAAAACTTTTGGCGTTGGCCGTTTTTTTCAGAACCGTTTAGGTATTATCCGGTTCTGCTCCCGGCCCTACCATAAATCAGCTCCGAGATGAGCTACAAGGATGGAATGGTGCTCAAAAAATCCGGAAAATTATTTCCAGAAACTTTTATGTTGACGTCGATAACGAACGAAGTTATCATCATGTTGAAAACCGTGAAAAACTGATTTTTAAATCGAAAAATAAATCCTAGCGGCTCGAGGACCCCCCTTTAAGAAACTTCTGAGACCGGATTTAGATTCTATGATATCGCTTTAGTCTAAGAAAAAATAGAGCTAAGGTCGGGAGGCGTGACAATGTACATCTTTTGAGCCAAAAACACCGAAAATGCCCGTATTTTCGCCATTTCGGGGATTTCGAAGCCTGACAGGTCGAACATTTTAAACTCAATCTTGTTCACTTTGGGCTTAAAATGCTTCAAGATCTCTCATATTGATAATTCTTGACAATTTATGTCAATTGAGGACAAAAATATATTCGTCGAAAAATCTCGTTTTCGAACGGGTTCCTCGAAAGAACAGTGATTTTTCGGAGAAAATATTTTTGTCCTCAATTGACATAAATTGTCAAGAATTATCAATATGAGAGATCTTGATGCATTTTAAGCCCAAAATGAACAAGATTGAGTTTAAAATGTTCGATCTGTCAGGCTTCGAAATCCCCGAAATTTTGAAAATACGGGCATTTTCGGTGTTTTTGGCTCAAAAGATGTACATTGTCACGCCTCCCGACCTTAGCTCTATTTTTTCTTAGACTAAATCGATATCATAGAATCCGAATCCGGTCTCAGAAGTTTCTTAAAGGGGGTCCCCGAGCCGCTAGGATTTATTTTTCGATTTAAAAATCAGTTTTTTACGGTTTTCAACATGATGTTAACTTCGTTCGTTATCGACGTCAACATAAAAGTTTCTGGAAATAATTTTCCGGATTTTTTGAGCACCATGCCATCCTTGTAGCTCATCTAGGAGCTGATTTATGGTAGGGCCGGGAGCAGAACCGGATAATACCTAAAAGCCGGTTCTGAAAAAAACGGCCAACGCCAAAACTTTCTTGTCCCCAATATACTCCAGCATAAATTTCCCGAGGATACTGCTCAAAGTTGGGGCTCCTAGTTCCGGGCGGTCCTGCAATCTCTCAGAAGACGCGTGATATACAGAATGCGTCGCGGTCACGTTTTGCGAATTGACGCATTTGTGATATGCGTCTCATCTCCAGATAGACAAGTTCCCCCAACAATAGTGCGTAATGGTTGGAGATTGCCCACCCAAGGATCAAGAATAACACAACACGATAGCACAATATACTCTTTTATTCACGTATTGTACTGGATGGGGAGGGGGGGAGTGACGGTGGCGTTCGTCAGCCAATCTTCCGTCACTTCTTCATCTAGAAGGGGCAGCCGCGTACTTGATCTCGATTGCCTCTCCCGGGGATCCCTACAAAAGAATGTTGAGAAACAGACAGAAGGACTACTCGATAATACGTACTAGACTCGTCGCCCATAGCTGGAATCTCTTCGGCTTCTCTCCAGATTCCAGCGCGAAGATGACGGGGCTCTTTTTCTTCCTCTGCGTTCCCATCTTGACGAGGGGGCGAAGATGCCCACGATGAGTTTGCTGGCAGAGCGGGACTCCACCTGAAAGAAGTTGGGTCATAAAGGCAAGATAAGGGAAAAAATGGAAAAAAAGTACCTGGAGATCCACTCCGCCGTTCCGCGTTGTGAAGGGGAATTAAATACGAATTTGCTGCTGGGCTGGGTGACGATATCTCCGGGAGGAACAGACTGGGCCATGTCGACGACTTGGTGTGAGGAAGAAACCACGAAATCGAATATTTATACCCAGAAATGGAAAAATTAGCATCTAATACTGCGAGTCAAATAAAGGAATTAGAGACGATAGACCGAATTATCATATTTAGAGTTCGGAGATGAAGAGTGAAGAGTGAGAATACGGATGCAAATTGAGAGCATCTCTTCTTGAAGAATGAGAGAGGGCTTCTCTTCTTGCAGAGACAATACAAAGATGGTGTTTCTCAAATTTAGTTCGTTTTCTGTGGTTCAAATTATGTAAGCGCGATTTGATTTGCATAGTGTGTCAAACTCTGTCAACAAGGGAGTATCAGAAAACAAGCAACACTTGGACTCTCCGCAGGCCCATACAGGCTTAGTAGGGTTCCACGGTCGGGATGGGGGAGGAAGGAAAGGGAGAAGAACACGGAAGGGATAAGATACGCGTAATAGCACTAGAAACTAGAAGAGATGGAGCACTCGAGTCGATTCTGGACTTTGCTATACGAGCACATATACAATGGAGGTGGAGACAGTAATCTAGTCGAGGAATGTAGAGGTCGGCTTCGTGATGCAAATAATAATGCAGTATAATGCATTAAAAAGGTCATTTTTTCGTCTTAAATTGTGCGAAATAGCTTTGCTCTTCACGAAGACCCTCTAGCTATTGTTGAAGAGCTCGTACATCCCTCCCTCTCTTCATCATTCGTCGCTCGACCGCTCAAAAGAGTGACAACTCTTCCTCTTCCTCTTCATATCCGGACTCTAATCAAATTTCTTCAGTTGAATTGGATTAGAGCGAAAGATTCAAATTCTGCGATCGAAGTGAAGACATTCTAATTCAAGTGATGGAAAAAGTCTAATTCTTGCTAGATGGGTGCACTGTAGTAATAGGTTTGCTGAAATTGAAAATAAAGGAAATTTAAATCGTGTTACTGTAACTGACATCGAGAGTTTCATAGGCAATAATAGATGGAAGATCATAGATCAAGTTAAACGAGTGCATCAGTTATCGTTCCCTCAGTGACTCCTCGACATCCACACTGCAAAGATCCACCTCTGACCCCTCCATCATGATCGGCGTGGGCGGCCCCGAGACCAAACCAACAATCAACAGAGCGGAAGAGGTGTTCAAAGTCGGCACGTCCATAATCCTCGTCGACGTTGTGGCCCACTCCATCCCAAGGGCATCGGTTACGGTGCACGGGACCAATTGCTTCCCCGTGTCCGAGGAGAAGAAGGTGGAAGCGATGATGGATTATCCCGGTGACCTGCTCGACCATAAAGTCCTCCACATCTACTATGAGGACTGGTAGAAAAGGAGTTAATTATCCATTCTTGCACTATCGCATCGGATTCGATGGGGCATCTGGTAAGATCATATTCGAGTGAAGTTATACACGTTGATTTGGTAGAATCGAAATGCTGCAGAGGGTGAAAATTGGGGAATCTAGAAGAGAATATAATAGATCAAATAGGTAATTATTGTGATAACTGAGGACGAATTGAATGAAAGGAAAGTATATCGATTGCAAGATTATCAATCGGTGCCTTTCTTCGAAACACTCCATAATGAAATAGAGCAAGTCCTTTTATTCCGAGGTACCGTCCCGCTTCAACAAAGGCCCAGAATTAAGAGCGGTTTGGTAGGACAAATATGCGGTAACGATTGAGACTAGATAGTCTTTCCGCGTAGTGTGCGGGTTCTTGACACAATTAGCTTCAATTCTATTCGTGTGCATTCCTCTCCCGATCTTCCCGTTCCCACCCGGTACATAAATACACAATAGCACGACAATCATGATTTATCATACAAAATTCGAAGCAAGCTCAACTTGCTCATCGATACTTGAGGGGGAAGGTCTTGTTTCCGGCGGATCCGTCCTCGGTTCTACACTCGATGATGAGATGGTCGTTGGCGTCGCCCTTCAATGATAGCATTAGAAGAGGACAATAATTATGGTATGTGTACGAAACAAGGTGATAGAGTCAACAATTAGAGATTATCGGGGCAGTGCACGATTGGCTATGTTAGTGGAGATAGATACCGTACCCTCCTACCGTAATCGATAAGAATACATTACCTTGACAGCGCACGAGATGGGCACAAAGGTGTACTGGCCGGGGTCGAGAGAGGTGGAGGGCACGGGTTCATCGGCGATGAAGAGGTTCGAGGGCATCTTGAGTGACCACTTGAGCTGACTCGCCCCGACGTTGGTGATCTGAAAGGAGAATAAGATACTGTAGGCAATGAAGATCAGGGATGAAGGGTTGGAAGAAGAGCGCGTACCTTGATGTAGATTGGGGGCTGCTCCTCCGGGTCCGCGTTGAAGACAATGTTGGCGTGTGGCTCGGTCTTGAGGGGAACGGACTGGGCCATGACGTCGATTTGGTGTGAGAAGGAGACCAATCGGAGGAGTATTAATAGGCATAAATGGAGATGCAAAGTGATGGATTAGATGAGAGAGATATAAGTCTCTTCGATGGAGCAATTAACAAGATTATGGTAAGTTGTGCAATGTGACAAGGAGATGGTATTCCATTTAAATATGTGAGCAAATGAGCAGAAAAGCATGAGCTTGTAGCATACTGCCTGCGACAGTCGCTGCGAGAGACACAGTGTAGAGACCACAAGACATTCTGCCAAAGTCGTCACACGACATCACACAAGTTTACAGTTTTTCCGAGTAGTGTGCGGGTTCTTGACACAATTAGCTTCAATTCTATTCATGTATCCCTCTCCAGATCTTCCCATTCCCACCGGGTGCATAAATACACAATAGCACGACTATCGCAATTTATCATATATAATTCGAAGAAAGCTCAGATGTACGTAATGGGAAAGGTCTTGTTTCCGGTGGAACCGTCGTTCGACCATTCGATGATTAGGTAGTCCTTGGGATCGCCCTTCAATGATAGCATTAGAAGGGGACAATAATTACGGAATGTGTACGAAACAAGGTGATAGTTCCAACAATTAGATTAGATTATCGGGGCAGTGCACGATTGGCTATGCTAGTGGAGAGAGATATCGTACCCTCCTACCGTAATCGACAAGAATACAGTACCTTGACGGCGCACAAGATGGGCACCCAGGTGAAATCGCAGGGGTCGAGAGTGGTGACAGGGACGGGATGAGGGGCGATGAAGAGGTTCGAGGGCATCTTTAGCGACCACTTGAGCTGACTCGCCCCCAGGTTCGTGATCTGAAAGGAGAATAAGGTACTGTAGGCAATGAAGATCAGGTATCCATTGTTGGAAGAAGAGCGCGTACCTTGATGTAGATTGGGGGCTGTTCCTCGGGATCAGCGTTGAAGACAATCTCGGTGTGGGGGCGGGTCTCGATGGGAACGGACTGGGCCATGACGACGACTTGGTGTGAGGAGGAGACCAATCGGAGGAGTATTTATAGGCAGAAATGGAGATGTAAAGTGATGGATTAGATGAGAGAGATTTTTATCTTTTCGATGGAACAATTAACAAGATTATGGTAAGGAGATGGTATTCCGTTTAATTATGTGAGCAAAGGAGCAGAAAAGCATTACTAGCCAGCTACATTCGCTGCGAGAGACACATGCGTAGAGACCGCAAGGCGTTCTGTCAAAGTCGTCACACGATTCTAATTTTGTGCCTAATTGAGCCTTAATGGTTTGAATCAGAAAATGCTTTATAAATTTGGGCGATATCTTGACTCTGCTCCGAATTATTTTCAAAAAACCTATATCTCACTCTCAACGGGAGAATGCTCGAAATCGGGATCGTGGGAAAAACGAGAAAGGCAATAAGAAAATATGCAACTCCTAATCTCTAAAAATAAGTATCTCCCTTGGTTTTCAGGTAGAGATCTAGGACTTGCGCCCGAAACTATCGGGCTCCAATCCCTACGGTTGACAGTGTTTCGTATTTTTTTGCAATTTTATTTTCAAAATCTTCGAAAAGTTTCGTCGAATGGGCAAAAAAGGGCCACAGTTGTTCAGAATCTTGCCAAGCCATCACGTGATTACACTGACAAGGACTATGACATCACAGAAGTTTGAATGCAATGCAATGAGGAATCAATCAGAAATAAGGCTGATTCATTTCAGTCTCTCCTTTCTGGTACTCCACCGACATTGTGAAACATGACTCTATTCCCGATTCATTTGTAATTCGTTATTCATCGTATTCCCTTGTTTGTCTTGTTTGTCCTTGTTTTAGAGAGATTATGGAAGTGGCGTCTGTTCGATGAAAATCGCTATTTCGCATAATTTCTGTTCGCTTTTGCGGAGAGGAACGGATCGAACTATCCCGGTTAATTTTTTAAAATATATTTTCCATTATCCCGGATAATTCTCATTCCCCGCTATTCTTATCGAATATCCGGTCTGGTCCAGATTACCCGCACCGAATTGAAAACTCCAGGAGGAGGGATCACTTCTTCCTTCATTGTACCAGAGGGAATGAATTCCTTGCATTCAATGACTCGTTTCATGGCTATAAATGGGAACATTTACATCCGATTGGACTCGCAGAGGGATCTCGAACTGTACTTCAATTGGCTCATCACATTCGTCGTTTTGCAGTGTCCATCAAGATGATTCGCATTCTCAGGCACTTCTCCTCCCCTCTCCTCCTCTCTCTCCCCCTTCAGATTCAACCGTCGTATCTCGAAGCTGGCGATGACTCTGGAGAGGTGGGCGTCATCGATGGCAGGCTTCGTCCTCATCTGTCTCCTCATCAGTGCTGCTTTCGACTCCTCCCTCTACACTCTCCTCTTCTCCAGACTATTCAACTATCGGTAGATTGTCCTGCCCTCCATTCCCATCCTCTCCCTTCAATCATTTCCTGGCAGTTTCTGAATCCTCGACTGCTTCCCTTCTCGTCAAGTTATCAGTGACCGAAGGAGTAGCTGATCCTACTCTAGGTAGACCACTTCCGGCACTAGTGTGATCCCTGTCTAGTGATTGTGTTCTGGCAAGACTCGATGCAATCACACACTATAAACAACCTTCTCGATTAACTAACTCTTGGAAAGTAAAAGAACGTTTGAGATCAAGTAAATTGCACGCAATACTTTAATCATTGTTGCACATAAATCAATCAGAGGCGATTTATGAGTAGTTGAAGTGAGACTCTTGACAGGAGTTCGGTAAAGGGGAGAGATTACAAAGAGACACATTTTAAGAGATGAAGGGAGGTGACTCTTCTATCCTCACTGAGCACACATAATTTCCTGCATGATACCTCTTCCTGCAATCACAGTTTCCCTTTAGCTATCGTGATCAATGCATTTCTAACTCTCTTTATATCACATACTTATTGAGATGCACTCACCGAGAATCACCATATATTGTTGAGACGAGCCTTTAGTGCCATCATCTGCGTCCCCTCCCAGATTCCCTCCTTGTTGAGTGCCTGAGGGTAGATCATTGATTGGAAGAGACGAGCGAGTCACGAACATACATTATCGATAATCTCCATCATTCTCCTTCTATTCTTCTTCAGATCGAGTTCCTCGCGATTGTTCTGATATACAGTTGCTAGGGTTAGAGGATATGACAGCGAACCTCAAAGAGCCAAGCGAGGAAATAGAGAACAGCCTCGACTGATGCGGGCACTACAGTGATCGGAAGCCAACCTTCGACGATGTGAGAGATGAGCTCAAATCGAAATATTGTTCATGGATACTAGCAACTATCAGTCGATATATTGTAAGTTGGGAATAATAGTGGTTGCTATTGCGGTCCTGATTGATCTTTAGAGTACTATTCTGAGAATGGCTGGCCTCTTTGTATCTGTCCTTTCCCACTTCCTTCATGGCATTCTCCATAGAGAGAATATTGACGAGGGAGAGGATGGCTATCTCCGTTATCTTCGTCTTCTCCTCATCGACACGCGAGTCGAGACGATTGATGATGGCGACGAGATCATCGATCATGCTCAGGGCATTCTTTCTCCACTGCTCATTATCGCTCTTCTGCATTTTAAGTTATTATACAACGATTCAAGGGAGAAGACTGACAGCCATTGCTCCGATAGTCCGTGCCGTCTCAAGTGCGTAGTTCGGATCGTCACCCCGAGCGCGAGAGAGAATCAGCTTGGAGATGATCTTCTTGTAGTGGAGAGCGTTCTCAAATGGTCTACGTCTGTACCCCTTTCACTCCTCATTAGCATACATCGGGCGCCTCATTTATGAGAAGAGTCGCGATGCCGAGGGGAGAAGAGATTTTGTAGTTTGAAATGGAGATGAATCGATCGTAGAGTGGCATGGAGAAGAATCGATCGGTTAGTGGCTTGATAATCTGGCACACGGATGGTCCCATCACCTGCACAGAAAATTATCATATGTTTATTAATAACATTATAATGTAAATATAAATATAAATATAAATATTCTCACTTTGATCAGGTCAGAGACGATGTGCATAGATACATTGCGACTGCATAGCTTGTGATGTTCACTCTTCCTTCTCTCCACCCGCAGTTCAATTTGCATCAACTCGACAATATCTTTCACATCCGGTTCGAGTATCTGCAAAATAGATGCTTGAGAGACAGTTCACACTTCTCTTACCTCACTGCCCACAAGGGGGATGCAGAATGGGAGAGCGACGTTCACGAGGTAGGTCAACGTGTTACGATTCCCACTTTTAGCTCTTCCTTGTAGTTCCTTCCACAGTTTTCCCCACACTCTTCTCAGTTCATTTCCTCCATTGTCTTTCAAAGTTCGTAGAATAGCGATCACTCCTCTAACTGCATTGCATTCGAGATCATTTTTGTGATAATCGATAATCTCGAATAGTAAATCTGTGGTCCTCTTTTCGCATCCGCTGTACACTGCTGCAGTGGATCCTTTACCCTCCTCCCTACTCTCTCCTCACTTACACATGTGCGCCACTGCATAGACAGCATCAGACGCAAGATCCGCCGTCCGCCGTACACCGTCTACCGTCCACCGCACTAAAATGAAGGAAAATCCTTGGGATATTGGATTGGCCCACTTTTATCGTCCTTCCATCTCTCGAGAACGGCAATGGTCAGATCTCGCAGCGCATTCTTCAACTGCTGCAGCAGTTCATGCTTGGCATCACCGTTGACGAGATTGTAGATGAAGGAGAGAAGAGGGAGAGACGGGGCAGATACAGCTATCCATTCAACGTAGAGCTCACTCGAGATAGATTCCTTAGGGAAGAGAGAAGGACACGCCTCGCACACCGCTGGTAGAATCTGAAGGAACGAGTTGCACGAGTTCGGACTAATCATGGAAACCTCTAGCGCATCATCTTTGAATTCCTGCTTTTCGACTACATCAACGAAGAATTCGAAAGACATGAGAAGATCGGCCAAGCGTGGCTCCTGAAAAGGGTAAGGTTGACGTCGCTTACTCTGAGCATACCTGAAAGGTCTTCGGGCAAACAAGTATTGCTCTCTTGAGAGGTCCCTTCACGGTATCGTACTCCTTCATTAGATACTCCTACAACGAAGCTCTTGCACGCCTCACTCAATCCTCATTCTCACATAATCAGCTGAATAGAGGAATGCCTTCAAAGCGGCTGCAGCAGTTGTGGCCACGCGAAAGTCTCGTTGATCGCAGAAAGAAGGGCGGGAATCATCTGGAATCCACTAATTGCCTCCCAGGCAGAGTCCTAGTTATCGATCACTCGTATCCTACAGTATACCTCGCGTTTGGCAAGCGCATCAGGGATCTCCATCGAAGAGAGAGACGAGGCAACCGATTCGGAGGAGAGGGAATGAAGAGAGTGAATGAAGGAGGTGAGGAGGGGGAGGAGGAGAGAGAATGAAGAGACTGAATCACTCTCGCATAATGAGACAACCTACATCTTATTTTGCTGTCGTCCTCTGCCTATAAAATGGTCTCCCCTGGATCTCCCCTCTAGTTCGACTCGTCTCGATCTCCCTTCTCTCACTCTTCATTATGGACAAGTCTGCCTACATGGGAGCCCCCGGATTTGGAGCTGGCGGTCGAGGATCCGGATACGTCAAGGAGGAGTACGCCTTGGGTGAGTCGATGTGTAGGGTGCTCTCCCCTATCATTACCGTAGCCCCTCATACTTTGTACCGTACAAATGTCGATTAATTCCAAGAGGCAGCAGCAGCGGCGGATCTTCTGGAGGATCGGGCTGCACTTCTGCTCCCGAGAAGGTCACCACTATCCTCCCAAATTTTCTTCTCCAGCCCCTCCGATGGACCGCCCAAGGCCCGCCTTTTGCATTTACGTTTCCTTATCTCACGTCATTGATATTTCCCTTGATCTTTAATAACTGTTCACTATTCACTGGGCGAGAATCCCACCTCGCCGACGGTGGCCATACGGGGATCCTCCTCCGAACCTCCATCCTGATCGGCGTGCGCGGCACCGAGACCAGACCATGCCCACATCCAACAAAGTGGTCACGGTGCTCGACGTCCTTCCTCCTCTCAATCGTGGTCAGCGGCCATATCTTTGAATTCCTCATTTTCGACTGCATCAACGAAGAACTAGCGATCTTCTGTCGCTTCGTAGTTCGCGGGGTTGTGTGATAAGGATAAATATTCACCGCCACTGGTGAGAGCTGGATTCAGGCGCTGGAAAAGGATCGTGAGGCTCACGTTGTGGGGTTGAGAGCAGGTTAGGGTTGTGATCAACACTATATTCGAAATTGTTGGCCGCTGAACACAGTTTAGCTAGGGAATTGGATCGTGATTACTAGACTGACACTATCCGTTATCATTTCATATGACGAAGAACGGCACGCTGCAACTTCGAGATGAGGCAGCCATGATGGGAAGACCAATCCCATGGGATTCCATTTGAAACCGGGAGAACGCCAGTGTGTGAAGGCGTACTACACCCGCTAGCAGGTACGGTAGTCATATCGATAATCGTTGCAATCTATCTTACAATAATCATGCTCTGCTAAGATTGCCTTTCAATGTCGTTGAAAGCTGGCGTCTGTCACTGTGACCGGCTGTTCGTGTACTGGCAGATTCGTCCTGGTCAGCAACAATTGTGTTAGTTGTGGTTCAATCAACCCCTCCTCTTGGAGTGATCATCCATAGAATGAACCGGGGGGGGGGGGGGGGTGACAATTGCTCAAACGACAATTGCTCAACTCGTCGCCGCTCGCTTGCAATATGGCGCAGCTACTTGAGAGTATGTGCTCCCATACATTTGCATATAGTATTCTTGTTACCAGGTGAACTGGAGTTTTCACGTATAGGGGTTCATGGAAACACCTAAACCACGAACCGCTTACGTTGATTTGGAGAAAAACTCAAGATCGCCTGGTAACAAGACTAATATATGCAAATGTGTGGTAGCGCATACTGGTTACAATGAAACAACTCCCAAGTCGCTGCGCCAAATTACAAGTGAACGGCGACGAGTTGAGCAATTGTCACCCCTCCCATGGCGAGTTAAATTTCAATTTCCCTATTGGCCCTATATGGAAATTGGAGAAAGATCGCCATCTCTTCTTCTCTTTAATCCCGTTGTCCTCGCTGATCCAATTAGTAGACGTGCAGAGCAAGAAGAAGATCTGTCGAATACCCTCTATGACCCCTCCTCCCTCCTTCCTCTCTCTTCGTCTCATCTCCAGACAGAGAATGTCCCCCAACTAGTAGTGCGTGGTTGGAGATTGCCCACTCAAGGATCAAGACATAACAAATCACGATAACACAATCATTTCATTCTTTATCTGTTATAATGGATGGGGAGAAGGAAGGCTGGCTCATTCTCCAGCCATGCCTCCTTCACTTCGCCAGCACTACCAGGAGGAACGGCGGCGTACTTGACGGAAATCGCCTCTCCCGCGGATCCCTACAAAAGAATATTGAGAAACAGACAGAAGGACTATTCAATAATTCGTACCTGACTGGTCGCCCAGAGATGGACTCTCTCAGGAGGAGCTCCAGAGTCCATGAGGAAGAAGACGCTGCTCTTCATCGTCCTCTGCGAGTCCAGCTTGATGTGGATGGTGCTGGGGGCGAAGATGCCCACGACGATCTTGTGGGCCGCGCGGGACTCCACCTGAAAGAAGTTGGGTCAGAAAGGTAAGAGAAAGGGAAAATGGCAAAAAAAGTACCTCGAGGGGGATTCCAGCGTTCCGCCTGGTGAAGGGATAGTTAAAAACTATCTTTGTGCGAGGGCGGGTGGTGATGTCTCCAGGAGGAACGGACTGGGCCATGTCGACGACTTGGTGTGAGGAGGAGACCGATCGACGACGGTTTTATAGGCGAGAGTGGGTCAATTACCATTGGAGTTTGCCAGCCAAATTGAGGGATCAGAGTGGAGAGAGAAGAGACTCATTGCATTTGAATGCGAATGGGGAGAGAAGGGGAGGGGCAAATCGATGGATTTGAGAGACAAGGGGAGAGGGCTGAAACACAATCGAGGAGGGACGAAATTTTGCAATAGTGTTTATGGAATAGATCGACGACTTGATGTGAGAAGGAAACCACCAAATGGACTATTTACACCCAGAAATGGATCAATTAGCATCCAATACTGTGAGTCAAATTGAGGGATTATAGACGATCGAATGAATTCTCTCTTCAGTTGAATTACAAGTAGAGGATAACGAAAGATTCAAATTCTGCGATTGAAATGATGACATTCGAATTCATGTGATGGAAAAAGTTCAATTCTTGTAGTATTAGTTGTGTCAGATTCCACGAATACACTACTCAATTCATAATCAATCAATATCATTTCCCTCCCTTCAATTTCATGCATCACTCAATTCACGTTCATCCGTCTCCTATTACCGTAATTCTCTAGTCTACGTTGTCGAGCGCAGTCCTATGTAAATGGCCTCTCACAACGTGACTACGACTCGACTAATTCAATTATCACCTCTATCTCGTCCTTCCTCTGTCGTCTGTGCTTCTCTATTTACCACTAGCCGCTGTTTGCTTATCATTAGGAGCGAACGAAGTACCCAGACAGTTCGCAGTGATAACGACACAAGTTCTCAGCCGAATGACATTCAACATCGGCTTTCTTTGGCTGCTTGCGATTCCAGGAGTGCCCTATATTCTCTTTCAAATATGTGGTAAGATTCGTTCAGAGTCTTCTTATCGAAAGATTTCTTGCAGATTTGCCATTCATTTTCGCAGTGGGAGCTATCTGTTTGCTTCTATGTGTGTACTTTACCGGCCAGGAAGTTCGAATTGACATTCTAGATTATTTCACAGTAAATGATGACTTCAGATTCTCGGTCGGTTCGAGATAGATGATCTGGAGAATCGGCCTGTTTTCGTCACTGGATGCGATTCGGGTGAGCCTCTACCACGTTCTTGTCAATTTACTTTATTGAGAATATTCTCACTGAAGGGTTCGGGAAGGAATTAGCCATCAAATTGCTCGAAAGAGGCATTCCCACCTTTGCGGGATGTCTTACAAAGAAGGTTAGTCTCACCTCACAACTAAAATCATCTTTTCGGTTTGATCATAGGGTTCTGAAGACCTCGAAAAGCTTTCGAGAAAGCTACCGGGTCATCTGAATACTGTCATCATTGATGTATCTTCTGATGAAAGTGTCAGAAACGTTGCGATGTATCTGGAGAACGCCACTGAAAGTTATGGAGGTGAGTTGAACCAAGCAAGCCCATTGTTGTATGTCGTTCGCGATGAACTTGTGTACTAGAAGGAGTCATTCGGAACTGATTCTATCTATGTGTTTCAGGATTGCATGCTGTTGTGAACAACGCCGGCGTCGTCGGGTCTTCCTTCTTCGATGACTTGTTGACGACGAGAGAATACAAAGATGTGGCTGAAGTAAACACCTACGGAGTCATTAGAGTCACCCAGGCACTCAAGCACCTCGTGAAGAAAACCAAGTAAGATCTCATCAACATAACAGTGATAATAGAAGAGGATATAGCTATACTCGAAATGCATGGCTTTATTTTTTCCGAAAAAAAAATCACATATATGATTTAGAGGCCGTATCGTGACAGTTTCATCGATCTGCAATCGACTGGGAATCATGGGATTCGGTCCGTACACAGTGAGCAAGTACGCAGTCACGGGATACTGTGAGGTCATCAGGTCAATTTCAATTAACATTCTACTTTCCTTGAAGACAGTTTGTTGTAAGAGATTTTTACGAGTTGACGGTACCTGTTATAGCACTGAATATTTGAAAATATTTAGCCAATTTAGGCAGGAGCTGAGCTTCTTCGATGTCTCTGTTCATATTATTGAGCCAGGGTTTTTCAAAACGCCAATGATCGATGCGAAGATCGTTCAAGTAGGTTGTATTCATGAAATGTAAGCATAACTATTTTTACAGGAGCGTCTTGATACAATGTGGAAAGATGCGCCTCTAACCGTCAAGGAGGAGTACGGAGAAAAGTTCTTCAGAGATAGTCAGGAAAAGTTCATTGGATTAAATGATAAATCATTTTCGAAAATCAAATTAATTCGAGGTCGTGATCGGGCGGCAGTCCTCCTCGACAAGATCGGATCGGCCGACGTCCATCTGGTCGTCGAAACATACTTCCATGCTATCACAGCGCGCTTTCCTCGTCTTCGATACCAAGTCGGAGCGGACGCAAAGTTCATGTAAGAGCGACCGCCAACTAGTAGGTACTAACAATATTTGTTGCCAGTTTCCTTCCCCTGTCGATGGTTCCATGCGGTCTGCGAGATGCGGTGTTCAGGGTCGTCGATATGGTGAATTCTAATATTTATCGGATAAATGGGCTGTACGTTTGTTTTTACAGGTTTCTGGAGCGCCCGTGCCAGCAAGTGCACTGAAATGAGACACAACTCAAGTTGTCATCATCTCACTTTTTGTGCAAAAATTGTTTCTTTGAAGAAAACAAACAATAATATACTTCTCGATTAGTTTAATTCTGATAAATTACACGTGTACACAGAGCTGGGGGTTGTTGCTTGAATTTCAGTTGATCCCACCATGAGTAGAATACGGTAATCGGTTTGATCGATCGATAATAGAAGCATCTCCTCTCTCCAGTCTTCCCTGTCTTCCCTCCGATAATCTCCGATAGTGATCAACTGGCTCTGAATTTTATCTCGAGTCAACTTCAACTTCGGCTCTGTTACCTGTTACCTGCCGGCGAGAGCCAATCTCAAGTAGTGAGGTGACGGGGGAAGTTGCCTAATGAGGAATCACCTTGAGGGACTCGACAGTTGTCGAGGAGAGGTGTTTCACTGACGCTGAGGAAAGGTAGGAGGGAGGGTTCTAGGCGACGTGATAACACAGATATTCTGAGAGAACGCAGGTGCATGGGAACAACAAAATCAAACTGCTTTAATCGTATCGACACAATATCAGTCGATGGTGGTAGACTTTTATGTTCAAGTGGTGAAGCCGTAAAATCGAAACTACCTAAAAGCCGGCTCTCGAAATTTCAAAAATTCAAAAAATCATAACGTACTTCAATGTTCAGTTAGAAAGTCGTTCAAAAAACAAAATTACTACCTCGACGAGCTCTACAAATCATCTGTTCGGGACGTTTTTGAAAACTCAATTTGAAATATAGATACGTTGTAAAAAGCGAATTGTGGGTACTAAAATGTTGTTACCCTGAAAAAATTTTGCAATTCTACACCAGGGATATTGATTTCAGATCATTTCAACTTTTTCCCGGGAGGTTTCAGCGCTGGAAACGCCGAAAACCTGCTGTTTTTCGAAAATTCAAAAAGTTCAATGATTTTCCATTTTAATATTCAGGCTTTATCAGCGCTCCAATGGGCACCAATTTGCTTAGAATTGACTATTTTCACAATTTAAGAAGATTGAAGTCATTTCCATTGAAAATATTTTACTTGGAAAAAATCAGGATTTTCTGAGCATCCTCCGAGAATAACTGGAAAAAATGCGATAATTTTTTTCATCAAAAATATCGCTTAATTCACACACAACTACTTGATCAGACCCTGTTATGTCACTTACAACCAATAGAACAGCTTCTCACCCATCAGTATGAAAATGGCAAATCATTGAACTTTTTGAAATTTCGAAAAACAGCAGGTTTTCGGTGTTTCCAGCGCTGAAACCTCCCGGGAAAAAGTTGAAATGATCTGAAATCAATATCCCTGGTGTAGAATTGCACGGAGAATCTGATTTTAAAATAAAAAATTGGGTAATCGTGGAAAAATGTTTCAGGGTAACAACTTTTTGGAACCCACAATTCTCTTTTTACAACTTATCTATATTTCAAATTGAGTTTTCAAAAACGTCAGGAACAGATGATTTGTAGAGCTCGTCGAGGCGGTAATTTTGCTTTTTTGAAGGACTTTCTAGCTCAGCTTTGAAGTAAGTTATGATTTTTTGAAATTTTGAAAGCCGGCTTTTAGACAACTTGAGTTGTGTCTCATTTCAGTGCACTTGCTGGCACGGGCGCTCCAGAAACCTGTAAAAACAAACGTACAGCCCATTTATCCGATAAATATTAGAATTCACCATATCGACGACCCTGAACACCGCATCTCGCAGACCGCATGGAACCATCGACAGGGGAAGGAAACTGGCAACAAATATTGTTAGTACCTACTAGTTGGCGGTCGCTCTTACATGAACTTTGCGTCCGCTCCGACTTGGTATCGAAGACGAGGAAAGCGCGCTGTGATAGCATGGAAGTATGTTTCGACGACCAGATGGACGTCGGCCGATCCGATCTTGTCGAGGAGGACTGCCGCCCGATCACGACCTCGAATTAATTTGATTTTCGAAAATGATTTATCATTTAATCCAATGAACTTTTCCTGACTATCTCTGAAGAACTTTTCTCCGTACTCCTCCTTGACGGTTAGAGGCGCATCTTTCCACATTGTATCAAGACGCTCCTGTAAAAATAGTTATGCTTATATTTCATGAATACAACCTACTTGAACGATCTTCGCATCGATCATTGGCGTTTTGAAAAACCCTGGCTCAATAATATGAACAGAGACATCGAAGAAGCTCAGCTCCTGCCTAAATTGGCTAAATATTTTCAAATATTCAGTGCTATAACAGGTACCGTCAACTCGTAAAAATCTCTTACAACAAACTGTCTTCAAGGAAAGTAGAATGTTAATTGAAATTGACCTGATGACCTCACAGTATCCCGTGACTGCGTACTTGCTCACTGTGTACGGACCGAATCCCATGATTCCCAGTCGATTGCAGATCGATGAAACTGTCACGATACGGCCTCTAAATCATATATGTGATTTTTTTTTCGGAAAAAATAAAGCCATGCATTTCGAGTATAGCTATATCCTCTTCTATTATCACTGTTATGTTGATGAGATCTTACTTGGTTTTCTTCACGAGGTGCTTGAGTGCCTGGGTGACTCTAATGACTCCGTAGGTGTTTACTTCAGCCACATCTTTGTATTCTCTCGTCGTCAACAAGTCATCGAAGAAGGAAGACCCGACGACGCCGGCGTTGTTCACAACAGCATGCAATCCTGAAACACATAGATAGAATCAGTTCCGAATGACTCCTTCTAGTACACAAGTTCATCGCGAACGACATACAACAATGGGCTTGCTTGGTTCAACTCACCTCCATAACTTTCAGTGGCGTTCTCCAGATACATCGCAACGTTTCTGACACTTTCATCAGAAGATACATCAATGATGACAGTATTCAGATGACCCGGTAGCTTTCTCGAAAGCTTTTCGAGGTCTTCAGAACCCTATGATCAAACCGAAAAGATGATTTTAGTTGTGAGGTGAGACTAACCTTCTTTGTAAGACATCCCGCAAAGGTGGGAATGCCTCTTTCGAGCAATTTGATGGCTAATTCCTTCCCGAACCCTTCAGTGAGAATATTCTCAATAAAGTAAATTCACAAGAACGTGGTAGAGGCTCACCCGAATCGCATCCAGTGACGAAAACAGGCCGATTCTCCAGATCATCTATCTCGAACCGACCGAGAATCTGAAGTCATCATTTACTGTGAAATAATCTAGAATGTCAATTCGAACTTCCTGGCCGGTAAAGTACACACATAGAAGCAAACAGATAGCTCCCACTGCGAAAATGAATGGCAAATCTGCAAGAAATCTTTCGATAAGAAGACTCTGAACGAATCTTACCACATATTTGAAAGAGAATATAGGGCACTCCTGGAATCGCAAGCAGCCAAAGAAAGCCGATGTTGAATGTCATTCGGCTGAGAACTTGTGTCGTTATCACTGCGAACTGTCTGGGTACTTCGTTCGCTCCTAATGATAAGCAAACAGCGGCTAGTGGTAAATAGAGAAGCACAGACGACAGAGGAAGGACGAGATAGAGGGAAAATCGAGAAGAGCACAGAGAAAGAGAGAGCAGAGAGACGATGTAGTGACCTCATCAGAGAGGTTGAGAGCTGCCACTTGCCACTTATCAATGTCCATTCACGGTCGATCGGTAAACTAAAACTGAAGGAAAGTGGGTAAACGGAGAGTGTTCAACATCAATTCAACTGGCAATACATTGATGACGCTGATATAATCTCGTGGAACAGTTGTCGTTTGTCGCCACTTTCATTTTCTCGAGGACACTTTGACTTCCTCGTTTCTCTTGCACGAGAGAGATTGAATATCTCTGCAGCGAGCTATCATGTGTACTTATAGTACTTATAGCCAATATGCTTTAGGTGAGAAAAAAAGGTGAGAACACTTTACATGCATCTTCACAAATCAACCACAGAGAGTTTTTTTAATAGATTTAGTATTTTCACAAAATACGAATGTGTCTCTTACGCTCTGCTGGGATTCCCGATGAGTATCCGCACAATAAATGTTAAAGTTTCAATCCATCTGCATAGCATACAGATGATCGACACAATGCAACATGAAACAATGACACATGACAATGGAATACACGAAAAAATCGCGCGGTATTTTCAAAACAAAATGGCCTATGGGGTGATTTTTAAGCTTACTAAGTGATATGCTCAATCTCTCTAGATTGGATAGTTCATGCCAATCAAAATGCATGCGCATTCAAGACTTTATTGTTCCGGCCTGTGTTTTCTTCTCATGGCAATTTTCGGCCCTCGGAATTCACGGGTGCCAATGGAACAAAATTAGGTATCATAGCGCAAGATCTGAAACATAGATCAGAAACAGGTACAACATCGGGGACAACATTGGCAACAGAATGTATAAACTTGAGAGCAAGATGAGTAAATGAAGCATTGTTGACGTAGTTCCTGATGAAGAGTAATGGTCTGACCCTCTTCCTTTTGTACATTCTCTCATAGAGAATTCGAGTGATCGTGTGAATAAAATAGTGTCAGACGAGTGCTCCTTTTGATCTTCGGACTACTCGGCGGAGTGATTCCCGGAACAATAGAAGCGGGAACAAAAATCATAATCTACTAAGCTTTGACCTTGCTCCATCATCAGAAAAGGGGAAGTGCGTAAGAGCATCCGAGGGAGAAGCATCTATGATCCAAGGGTTTGTAAACATCCGTGTCAGCAAACGTTCTTCGCACTCTTGCTACGCATTTCTGCATTGCCATCACGGAAATCTTCCTGCTCCATCTATTTCCCATTTTGATCTTTGAATATTTGTAAGCGAAACGTCTGGCCTGTCATGATGCGCCCTCCTCACATCAGGAGAGAGATAAGGAAGTTCAAGGGGCATGCACGTAGGCCTAATGTGTCGTGACATGCGTCACTTCTGATAAGGAGACCAGAGCGATTATGTCGAGATACAGAGAATAAGCAGTGATTCCGAACCAAATCTCGTGTTTCCTCGTTTCTTGCACGGATCGCTATTGCGTCTTTTCCCTCTCCAAGATGACAAAATGGCTTGCAAACGGGGAGTTTGCATTGGCGAAAGAGAGAAGAGAAGGAGGGAGACCACTATGAGACGATTCGCTTCGTGATCAGTCGGTCTAGACAAACGCTATCGAACCATACATCGGCTCCGTTTGATGGACTGGTCCAATCTTTCTCCAGGCCAATGACTTTTCATAGGCAATTTATCACTCCGGTGTTCCATCGCTTTTTCTTGACAGTGGATAATTTCTCGTTCAATTTAGGAGATCGAAAAGTCTCGCTCTTTCTGTTGTTATTTCCTCCCATCGGCGCTTCTTTCATTTCCGATCGCCAAATCGTTATCGTCGATTTCGCTGATGATTCACGCCGAGAATTCGAAATGAACACACCACGTTTGTAGAGAAATGTCGTGCCCTGTCCTCACGTACCGAAATCCGACTCTCGAAGATGACATCATCTGCTTGCCTGTGGGTTCAATTCTTCCTATCTTAGTAAAGCACGTGGTTCTGCCTGTTCAGGACAGCAGGTCAGTATGGCTGTGGGGAGGCCTCGTCCCTCCCGATTCCTCGATGGAATGGGCCCTCTTCATGGTGCCATCTCTTGCTTGGATCATCGCCGTTCTCTTCTCAACTCTCCTTCGTTTCATCTCTCAGACGTCGTTCCTCTCGTCGACTCTTCTCCCTCCTTCTCTTCTCCATCTCACCATCGATCCTACTCTATCGCCCATCATTTCCGCCCTAGACATCACTAAGTCACATGCGGTTCGAACTTTGGCATATAATCATATTTCATGAGATCTATGGGAGAATCATGGAAGAGCACGGGTGAACAATAAATGTTTTCAGGATCTGCTGAGTGGTCGAGAGGGCGACGCTCGTCTCGGCTGTCTGGACTATTTCCGGGTGGCGGCAATGCTGTGGGTATTCGCCAATCACCTGGGAAGCGAGGGAAGAGTGGACGTGCTCGAGAGACTGCCTTCTTCTGAGGGATTCAAGGTGGGACGTCATCGATTTCATTGAACAACGACTGATCTGATATTGAAGAATTGGAGTCAAAACAGGTTGTTTCATTACTATTAGTTGCTTTGAGAATGCGATTCACACTCATCCTGGTCTCGGTCCCTTCCTGGGCAATTCCGCACTCGGAGTGGAGATCTTCCTCGTCCTCAGTGCGACTCTTATCGCCAAAGCTCTCAGAGCAAAAGGAGAAACATTCAGCGTATGTTCCATTCGATCTCGATACAATCCTCATAAATGTGGCTATTTGTAGCGTCAATGGGCAAGGTACATCGTGCGTCGATCTCTCCGATTGTGGTTGTGCGTCGCGGCCTTCCTTGTCCTCGCCTTCTCTCCCCTCCTCCGCCATCTTCTGCCCAGGTAGACAATCGGATTCACACCGGAAAATCAGTGTTTTTTTTAATACTTAAACCAGAGATATCGTCTTGAGGTTCTATGGAACGATGTGCACGGCGTGCGGGTGGCAGGGAGTCGCTAGTCACCTAACTTTCCGCTCCAACACCCAAGACCAGCCCACCTGTCTCGGGTACCTCTGGTAAGCACTGTCAGTGCGCGTGTTCAACCATTTCCCTCTAGTCAAATCCATCTTTCCTCTCTATCAAGACACCGTCACTATCTTAATGCACTTAAACCATATCGTTTTTTTTCTATAATTCCACGTAAACGTGCACGTTGAGGTATCTCGGTCTTGACATCCAGCTTCATGCGGTCACAGTCTTCCCTCTGCTCGTTATCCTCTCAAAATGGAGAAGAATATTTGAATATTTGTAAGCGAAACGTCTGGCCTGTCATGATGCGCCCTCCTCACATCAGGAGAGAGATAAGGAAGTTCAAGGGGCATGCACGTAGGCCTAATGTGTCGTGACATGCGTCACTTCTGATAAGGAGACCAGAGCGATTATGTCGAGATACAGAGAATAAGCAGTGATTCCGAACCAAATCTCGTGTTTCCTCGTTTCTTGCACGGATCGCTATTGCGTCTTTTCCCTCTCCAAGATGACAAAATGGCTTGCAAACGGGGAGTTTGCATTGGCGAAAGAGAGAAGAGAAGGAGGGAGACCACTATGAGACGATTCGCTTCGTGATCAGTCGGTCTAGACAAACGCTATCGAACCATACATCGGCTCCGTTTGATGGACTGGTCCAATCTTTCTCCAGGCCAATGACTTTTCATAGGCAATTTATCACTCCGGTGTTCCATCGCTTTTTCTTGACAGTGGATAATTTCTCGTTCAATTTAGGAGATCGAAAAGTCTCGCTCTTTCTGTTGTTATTTCCTCCCATCGGCGCTTCTTTCATTTCCGATCGCCAAATCGTTATCGTCGATTTCGCTGATGATTCACGCCGAGAATTCGAAATGAACACACCACGTTTGTAGAGAAATGTCGTGCCCTGTCCTCACGTACCGAAATCCGACTCTCGAAGATGACATCATCTGCTTGCCTGTGGGTTCAATTCTTCCTATCTTAGTAAAGCACGTGGTTCTGCCTGTTCAGGACAGCAGGTCAGTATGGCTGTGGGGAGGCCTCGTCCCTCCCGATTCCTCGATGGAATGGGCCCTCTTCATGGTGCCATCTCTTGCTTGGATCATCGCCGTTCTCTTCTCAACTCTCCTTCGTTTCATCTCTCAGACGTCGTTCCTCTCGTCGACTCTTCTCCCTCCTTCTCTTCTCCATCTCACCATCGATCCTACTCTATCGCCCATCATTTCCGCCCTAGACATCACTAAGTCACATGCGGTTCGAACTTTGGCATATAATCATATTTCATGAGATCTATGGGAGAATCATGGAAGAGCACGGGTGAACAATAAATGTTTTCAGGATCTGCTGAGTGGTCGAGAGGGCGACGCTCGTCTCGGCTGTCTGGACTATTTCCGGGTGGCGGCAATGCTGTGGGTATTCGCCAATCACCTGGGAAGCGAGGGAAGAGTGGACGTGCTCGAGAGACTGCCTTCTTCTGAGGGATTCAAGGTGGGACGTCATCGATTTCATTGAACAACGACTGATCTGATATTGAAGAATTGGAGTCAAAACAGGTTGTTTCATTACTATTAGTTGCTTTGAGAATGCGATTCACACTCATCCTGGTCTCGGTCCCTTCCTGGGCAATTCCGCACTCGGAGTGGAGATCTTCCTCGTCCTCAGTGCGACTCTTATCGCCAAAGCTCTCAGAGCAAAAGGAGAAACATTCAGCGTATGTTCCATTCGATCTCGATACAATCCTCATAAATGTGGCTATTTGTAGCGTCAATGGGCAAGGTACATCGTGCGTCGATCTCTCCGATTGTGGTTGTGCGTCGCGGCCTTCCTTGTCCTCGCCTTCTCTCCCCTCCTCCGCCATCTTCTGCCCAGGTAGACAATCGGATTCACACCGGAAAATCAGTGTTTTTTTTAATACTTAAACCAGAGATATCGTCTTGAGGTTCTATGGAACGATGTGCACGGCGTGCGGGTGGCAGGGAGTCGCTAGTCACCTAACTTTCCGCTCCAACACCCAAGACCAGCCCACCTGTCTCGGGTACCTCTGGTAAGCACTGTCAGTGCGCGTGTTCAACCATTTCCCTCTAGTCAAATCCATCTTTCCTCTCTATCAAGACACCGTCACTATCTTAATGCACTTAAACCATATCGTTTTTTTTCTATAATTCCACGTAAACGTGCACGTTGAGGTATCTCGGTCTTGACATCCAGCTTCATGCGGTCACAGTCTTCCCTCTGCTCGTTATCCTCTCAAAATGGAGAAGGTGAGGGATTCTCGAGCTCTACTGCTATGGATGTCGACTAACATTGATAGAAATCACATTCATTCGGTGACTAAACAATGTTTAGTAAACATTGATTTCAGACTTGGCATCGTCATTGTCTCCATTCTCATCGTCGGATCGATGATCCTTCGTGGACTTCACTGCGCCTATTACGAAACGTGCAATAAATCGGACGTCGACATACCTGTAATATATTTTAAAGTATGAAAATATGATCTGTTTTCAGTTTATTCATATCGCTAGTCTGAGTGCAGCGGAGATCGAGGAGACGTACAGAGGATTGTGGAGCATCTACTCTTCCATTCTCACCAAGGGAGGCCCCTTCGTGATGGCCGTCGTTGTTGGAGTGAGAATATCCGAAGGAAAAATCATCACGGAGAGGTTTGTTTACTCTTTTAACACATCCTCTCACTCTTGATCTTTCAGATTGTACCTTATAGTGAATAGTGATGTTCTCAATCATTGAATTTTATAGACAAGCATTTCATCGATTCTGGGGAGGACTCATTGGATGCGTGGTCATCATCTGGGCCATACTCCCGGAATATTGGTGCGGTTGTCGGTGGTTTCTCAGATTCTTTTCGCATTCACATAAAATTCTAGTAATAATACTTGCAGGTGGCCAGAGATGGGCACGAACGTCTACAACTTGGTGTACACAGCCACGTTCCGAACACTCTTCGCAGCATCCATCCTATCAATGATCACATCGTTGGCCATAGTTGAGAAACCGTGAGTACATCTAATTTCTTATCTGAAAACGCATTTTTCTCCATTCTTGTAATTCGCAACTCTTCGTTCTACTATTTGTCCTATTGGACGAATTCGCAATTATCGAAGTATCATTTCAGTGTTCCTGTGCCCAATTCCGTTTCCGTTCTGGCCAAGCTGTGCTTCAGTGCATACCTCCTCCACATGCCTCTCGTCTACGTATTCAATTACGTGCCATGGTTCCAGGCGACCACCAACCCAATAGACC
The DNA here is from genome assembly GCA_036245805.1 of Pristionchus mayeri. Lineage (NCBI taxonomy): Eukaryota > Metazoa > Nematoda > Chromadorea > Rhabditida > Neodiplogasteridae > Pristionchus > Pristionchus mayeri. Next base: position 36,877,733 of record BTRK01000006.1, on the reverse strand, counting down.
TGCTGAGAGCTCTTATTTGTGAGTTTCTGTTCCACAGTTGTCTTGTTTCACCGATTCGATGTAGATTAAATCATTTAGTTGCTTGTTACAGTGCACACTCCTCTTACCTTCGGATGCGCGTACGTCTTCCACCTTCTCGTCGAGGCTCCAGTAGGCAGAATCTCTCCTCTGATTCTGAAGATGACGACGCCTTTCATAGTCGCTGTCGTCGATCCTCTCGCTTCTCTATTCCATATTATATTCTCCCCATTCCAACTTCTTCTCGATAACCTAGAGGTTCTTCTGCACAAAGAGAAGAGTGAGTAGGAACTCGTCACGTGCTTCTCAAAATTGAATTGCCGATTGATGATCTCTCTGAAACCATCCGGGCGCTCTATAACATATTTGTTTGTAATAACATGTGACACTTCCCCAACTGATATGCCTTAATGTCCCACGAGAATTTTTCTGCGAGATCTTTAGCACATCTGTACAAATTTTATTTATTGATCTCTCCAACATGCGCCGTTCCTAATTGATTCGCTATTTTGTTCCAACTCTTCTTTGTCATTTTAAAGAAGGAGTAACACGAAAAATAGATTGTACATGTGGAATAGTGGTTGTCGTAGAGGACAAAAATCCGATGAGAAATCACTTTATCCGAAGTGACACAGAAGAGTCTATCACGAGATATGAGAATGAGAAGATCGGGCCTCAGCGCAGGCGAAGCGCGCGCATTTGAAATGAATGAGAAAAACAGCAACAACTAGTGCGCATAGCTGGATTCGAACCCACGTAGATTGCGCTTGGCGCGCAGGAGTTACCCACTGCGCTATGATCACCGTTGGTTCGGGCCGAGGTGAAACATTATATCTACCCAACACGCTCATCAGAATGCATTACCTTCTCATCTCGTATTCGTGTTACACCTTCTTTAAGTGGGTATTCCGAAACCACAACAAGAGGACCAATGCCTAAAAATATTTTCGAGTTTTTAAATTACTGGTTATGCATTAATCCGGATAAATCGCAGATAAAGCAATTTATTATTTCCATACAATTCAATGAATGTTCACGGAAAAATGAATTTCTAAACAATCTGTCTCTTTTTTGAAGAATTCGCGCTCCTTTGTATATAATTGACATCACGTCTTCTCTTGCACAGTCGAGCACTACAGTAGTCAGTGATGTCATCCGGGGAGTTGAACGAATGGTGCGTCAAGCATCACATCTCGGAATACCCGGGATATCAAGCATATCACGAAATAGCGAATGTCTTCATGTGCACATTTATCATAGCCTACATAAATCGTACTTTATCCCTGATTTCCAAATACAAGGTGCGTTCATGTTACAATATTTATCGCAAATTCACTTTCCAGTTTAATCTACTGCCACTGCTTGTCTTTCTCCTGCTGGAATCATGCTCCATGGGCGCCTACCATTTGAATCCATTCGCATCGTGCTACTTCGTAAGCAAGTTTGCACATCTTTGTTTCATATTCCTTTTCAGAATGGAGTTCCATTGAGAGTTCAAATTCCATTCCGTCTCTATCTTTTCTTACACTCGGTCAAGCAATTCTTCATACTTGTAAGCATGGTGCACCAACATTAGGAAAACGAAAGCAATATTTTGAAGCACTTCCTGCTCCGTTCATCTTTAACTATTCGATCTTCGAAGATTTTCATGATCTGTTCCTATGTTGTCCCAATGTTGCTGGCTTTACTTCCTGTTAGCTAACTACTTATTTTCATTTGCTAAAAATTGATCATTCCAGGTATATCTATATTCCATTTCATACTTATCTGATATGTACGTTAGTCATTCAATTGTTCGGGTAAGTCTATATAGATAGTTCAGATTCAGCATATACTTAAAGATAAGCGACTACATTGTGTCCATCTGCGGTCTCGTGAACATCGGAACTGCCCTTTTTTCAATTGCGGGTATGCAAATATATACTGCTTTCTAACGACCGACCAGATATTTAAGGTCAATCAAAAGATATTACCTTTCTGGTATTCGCTGCTGTTTACGGCTTCTTCTTCTCTATTCCGGAATTTATGAAATGCCACCTACGTAAGAACAGACATTTGTGTTCTTCGAGAACAACTAATGGATTTTTTCTAATAATTAGTGTACTGGTTAATCGCATTATTAATTAATCGTCTCATAGTAAACAATAGTCTAGATATGACTCCACTTGCAGACAGTTTGGAGGAGTACGAAATAGTGCAGACAGTCAATGATATTGATGATTACGCTTTATTTATCACTCTCCCCATTGCTCTCGCGCTGATCGTTTTGGAGAAGAGGAAACAGTGCTCCTTTTCAAACACACAACTAAAGTCGTCAGACAACATCTATTGTTAAAATGATTTCGTAACTTTTAGATATTTTCATCAGAAATTGTCCGCATTTTTGGAACAATACAGCTCCCACTTTGATCTCCAAAAAGTTTTTTATTACACAGTAGAATAAATGTTTTGAGAGCATATGCTTTTTTACAAATGTTGTAAATGTTGATAATTAAGAAAAATCGCATGCCATTTCATTTCAGAGTTGTTTTTTTTCAATCGTAACTTATTGAAATTGTGTTAGATACATGAGACACTGCACAAATTTTTCACTATTCAACGAAATTGCCCTTTATGTTTACGTTCGGTCATTAGTTTGGAGGGGAAATGGGAAAAGGTCTCTCTGCAAGTGCAGATCCGCCACAAATTTATATGCGAGATTCCGAATACGAAGTAATCTGAAGCTTCGGCTTCACTGAAAATATTTGACCTACTGAAACACGATGGAACAATTTTTCGAATTTCGACCCTGCATCCTTGATCTGACCCGTTTGAAAAAACACATATATTTGTGCAAGACACTATGTTTTTTTAGCAAAAGTGGATTTCGTGAATTTTGTGTCATTATTTATTATCTGGTTCGTGACACCGTCTCCGCCTCACCAAGGCGCCCGCCCATTGGGAACGGGGAATTGACAGTCGTAACTAGACCACGCAGGTAAACATGCCATGCGAAAGGTGGCACTCCAGACTGAATCCGCCAATTGATACTGACACAAGCAGTGTTCTCCCGCGAGCCCTGTTTCGAAGACAGGATGTACCATTTTACACACTTATTAATTCATAATCTGCATTTGAATTGGACCCAGGACTTTCAAGATAAAGTGCGACAAAGCATTCTCTCTCGTCCTTCGAAACGATTGACTACTTTCGCTTCTTTTCCAGTCATTCTACCTTTTCTTTTCTTTCTGATCGTACATTAATGATCGGCTCCCAGCCTAATTGCTCATTCTTTGTAAGAATGGGACGGTCCGTCGATCGCAGATTCAAATTATTTATTTATTTTATTTATTTATCACATCAGGCAGTAGTGCTCAGGTGAGGATGGGACCATATTCTTCATAGGCTGCGCTCCACCAATGGGGTCCAATGGCTCTCCTGAGGTCATCACGCCATCGACTCTTGGGATGGCCTTGAGGGCGTGCACGATTGTAGGGCGTCCACACGGTAGTCGCACGCGTCCAGTGGTTGACACGCATCTCCCGCAACTTCAGCGCCCATTTTGCTTTGCATTTGAGGGCCTCCTTATTCCAGTAGCGTACTCCAGTGATCTCCCGCAGTCTCTCATTCCTCATTCGGTCCTTGAGAGTCACTCCGACCATTCTCCGCTCCATCTTCCTTAGTGTGACGTCAAGACGCTCCTTATCACTTGATCGTAGAGCCCACGTCTCACTCCCGTAGAGCACGGTAGATTTCACGCAGCTGTCGAAGAGACGCCTCTTTGTCTTCATGGGGAGAATGCGGCTGGCGAGTAGATGAGAAAGCTTGATCCATGCAGCCCAACCCAATCGAATTCGATGTTCCAGTTCGGCAGAGGGATCAAGGGGGAGAGAGATCTTACCGCCAAGATAGGTGGCTGAATCAGCGAAGCAGAACACTTGATTGTTGATTACGATGGGCGATCGAGTGGTGGTGCAGGATGTGAGGAGGACTGTCTTGGAAGCATTCACTTCCAGTCCGACTCGAGAGCAGGCCTCTACCAGCTTCCTTAGCATGTTCTCCATTTCGGGACGGTTCTTGGCAATGAGGGCGACATCATCGGCGTACTCCAGAAGACAGAGAGGTCTTCCATCAATCCGAAGTCCGCAGTCCTCCCAGTCGATGTCGTCCATTGCGAGGCGGAGGACAGAGTTGAAGAGACGTGGGGACAGAGTGTCACCCTGTCGTACTCCTCTCTTCACTTGCGCGGGGACCACATCTTCGTTCACTCTGATGAGGGTCGAAGACGACTCATAGAGGCGCCGAAGAAGGTGAACGAGAGTAGGGTGCACTCCAGCCTTCCAGAGAGCCTGCCAGACGGCACTCCACTCAACTGTATCGAAGGCCTTGGTGAAACCGACGAAACCAAGATACAGGGGGATACTGTATTCATGCGTCCTTTCTGCGAGCTGCTTAATGGCGTGTAAGTTGTCGAGAGTCGAGTGCCCCTTGCGGAATCCAGATTGGGTGAGGGACTCGGACTCATCGAGTGACACTTCGATTCTTTTCATGATCACCCGAGTGATACTCTTCAGGTGACTGTCAGGAGGGAAATGGGCCTGTAGTTGCTGATGTTGGTAGTGTCTCCTTTCTTGTGCAGTAAGGAGACGACAGCTTCAACGAGGCCTTCTGGAACAGTATCACCTGCCACAAGGTGGTTCAGGAGATCGGCCAATGGCTGTGCAAGGAATTCACGTGATAGGCTGAGCATATCAGGAAGGACCTTGTCAGAACCAGGGGAATTGCCACTCTTGAGGTAAGAAAGAGCATCACGACACTCATCAGCCAAGAAGGGTGGAAGGGGCTCGGCAGAGGAAGGAACGGCAAGAGGGAGGACGACAACGGACGTGTAGAGAGTATTGAAATCAATCTGGGAGAACGTCGAGCCATTGGGGGACCGCCAAGTCCAGAGTCGTCCTTGTCTTTTCTTCTGGAACGTGTTCCATACGCGCAGGTTGTTTCTCACGCAGGCCTCGGTGAAAGTGCGGCCACGTGAGTTCGGGGACTGAGAGGCGAAGGCACCGATATGAGATTCATTACCAGGCTCTTGCGACACTCTACAGTTGAAGTCACCCGTCAACACTGGCGTGTAGCCTCTGGGCGCACTCTGCAGGGCGGCATCGACTTGATCTAGGAAGGAATCATACTCCCGATCATCATAGGAGGATGTCGGAGCATAGGCGCAGACCAGGAAAATGCGTTCTCGAGGCAACTTCAGAGTGGCCAAACGGGGAGAGAGGCCAAGAAACACGGCTCCTCGCGCCAAATGCGCGCGCAGGAGGAAAGCGACACCATGAGACGCGGTGGTACTGCCCGAGTGGAATGCCACAGTGCCTGAGGATGTGAGAGAGAAGGATCCTACACTCACAATCCTTGATTCCTGCACTGCGATTATGTCCCACTTGATCTTGCTGAGGGCCAGTTCCATCTCGATCTGCTTGTCTCTCGAGGCGAGGGTCCGCGCATTGATGGAGCCGATGTAGAGGTGGCGATCCATCGTAGAGGCTTGCAACTGCCGCGGGCCAAACGCTTCTGGCAGAGGGAGACTGGGCGACTAAGTGGAGGGAGGGTCGTCAAGCAGTTCCTTCAAGAAGTTCGCAGTAATTGCCTGCTGACTCGATCGGTCCATTCGCTTTGCTCTCCTTTCGAAAAAGGACCGTGAAGGCGTTAAAAACTATTTTTGAAGTTTGTATATTCCTCTTCTGATCCATGAAATCGACATTAAAAAGAAAAGAGAAAATGTATGCACTTGATAATACTTTATAATTTTTACTAAATTTCACACCATCAAATCATGGGTCCGTTCCTCTCAGGAATCAGATGAGACGATCATTGATCCGAGAGGAATCGATGTCCGATTAGTTCGAGTTCCTCCTCTCCTCTCGTCTTCCCACTCCTCTGAATTGCCACCCTCGACAGTCTTCGAAGAGACTGCACACTGCAATTGAGATATTCACTAGACGACATTGTAGATAAATGAAAGAGTGTAGTCTACGTTGTAGTCTGTGTAGTCCTCTATACTGTATAGAGGAAGAAAAAACAATTGCCCACTCAAAACAAAGTGTAGATAGTACAAATTAATGCAGTATTTAACTAAGAAATAATATTAATTAATGAGACAACGGCTCACTTTCTCCTGTTGTGCAGTATCTCGATTCGCTGCATCCACTTGGTAGGATTGTCCCTGCGAGAGAAAAACTCAGAGAGAATCCTTTTTATTCCATTACCCATGTCCGGCAGCTTCTCCTGCCAGTCGACTCGGGCCCACGTTTTTGGTCTGCAAATGCGTTTATATTTATTTCAACAAGTTCTCTCCGATTGAAGCATAATTGAAGCATAGTGATTTCGAAAGAAATTATTAGGTCGGATGAGAAAACAAAAGCATATATTTCGTTTGGTTCGCTATCTATACCTATATATAAAGCGCAGTGTCCGTACGTCTGTTCGGATTGCGAAATCGGGAGGGGAGGGACTAATGAGTTAGAAAGGTTTTCCCGCCCATTACCGTATGCCAATCAATAATTAGCATTAGGTCAACTACCGTATACGAATCAATAATTAGCCATGGGTCAACTATTATTCCATGGGTCAGATCTATGATTTTAATTTTGACCTCCGCTAGGACGGGGGCAGCCGGACTAGTAATCAAATATTGCAGTGATCACAATAGCACCGAGTACAATAACTGCTTTCCCTATAGATAAGGTCAAAGATCAACCTCGACGAGTGCGACGACTGAGCCATCCGGAAGAGGAACGACCCTCTCATTGCCCTCCTTCTCATTCCCAGTCGGCTGCATTGCAATCATTGGCTTTGAGTATGAGTGATAATATATTATGATTTCGTATGGAAATATGATAAAAATATGGTAATATTTTGATAATACATATTTTTTAAATGCATCCTTACCTTGATCTCCTTCCATTCCATTGCCTTCACGTCGAGAACACGATATCTCAAATTTATAAACTCATAATAACGACAAAGTCAAATAGGTTCTGAAAATATTCAAAATAGAAACAATGTTAAACCTAGAACTATCCTTCTTGAACCATGCTACACTATTCTGTCGTACTATGCCAATATTTTTATCATTCGTGCGCAATAACAAGCATTTTACGCTTTTGCAAACAAAAACGTACGTTTTGAGTCTATGGGAACTATCGTCTCTGTACTCTTGGTAGATCTTCTTGGTCACTGCCTCGATCTTCTCCTTCTGTCGGCGGAAGACGTAGTAGAGAAACACTGTCATTCTGTGAAAGATCAAAGACCAGCATGATTTTTCAGGGGATGAACCGAACATCGAGGAGGCGCACGACACTCGACTGTTCACTCGACCCTTCTGCAAGAAGGAAAAGTTTAACTTGCAGATCAAATATTTTACCTTGAGTAGTCGATGGTAGGGCGGCGAATTGAGTACTCTTAGGCAACTGCTGAGGTGACGGCTGTGGTGCTCCGACCATGTCACTAACTGAATTTGTAAAGATCGAAGATCAACAAGTACAAAATCTCGGACAAATGAATCGGAAACATTATCAAGAACAACTGACGCATCCATGTCCTTGCGTGATCGTATTGAGGAATGTAAGGTCTTCTCCCCACGTTTCGGGGTAGCCAAGAGATACCAACTTCATTGTGCCCGTACTGAATTAATGAATTTCAAGGAAAAACACTGATGAGTCAGTTTCTTCAATTGTTAAACTCTCTCATTAATAGATAGTTCATTTTCGATTATACACAGCAAAATAAACAAATTATGCTAAGATACGAGAGAGCGTACAATTTTATGATAGGAAAAGAGCAGCAGTATCATCTCTAATTCCCATAAACTCCTTCGTTACTGACAAAGTTCGGGAAACGAAGACAGCTTCACTCCGATTCCCTAACTATATAGCTTACCTGAGGTCGACTTCGAGACCCTTCGCGAGGTCGAGTTTACCGAAGAGGAGGCAGCACTGAAATGAACGAATTTAGATAAATTCAGTGGATATGATGTTCGTATCGTATCCGACGTGAACACGGGCTGAATATGAACACCGTACACTCTGCTCATTTGAGATGCAGCGAGAAAGTCATTGATCTCAATTAGCCTATTTTACAATTCGAACTTGCATAAAAATTATAATAAAATGGAGAATATTTAAGGTAAAGGGTAGACTGCGAGAAAAGCTCTCCCGCAACACAAGCAGAGAGTGAAACGAAGAAATTTGGGACCTGAATTTAGTAAAGAAGAATAGCTGACCTGAGAGAGGGGCAGCGTGAGATGTGTGTGCGCTTCAGTGGACATCGGATGGAGAGGGCAGATGATTCCTCAACATCGAAGGGGTTAATAGTCAAGGTGCTGAAAAGTGATACCTTTACCGTCCACTGCGAATCGATAGCCAAAATAATCCCATGCCCCAGTTATCGCACGATCCTGAGAATGTCACCGTTGATCTTTGAACTTTGCACTCCCTCATTCGCTCACCCCGACTACGGTTGCCCTATCAGGCTGGCCGTCGAATGGAGCAGTGTACGATCTATAGAAGTGGCATTTGGCCTGAAATCAATGGATGTATTCGAGATGCAATGGTGGTGCAACTACAGTCTCTTTTTTGTGGTCGATCGATATCAGCCGTTGCCTTAGGCATCTGTGTCCCTGGAAGAACCATGATGAAAGCTTCTTCCTAGGCTGGTATTGCCCCAGAATTAAATTAAGTTTCAGAACTATAATTCGTATCGCGATAGCCAATATTGATTGCAATGCTTAGCAATAGATTATTACCTCGTGGTAATCGAGTAGAACGAGATTTTTCTCGTCAATGGCGTAGAAGCCGCACTGATAGCCGAAATCGCAGAATGGGCCCACTTCCTCAACCCGGACCCTCCTGATGATATCGTTTATTGAACAGATATACCTATATACACACGGACAATGCATTTTTCAGAGTCCATTTCAGAGTGGGTCAAATCCTTGGTAGTATGCAAATATTTAGAGTTTTGAAACGAATTATTTTTTATGGATCAATAATTAGTAAAGTTGCAACCAGAAACTTACTTAGATAGGAACAGATCAAAGATATCCAAATCGAAGGAGACGGCGTCGTCCTCGCCGTAGACCAGTAGTTCATCCTCGTAGTATGAGAACACACCCGTCTAAATTAACATATTATTAACTTAAAGTCATCACATAATGCATCATAAAATTTGGAGCAATTCGTTACCCCAGCGAATAAAGCCTTTTTAGTACGTACCGAATCGCGATCAGCGATCCCGAACACAAATCGGGCATCATTCGTTGCACAATATTCAATTGATGCCCAACCTCCACAGTTACCAATGGGGATTCTATCGCCGAATACCACCGAGTCCTTCAATAATGGCGTCATCGAGTAAGTATACCATTGACCGTACCTGTATCGATGGATGTAGAGGAGGCTTGCTCAAAAGAGAGCCCATTGCGAGAGTGTGGGAGAGAGGGAAGAGAGAAACCGCACGAGAGCGGAGGAAATGGAAGAAATGAATTAAGAAAGCGAGGGAGATGGAAGATGAGATTTAAATTAGTATGGAAATGCAGCGCAGAATAGGATTAGCGACTTATTGATTAATTGTTTTTTATCGAATGGTTTTCTCTCTGATTTTACTGAGCATTCCTCCATCAAGAATACTATCGTTTTGCTATGCTAATGCTATGCTTTATTGTTAATGAGTAGAGTCTTATCGATTAAGATAGCACAAATTGAAAAATATAAATTTACTCATCAGAAAATATATAATGCCATAATCAATGACACAAATACATTGTTTAAGAAGACTCGTTGCCAGGCCACGACCGGCTGGAAAACTCGATGACGCGGATGTTCATCCTTGCAAGGTCTGCAACGTCGGGAGAAGTGGAGCCCGATCTTGTCACTGTAATGGGATGGAATATTATCGAAAACATTATGGAACGTGCTAGTTGCTGCATACCTTTCTTCATTTTGAATTCGCATGTGCGCGATTAGAGTCGTGCACTACTGCTTGTCTTTCGCTACGTGATCAGCTTCTGCGACGCGCAACCTTTCAGTCGATTTGAAATGGGCTCTTGCTGCAGCGGCGAATGATTTCCTTCTTGCAGCAACTGCAGCTGCAGCAGCTGCAGCGAGGGCAGGCGGACATCATCCCGGGATACCGTTCTGATGGCGGACTGATGAATGGGATCCTCTCACTGGCTCGTAGAATTGTCTTCGATGTTCACTGGGTGTCGGCACGGTGCGGATGGGGGGAGGAGAGAGAAGCACCTCTGGAAAGTATGTGATGGGATACTTGAATAAAGTGCATAATGAGAAACAAAGGGATTGGAGAAGGGAAAATTAGAAAATTAGGAGACAAAATAAGAAAGATAATGGAAACATCACCCGATTTGTGAACTCGAGGATGAAGACGGTGGCCCGATTGGCTCGGAGTAGAGAGTTGATTCTGAAATGAAGTAAGGGGCGAAGGGGCGTGTTCAATGGTGTGAGGGGGATTCCCTCTTCTCTGGTCCCTGTATCTCGACCTGGCTTTGAGCGTAGGAAAAGTCGTTCTCCTCGCTCGTCCCTTTGGAACAGGGTGCTGTAACGATCTTATCTCTCATCTTCCGAATGTCAGAGCGCATGAATAGGGGGGGGGGGAAGGGAACAGTTGAGTCATGCGAAGGGACATAGTACGCCGTTGCATGAAGGATTGAGAAATAGGAATAGAGGTTACGGTATACAAGGAGGAGTGGGGGGGGGGGGGTATGCAGTCTTATCTATAAGGGGGATTAGGAGTGAACGGCGGGGCAAATGGAGAGATCGTGTTTCTTACGACACTTTGGACAGGGCGGCTTTTTGCAGAGTTTGGACTCATGATCAGGGCTTCTGCAATTGTAGCAAAGGCGATTGTCCCACATGAAATCTCTGCGGGATTGTACAGAGGGGATTCGAGTACAATCTCTGGATTATGGTCAGTGAGATTGCAAAAGGAACAGTAAATAAGGGGAGGGCGCTTCTTTTTCTTTGGAGAGGGAGGGAGAAGAGAGGAACAGTCGGGCGAAGGGGAACGGGAGCGGAAAGGAGGATCGGGGGGTGACTTATAATGGACGGGAGGAGGTGGTGTAGGGGCGCATTTTGAGGTAGTATCGGATGGATTGTGAGGTGATGAAATAGGCAGAATGCCGGGAGAGCGCAAGAGGGAATTCACAATTTCCCTAAGGCTGGAAACTTGAGATTCCAGTGCCTTAATCTGCCGCGCCATTATATCGACACGATTTTTATATATTGGGTCTGCAGGGAAAGGGTTAATTGAAACAAGACGGGAATTAAATGAGTGGTGGGACATATGGTCAGAAGAAAATTCGTCCCTTTCCTGAGAGGGAGAAAGGGAATTAACTGAGGATATGGAATCTACAGAGAAGGAAGAAAGGTGATTGGATACAAAAGTACCGCGGGCATGGATGGACCGGGATCTTTCATCCATTCGATGCACCAGTTTACGGGGTAGAGTGGTAAAATGCGTTTAGCCGAGAGAATGAATACGAAAGCCGAAGAGACCGAAGGAATAGTGAGACCGACGAACCGATAGACCAACCAAAGGACCCCAGTGTCCACCGAGTATACAGAATGAGAACACAGGACGGTTTCCGAATCAACCGTTTATCGTCAGTGTTTCAACCGAAGAGAAGTGAGAAGAGAAAGGGGGCGCCAGCGAGAGGGGGGGGGACAGGGGGCGGGCCTATGAGTCACCTAAACCGTGCCGACACACACAGGACTAAACAAGAAAGCAAGCACCTACGAGAAGGAGAATCGTGCTAAGCACAAAGAACAAAGATCAAAGATCGATCGAAGACAACACTTCAAAGAACAGAAAACCAATTTACAATAAATAATCATAAATAACTCTATAGAATACTTTAGAAAAATAATTTCTGATAGACTGTGAATACTATGACCTCAAAGATCAATCTATAGTAAGAGATATGAATGAATCACTGCCAAGAAATTGTTGTGATGTCCTATCGGCTATGTAGGCTAGTGGGATTAAAGTTCTTCTTCTAGAAAGTCGAACAATCCCTCATCTAGAGAGGATTCTAATTTGGAAAGGGGCATCGTCGAAATACCATAGGGGAAACGGAGGGTGACCAGACTGGTCTCACCTCTCCTCACGACGGAAGAGACGATTCCTTTCTCTGCCACATCTTCATTCCATCGACAGATCTCTTGGCCCTTGTATGGATGGTCGAGGGACGAAGAGAGAAAACGAAAGGTATTAGGAAACAATTGGACGGAAACAACAGATGAAGGGAGAGAAAGATAATAGAACGAATATAGGGATATAATGCAATTTATCTAAGGCCATCGATCTGCTTCTCTCGTCCACTCCCATCCGGACAATATCCTTCCCACTTTTCTCTATTGCAAGCTGGGCGCGACCAACTCTTACCTGATGCCCACTGCCTTCAATCTCGCCACAGAATATGATTACATAGAAGAGGCGGACTTCATCAAGAAGCAGTTCGGAAAATACAAGAAGCAGAGCTAATGAACACGAATTGCGAGGGGAAAGGGCATCATGAGGTGAAGGACAATAGAGGGCATTTCACAACCAATAATACTCACAGAGATGACGCAGCTGAGCGAGCGTGCGACATGCACTCCTGTCTGTTCGTGGACGACAGAAGTTATATTTTATTTTATTTTATTGTTGCATTTTGCATCTTCCCCGACAATGCAATGTTCAAGTTAGATCGAAATATACTAACAGAAAACGAGTACCCCCATATTCACAAGGTGCACGACCTGCCACGGGCTTTCGCACTTTCATTGTGAGACGGAAATGCACAGGGAAAAAATGATCGATACTGACGGGGAATGCATCACGTGCAAGTTTGTGTACAAATGTTTTTAAAAAAACTAAGGATAGCATCCCTTGGCAGGGGCGAGGATTCTATGAGGCTGAGCTCCATCACTCTACTTAGTTGAACGTAAGAAGAGAGATGAAATCCAAAAGAAGATCGACGAGACTCGTGCGCAAACAGTCGCTATCCAAGCGACTGCTCCGCCAAACGAGAAACTCACCCAGCAGCTCAAGGCCCTAGTGGAAAACGTCCTGCACATTAAGAATCGACGGTACAATAAAAGAAATAATGGTTGCGACATTGGTCAACTCAGGTGGTATGGAGATACTGTCGGCAACGGCGCCGATAGACTCCTCGACCTCTCCAAAGGCGCGCCACAGAGAATCATCGATCTCCTACCGGACCAGGATGCGAGCAGAATTGAGGGGCAGAAATGGAATGAGAAGAAAATGACACTACGAGAAATGTTCGAAGTAATATTGATCCACAATATTTTAAAAAGCATAAAAACCGGTTAACAAAGAAGAACGCGAAGTACTTGAACCATAAACATTAAATTCAACACATCATTTATGTTGGTTGTAACATAACAGCTGTATATCATTCTGCAAAGATGAAACAATTTTCTATAGAAGCGACCAACAATATGAACAACTTGAAAGTGCTAGCCAGTCTCACATCATTATCAACAGTTTGATCTTTCTGGTCCAAGTTCTTGATGTTCATTGCCTCGTCTCTGTTCGAGCTTCTAATTCTACATAATAGATCAACCGTGAATTTGCCACACCACTCGTGATTCTATCGTACCTACGAGAAAGAAGAAGATCACAATCCTTAACATACCCAAGTACACTGTGTTCTTCCAGCCATTAGCAATCTATTTTTCCATCCAGAACAAGAAAGCAAAAAAAATATCCAACATGGAGAGATTTATCTCACCTCCGCAATTCCGATTTCGGGTTGTAATTAGTCGCTCATTAACATTTAGGTATACTTTTGAAAGGACGTTTTCGTTTTCGATCGCAAGCAATATGGAGTGTCTAGCAAATTTGGTCTAGGATAAGTTGGAGCAGAAATATTCTCGAAAGCGAATGTGACAGAGAGAGACAAAGAGCGAACAAACAGTCGAACGGCTGAAAATGATCTGATTTTACTGAGAAGCAATGGCAGAGAGAAGAAGGAACAAAAAATCATGAGGAATGTCGTCAACAATGGAATGGCAAATGATATGTGATCCAAGGTGGGGTAAATAACCTAATTTCGATTAGCACATCACAACAATCGCAACAACTAGAACTAGGACAAAATCGTCAATCTTCTTAGTTTACTGCCCTCGTGCCTCATTGGTCGCGTGGACCCGCAGTTCCTCCAGACCGACAGTGGTGTGGAAGCCACGCTCAGAAATGTACCTACAATTTAAATTTATTAAATCGACAATCTACATATTATTCTGAAATATCTAATCGATAGGCCTCACCCCGTAATGAGTTCAGCTTTGGTGACGTCAAAAGCGGGGTTGAACACGGGCGTATTCGGCTCACAGATCAGCCCTCCTGCAATAGGAAAACTTATAGATTGTAAAATTTTCTGCCCCAGTTCAAGATATCGTTGCGCCATCCTCTACAAACTTTCTATTCGAAATTATCAAACGTTCTCACCGTTGAAGTACCTCATCTCGTCATCTTTCCTCTCCTCGATGACTATTGCATTCCCGTCTTGAGTCTTGAAGTCGAAGGTGTCGTAGGGAAGAGCGACGAAGAAAGGAATCTGCATGAAGAGATCTCAAAGATTGCCAAGTCATTTCATTCAATCTTTACTTCAAAATATTAGGTTGAGTCATAAGTTTTTTTCCAATTTTGAAGGTGCAATTCAAAGTCACCTAAAAAGCGCTCTTAAAATCCTATCAGTACAGATCCATAGGATAATGTAGGGGTATAGTTCACACTTATAATCATATGTTCGAATTGTGCCGTGCTTTTAAATCATTGAAGTAATCGATCGTTAACCACGATCGAATTTTTTACGAAAATTTTGAAAGAGTTGGGCTCGCTGTTTCTTTGCAGGGAAAATAGGCTGGACATCTTCACATAAATTATTGAGAAGCCCCTTGAATGCTCTTTCAAAAAAGTGGTTGAAAGTGGTGCTAGCTTACTCAATCCCAGGATTAGATAATTGCAAATGAGCCATGTATAAAAGAAATCACACTTGAGTTGGCAACTTTCTTACCTTTTATGTTATAATGACTGGCTTTTGTATAGGAGCGCTTTAATCTTACTTTATGGGGTTACCTTATCATTCGTGAAATTTGAGACCTCGCGTCATCCCCTTTTCAAAAATGAGATTTATTAAAAAATCCGGATATTGACCTCACCGATCAAAATTTTGACTTTTAGTGGTTATTTTTGGAGTACCATTTCTGAATTCGCAGAAATCCCATGGCTATGCGAAGCTAATGGGGGATAGTTCGGTGGTAGCTGATGCTGATAAACACAAAAATGTGGGACCTCCATCTATCATCTGATCAGGAAGCTTTGAAATACACTGATTTCGATGTGTAAATTTCATCATATAAATGTTGATGACTGCAGCTTCTGATTGTAATGATGACAGCCCACCATAAAGCAAATATAAGCTCCTAATGTAGGAAGCTTTACGATGAGATAGGTTTGATTTCGATAGCCCAGTGTGTGCGGATGCGCAGTAAACGAAACACATTTTGGTCATGGCGAACTGAAAACGACTCTGAAATTTGCACCTTATTTGAACAGGTCTGCTGTGTCAAATCCGAATCACATGTATTATTGTGATGTACGTTCATCACACTTCAAGATAGTGTTTATTATTTTGCCCAATCACTACTCATTGGGAAGATCTAATCTGAGAAAGTCGCAGCTACATTCGTAGCTGCGGATACTTTGACTTGAAACTATGACCACTAAGCCCTCACAAGAGGCCTGGACTAAAGTGCGCTAAAGAGAGCATCCATGCACTAATAATATGTAAATATCAAAATGATAATCAATTAGAACCAAAGACCAGAATATGCGAAACATTTAACAGTAAAAATTGGAAAAAACTTATGTCTCAACCTGATAACATGGAAATACAGCACATCGACTTCTGATAAATCACTGCCTTATTTTTAGAGTATAAAAATAGAAAACGCACTCCGAGGTGCTTTGCTACGATCGCTAGATTGTAGGTGCCGATCTGTAATGAAAAATGTTGGGCAAAAATTCAAATTTTATAATCATTGATATTTCAAAAAGACAATATTGTGGTCGAATGTGTTCTCGCCTTGTTCGCCGTGTCTCCATTGGCTACTACTCGATCAGCCCCGACGATGACGGCGTCTACGTCGAATGCATTGATGGCGAAAGCAGCCATCGAGTCGCAGATCAGCCGGAACTCGATTCCCTGCAATACAAACACTGACTGCTTTTGTTTGAGCAAGTTGAAAACCGATGTTTGAGCAAGTTTGCTACCTAATCCGTTTAGTTGTCAAGCAAAATTTGATGCTACCTGATGGGCCAATTCAGTGGCGGTGAGTCTGCTGCCCTGGTTGTAGGGACGAGTCTCGAGACAGATCACACGACGCAGCAGCTTACGATCCTGCAGACCAGAGATGACGCCTGAAGACCTATCATTTGCTTTACGAACAACAAAAAGAGAACGAGGTCGGAAGCATTCGTTGGCTGAAAACAATTAACGAGTCAGTCAGTATTAAAACATATTTCGGTAAATGGTCAACTGCAGAGACTCAATTGAGCTTCTCAATATATCTATTTTTAAATTGGATCATTACCTAGCGCGGTTCCCCACGAGGTGGTCGCAAGTGACCCCGTGTTGCAGATGGTCATTATCGTGTAGCCATCGGCATGCTTACGAGGAAGTGCGCTGATCTACGAGTTACTGTATTTTTCAGTCGCAATTTCGATAAAAAGTAACGAATTTTCCCGATATCGAATCAAATTTTAAGAATGGCATAAATTGATAGTGAGAAGTGAAAATCGCCACTACCGTCTGAACTCCATTCCAGCACAACTGACGATTGTCTTTCGCCTCGTCAATGAGCTCCTTGAAGGAGAAGTTGCGGACCCTGAAAAGACCTAACATGTAAGATGTAAGACCAGTCTCGAAGACGACGACAATATACTCACGCTTCAATAAGCGGGATTCCGTCGAGTCCGTCCGTCTCCTTGAGTAGACGTTGAAGGACATTGTGGAGGTTGACTGCAGTAGGACGAGTCTCGATCAGCCGCGCGATCTGGAAACAAAACACTCGACTAGGAAGATAATATCTAAAATGCAAGGATCAGGCGACCGATCAAACCTGATAAATATACATGGCGGGGATCAAAAGAGTTGGAACGGGGAAGGGGTTTATGTTTTTTTTTATTATTATTTTGAATTTAGATTCAACTAACGGCACTGAGGAGGAAGTCCTTCGTGAAGTTGGCGCCCGCGTTGACGAAGGTCTCCATGCAAATGCCGAAGACAGCGACAGAAGCAATCAGAGGAGCTCCGCGAACCTGAGATGGAAGAATTGCTTGAGAAGTGTCTACAGAAGAGCATGATTTGGAACGAAAAAGATTTTCTATGAATCATAGGCACCTGCATGTTCTTGATGAGACTAACGGCAGTGTCGACGTTCTTGATCTCTATGTACTTCTTCTGAGCGGGAAGTAGCAGTTGGTCCAACACCTACATAATTCAGAATTTCCGTTTTCTACGTTCATCAGTATCCAATTGATAAAAAAAGAAAAGTGAGATGGTTATGGTCGTCGAAAGACCTTGATGGAAGGCTTGGTGGTTCCTGTATCGATGGTGAGGGAGGAAAGTCGCTTAGACTCATTTTGCAAGAAGGTCGTGTCAGTTAGAGGCCAGTTCAAAGACATCTGAAGGATTTCCAGATAGATAATTAGTGAACGTACCCCCTATTCTTACATTATAAGTAGCAAGTTGCGCGGATATTCGACACCATCGTTGTGCGAAATGAAACTTATCAAAGAAGCATATTTATCGAAGAAAGACGAGTACAAGAGGGAAGAATAGACTGGAACACGAATCATCAACGGGGGAGGAGCAATCGTGTGACAAACTTGCGCGATGATGGATGAGAGAGAGAGACTCCGTTCAACACTCATTTAATATCTAGGGCAGGATTAGGAGCATAAGAGAGCATAAAACTAGTGGATTGGAGTCTAAACGGCGAATGTACAGAGATAGAGAGAAGGAGTGGTCGTGGCTACCCGCGAGATTGACTGGGAGTTCGACTGAGGTCTGGGCGGGATACTGGAAGGCAAATCAACGATGATGGTGATGGTACTGTGCTCGATACAGATATGTTACAGGGAGTGTACAATAACAGATGGAGCGCGAGAGGGATCAGACGGGCGTCGTCCAGAAATCCTGCTCTGATCCTAGCTGGAGGAGGTAATCAAAGGCGCGTCGCTCGCAGAGTCCCTCCTTGTTGAAGGAGAATCGATGGAAGGTGCCATTGGAACAGATCGCGACGACGGACTGAAACGAATGACCTCTTATCTTATCAATCGACCCGGCACCACCGGCTAAAATCCCCAAATTTCTCTCGTGAAATCGTCAAGCACTGAACAATTTGAAGTTAAATCCATAGCCTATGGACCATAGGACTAAATCCACGATATTGCAGGTGCAGGAAAGTGTCTAACCATCTGTGCAGGCGACGAGGAGGAGGACGAGACGTCGTTTCTCGAGTCCGTCGTGTTCTCTAGTTCCTCAGTCACGAAGGCCAGCTTGGCCACAGTGTCCTCGGGAAGGGAAAACTGTGCGCAACTCCTGCAATTTGCTTTGCGATTCTATTTTACCTTTTGTGAGAGACTAGGAATATCAATAGGCTAATTGAATGAGGGAAATGAGAAGCTATCAATTTAGTCTGCCCATAAGCGTACCTTCTGGTGTCGTCGAATAGGTTCTTCCTGTTCCACGATGCTCCTTCGTTCTTCTCCCTGGTAGGGAAGATGTGCACAGTGGACTTGTCGCTGCTCGCAGCAAGGAATGCACCACATGGTGAGAAAGTGAGACTGCAAACACCACGTGTTGAAGAGTAATAACGATCTCAAGATAATTGCAGAATTTCGAATCGCAATAATTAGATTCATGATATCATAGCATAGATAATTATCGCGCATGACATCTCATAATTATCGAATCTATTTTCAGAGAGCGCAATTGAAAATAATGAAATCCGCAGGTATCACATATGACTCTCACAGTTAGATTGCAAAAGTGGAGGTCGAAAATAGCATTATTGAGGTAACGGAAGGTATTCGTAGTTGGAAAGGAAGAGAACAAACCAGTGGAGAGTCGATGGATCAGTTCCCCTTCGCAGCTCGTTCAGTTGCAGTCTCGTGCGAGTGTCGAAGATGCGGATGACCGTGCCCTAGAAATGGATTCAATCCTTTTACATGATGTGTACCCTCAGACTACCGCATCAAACAGTAAATTTGCTCGAACTTTCACTGTCCGGTAACTTGATCTTACGGGAGCAGTTACTTCATTCACGTATTTGTTTACCGGTTCAATCAACGTTCACTATTGCAACACAGTGAGCAGGATGAAGAGACCATGGCATCGTCTATCGTGTTCTACGGCTCACCTTGGCTGATCCAGTGGCCAGGAGTGTTCCCTGAGTGTTCACTGCGAGTGCTGCAATCTCTCCGACATGGGCAGAGACGACGGAGGGAGCGAGGGACTTCTCACTGTTCACCGACTCGAGAGCTACCAGCTACAAAAAAGCTCATCAGAAGGATTTTTCAATCGTCCCGGAGTAGGCACCGAGCCTTAGCGTTTGAATTTACAGCCTTTCTTCACCAGAGGGTTCTCTCTTTGTTATAATCAATCCTAAAAGGCCTGGTCTTCCTGATTTTTCAATTTATCCAATTGAAATTGTAACATCGCTAGATCTTCAATTTTCGGAAAGATCTAATCTCAACTGAAAAGCCTTCAAGTACTCGTCTATTGTTTCTCTGTTGTGTTTTTCAAAGTTCCCGCTCAGCAGTTGTCCTTGATGAACACTCTGTCTAGTTGCGAGAAGAGCAAGGACAATGAGGTGCGCGCTATCGATTTATTTCCTCCTTCCCTCCCTTCGTTCATTCGATAAGCGGCTGACGTCAGTGCAAAATCGCCCATTGCGCTTGTCTCCATTTATTAAGGGAAACTGAAGACTTTGCCTAATTACCAGGCGCGTATGAATCATACTCATACCAAAGTAGTGACAGCTTCAAACTATTAAAATACCAGTTTTAAACTCGATTTCAAGTAAAGCAGATTCGCTGCTCCATACCTGGACGGTTCCCTGCTTGAACGAGGGGAAGACGAGGCAGGCGGAGTGGCTCTCCCCTCCCATGGCCGCTACTCCCAGCGGATTCACTCCCGACTCCTCTGCTCGCAGGAATCTCAGTGGCTGCAGGCCGAAGATGTTGACGCGCTTCGACTGCACCAGCACAAGACTGAGAAATGACAACGATTAACATCCCTCGATAATATACGAGGAATCCGATAATTTTGAAAGATTCCCTACCGTTTGTTGCACAAGTTGCATGAACAGTGATAAAGACAATGATTTTTTGAGCTAACTCACCGGGAGGAGTTGAGGAATACGTTGAGGATGGGACCTCCCTGCACCGCGCACTCCGCCACGCATCGCTTCTTCGAGTCGTCCCACAGCATCACTGCAATCCACTTTCCCAGTTTGGATGTGTTGCGCTATCAGCAAAGTATCAGTATGTGACTATGCGAAGCCCTGGGTGCACAATGTAGCAACACGACAAAAGTTAGAGTTATCACTGTTACATATTCTACCATTTCTTGAATTTGTCAAAGTTAACTGACGGGTGTTGGGCGAGTACTTGGGTCGTAATCCACCCGACACGAGAGCGATAATATTCGATCGGTGCAGCAGCTGCGCAATGCGAATGCTGCCCACTTGGTCTGAAATTTGTTAGTGCGGAATGATCAGATTACAGTAGTATGACAAGGACAGTCTAAGCAATACTTTCACATCAACTTGATATGTCCAGAACTGAATGTTGTGTAGGTAATTTCAAAATTTCAGAGAATTTTAGTGTACCTTCACTGAGGTTGACGGCCTCTGTGAGTGGATGGCAGTTGAAGATGCGCACTCCTTTGTCAGTTGCCACCACCACACAGTCTGAAATACTTGGGCATTTAAACCATGATTCATGAGCACTTTTGGGAGCAAACTTTCTCTACTCTAATGGATGCGCGTCAATATGGTCAAGTGTAAACAACTCATGACGATAACAGAGGATTCGCTGTGAGAAATTAGTCAAAATTATTCAAAAAATATGCGTATTTTCTCAGATTCACATCTCATACCAATGTAATTGCCTAATATCATCTAGTAAGCTATTTTGTCAAAATAAATGAAGCAGGAAAGGAGAAATTTGTCTACAATAAACGAAAATAATGCAAACTCACCCTGTTGCATGTTGTAGCTGACCCATTTGATGCGGTTGTTCGTTGGGAGGGCAGGCGAAGCGACGATCGTCATACTAATCACCAAATTAACAACGGAAACAAAGGAGAAAATATTAAAACATAAGAAAGGGTCAGCTGATTTGCGTCGTAGTGTGCACAAAAGTGTTGTTAGACAGGAGAGGAGTACCGTATTTTCCGCACCACAATTTTCGTCTCTCCACTCTCCCATCTCTCTTCATACCTGCTGGCCTTCCTGCAACTACTCTTTATGTAATAATTGCATACTTCCATATTGAAAAATACAATTCTATGAAGTTCCAGCGATTTTCGAGGAGTAATAGATATTTCGTAGGAAACCAAATTCTAAAATGTATAGGAAAATGATCTCTATATCTTGAGAAGGAGGTAGATCAGTACAGTAAACTTATCACATTAGTAATTATTAGGTTGAGCCTAAAGTTTTGCGCGATTTTGGCTCTCAACTTTGAGTTCGTGTATTTTCTTTTGCTAAAATAACCAACTGTTGTCCTGATGTCTATATATAGGGACATGTTCAACCTTTAGAATAATACATTTTAACTAGAGCAAATATATCTACTTTTCGAGAAATGAAGGTCTGCGTAACTTTGGATTTTTCAGAAAAATATTGATTTTCTTTTAAATTGCTGTACTTTGCCGAGAAATTTTTAGAAAGAAGCTCATAAAGTTTATTGAGAATCCCGAGGCGTGCACTACCTAGTACCAAAAAGAGAGAGCTGTGGAATGCAGTATACGCTTCGTATAAGTCAATGAATCACGGGTACTTGAAAAATCAAAGTTATCTCGAACAAATCACCTGTTTCGCGGATTAACGAGACTGACAGCTACCTATGGGCGCTGCTATCATTACTTACGGGGTTCTCTATTGCAACGATATTTAAGAGCCCACTTGGCTTTCTCATCTAAAAAAGTGACATTTGTACCTGAATTATTTTTCAACGAAAATGTCGAAAACGCTGATATGGAGGGTCTTCAGGCACGGCTCACCCTAGAAAAAGTAGCGACCTCCACAATATTCCTAATTAGTGAGTGATAGGGTAAGGGTTGTTCGTTAATTTCAGCACGAAAGAACCGCCCCTCAAACCACGTGGCTAGCACAAAAAACGCCAAAAGTGTGTATTTCGATGTTCTACATTGGATACCTAAAATCTGAAAAACCCTGTTCATGAATGGAGATCCCCATTATCTCCCAAATGGAATTTTGACTTGTACTAGAAGTGTAGTTCACAATCATAAATAATTTAAATCTCAAGAACTATCAGTATAGATACAGAACCCCAAAACTTTTCTTGACAATCGTCATGAAAACTCAAATTCTGATTCCGCGCATATTTCTAATAGGCCCTTAACGGCTGATCAGTCTCAACAATACCAGAACAATATAGGCCAGTCACGCTTTACAACTGTCGTTAATATAGGGTCCTATCAGGATGCACTTTAGTCAAAATCGCGCAAAACTTTAGGCTCAACCTAATAAATGAATGTAGCAAATGAGGAGAAATTATGCTATCTAATTTTTTCTCGTATTTACACCGTTCAATCTACACACAAAGCTCCGAAGCTTTCAAGCTCTGAAAATCTCAACAAACTGTCAGATTCAGCACAATGAGGAAAATAACGAGAAAAAACACAAAACATGAACAGTGGCCAGATATTACAGTTGCAGAAAATTGCTCATCAATCCGTCTTCAACACTGGAAACATCAGTTCTTCTTATTTTTACAATTTTCTACATCTCCTTTTCCAAAGGATTATCTTCTACTAGACGTCACTTTCACTTACCAGAAGAATATCAATTTTTCTCCTATTCGTCCATCAAACTCGTACCAATTAGGTAAAGTACATCAATTACTTCCGTTGCTATTCACTCATCGAGGAGTTCTGAAAATATGAAGGGGGCGGCTAATTATTTTGTTCTGGAGTTCACTTCGCCCATTTTTCCACTCGATTCGGTTCCAGGCATTTCATTTATACCCTCTAGTGAGTAAGTGGAAGTAGTTGACATTATCCCTTTCTATTCCGAGTAGAGCCACAGCCCCGCCCCCACTCTTCTCCTTTAGACAAAGATGACGGATTTCTCTCATTTCTTCAAAAGTAGGATTTCATGCCAATATCGCTAGGAAATACGTTTTCGCACAATTCGGATGGCACCGAATGGGCGTTCCTTGCTCATTTTCCGAACCATTTACGATGTGTCATTGGATCCATGGTGATTCGAATTCTCATCTAAGTCTCGGGTTCGTTCCGCCTCCACTTCTCCTCCATTTCTCTCTATCCATCGTCGTTTCAGCCCATTTTCTTCCATTCCATGCATATCCCGAGGGTCGTTTGAACGTTTCGCGAGATTCGCAATGCCTTTTTCGTGATCCTTCACACCCTTCTTTAAATTGGCCTTTCACTGCACACACTTGCACGAAGCCATTCCTCTTTCACGTTCACTTTTCCCTCTTTATCCTACTGTAGTTCCCATGCTCCTCTACAGTGCACCCTTCAGGTACAACACTTCCCCAGGATGAACCTTGTCTCGGTCCTTCTCTCCTTCATCCTCATCGTTGCCGTTCTCCTCGTACCAGCGAGTAATTGCTATTCCCTGTCTTGCCCACTCCCATTTTGGCACGGATTTCTCAGTAAAGCAACAGAGATAGAGAGGAAGTCTGCATTTGGCAGCAACGTTGCAATTAAAAGTCGCCAATCTTTGGTGGAGACAACGTGGTTTTCGAAATTGTTTTCGAGATTTGTGAATGACGAATTTTCAAGAGCTTTTTCCAGAGATTTTCAAGATATTGTGTAAGGGAACAGAAGTTGCAACTGGATTAATCTTTGATCTACTCAGAAGCCTACAGTGGCGTTGCTCGACTTCCTTCTGATGACTACTTCCGTCGTCCTCTCACCGTCGCCGTACCCTCTCCTCGACCCGTCTACTATCGATCTCAACCCATCTTCAATCCCTTCTTCCCCCAGATGAGGAGAATGGCCTTCTCCAACCAATTCTAGTGCTCAGCATCGAAACAGTTTACACAAACACGCATACGTTGTCGATTATCTTTGATACAATAAAGTCGAGACCTGTTTTCAGAGAACAATGGCGGGGCTGAGCAGTAACACTAGAAAGACTAGAACCGTCGCGGAGAGAGGCGTCATGATGAGAGGGGCACGTTACGATTCCGTTTGAACTCCTTCGCTCACGAGTTGGGCCACTTCCGGAATGAATTGGGAGACCTTTCGGATGACAGCCTGAAACTGCATCATGTGAATTGAGTTTGGGGCAGGAAATGAGGAGTAGGAGGACTGAAGGGAGGGGGAGAGGGAAGATACAAACAATGCAATCTGCTACACTGCAAATTTGGAAGACGTCATCAACGTGATCTAACTGACCTCATCGTCATCGGCTTCGTCGAGTCTCTTGAGCAGCTGATTGCGCTCTTCTTCACTCATATTCTGCAGAAGAACGAAGTTGTTTACTCTCGCGAGACTCATTCTGGTTAGAAGAGTAGTCTCGTTCGAAATTATGAGGGAACTGAGATGAGGGAAGAAGAGGAAGCAAGCTCGCCTTGAGGAGGTCAATGGAATCTGGAGGGACGTCGGAGCACATCGACGTCCTCGTCGAGAGTCGCTCGAAGTACAACTTCTGCTGCAGGGCAATCAACTTGTTCGAGACCTATAAATAGACGACTGCTGACTCTCCTCTCAATTTCCTCGTATTCTCACAGATCGAATATCATACTAATTATCCAGAAGCCTTTGCAACTTCATCTCCCCAAAGTTCATGGTATTCAGAAGCGCATCAATTATTAAGTGCTTCGTCGGTCGCTCTTTTCTTTCGCGACAAATTGGTTAGTGAAAACATGCATATGATGCACTCCAACCTCCCCCTCCCTCAAGAATATCTCAACCCAGTCTGAAATATAGCACATCCTAGTCTGCGTTTTGAAAATGGGGAAACATGCCGAAATTAGTGACCTACCTTATTTCTCTTGAGTTCTCCATCCCACTCCATGTCAACCAGTCCTCCTGCCTTGGCGATGGCCTTCTTGACACGACGAGCGAATGCGATCGAATCCTCACCTTCCTGTAATATCATTGTTTCTCAAGACCCTTCTGAGGTAGTCGACTAAAATAGGCTGTAGCCTTCCTACATAGCCAAAAACAAGCCGTTCTGTGGCTACAAAACATTCAATGGCGTCTGGATTTTGTGGCTAGTACTGCTGTAGTCTGTTGCAATGAATGAGATATTCTGACTTCCGTGCCGGTCATAAATAGAAATTTCCAGTGGAACTCACAAGTCTCGTCATTGGCGGTAGATACCAGACGTCGCAAGTGATCGCCCAACTGGTCATCATCATCCACAAGTACTCCCCGTACGATTGCTTAGAAGAGTTCCAGAAGGCGTCGCCCAATCGAGAATCGTACTTCATCGCGATAGGATAGATTGTTGCACTGATCTGAAACATTATTTTTGATGCACCTTAATGTACCGAAAAGTCAAAAAACTCGTGGGAAACACCACAAAAACTCCGTACTCCAGCCTTTGTTCCAGTATAATTTACTCGAAATATAACGTGCATGTCAGAAAATAGACTAAACAAGGAGGATAAGTACCTCAAAGGATCCCTTCTTGAACATCATGACACTCGTGTTGTTGATACATGTTCCCTCGGGGAAGATGATGATGGGCAGCTTCGACGGATCCTCTACGTGCTCGCGCATTCTAGAAATTATTAATTTACTTGTTGTAATCCTTCTTACCCAATGAAAACTGAATTCAGCAATAATATACCACAATTCTGGGTTCTCAAGTGTGTGGCGAGCGGTTGAGTGCGATTTCGTCTCTCCGTCTCCGGTTCCGCCCGCCCGGATTCCCTCTCCCAGACGCGTTGGCACGCGGGAGTTGTACGCCGCCACGATGGGTCGCCACTTCTACATCGGCACCATCAACGCCAGGACGCTCGGCCCAAGGGAGAAGCAGTCGGAGATGGAACTCGCCCTCGACAAGATCAAGTGGGACGTGGTTGCAGTGCAGGAAGCCAGGATTGTAGGTTGTGCCTCGTTCAATCTTACATCCTCAGGCACTGTAGTCTACCACTCGGGCGGGCCCACTGCTTCCCATGGCGTGGCATTTTTGCTTCGACCGCAACTCGCGCGCGGAGCTGTGTTCAATGGCCTCTCCCCTCGTTTGGCCACTCTGCTCCTTCCCGACCTACGGCTCTTCCTGGTCTGCGCTTACGCCCCTACGTCTTCCTACGATGACGACGCGTATGAAGACTTCCTAGACCAGGTTGAGACCGCCCTGCGGAGTGCCCCAAAAGGCCATATGCCAGTTCTGGTTAGTGACTTCAACTGTCGAGTGGCGAGGGAACCTGGCAATGAAAGATTTGTCGGTAACTTTGCCTCTCCCACACCGAACTCACGCGGACGCTGCTTCACTGAGCTCTGCGTGAGGAACAGACTGCGCATCCTGAACACGTTCCCCAAGAGACGG
Source organism: Pristionchus mayeri (assembly GCA_036245805.1). Lineage (NCBI taxonomy): Eukaryota > Metazoa > Nematoda > Chromadorea > Rhabditida > Neodiplogasteridae > Pristionchus > Pristionchus mayeri. The sequence continues at coordinate 36,850,863 of BTRK01000006.1, read as the reverse complement.
CACGGTCGAATCTGGACCTGGCGATCCCCAAACGGCTCCGCATTCCACCAAATTGACTACGTTGCAGCGCCCGCCACAGCGAGAGTAGTCAACTGTGGAGTCGTTGGTCGGTTTGAGTTTGACTCCGACCATCGCCTTGTTCGGATGTGCCTCTCCCTCCCTGACAAGGCGAGGCAGAAAAGATGCAGGGAGCGGCTAGATTTCGATCGAACCGCTTTTACTGTTAACGCAAACCTTCTCGCGTCACTGCCCCTTGCCCGCCCCAGTTCTGCCGCCGACGCCTATACTACGGTAAAGGCTTTCACGGAGACCGCGGCAACGAACTGCTGGAGGAAGCGCCAATCCCCTTCTTGGATCTCGAGTGGAACGCGGAAGCTCCTAGCGATGCGCCATGAATTGCAATCCAACTCCCAACAAGCTGTCGCCTACTCAGCTGCCTGCAAAGCTGCCCGGACGAGTTTCGTCGATGACATCAGGAAGCGAAAGGAGGCGCAAGCACGGCAAGCAGCAACCATGGGAAGGAGCATCGTGAAGAGCATGCTGAGTCTGCAAACCTCAAAGAAGCGCCTTCTAGTTCCCGACCCTGTAACTGGTGCTCTCTCTCAAGCAGCTACCAAGACAGTGGTCCAGAGCTTCTTTGACGGTCTCTACACCCCTGCAGTTCCGTGTCCACTCCCAGTCCCTCCTCAGCCTCTGGATCCCCTTCCTCCCTTCCTACCCGATGAGGTCAGCAAAGCGATGTCCCAACTCAAGTGTGGTCACTCACCCGGTTCGGATGGCATTCTCCCTGATATGCTATACCACTCTCGAAACCACCTTGCTCCCGTTATCGCTGATCTACTCAACTATCTGGTAGATGGAGAGGCTGTTCCAAGCGACCTGACCGAAGCAATTGTCACTCTTCTGCACAAGAAAGGAGACCCTACCAACATTGGGAACTTCCGTCCCATCTCCCTCCTCACCGTTTCCCTGAAGACAATGACCAAAGTCATTCTTCAGAGACTCGAAACTGTGCTTGAAGAAACAGAGTCCTCGACCCAAACCGGCTTCCGGCGCGGCTACAGTACTCTCGACAACCTGCATGCCATCAAGCAGGTCGCTGAAAGAACCTCCGAGTACGGTATCCCAATCTACTTGGCGTTCGTCGACTTCAAGAAGGCGTTCGACTGTGTGGAGTGGAATGCCTGCTGGCAAGCCCTCTTCTCGTTCGGAGCCCATCCCTCCCTCGTCCACATGTTGCGCCGTCTCTACGAGTCCTCCTCTACACTCATTCGAGTTAATGAGGAGCTCGTTCCTGTGACTGTGCGTCGAGGAGTCCGCCAAGGGGATACCCTCTCCCCTCGTCTCTTCAACGCAGTGCTACGATCAGCCATGGACAACATTGACTGGGAGTCAGATGGAATTAGAATCGACGGAAGGAACCTTTGCCACTTGGAGTATGCCGATGACGTGGCTCTCGTTGCCAAATCTCGACCCGAGCTGGAACGAATGCTGAAGAAGCTGATGTACGCGTGCAGCCGAGTTGGTCTCGAAGTGAATGCAAGCAAGACCAACCTCCTCACCTCCTGCACCTCTACCCGCAATCCAATAATCATCGGCAATCTGCGATTCGAATTCGTCGATAGCGCCACCTATCTCGGAGGAAGAATAGCTCTTCCCTTGGATCATTCCGACGAAATAGAACACCGGATTCGATTAGGGTGGCTGGCCTGGAGTAAGCTCTCGCACCTCCTATCTTCTCGAATTCTGTCCATCAAGATCAGGAGGAGAGTCTTCGAGAGCTGCATCACGGCTACAGTTCTCTATGGGTGTGAAGTATGGGCTCTGAGATCTAGCGAGAAGGAGAGGCTGAGAGTCACCCAGAGGAAGATGGAAAGAAAGATGCTTGGAGTCACGCTAAGGGACAGATGGAGGAATGACCGCGTGAGAGGGATTACCAAGCTGAGAGACTGGAATGAGGAAGGATTGAAACGAAAAGCGCGCTGGGCCCTCAAGATCAGAAGAATGGGAGTGGAACAGTGGAGCCGTGCGACAACTGTCTGGACTCCATTCAATAGGACTCGTCCCCCCGGAAAGCCTCGCGCGCGATGGAGAGACGACCTATCCCGAGCTATTGGCAGCGATTGGTGGAGTGCAACTTATGAAGACTACCGACCTATCATCTTCTGAGCGTTTCCGCCTGATAAGATAAATTGATTGATACCACAATTGTAGAAAAAGAAAATGTAATTGTTCTCGATATTTTTTCAAAGTAAATTTTTGTTTGTCATTTTTACCAGTTTCTGTACAAAAAACGAGGTACGAAAACGGCGTATATCTACTTTTTGAATGTGTCGTAATGCCGCGTTACTTCTCATGAAATGGAAGTGGAAGTGAGAATTATTTGAATTCCCGCAATTTCGTATCTCTGTTCTCCGTGGAGCTAGAGACTTGAAAATTGGAATATTAGGTTCTAAGGGTCAAAAAACCTTATATTCCAATTTTTAAGTCTCTAGCTCCACGGAGAACGGAGATACGAAATTGCGGGAATTCAAATAATTCTCACTTCCACTTCCAATTTCTGAGAAGCAACGCCACATAAATGTCGCGACGGCTAGACATACCAAAACATATGATTGAATAGCTAACTAATAAAGTTCTTTTCTCTCGTTGTTGATCTAACCGACCTATTCGAGACTGCTTTTCTATCGTTAACTTCGCTTCGTTCGAACCAGATATGATGTTCGGCCTTGCTGAGTGACCTCTGGATGAATCCTGCAATCACACGTATTCATAATCATTACAATTGGCTAGTTATCGCACTCCTACATTTATGGTCTGCATCGGGATAACTGTTAAAATTAGTTCCTACTTTCTGCCATCTCTTTACGATTAGAAAGATGAGGTATTATGAATAATGAAAAGAGTTATTCCTTACGAAGCCATCCCTAGCATTCACTTCCTCACCGAGGAGTCCTCCCTGTTTCTGGCCGACCATGGCATAGCAGTTGTCGCATGAGAGGATCATCACATCCATGGGCGAAGTGTGGTTCGCAACGCAGATTCCGCCGTGTTTCGCCCGGTTTTCGCTGCAATCAAAGAGATTCCGAGGAATCCTTTTCGTGTTCCCACGACAAATTCTGAACGAATAGATAACGGTGGGAGTCGATGGAAATACAATAGGACCGAACAACAACAACAATGACCACGAAGGTCTGCTGAGGGAAACCACACAAGAAATCGCTTTTGGGAACGTAAACTGACCGATCGTGGAAGCGAACGATGCTGGAGAAGGAGCGGGAGAAGATTCGCATGGACATGAGCATCGCGCGACGATTCAGCCATTTCTTCATCCTGTAAGGACCAATTTCGACTGTTCTTGCTAGTATCTAGAGTTATAGAAACTCCCCACTCCATTCTGCACTCGCAACTTGTCCGGTCTAAACATTATGTAAAATATAAGGTGATGACCTGAGTATCGAAATCTACTTGTTTCCTATTATCAAATACGGATTCTGGTGCACTCTGTGTTTGTGATAGAACTCTGCTAAGAAACGCATAGATATAATCATAAGTGGAGACGTACGCCTTGTTCGGCACGTATCCGACAGCAGAAGTGATGAGAACCATGCTGGCCATTCCCACGACGAAGAGACAGACTCGGATCGGCACCAGGATGAGATAACGGAAGTAGAACCCGAGGATCCAAAGAATCGTCAACTTCGTACTGGAACGGCACTTTTTTAAACATACGACACATGTTAGATCGATATTATCCTTGGTTTGCATCACTCATGCTAGATGTGAGATCAAACAGCTATTATGCCTCAATTAGTTATTATTCACTGCTTTATGATGTTCCGGAAACGGGATTATAGGCGCAATCCGATTCCGGAATCAAAATTCAGAAGTGAAATTGATCGTTGCACTCTATTATCCATGCAGGCCAACTGTTGATCACTTCACTCTCTGTTTCGTTACTTCCCGTGTCTGATCTTTCGCGCTGTGATTTTCCCCTCTCGATCACTTTGCCCTCTCCCCCTCTCTCTTTCCCCAACTCATCAATAGAACGTGAGCGGCGGCGACTAACGCTAATACACCGGGTGTACTTTCACCTCCTCAGGCTGTTCAAACACAGATGAGCACGGATCAGTCAGACTTAATTTTTCAGTGACAGTTTCGCAGACACTTCTCAGATCGTCTGCGAAAGACTAATGTAAGATGTGAAATCGTACTTGATGTGTTGGAAGGAGTATTTCGTGCGGGAGAGGAGATTCCATGAAGGCAGTTGCTCCGCACTGAATCTGCTGGTGACATTGTCCTCGATGATCGACTCGATTCCGGCCTACAAGCACAATAATAATTTAAAGTAAATTAAAAAATGTAGTCGAGTTTTTACTAGCCGCATTCGATATTGCCTTGTATTTTGAATCAAAATTATCCATAAAATAAACTTTTTCGAAGATCAAGAACTTTTCGCTCCCAATTTATCACGTTGCTTTCGCTAGATCTTCGTTGCCAAATTCGGGTAGATTAGGGGAGCGGGGAAGTGATAAGAAGCAACGAGTTGTGCATTGGAGTGAGAACCAAGCGCAAACAAATACATTGCTGATAATGCCATCGATTTCTATAGGGACAAGATCAGTTTCGGGGTAAATAAAGTTGCTATATTTTTTCCAATATCTCGTTTGGAGATCTTCTATATGTTCCAGAAGGGAAGTATCGTACCGAGATGAAGTCCAGTGAATCATCAACGAGTACGCTGACGGTCGACTTCTTCTTGAGGACGTCCTGTCCCTGCAGCTTCGTGTCGATGATTTCCGAGTGCTCTCGCTTGATAATCCCTGCAAGCGACGTAAACAATGTCAGTTGTCCCCTCCATTCATTCCAATCATTGGAGGCACGTCCACTTCAACACGTAAACAGCAGAGATTGGCAAGACGAGGCGAATTAAATGAGACATTTGATGAAAACCTCACTGAGATCACTGGAGGAGTGCCTTTTCTTGATCAATCCCGGTCTCGGTTCTTCTTCTTCTTCAGCTTGTATCTCCTCGGGTTCAGGTTCATCCGTCACGTCGGATCCCCACTGAACGCGCGAAATTTAATCAACGAACTTCAACTCTGAAGTGACAAATTGAATTGGGAGAAACCTCACTTCAAAGATCTTGACCAGTAGACCGGCTATCCTTGCTCGAATGCCTAGGGAGAGTCCAGCAGCAGAGAGGAAGATGACGAGGATGACGATGGAGAAGATGAAGGGGAGATAGAAAAGAGAGGCGAGACCAGCGATGAAGTGGACGATCATCGCTGCCTCTGCAACCACGGATGACCTCATTGAGAAGGAATTACAGGGAGAGAGTGAAGCAAATCCGGAGCAGAGATGCCTATCGATTCCTGTCACTAGGGATGAGGTAAACAAGAGGGAAGTGTAAGTAAAAGAAGAAGGAGGCGGGGAGAGGGGGCTAAGGTCAACGGAGAAAGATCGTTTGGTATTTGGAAGAGGTGAGCAAAGTACAACTTGAGCTTAGGAAAACGATGCTTGAATTAGGTGTGTTTTGTTACTTTCTTATGGAGTGGTCGTGGGGCGATGAGATAGGTTCAAACGTATGGCAGGTGAAGAAAAAGAATTGGAAGCGTCACACGAGAGAGACGAGAGAGAAACTAAGGGGAGGGAGGAAGATTGAATGGAGGGACTACAAACTACGACCCGGTGAGAGAGAGAGAGAGGAGAGAGAGTGCATCTGTTTTGACTCTCTCTATGATCGCCCTGTGGGCGCGCTGACCAATTATTCAGTGTGCTGACGTGCGTATATTTCGAGTTTATTTGGAACCGAGGTTATGGTACAATTATGACTAAGTGCGCAAGTGAGATCGTATATTATAAGGCAGTTTCCGGTAATGTTCATGAGTGATAAGGAGGGGCGACTGCTTATGTCCGTGAGCGTTTGTCTCGAATTAGTGGTGAAGTCTCCGAGTAGTCTGTCAACACGAAGTATGGAAGTCGTCCATCTTCCTGAATATTTGTCACTTGAGTTCCAGAGCGTAAACATCTTCGGACACAATCAGTTTCGAGTCAGAATCGAATTAGATCGCCAATTCCTTCCATAGTCACCACACAAAGTTCGCACTTCACAAATGCAATATCTAAGGAGAGCTTCTAGTGGACAGCTAAAACTCAGAAAATAACTATTGACTTGAGTTAAATTGGTCTAAATGAGCTATTTTAGACTGAAAAATTTATTCACCGGCGTTCCTTTTATTGTCCTCCTGATTTTCCCGATCGTCAAGCCACAGAAGATCACACAGTGAACGATCTAAAATAGCTCTATTTCTGTTAAAATTGATCTCCTAATCAAGATATTTCATTCGAGTTCTAGACTGTAAACATCATTCAGACATAAATATGCAGTACGTGATAATTCGAATTTCTTTCAATTCCATGAATCGCACTCTCGAGTTTTATTCTCAAACTCACGGTGAAAATAATGATGAGAGTTAGCATGAAACAGATGAGGACGAGCACGAAAGTGAGCAACGTTGAGTTCCCCTCAGTCGAACGTGGAAACATACCAGCCATACTTGTCGAGTTCTGAAATGGGGTGATTGATCTGATCATTTTTAGACTTGAACACGAAAAATATGATGCTACAAGTCTGCTTGCAATGTCAAAATGGAGGGCTTAGCGTGAAAGGCAAAACCATTATGTAATGCGTTTCGCCTATAGTAAATTCACAAACATAATGGTAACACTTAACTGCTGTTACGATAGGTCTACTACGATGGAAAGATTTGCTAGCCTGAACAAAGCCTTCTACAATATGGCTAGTGCATCTAGCACCAAAGCAATTCCAATTTGTGGTTGAATTTTTCAAGGAGACAGGCTAGTAGTAACGGTAACGAGAAGAGCGCGGTTCGTCGTAATTATTGCCTCGATTTGGAGATGCGTCACAAGAAAAGAGCGAAGAGAGAGTGGAGGGGAGGCTTTACCTTGCCCTGCTGTTGCTGATGTCTCTCGACGGCACTTCGGAACGAAGGGTTTCTTGACGTATTCGAGAAAGCGAAGCGAGCACAGCAGACGCGCGTTGAGGAGAAGGAGAGACTGAATGGGGATACTGCTCCTCTGATGAGTGAGACTCCATGAATGAGCGCAATCGAGGTTAGAAGAACTCACTAGGCAAAAAGGAGGAGAATGACGAGACTGTTGTTAGGGGAGACTCCCATTCTCCCTGTGTTCCCCTTTTCCGAATCTCTTCCTTGTCCGGTTCGACCTTCGGCTTCGTGCTCTAGACGAGCGAATTCGCTGCCATTACGGTAGTACAGACACAATAACGAATAATTTTATCGCGGTAATTCAATTCACGTTTTCTCCGTAAAGCTAGACAGTAACGACCCGTTTTTACAAGCAATGTCACACGATAAATGGCGGCTAAGGCTGAAACTGTGATAAATATGAATATCCTAGACATGTTAATTCCTAAACTCGTGTTCATCGGAAGTGAGAAGAATCTGGTCGAATGGTTACGTCATGACAACTTCATAATATAGTATGGGCACTCTATCTGATTTGGAATAGCTGAGTAGGAAGGGGCAGAGATAATGGGCGAAAAACTCGTGTGATTCAAAGTGCATCAAGGATAGGATAGATATGAGAGGGAATGGACTCATAAGGGGGTGGGGGTCTTAGATGTACTTGGATATCTCGTAATAGAGTGAGATAATGAGTGCTCCGGAGGACGATCTGAGTGTGTTGGGGAGGACTCCTCGATAGAGTGAGATGTAGCCCTCATTCCTTCAATGGAGGGAATCGAAATGAGCGGGGGAGAGGAGGAAGAGAGGAGGAAGAGGGAGAAGGTGCGATCTATCAGAATCCCCACTTTCGGATTATCTCCGCCTTCTCTTCTTCCCTTCTTTCTCCACTCTCTCTCAAGGAGATCATTAGGCGGAACTCTCACTTGAGTATGTGTTTCCACATCGAGATTGTTGAGGGAGTCGAGAGGGTCTTTCGCTTGCCCTTCTGTTCCGCCATCATCAATCTTCGACGTATTGTGTCGAAGGGATAGCAGGTGAAGCCCGAGATGATGAGACACGTCTGGAATTGGGGACGTCAATGCGTGCATTTGAAGATTGCTCGAATGCATCTTCCTTGTTGCGGTTCTGCTCTTCTATTCACTTCCTTCTTTCAGCCACTTTCCACGATTGGCTTCAGGATTTTCAGGAGGTCTCACCTGAGCGAGAGCGAGAGTCGTCAGGAAAGGCATATTCTTCTGATCCTCCACTTTGCCCGTCCGAATCGTGTCGAAGAGACCGAAGAAGACTGCACGAGAGACGAAAACAAATTGAAGGGCAGAGGAGAAACCTCTGCAAGCAGCTTATGAATACTCTCGTTTGATTGCAATTATCGATGTTGGATTAACGGTGCGAGCTTATTCCTGGTTCTAGCTAAGTTCACGGAAATATTAGCTCGTATTTCCTTCTCCATAAGTGAAGAGGCCAAAACTACGAATTCAACGTTTCTCAGGAAAATTTTTTCCTCGAAACTTTGCAAAATCGTGGGACTTCAAATTCAAAGATTGTGATGAACCATAGCATTTGCGAACGACTATAAATTTGGGTATTCATTAAACGGAAATAGTAATTGCTGACCTGTACCATGCCTTGGTTCCCAGACTACTTCTGGTTCTCTTCAAGCACTGGAGAACACTCGAGTATCTCTTCGTTCCATCACTCTTCATATCCACTGCCATTCGAGTACGGGCGAAGTCGAGGGGGTAGAGCAGTAGTAGCGCCGTCGCTCCTCCCACACCTCCAGAGAGCACCGAACCTCCAAAGATGAACGAATAAGTCTCATTAGCCTCTGAGTTCCCACGCCTCGACGCACCATGCTGACGCAAAGATGCGCGCGAGGAGAAAATTACACACTGGCCAACATGACATACATCGAGTAACAGGAAACAGTTTTCCCACGTAGGTTTCCTCGATTCCGTACCTGCGAAGTATCTCCACTGGTCCTTTCTCTCGATTCCTTGAAGGAAGTATCCACGGTAGATGTCTCGGAGAAGGAAGTTGAGGGCGTGAGTGGGAATGCACTTGAGCACGCTGGCTCCGTTTCCACGCCAGAGAGATAGAACGCCCTGATAAATGGATAGATACAATGAGCATCATGCATAATTTCTTTTAAACGCATGTCGAAACAAATCGTGTACCTGATCTGAGGTTAGCCGGCTGAAGCAATCGGCCATTCCATTGTACTTGGAGATGGCGATGCCTCCGCTTTGCACCTGTGATCATTGTAATCGTTCATGCTTTACGCACGTGTTTTCCTTCCTCGGAAGAGAGCAAACCAGTTGGCTGCATTGATTCCGTTCGTTTACACGTTTTCGTTCATTCGCACGCACCACACTAGAGTGAACGAACCACAAGTAAAACATTGTCATTCAGCAATTAGGTGGTTCAGATTCCAACTTTCACGAATCTACGTGAAACAGATTATTACAGCAAAATGAATGTATGACAGAATACTGTGGTTTACATCTATGTATTTGACTGACGTTCTCAATTCCTATTACAATCCTCTAACCTGCAGCACTAGCTTGACTCTATCCAGCGGCGCCGTCGTAGTCTTCGAGATGATGGCTGCTGATGCCCCGATCGTCATCTTCTTGATTGCACCCGTCGGGTCGAGTGGATCGACCAGCTGAGCTGATGCCCCCATTTGGGTTCTGCAGAGGGTACGGTAGCTCGTAGAGGCACGGTAGCAACGAAGGGGTATGACAATACGGTAATCACGAGGAACGTCGTTGAGCAAGAAATAATGTTTAAATGCTAGATAGCGTACGAAAGATTTGCAGATCTCGACAGTCAAGGTCAATTTGAAATCAGCTCAATTCGGAGAATGACGAAAACTCGCTGTAACCAAGGATCAGTCGACGTCAAATAATGGCTCGTTTCGCGGATTCTGATAACAAGAAGAGGCGATGGGCTGATTTTATCATCCCTTCCCTCTCTCTTCTCTCTCTCCCATTCTTGCAGGGAAGAGGTGAGCAGTTAGCAGAGATAGAGAGAGAGAAAGCGAATGACGAAATCTCAACGAAAAGGAGCCGGTCCACACCGTCGATTGTAATGCATTATAATGGGCGAAACGTGAGCGATCTCTGACTATCCAACTAAAAAGGAAGTGGAACAACGAAATTACTGCCCCGCCCTAACCCATTCTGTACGTGATGAGGATACAATCCGGCGAATGATATGGGAGATTGTGGATTATTGGTAACGATGGGCGAGGAATGTGTATGGCAATGGTGTGATCAGCTGGCAAGGCCCGATCGATGGGATGAGAGGGAGAGGGGAGAGTGTGGTTGACTCAGCGAGCCCGCGCTGCTTCTTCTCTGTCGTCTCTCTCATCCACACACTCTCTCGCTCCGCCCCCACCCCACCCCATGTAATTCACGTGCCCATGGGGAGATAATGGCAGTGGAGAGGGGAGATGTAAGCCTGATGCAAGGCTTCCCCCCTCTGTAAGCCTCCAAGGAGCACGGGTCCTTCACGTGGACACTCACTTTATTCCTGGCAACTGCCCACGGGATGGAGGGGGGAAGGGCACACTACACTGCCCAGCTGACTCCATCCCGCCGGCCAATAACACAGACACATTCATACACAACGAACAAAGTTATTATTATTAAGAGTAAATCGACGTAAACTTCTAATCGACGGACTATCGCTAGGATTGCACTGCAAATGACTAAGGAGTGGGCGCTTTCATGAAAACCAGATCTCCTTCCTTGGAGGCGTCAGCATGATCTGGACTGAATGTCGAGAGGAGAGAATGGCCAGCAGAAGGATGAGGGCATTCGAACCAGCGAAGATCCACGTGGAGACTCGCGAGAGACAGACGTTGTTGAACTGCAAAGATATCCATACGCTTAGCCCATGAGTGCATGCTGATCTGGCTTCGTGTTCTAATGTCTTTCATTTAGTTTATAAGTTTTTCGAACAACTATAAATCCTGCAGGCCACAACGCACTTTGTCTATCCTGGCCACCTCGTCGATCCAATCCCACTTCTGTGATGTTTTCGTATCTCCATTGCTTACACCTATCAACTCGATCGACGAGACGGATGAATTGGACGAGTCGGAAGTCATCGTCACTGAGATTGTTGTTCAGTTTCACCATTTCTCGTGATTTCAGAAAAAATCGGGATGAGCAGGAAACGCACGTGTTTCGTATCGTCCCTCGGTCTCGTTGAGGAAGTGAGAACGACGACGACGGGGAGGATCCGGACACACGGGCACCTGAAACGAATTTGTAGCGATATCTCCATTTGTCAGGATCTTTCAAGTTCTAGTCAGAGATCCGAAAAAGTGTTTGAGTGGATTCACACGTCGATCGAATCTCAAACAAATATATGTTCAATAGAACTCGATGCAGGAATCAGCGGAACCGAGCAAACATCAATTCGCGCTACTGTTCTCCAATGAGCCAGTGAACACTATGTCAACACTCTGTTTTCTACGACGATTCTGAGATCTCCGAATCTTGGGTTCGGATGATAACCGCCTGGTCTTTCGGAATAAATGCCGTCCGATGTTTTCACAGAATTAAAAAAAAATACAACAGAAGAAAACTTTTTGATTATGTGCTGACGGTGATCATTGGACCACCACGCATCTTGTCAACTCACATCGCAGTACTCCTGGTCTGGTTCTTTCACTGTGATGGATATTTGGCACTCGAAGAAGATGCCGGCCTTGTCTGCGTACTTGTAGACGTGAGCCTCTTTTCCCGCCATGAGATCAGACGTGTACTCCAGGTTTTGCAGCAAGTACTTGTCGTGAGCACAACTGAAAAAAAATTTGGATCACACAAACATTACAAAAACTGAGAATTCAATCAATTAGCACAAAACACAAATAGATCTTTCCTTCTAAAAAAATTCTAACAAAAGCGAAAGAGGTAGAATAACGCAAAACAGACCCCTTCTGGTCGAGTAGTTCGACCTTGTTTCCGTCTCCATCGTCGACAGTGCACGAGTGGACGACCATGCAGAAGGTGTCCTTCGTCTCCGTCTCGCACGTCCACTTGTGGTAGATCTGAACAACCATTATCGATCGGATTGTGAAAGGTTGCGCTTGATTTATTCATGGAATATTCTTGGATAATCGCCATTTTTACTGTTCCGCATTTTATTCGTATTGGGATCACAATTTGTAGCACTAATGATTGACTGGTTGCATCCCGCGAAATCGAAACCCCCAAACTCTCGCCAGGCATAATTCGCTTTCATTCCGATGGTGACAAACGAGATCTCTGAGGGGGCGCACGGGAGGTTATCGGTCCTCCCCGATCTCATCTATTGGAATGGAATGGAATCGAAAGCGAAAACAGGATACTTATGATGACTAGGCATTTCGAAAGCGATTGTAAGCATCGAACCGTCGCGAAACCTTCCCGTCAAAATGTGGTAATGTCGCCACCATCGATTAAAATATGCAAAAATCACCATTTGACCGATCTGAGCGTAATGTACTGGTGGTCCGAAGGGAGTTTTGTCGAGCACTTCGTACTTGCAGATTGGCATGGGTACAACTGCAGTCTGCAGCTTGGGCCCCGGCATACTGGAGAAATCGAATTTTGTTACTAGAATAAGTTAATTTTGATTACCTGATCTTGATGGTCCTCTCCTCTGTTCGCTCCATTGCCATATAGTAGCACATCACTTGGTAGACTCTGTCGTGCTTCGTCAGAAACTGAGGATGGAAGGCGACGACGATGTTCGTTGTCACGAACATTCCTGGAGGATCCATCTGGAAGATGAACGTCGTCGATCATCATCATCATCGGAGAACAAAACGAATTTTCTGAACATCGACAACAGTTATTTTTGAACAATGATGCTTGCTACTGAGTCCGTTTTGTTATCTCTAGAGTGGATACTCGACAAATAGTACTCACCGATAGCCTTCGTTCCGTTCCGCAGTCGGTCAGCTGTATCCTGATGGATGTGTTCCTGTACCAGTGCTCGTCTGCTGGGGGACTCCTGCATTCGGGCTCCTCCAGTTTGTTCCGAACGAACACCAATCCCTGATAGTATCGACGTATATCCAATTCTCTTTCAAATACCCTATTCAAACGAAGAATTCATCTAGAATAGCACGAAACGGCAGACCTTGAAAGGTGCTTCGGTGTCAAATGAGATGGTGATGTGTCCCTCTCCGCAGTCTACTAGTGGATCTCCCACGACGCCGTTGACGTCTTCGTGTTGTGAGGTGGACTTCTGGAAAGGGGAAAAGCATTCATCCATGTTCCGATGGTCATCATTCCTTGCCATCTTCCCACAGACGGAAAAGAAGCGAACCAATCAAGGAAGATTCGCAACAAAAAGTTGAGCTTGTTGATTTCGTCAAGACCAAGGGATCAATTATGTCTAAAGAATGCACATTTTGATTTCTTCAGTATCAATATTCGAAAATAATGGATTGTAAGCATTTACAATTTTCAAAATTAGTGAATAATATGTAAATGAATTACCACTGTTATCATCAGCAAGATGATGGAGATCCATTCCCGCATCAGGACCGAATTGTGCCTTTAAACGATGCTACTAATCAAACTTTTAAATAGCAATGAGGGATAATGACAAAGAGATAAATACAACAAATGATTAATAATATCAATGGATCAGTCACGTATGTTATTAGTTCGGCCAAGCTCAATTCGGCACACAAGTCTGACCAAAGAAAGTGAGATCAGGGCAAAAAAATGAAAGTGGTGAGGTAATGAAGCATCAAACAGTCGAGAGATGGAATTATGAGGGGTAAGAGATGAAGGAGTAAGAGGGAGGATATAATGGAGAAATGAGAGGGACAGAGAGAGAGGAGACGGGTCTGGTCCTGATTCGATCTCTCCAATCGGGAATGGGCTTTCTTTGCCTTTCCATCTCATCCGATCTATCAGACAGAGGGATAATTAACTGGCCAGGCAATAAGCAGACTTCTTTACTCGAAAATAACATTGACTGGCAAACCAAAAGAGATGCAATAATGAATTAATCAGATGTCTCCACTGTAGATGCTTCTTGATCCTCAGGCTTCTCCTCGTATATTCGATAGCTTTTGTACTGAAAGTAGCAATAGAAAAGCGGTAATTTCATAAGCATCCAACCTCGTTTCTCTTAATCAGATCCTTCATGAAATCACCGATCTTGCGTTTAATCAGTTCTGAATCGTTCTCTTCTCTCCTATGGAGGAATGTGCGGCCATGGATTTGCTGAAAAGTATCAACTTCTTCATTGATTCACGTGTATTTCTTTGTTCTTCGTTTTATGTTGTACTTCGTCATCAATTTCTATTTTGCCCAAGTCCTAACCATGTCTTGATCCAGCTGAAGTATTTGCCCGAGCGTGATGTAATCATCGAATTCCATATCCTTGGTTGACTTGTCTGAAATGTAACCCATTCTGAGGGAACTGAGAGAATGATAACCTTGAATAATCGGGAAAATGCAGGAATAAATGTAGATAAGCTTGAGGTATGCTTCCGTGATTTCGCTCTGAGTAACACAAGCTCCTCCAATGATGCGAAGATTGAGCCATTGATCGAACCGAGGATCTGGAATCGAGATTGTCTCTCAACCTGACCGATTTGTACACTTCCCCTGTACCATTTTTATTAGCTAAATAGTTCATTTTTACATATGCTTTTAATCACAACCCAGATATTCAAAGAGGGTTTCCTCACCGAAATCGTTGTTGAATGACACGGCGGCGGCATTCATTGTCGAGTTGTTCAGTGGACAGGCCTTTGCGGCGCAGTGACCTGGCACAGATTGTATTGAATTAAGAAAATATCGTATATCAGGTATTCAAAGTTGCTCTCACACATGGGATAACTCACTTTCGTCGTCCGGATTTGCCGTACAGTTCAGTCTTTCCATTGCAGATCGATAAATCAAAATGAGAAGAATAAATGCTGATAGAAGTCGAATCATGGCTGAGTGATCTATCCAATCAGCCGTGTCAGTGCCACTCTCGGAAGGAGAAATACAATCAGTAGAAGAGTCACCATGAATCTCCTTCTCCTCCTTCTCCTCCTTCCATCGATTGTCCCTACCGTACTGGAAAGGAGCCATCGCAAAGGTCTAAATCATACCTAATTCCAAATTATCGTTATTTCCAGCCCTGCTCACATTCGAGGAGTGGGACCTGAACAAGGATTGCTTCGTGACCTACGATGAGTTCATCAACTACTTCCTGGATATGCTATTCGCCATTCGCATGTTCGAAGCAAAAGCATCCGCGAGTAAGTGCCGTCCTTCATGGCATATGACTTTCCTAAATACTGAGTACTGGTATGAACTGTTACTGCAGTGCCAAAAATTTCAATCCCAACAGTATGTACAGTATGTGCTAATCGCCTTGGCCATGTGCGTGCGCCGCGCTGCGCCGCGATGCGCGGCTTGCGCGGATTGATTTTGAGGGAAGAATATTGTTTTTCACGATTCGAACCTATTATTTTCGAATTCTCCGTAAAATTTCTCATCGGAAGGACTATTAATTTATATTTTAATAAAAATAAATCATTATTTTGAATTCTGTAACGCTGCAACCTACCGTAATCCCAGTTTGCGATACTGTTGCTATCGTAAACTGAGATTACGGTAGGTTTCAGAAATACCGTATTCCAAATATTCATTTATAAATATAATTATATTTTTAAAATGTGAATTAATAGTCCTTCCGATGCGAAATTTTACGGAGAATTCGAAAATAATAGGTTCGAATAGTGAAAAATAATATTCTTCTCGCAAAATCAATCCGCGCAAGTCGCGCTCCGCCGCGCAGCGCCGCGCACGCACTTGGTCAAGGCGATTAGCACGTATTGTATTTGCAGATTACACCGCCGCAGAACGTCGTCATCGATACCTCCGTGAAGAAGATTTCGAAGTGGCAGCTGGATATGCAACTGCGGATGTATCGGCGTTCTTCAACGGCAAGAATTTTCCCGAGTCGAAAACGGATCACATGGTTGTCATGAGACAACTCCTACACAGCTTGAGAAGCAAGCTGAATGACATGGTTTGCGATGAGCGGATGACATCAATATGGTCACAATTTCAGCCACTTCAAACCGTTTCCACAGTGTTCAAGATTAAAAGCGTTATCAACACCACCTTCTGGCATCGTCCATGATCATTCATCTTGTAATTGAACATGAGTTAAATAAATGACTTTATCACACTGAGAAGTTCACTCGAAACCCTCCAATTGCTCGGCATCTTCGTCTTTCTTCTGCAGTATTTTCGAATCCGCATGTTTCTGTTTTGACTTCACACAGAAGGAGCGGTACAGTTTCTTCGGACAGCCTGCTTCGTGTCCATTGGTCTTCTTGAGGTCGTGAATGAATTTGATCAAGTGAGCTTGTAGATCCTTCTCTTGATGTTTGATGTGTTGGTGGAGGCCAAGTTCGCGACCAACTCTTTGCTGAAAATACATCAACGTTATTCATATTTTCCAATTTCTAATTTTCTACATCTCACCATATTTTCGTCTAGCTTCGAGATATCTTGAAATATGATCCAGTCTTTAGTAGTATCGTTGTTTAGCTCTAAATAAGTGTCCATTTACGAACTGGTAGATGGACTTACTTCTGATGGCTGGGAATATGCAGGAGTAGAGGTAGAGGAGTCGGATGAGGGAATGCTCGATTTCATCATCGCAGACGACCGAGCCCCCGATGAGGTGAAGGCGCTGCATCTGATTGAAACGGACGCTCTCTGCAAGGGCATAGTTACAGAAATAAATTATGTGACTCGGGAGTCATAAAGCTTCTATTTTTTTTTACCATTTGACAGCTTTTATGTAATGAACTGTAATTAATAGTGGAGTCTCACGATCGTTGTAAAATGGCTGGATGAAGTCGTCCTTCTCGTCGATGGTTAGATTTGATTTGCACTTTTTGTCTTCGCGCTTGTCTCAACGATGTCATTGATGGTTTCAAAAAAAAAGAACAAACTTGTTCCATTCCTGAAGGGGTAGTCCGAATCGATGCATTTCCTTTCCTTTATCTTCTGGACAGATGAATTTATGGAGATGCATAAACAAAGGATGATGAACACTTTCATCTTTGAGCAAAAAGTGGAAGGACAGCAATCGGAACGCGGTGGTGTGACTAACACCTCGAGATTGGAACCTTTCGAAGGGAATTAGATGACACTCCCGGAATCAATCGAGCGATGATGGGACTAGGGAGAACAGCGCTGCTCCTCTACTTCTTCCTCGCACCAGTCAATACTGAACCACTCGAGAAGAGCTATCAAACAGGTGCGTGCTTCATCTTTAACCATCTGTTTCACTATATCCTCTTTTCAGGAATTCTCGCCTTCTCCGAATGGGATCTCAACCATGACTGCATCGTCACCTACGAAGAGTTCAAAAATTGGGTGCTGGACATGCTCATGACTGTGATAAAGTTCCAGGTGATCCTGATTCAATTCTCGTAGGGCGTACTGTTGTTGAGGCGCTTGTCGAGGCTGATAAACCGGGCACGAAATCTTACGAGGAAGGAACATACGAGCAAATGATGCGAAGAGTTGTTAGTCAATTTTTTCGATCTAATTTACGTTTGCTCGACATAGATCGACAATCTTGGCATGCTATCGAATCATAACGCAAATGTCAATACAATCATGGCTCACTACTTGAATCGACTTGAGAAGAAATTGAAGGCATATGTAAGTTAACTACACCTGCATCTTCAAACTGCATTTTCCAGGAAAAAGACAAAATATCACGAATCTTCAAATTCAACTCGAGGCTCAATCTGACGTTCTGGTACAATCTATGAAGGAAGTTCCAAAATCTCCTTTATTTACATTCTCATAAACAACGAAAATCGTACAATTGCCTCATACGTAAACCACGAGATCAATATGTGAACTAAGGCTTCTATCCTTATTTATAAAGCTCGGGAAGCTATTCTAAAGCGAATGAGGAGGCGATACCACATGGAGAAGATACCAGAGAGTGGAGGGCGAGATGGACAATATGTGGAACCAGGATAGATTGTTATTTATAAGTAAAGCTCATCACACCAGGGACAGTATCTGTAGACAAGAGGTGTTTATGAGATGAAAAGTTATGAGATGACAGCATGAGGATATCATGAAGATAAGACATTTCTATGGTAGCTTACATTAGTTCCTCCTCGATGAACCGAAAATCTTCCCGAATGCGTGTTTGACGGGCTTCTTCCTCTTGTAGTTCTGTACATCGGAGATCTGCTCGAAGATGGCGTCGATCATCTCCAATTCCTCTGCGGGATTCACCAGTCGATCGCCCGCTTTGTGCTGCAACGACGACGTCTTCATCGACGATCACCCACACTCTCATCTACCTGCGAGAACCTGGGAAACCCAGGCGCCGGATCGCTAATTGTGGTTATCTCCAAGCACATGAGCACATTTTGCATGAACTGAACCATATCGCGTGTTGTGTCACCCAGTATCTTAGCGACGTTATAGCCGGTGACCTCAAACGAAGGAGCGATCAGCATGCGATGAATGCATGCTGGAGAAGGGACGCGCATGCTAAAGGAGAGCGAAGCCAAGGGGAGGAGAAGCTCGACATTAACCATGCGCAGCTACATAAGCCCGTCAAAGAGAATCCAGCAGTAGATAGAAGTAGAAAATGAGGCGGGGATAAACAAAACTCATTGTGAAATCTCGTGCTGTGCAGGCGAGTCGGATGGGAACTAAGGGAGTAGAGAAAATGGCCTGCAGTGTTTACTGTATCGTGTTCCCATCCGACCTGGTGCCTCATGCTCGGGAAACTCACTCGTCGCTCAATCCACATGTTGAACATAGCACTCTCCACGAGGTACTCGAGGTAGTCCCGGCGACTGGGCTGAGATTGCTTTTCGATCAGCATCATCTACAAGAAATAGTTGATGACTTTCAAAAGCACTGACAAATGAGCACAGAACATACATAGATCTTCAATGATACGCGTGAATCCGTTTTGTGGAGTTTTTTTTCGATATTTTAGATGTTTTACTCACTTTTGTGTCTCTATCCCACTTCGTCGTTGCACCGGAGCTCTTGTAGTGGCCGAAGAGTGTCGCATACCAGGTCAGCATACTCTGAACGCTCGTTTCGACCCAATTTCTGCTCATTATCTTACCTCAGTACATGTCTCGATGTCGAATTCGCTCTTGCTCTTCTCCAGTCCCCTTTCCAGCAGTTGAACGAGGTTCTTCGTCACCTAAAAATATCAATTTGTTGTTGCTAAAGGCACGGAAAGTAAATTGTTGGCTACCTTTCGAGGCATGCCCACTCGCTTGCAGTAAGTGTAGCAGTTTTTCAAACGGAGATGCGTTTCGCGCTCCTTTTCGTCGAGATCTAAAGCAATTTATGATGAAATGTTCTACATTTTCATAATAATAATTAAAAATTAAACAAAATTCTCACGTCTGAAGTGTGAGTCGTGCTCCTCAAAGTGCTTGTTGTTCTTGAACGAGAGAGGAATCGGATTGATGAGCCCTCGGTCGATGTCGAAGAGTGCAAAGTCTGTCTCAAAAAGGCTATTCATTGAGACACCAACTTCGTTGAACCTAGATCTTACATTGCATAATAATACCATCTATTTCAGCAATTACTGAACTTATTCGATATATGAAATGTGTACATAACATATTATATTCATTGCTGTTGCTTACCTGCTTCTTCTGCCAATCGTCCTTGCCTAGCGAGTCTTCCACTACGAGGTCCTTCACCTTTTCCAAGTTGCACCTTTAATATTTCTTTAAACATTTTGACTAATGAATTTATCAGTCACCTCAAAATGCCGATGAGATAGGGCGAGGGATTCTCGCAAAACTCGACGATGTTATCGGGGATGCAGGGAATGAAGCAGAAGGGCCACTCGAAGGGACGGAGAAGGGCATCGATCGCTTGGGCTGCTCGAGTCACTTCGTGCACCTGCAATCAGTCAATCATTCCGATAATATCAAAACTTTAGCAAAAATGAACCTACAATAAGCCAAACCATTCTCAAAAAAATAAACTGTGTATCACACACACAAGGATATTGAATTTAGTTATCCATACAGGTGGTATAGTTGTGGGGGAAATATCGCATAATCACTCACACTGCTTCCCGTGATGAGTACTCGCTGCTCCGCCAGCACCGCTGCGATGATGCATGCCGTCCATTCGGGTGTCAGCTTCCGAACCAGGTCGTTGACGCTCCAGCCCTGAATTAGAGACTCATTTCATGGCAAACGATTGAAAAAGACTTCCCAGCTTATCAGAAATAAAAAAATGTTCTTCAATCATTGTCATTGGATGTAATTCGTAGCAGATTTTCTAAGATTTATTTCACAAACTAGAGCAGTTGCGAAGAAATCTGAGATGTGCTTTTCCATTAAACTGACCATCTTCATCCTCGGTTCGCATCCGAATGTGCATATCTCGGATCTCTTGCAGTAGTCTCCCCTCTCGTTCTTCTGGTTGATCACTAGCATTCCTCCTGCTTATTCTCTCTCTCCATCATCTCTCTTCCTGCTCTATCTCACCTCTCCTTGGGTGTGGTTGGTCTCTGACGACGCTGAGGAAGTTCTTGAGGATGCTCGCTTCGCCAATGTGCTGGATGGCCCTCCTCGCCAGCTCGAAGTAGAAGGCGGGATCGCGAATTCGAGTGATCAGTGCGAACACGCACGGATAGAAAACTTAATTATTCATAATTGTTTTTCATTTTAATATGAAAAATATGAAGAACTTAAGAATTCGCTCACACGGCTCGATTTCTGACGCGGCCGGTTCGAACTTGATGCAGTACGCGTAAGTTCTGTAAAGGAATTGGCTTGGATCTAATTATTACCGTGTAAGCCAATCAATTATTCTGTCACTCAGAATCGAAATTCCGAAGTACTAAAGATCGAGTAACGGTACCACATTCTCTTCACTCTATTTATTGTCTACCAACTCAATCGGTCAAGAGGGACTGTACTAGAACAATAAAGAGACGGTGCCCTAATTTCGAACTCCACTAAAAACCAGCGTACCGCAGTCCGTTCTCATCGGTGAGGGCTACGAAGAAGGAGTGATCCGATGGATCGAGTGTGGTCGTCCCTCTTCTCAAGGGCATTGCGTGCGACGCGTCCGGGTACAAAATGTAGCTGCATTTTTCTAAAACATGACCTTCTATCTTTGAGCTCTCCCATCTAGTCTAACCATCTTTAGGGTGTTGTCCGAAAACGAAGTTGATCTGGGGGTGCTGTCTGGCGGATCCGTCCCCTCTTGAAACATCGGCAATCAACAAACACTCGTGAATCATCCCCCATGGTTCTCGCCATTTCAATGACTCCACTCACCCCCTTTCTATCGCGATAATTAGAGCAGTATCGAACAACATCGGCTTCGCTGCAGTGGCGAGCTCTTCATTCTGCCAGGGTTTCTTATTCGAGAGAGGTCCCATCCCCTCGACTGACCTGCTTCTTAATCTGTTCCAGAGTACTCTTTCGGATGATCGCTGCTCGATCCTTCCTCCTCGCTTTCTCCCTCTCGCCCTTCAAGGAACGAATAATCGATTGACATCATCTCACTCTCTTCTCTCTCTCCTCTGAACTTTCCCTGATCTCCTTCTCTCTCGTAGAGAACCTAGTTAGATTGGCTGTTCCCTATCACTCTCTCAATCTCTTCCTCGGTCACACTCAAAGGGAAGGAAGAAGTACCTCGTCTTTCCTGCTGCTTGTAGCCGGGTCGCGCTCACTGCAAATAGAAACAATCGAATACGAAGCAGAGTGAAAACAAGAGGATTTGCATTCGTAAAAAGGAACAGAGAGAACACCCCGAGAGAGAGTGAATGTCACTGTCGAATGGCTCAGTTTAGGAGGATGAATCATAATCTATCGAAATAAAAGCAGGATGCGATGGCGCACAATCGTTTTCGCTCTCTCTCATCTTCACCCTCTCGTTTTCTTTTACTGTCTACTCGCACAAAAGAGTGGAGATGTTTGAACAAGCGTGAAAGGGAAGATGCGATGAGCTTTGGAGTAGAGAAGAGGTGGTGAAACACGCGCTTACGATGCTAATCCATGCCAAAAGAGGGAATGGGATGGGAATAATGCACAACAATATTAGTGAGACTTCCGTGTTTCCTTTAGCGCTGATTGAAGTGTACTCAGCAATATTGACGGCAAAGTGCGCGGGTGTTACGAGCGAAAGGCTAGAAAATTGTTTTCGAGGACAAGGGTTAGTACAGAGAGATTTCCCCCAACACTTTTATTCGTCGAGATACACAAGTGTTTTGCACTTGTTCAATAATTGTGCAACTCCCTATTTTTAGCGGGACTACGAATTGAACATATCGAGTAAAAATTCAATCGAGAATCGAAAAAGATAGGTGTCGGAGCAGGAAAAACCGAGGGAGGAATATTTCTCCGATAATATGTTGCTCACTTTCGCTCGTCCGTCGCCTCGTCACAGGTTTTGCTATGAGAAGCCAAAATTGCGTGATTCATCGATGGTATGGGGAAGGGGAGGGGAGACAACAATCGGTAGCCACAGCTCACTTTTCGAAACTGCTCACCGGATGCAGTTTCTGCGTCTGATCTTGAACTGGAAGTAGGGGCCTTCACTCTCGTTCTGCACTGATTTGAGAAGGAGAGGAGATTCGCATGGAGTGAGGGGAGAGAGGGAACCCTTCTCGAGGATCTGGTGAAGGTCAATTGTTTCGTCCTGATAACTCTTGATACCGTGCAGTAGTTGCCGTTGATAGGGGACAGTTGGACGACCTTTTCCTCCATTGTCTTCTGCTTTTTCAATCGCGCCGGACGCTTCACGAACATCTCCCTCAAAATGCGTTATGTATATTCATTGTTTATCGCTTGTTTATGATATTTCAACATTAGAAGCAGTAAACTGTTCGTGATCACGCTCATCTTCTCCGTACCACGCCGATCTATTGGCCATCGGTACTGCGGAACCGAGATAGTCTTTCGGTGACCAGAGAGTCACGCAAAGATCCGCATCTAATTGCCTAAGAGAGGGACGGAAATAGGCTCGGGTGCACGATACCTCGCGAACCTTCGCGGTGGACATGAACTCTGAGCGTCTGACGATAGCTGTTCGAACTGCAATTTGACATTCTTCATCGCATTCTTTCAACATCGCTTTCGATTTTCGAAGCTCAGGTGAAAGTTGGAAATGGTCAGCACTGAACAATGAGAGAAAAAAGAAGATGAAAGACGCAATAAAGGAGAGTACCATATTCGATAGTCTATCAATAGCAGCTTACCCTCGAGATCATCATCGTCGTGCTGATCCCGAAATGCGCGCCCTCTGTCACATTCTGAAAAGATCGAGTTCATTCTGAAAATTTGGAATCGCACGAGCTCTTAGCACATCTCGGCCTTGATCTCTTTGTTCTCGTCTTTTCCGCCATTGTCAAAAACTCGAGTAAAACCTCGTGCGAGTTCCCTTCTAAGAACGCTCGAAATCGCCTTGTGAATTGTAGCTAAGCAGGGCGAGAGATGCAGTTTTTAACTGGAGTTCCTTCATTGACCAAGAGAGAGCGCAGATTAGGAGAGCGATGCTGAGACCATTGATGGTGGGGGAGGGAGGAATAAAAGGGCCCGGGCAAGAGCGGGAGATCAGTGTCTCACTCAGCAGCAATGAACGCCCTTTTCACCATCTTCGCCCTTCTCGGACTCGTCCTCTGCGCTAGGTATGTCTTTCCATAATTTATTCGAGTACTATAGGACGGTGCTTCAAGCTTAGAACAAGGCGCGCCACGACCCCGCCTTGACCTTATTGAATTGACACTGTATGCATTGAAGTTATTCTCGATATCTTGCAGCGCCCAGTTCGGTTTCGGACCCGGATTCCATGGACACGGTCCCGTCGTCACGAAGACCATCGTCACCGAGTCCAGACCCGGATTTGGACGAGGCGGATTCAACAACGGATTTGGACCTAGAGGCTTCAACAACGGCTTCAACGGAGGATTCAACCGCGGACCCGGATTCCACGGCCCTCATGGAGGATTCAACAACGGATTCGGAGGACCTTCCACCATCACCCGCACCATCACCACCTTCAACGGTTAAATATGCCCTGAATGTCGTCCCGACCCATCTATCTGTACCTTCAATGACAAATCAATCGATAAATGATTGTGTCTTCATTTGTGTTTCAATGCGTTGGCAACGAGGGTTAGGGGAACGATAGAAACTAAGTTGGTCGTAAATGGGGTAAATCGGGGGCGATGTGATGTGTGATCGCATTCATTCATTGAATTTACCATCGCAAGCATGGGGAGGCTTTGAGATCGTTCAACCTTGAGAGAGAAGCGATTTTCTAAGCAAGGGATTTCAAGTCGAAAATGGCCGTTCGAGGTTCGTCGAATTGAACTCGTGACGAAGGATCGTGGGAGGAAGTTGGGTGCACGTATAAAAGTTTCCGAGTGCAGGAGAGCGAACAGTCAGTTGTCCAGTGTTACTCACGATGAACCTACTCTCACTGCTCTGCTCACTGATTCTCATCGTCGTTCATTCGTGAGTTTGACTTTATTCCTATGAAGCACTTCAATGCATTGTTTCATATGTGCGTCGCCTTTGCTATGCTTCTCTAGGACTTTTTTGGTTAGGACGTACTTCTTCAATGCAGCTCTGCTGATGAACCATCGCGCGTGCGTCGATGGGGTTACGGACCGCCGATGTATGGTCCTCCCCCACCTCCTCCCTTCTACGGCTGGAGACGACCACCTTGGCGCCGACCCCCCTGGCGCCGTTGGGGACCACCAGTACAAACCATCATAACAAGAACGGTCATCCTAGGCCATTGACTACTACTTCTTTCAAATAAATTCTTGACAACTATTCATCGTTTGGATAAAATGTGCGCAATCCCTCTTGAATGTTTACGTTTTGCAATGAATGGCATGCAATGGTTCAACCTTGAGAAACTACTACTTAGAGTAGATGACACTGCAGATAAACACGCTAGTTGCTTTGAGCCAAATCTTGGGAGTTCGAAGAATATAATCGATGAATAAATAGATGTTCTCATCTACCTGCCCTTCCCCCATCTTCAGTCTAACAGTCAGCATTTTGTTATACTGTTGCAATTAGTCGAAAGAAGCCTCATGATTTTTTACATACAACTAAATTTCAGAATTCCCATAATCCCATGATCTAGAAATTTCCACGATAAGACGATATCATGATCAACAATACGTTCAGCCTTTCAATTTTCGCAGATCTGCCTCATGCGGACAAGATCTGAATCACCCAAGTAACAGTCCTGAGACAAATCGTCCTTCTATTGTCCTACGCGTACCATTCACTTAGTGTGCAAATGAACGTCCGAGTCCAGTCTGTAGCGAATATTTCGGTATGTTTTGACATATTTCGCAACATTGAATCTACCTCAGTGTGAGATTAAATTCTCATCATTATATCTCGTTCGAATCAAGATTTTTGTATAATTCAATAAATTTTTCTGTTGGATAGAGTAAAGAGAGCACTCGATCGAATATCGACGGAATGCGCCGCGTTTAGAGAGACAAAACGTAGCAATCGACACGAAAGAAGTGAAGAGAACCCCGACTATCAGTTCGCGACTCTGCTGATCGTAAATTGATTAGTGCAAAGAGTAGCAAGACGCCAATGAACAGCAAAGCGTCCCACGCATCCTCTGCCTCTTCGACTGAAACCATGGTAGCTGGATCGGAACCCAATCTTCGCAATGAGAAACCGCCCAAGTTCGAGTCGGAATTCAGCATCTTTGACTACATCTACACTTGGCAGGTGTACATTCCCATGCTGATGCTTATGGCAGCGTGAGTTTAACTAGATTTACGCGCTTCATTAGAATTAATACTGTGGATTCACAGAGCGCCACTGCTGGAAGCATGGGCCACCGTGATGGTCCTCTGGGAATGGGGCCGCTCATTGGATGGCTTTCCAACGGACCTTCCTCCGATCAATTGGACCGCCTGGGTACTCAGACTGCCCCACATCGGAGTATCCATCATCTTTGCGAGGAGACTCGTTGTGGGTTCGTGGAAGATCGTTTTATGTAGCGCACCAACTATATACAATTATCGTTTCGAGCAAGGTCAGAGATTGGAATGAACTATACTTTCAATAGTCTATAGTTGAGATCTCAATTGCAGGGTACATCCGAGCAAAGGAAAAGCGAATAAGAGATGAACGTGAGTGTTTGTTGTTATTTTTCTTCTTTTTCTTCTTTTTACACTCACTGTTTTGAAGGAAAGATCAAGAATTTCAGAGGAAGGAGTGCAACGGTCAAGACACGTTTGATGCCAACTGAATTAGAGGAGGACGAGGATCGATCCCAATTGTTCGAAATGTTCCATAATTGTTCCTACGAAACTCTAATAAATAGTATTATGTATCGCAAGAGTCTAGCCATGTAATATATCACTCTAGAAATGCCATTCAAGCAAAGTAAGGTGGGAATCGACTACAATTATTTCACCTTTTTATGATCAGCATACATAGGGTCCACAACGTGGATAGCCGATGTTTCGGAATCTGGACAAAAGTGGGTTAAAACGGTCCCATAGGGTCTCAATAACATCCTCCTTTTGGAATTAGATCGATATCTCATCTCTAAAGCGAGATACAGCTCGAGAAGCACGAGCGACGAGCACAACGGGAGAGGGGGGAAAGGCGAGACGAGAGGAAAAGTGGGCGGAGTCAATCTCTCCTCTCTTCTCCTCTCCCCTTTGTCGCACCCCCCTCCATTATTCCGCCGATTTCGCTATACAAATGAGTGAAATACCGTTCTAATCTTCGCTTAAGATATCCCCCGATGCTTTTGTGTGTATTGTAGGAGCATTCAAGTAAAAAAACATCACATTTATCGATTAGGGGTGCTCCTTAGCCACAATTCACGCGCAAAACAACAGAAATTAGCACAATAAAATAAGAAAGCGAGTGAATGGTGCCATCAGACCATTTAATTCTCAGAAAGACATGGAAACTAGGGAACAGGGTTTGGATACGGTAGGGGGGGGCAATGGATACTGTAAGTGGTCAGAGAAGGCCGAGATAGATAAAAAGATAGAAGAGGGTAGGGGAGGAGAAAATACAGACTACGGAAAACAACCAGACGAAATACGAAGGCAAGCACCTACGAGGGAAACATTCGTGCTGAGCACAAGAACAAAGATCAACGATCGACAGAAGATAAAATTTCTGAGAACAAGAAACAAATTTACAATAATTAGTCATAAATAACTCTATTGAAAACTTTGGAATTAAAATATCTGATATACTCTGAATATTATGATATAAAAGATCGATCTACAATAAGAAATGCAATGACTATGCAGGCTGACAAAGAAAGTTTAAATTGGTGGGGAAGTGGATCAGAGAAAATTTTCGAACAAGTCGAACAATAATCATTTAGGGAGGACTCTAACTGGGAAAGGGGGGGGGGGTGGTCGAAGTAAATTAGGGGAAATGGAGGTGACCAAACTGGTCTCACCTCTCCTGACGATCGAAGAGACGACTCCATCCTCTCTCACGTCTTCTTCCCATCGATGCTCTGGCTCTGAAAAAGTAGATTTTACAATTTAGAAACAATGCGCACATGGAAACCACTATCTCCATATAAATGCCTACCAATTTTATCGTACAAATAAGAAATACGACTAGGAAAATAACTAAAAAACGGAGGAAAATCTGACGAATTGGACGAACCAAAGCATCACGGATGTATACAACGCGTTAGAGTGCATGAACAGAGGTAATTCATAGCAAAACATAAAGGTTATAAAGGTTAGCTAAGAAGAGTAATCAATAATCACAGCAATACTTACTTACGCGTTAGAGATGGAGCGAAAAACGGATCAGGCCGGCTAATCCTATCAATTATGAGTGTTGAACGCATCGAAACAGCACCAAAACGGGAACAGTGATAGACCAGTTCACGTAGACTAGGAACAAGCAAGAAAATGCATAAAATAATCGATGAAAACGCGATAAAAATCGATAAATCGATAAAACAGCCAGCCGAATATATCGTTCCGACAGTATCTGTTCAATGCCTCCTCGACGGTATAATAGCGCAACTTCCTTAGGAATTAACGTAATTTCTCCCGGAGCTTCAAAAAAATTCAAATGAGGAGCACAATTAAACGAAAGTATAAATCTTCGTTTGCTTTCGCGTTTTGGACTGATATGAGACCATTAAATATGAATATTGCCCGACGAACTTATAATTTTTCGTATAAACGGCTTTTAAACCTCATTTTTTCAATTTTGACCTACTTAGAGGAGTCAGACCTAGTTCGTCGAGCAACCACTCGATTTGTCTCGGGGAAAGCTATCGCATTCTTTTTTGGTCGACCGTTTTGGTCGCGAATTACGCATGTGCTCCTCAAATCTCGCTTTAGATGGGAAAACTGTCCGAGCCCAGTGGGCGGAGCTTGTGGTGTCTAAGCATACATCATGAAATTGGTAACAGCAACGAATCGGGTTTCCACTTCTCTCTCAAGTTCCTGTTCCACTGCCGAGAAGACTAATCTAATCACACGAAAAGTGAGCAAAATATCTCTGAAAGTTTGCCCTTCTATACATGCATTTCTCTATATTTAGTGTTGACCTTACGAACCATTGGGAAGACTAATCGAGTGTTGTGGCTCTTGAACCTCAAGAATCGGTGAGCAGAGTACGCTTGCGTTACTCACCGCACTTGAATCTCGGTGAGTGAGTGCCCGCCCAGAGAACAGCCCATCCGAGTAGCCCTTTCCCTGCACACGTGCACCCCTTTTTCATACAAACACCGCATACCTCAATGGCTCAAGTGTAGCAAACTCATCGAAATCGGAGGCGCGCGCGAAACACACATAAGAGTGCGCTCAAGAGACGAGGTCATAACATCGAGCAGCAAAAACAAGTGAAAGATGTGGACCTCATGATTGGCAGAGGAGGCAAGGGAGTGCAAGAGACGGAGAGAGAGGAGACAACGGCTATCCACCATCTCGAGTGCCTGTCACCTATATAAGGCTGTGCACGATGCCAGTACTCATCGGCAGTCCATCTCCCCTCTCTCTCATCCAGCCATGAACACAATCGTATTCATCGCCCTTCTCGGAACTGCCGCTGCAGCCAATCAGCAGCTGTGAGCAAATTTTTCTTACCAATCTACGCCAACACTAATCCAGTATCCCAGTCTTGTTTTTGAATCCAAATTTCGTGCAACTGCCGCAATTTCTCGTGCATTGTTCTTAGCTGCAGTAAATTCTACAATGCATCAAGTGATGCAGCTTATTACAGAAACCGCTCTAAGCGCCAGTTCATCGAGGTGGATTCTGGAGCCTTCGCCCATCAGGTATCTCCTTTCGATGTCTTTGATCGATAACTTCGACTTTCGCAGCCGGTCATGTACCGCTACAGTGCTGCAGCTGCTCCGTACTTCACGGGGGTCGCAGCTCCTACTCTGGTCGCAGCTGCCCCTCGACCCACAGTCTACATACAGCGACGACCCGTCTACCAGAGGATCGTCGAACCGGTGCAGTACGTGCCCGTGAGAAGGCGAGTCTCATTAGATCCCTGCTAATTAGCCCTATCACTTTATTAATTGGCGCCTTTGCAGGTACTTCCGCCCCACAGTCATCGTGGATCGTCCTCGTATTCTGACGCCCGTCGTCCATCACTCTCCCCTCCTCGTGGAACTCGAGAAGAGAAGGAGAATGATGGCCAAGCACTAGACTACTGCCCTGTCGCCCACTGCTTCCCTGCCTGCTCATTCTTCCTCTTTCACGCTTCGCCTAAAGTGCCCGATAAAGAAGATGATTTACCAGACTCATTTGAACAACCAGACAGAGCAGCGATCTACGGAGTAGACATGCCAGAGAATCCGTATTCGAAGAATGGGTTATTTCAAACAAATAATGAATCATCACTACGCGTATCCTCAACAATAAATTGCACCGTTGGCTTTGCTATGAGTCGCAACAAGAATACGAACTAATAGTGCACATTCTCTAGCTTTCAGCACAATTCAATGGGGAAGTGAGCTTCTTTTAGCGCAGTAGACCCACTCACTTGCGCTGTTCATTCAGGCATTTTTGTGTGTAGAAACTTTCAATAGGGGACTTTTAAATGGCTAGCGGCAGCGCTCTTTGAAATATCAACGAAACAGATCCCTACTTGTAATATCTCTGAGATAACTTACTGGATCAATGGAGGGGCCATAGTACAACGAGGGAAAGTGATTGCGAATCAAGCGCCTACGACTCATTGTCGAATGAGTTGAGTGATTGGAAAGGGAGGAGACAGAGAGTGAGGATTATGGTAAACATGGCAGAAACAGAGGCGCGGGGAAATGGGTTGGCAATAAGTCACTGTTTCACCATTAGACAACATTCCAAAGAGTAAAGAAGGTATAACAAGCCTCATTCTGTCCTCCACTTGCCTCTCTGCTCGATTCACGACCGTTGATCGCTTCAGATTTCGTCCTCATCTTCTCCAATTCCTCATTCTCCTTCTCCTTTCTCGCCCCAGCAACGGAATCGACCATTATTGTTTACAAGATAGATTTTTCTCAACGTGATATCTGCATTGAGACTCTGGATAAGATTTAATGGGGCCGTCTAGATTTTGAACATGGCATATTTATGTCTCCCGGTACTAAGGCGGATGGTCATTGTTGATAGACAATTTTGGAAGTATTGGGGTGTCCGGAAAGTTCGTATAATTTTTTGTTTTTATTTTTTATTCAATGCTTTACAATTCTCAGTGACCAATGTATGCCCCCTTCTTTCTCACTACCTCCCTCCAGCGATTGGGCAGGGTCTCGATTCCTTTCTTCCAGAATGCGGGTTTCTTCGAGACCGCCCAGTTCACGAAAGCCCTTACAACTTCATCTCGATTCTTGAACTTCTTTCCTTTGCAGAAGTCAGAGAGAGAGCGGAAGCAGTGGTAGTCGCATGGGGAGAGATCCGGGGAATACGGTGGATGGGGAATCCTCTCGATCTTCAGCTCGTCCATTTTCTTCTGGGTCATCTTCGCTCGATGTGGGCGAGCATTGTCCATCAGAAGAAGAATTTTGCCCTGGTTCGGGAGTATGGGAGGGACTCTGATCGCGACATCTTCCAGTTGTTCAGAGAAGAGGTCGGCATTGATGCTGGTGCCAGGGGCGAGGATCTCCCAGTAGATGGGACCGAGCACTGAGAAGAAGAAGCAGAAGAGTTCCTTCTTTCCGTGCTCTTCCTTCTTCGGGACGGGCGTGGGCTTCTCATCTGCATCCACCCATTGCAGTCTCCTCGCAGGGTTATCGTACGTGATCCACTTCTCATCTGTAGCGATGATGGAATTGACCCATCGAAGATTGGATCTACGATGGAGTAATTCCCGACAGACTTGAACACGATTTTTCAGCTGTTCTGGGGAGAGGTCATGGGGAATCACTTGTGGGAGTTTCGGCTTCTTCCCAGATCGATGGAGGATATCGGACACCGTTGATCTGGGAGTACCAGTATCCTTCTTCAAATCACGCACACTGGCCATGGGCTTGCGCTTCAGTGTGCGGAGAACGAGAGGCTGATCGAGGGAGGGAGGGCGTCCAGAGCGGGGTTGATCATCGAGACCAAACTCCCCTTTCTTGAAGCGGGAGAACCACTTATAGCAGAAGGGTATGGAGGGGGGCGTCAGGTCCTTCCGACTGGGCCAGGTTCAGAGTGGGTCTCCTTCACGGATCGGCCAAGACGGTAGTAATGAAGTAAAACTGCTCGGAGGTAGAGATGGGAGTCGATCACAAGAATCAATGTAGCAACTAGGAGACTGATTAAATCCTCTCACTACTCAACGTCAGAATGATGCAATACATTGTTGACAAAAAGATTGCGCAATCACTGCATTTGATTTCAAACTGACTTTTTTTCCGAAGCATTATACGAACTTTCCGGACACCCCAATAGATATTCAGTTTTCAGCTCAGCTTTCGGTTCATTTTTCGAATCCATTGTGAGAATATTAGATAATGGTCTGATTTTCATCCCATCTATCGTCTGGCTCACTCTCTTCAGCTGCTAGCTCGGCCATGATTATGTCGTGGGCGAAGGTCCTCTTCGGCTTCGCAGGTGGCTTCGCGCTACAATAACAACAGTCGCATCGTGTGATGGGTGTGCAAGGGCAGATGCTCTCCTCATAGCACACTCTTACATGGGATCGCAGCTGTTTCGCCCCTTCGAGGGTCCTATAGTCATGCATTGGGGCGATTTATTGCACAAAAGAAGTTGCACGTTTGGTAATTTTTCTTCGATCAACAGTCGACTACAAATGCCAGATGACGTGCGTGCGTCATCCGTGTGTCATGTAACGAGAGTGGCATGAGATTACTCGGGGAATATCGCTAATTGGTGAATCTTGAGACTCCCTGGGATCGATTCAGCAGTAGCAAGGGGAGGAAACTGACTAATAAGGAGAGAATGCTGAGAAGTATCGATAGTTGAATCTACAGCTCGGAAATTGGCTGATTTCGTATCCACTACAGTCTATGACACTTTGGTGCATCCCTTGGGTACTAAAAAATGAGTGGGAAATGTACATAGAAAGAGGAAAGCGGGGGTGGGGGTATCATCAAAATATCAAACCAGAAAAAAAGGAATGAGGAACCTGGCAGGAACGGATGAGCCTCTTTTCGTATCCATGGAAAGACAGAAATCGAATCGACTCATTCGAGATGAATGACCTGGAGGAGTCTGAAAGGGTGGAGAGACTGAAACAAAATCTCCGCCCACAACACTCCAGAATCCACCATTACATTCATACCCCGCATTAACACAATACATATCGTTTCTTGAATCAGGATTCTGACAAACAAGCAAACAGTGGCCTACTGCGTAGGATGACATCCTCCCCCTTCCTCCTGATCTACTGATTCACTTCTATTGTTCTCTTCCGATATATCAAGAACAAGGGAAGAGTGTCATCAGGCAAACATACTTGATTACTTCGAAGTGAAAACGTGGGGGAACTGATTCTAGGACGATTGACTCACTGTAGGAATGGGAAGGAAGATGGGAGGAGGAGGCTGCGGAGAACTCTCGAAGAACTCCTCAAATGAGTAGTTTCAGCGCCCGAAAGGCAAGAAATAAGTAAATTATCGGGTGTATTCTTTCCCTTCAGACCACTAGAGCAGAGATGTGAAGGGAGCATAGCAACTCTACTAACAAGCTCACGAATCGTCAGTGCATCTTGTAGAATCTAGGTTCTATTCTGTTTGTCTTCTTATTAGTCATACTAATGATGATCGTCGCTAGTTCTCAGAAGCCCGTGACAGCCCGACCGAGTGATTGTAAATCATAACTGAGATATACTGCTGAACAATCGCAAGGAATATACCTCTAACAACACCATCTGTACATAAAAAAAAGGTAAAGGTGTTAGGCATTTTTCCACGCAATTTTTACATGCAGCACTGTAAGTTCCGAGGTGCGAACATTCACGAAGTAATATTTTCATGGAAGCTCATAGCATACTTGTTCCTAAGAAACTCGACTATCCTACTGTTTTGGAGACATTTTCATGATTTCTAGAGCAAAGCAACATACCCTCCTCCGCTGGAAGAGGATGCTGGCGCGGGAACTTCGCTCTGCCTCCAGCATCGTTAACCTACAAGTTCGAATCGATCTCTCATGCATATTTTGATCCGGGAACTAGTCGCGATGGAGAGAAGTAGCGAAGAAAGGGAGTGGAATAAGAAGGGATTGGAGTGTCCATCAGAGGAAAGATGGAAGGTAATTGAGGAGGGGGGAAGAGAAGGGAGGAGGCGAGGGTGGGAGGGCGGAAAAGTGAGGAAAGCCCTTAGGGGAAAGGTTAATAGCCGCCGGGATGAGTTGGAAAACGAACGATTCCGACTAAGAGTGGAGGAGGGAAATGGGAAGTGAGACGAGGGTAATGAGGGCTGTGTGAGAATCGCCGAGCGGGAAAAGTCGGCATCCGAAACATGAGAAGTTTGCAAAAAGGGCAAGGAATGGGGAGGAAACACTTCCAATGATGATTGGAAATATTCGGCGATACGCTATGCGTGAATGATTGGAGAGAGAACAAGAAAAATAGAAATACGGAATGATTCATTAAAGGGGCGTTAAGCTAAGAGGTTCGGACACTTCCTTCAAATCGACGAAATAAGATGGGATAAAAAAGTGCAGCCATGTGATCGGAAGGAGACGAGTTTACTGCACGGGGATGGGCGGCAAATGAGGAGGAGCTGCTCGTGGTTCGTGAGATTCGAAGTGAAACCATGTGGATATAATGAGGTTCCCATCTTACTCCCCTTAAAGTGCTAGATCACAGCTTGAGTGAGCGCATAGCAACAACGCTGTCTAGCGTAAGAATAGCATGGAGTGCACTGTGATGTCTGGATATTCGCCCCTTTCTTCCTTCCTGCGGGGGAGCGACGAGACTTGGAAATGCAAGAGGACGCAGCACCTTCCATCCATCGGAAACATGAGGGTTCGGAGGGAAGAAAAGGAGGCGGAATAGGGGAGAGATTCACCATATTGGACCCGACCGTGCTCGGGTTTAGATCGCCTTTGTTATGGTCAAACTGCGATCGATTACTACTGGCCTAAGAAAGGAGGCGGTCAGATCAGAAACAGTGCGACAGGCACCGAGTCAAAGGACAGCTGAACGAGAGAGAGAAAGGCAGAGGGATGCAAAAAAGAAGGAAGAGGAGGAGGGGAGAGGGGGAGGGAAGAACCGCTGTGTACACGGATGAATGGGATGACTTATGCATGAGAGAGGGCCAGCGGGTCGAGGCAAGGAGTTGACTTGATGATATGTAGTTCATTTGGGTTGATGTGAGGAACAAGGAACAGAATGGCGCTTCGAATATCAATGAACCTGATCCAACATAACCCCAATGACGGAGTTAACTCTATCCGATTTGCCCTCCTCTGTCTCTCCCTTCCGCGCACTCTTCGCCCTCTTTGTTGCCTTTCTGCCGTCGATCGGCTGTCTATCATCCCTCACTTCTCTCGATCACTGCCATATGTGGCTGTACAACAATGGTCGAATCGGCTCGTTGTCGCCTCCGATTTCGCTGCTGACCCCCTGAATAGCCCCTCCCTCTCTCCATTCATCTGTCAATCATCACCAGACTTCTTTGCTATTATCCGTTCTTGCTTTGTCCTCAGGGCAGCGACTCCAACCCGAATCTAATCCAATTATTTCTGCCCGTTCCAGCATCATGCGAATTCACAGGAAACGCAAGCGAATCCTAGCAACGGAAAGGGAAATCGCTTGCAACGATATATTTCGAAAATACGAGATTTGCAAAATTCGTCAGGGGTCAGTAGCGATATAGTGGAGGTGAAGAGAACGGAGACGTTCAACGAGAGTGAGAGACAAGGGGAGCAGGAGCGAGAGGCTGCTCTTCTCTGTCGTGGCAAGAAACTCTTCCAGGAGGAGATTGTACAAACAGTTGGAAGTCAGAGGGATCGATGAGAGGCGGATCGAGCATCAAATCGCCCACTCCTTTTATCGTTTCTGTGTTTATGGGCTCGAACGCTGCCATCATCTTCTCAATCTCGCTTCTCTTTTACGGCACTTCTTAGATTCCTGTAAATCTCTCAAACCTGATTAGTCTACAGTGGTATGGAGAAGTGGTGCTTTCCTCTCCTTTGGTTCGTCTTCCGATTCTCTCACCTCCGTTCTTACCTTCCCCTTCTCCTTCTCCTTCTTCTCTCTCTCTCCGCCCTTTCCTCCATTGTTTCTTCAGGCCCGATTGAGAAGAGAATTCATCCCGACAGCTCCGATGCTCACACTGAATCCCGCTCTCTTTTCCATTCTATGCCACGTCGTATGAGCCGAATTTCTGACCCTCCCGTTCACCCGAGTAACTGTCACAAGACCTCTCACCCAGTCACTTTTACTACCTCCCGTTCTCCTATTACGCGAGTACTCGACTTGTTACTTGCAAATAGTCAATGTACTTCGTTTACAACACTTCTCTAGACGTAGCTTGGTTTCAGCCACAGTGTAGATTCTTCTCTCTGTCGTCATCATTCCTTCGTTTGCGTACCTTCTCTCGTGATCCTCTTAATAAGCGCGTGTGTGTTCTGCTAAATGGACTTGGCATTCTTTCGTAGATTCAAGCTCACGCGAATTTCAACACATATTTTTGCAGTTGGCAAGCCTGGAATTCAGTATTCGAACTCCGGCGGCGATGGGGTCGCGATTCCAGAACTTTGGCGGCATCGAAGACAACGAAGAGGTGAGATTATGATGATGATGTGATATCGTAGCGTGCTGTATCAGAAGCCAAAGATCAAATATCAGTACTGCATTGTATCGGACTGACTTGATGACTAATAGCTCCTCGGACTCAATCTCGTTTTCTGGTTGCCAAGTAGTCAGCGAGCAAAATATCAAGAGGGAGACTCGCTTTAGGAGACCATTTTGGCAACAGGAAGTAGTGCAAGCAAACTAGCTTCTTCCCTTTGCTAGACTTATTTTCTCCCTGTAATTCTTATTCATGTTTCTGACCAAGTTATAAATTCGAATGTTTCTTCAGTGGATGGGCGAGAGTGCGAGCAAGCCCTGTAGTGGATTCGAAATCGCTACTCTAATAATCTGCCTCATCTTCTTCATTGCTGGTATCGTTGCTCTGCGACTTCTCTTCAGGTGATTTAACAATTCTTCTACCATTTGCTCGCTTTACCATCAATATTTTCGATTATTTTTTTATCATTAATTTGCAGGTTTATCTACCACAGCATAGTCTTCGATTACGAGAGCGCCTCCGTTGTCTCCATGTACTCGATTGCGGTTGGTTTTCGTTAACTTTTGCACTGAAAATTGTGTTTTTCAGTCGACAGTAGACGAGAAGGAGGTGGCCAGTTACTCAAACAATGGATACCAACACGCTGAACGTATCATTCTCTGAGTTTCAAGATAGCGCTCAGAGTTCGCTCACAATTCCACTGATCAATACTCATTGTAAATCTCGGAGACCTCTTGTGGTAGTTCTTTTTACCAAATTCATCGTTCTCGACAACGATATCCTCTGATCTCATTATTTATCATTTGTCCATACCATTCTATGGTGCATTTCGATGGATTGCCTAGATAAGAACACATTCAACTTGTCTCATTCCGACCGTTTCATCACCTGTTTCCCCGTTCGTTCGACTGATGAGACCGCCTTCTTTTCTTCTTCTTCTTCTTCCAAAGAAGCCAAACAGAACGATGGAATCGCCGTTGTATAAAGCACTTCAAAGGGTAGCATCGCATTCTCTCTCTATTTTGTGCCCCCCCCCCCCCCCCGCCACTCTCGTCTTTCTGTTTCTTTTTTGTCTAAGTTCGGAAATCTCGGTTGAATTGGCTTCAGACGTGATCGATCTCTGCACTTTGCTTGACTGAATCCTTCAGTAATGACTCACTCTTCTATGTATTTCTCCTGAACACCTCTCCCCTCCCCTCCCCGTTCGCATTTCCATTCTCGACTCTCAGATCCCATTTCAAGTATATCTCGCATTCATCATGTCATGTAATGGTCATCGCGTTACGGGGGATCGGAGAAGGAGAGGGAGAGATCCCGTACCTTTTATAGGCTATCCGTGACCGTAAAAGAAGAGAGGCCTAGTCTGGAGGAGAGGAGATAGGGGAGATTGGCGTGAGATGAGGTCTCGCTTTCACATCTGCATCCTCTGGTCACTTATCCCATTGTATATCCAAGGGCGAGAGCCATTATTCCTTGAGACTTGCACTTGGCTCGATTTCATTCTGGAAATTTGGGCAATCTCGTCCCTCGACCATTTCCTTCCTGATCGTTGTCCCTCCCCCTCTCTCTCCACTGAATCACTTGATTCTTCGTTCCTCTAATTTGCCGTCTCCTCTTTCCTCCTCCTTCTCTCAATCATCATCAACTTTTCTCCCATGTTTGCAGAAGACCTTATCCGGCTTTCTCCCTCTGCAATACACTCCAATTCGACGTCGAATCAGCCAATGGAGAAGGGGAAAACGAACCCCTCCTCCTTTATTAGCTGCGATCTCTCCTTCAGAGGCGAGAGTACTTCTTCCATCTCGACCATTTGTCTCTCCTCCATATGCCCCAGATGACGAAGGTCGACTCCGTCGTATTTGTCACACGTGTTCAGAATATACTTGAGATGATCGTTCCACCCTCCCTCCCCCCTGTGTGTAATCCAATAATATATTCTCTCGCCTCTACTTTCTCTCCTCTCTCAGTCGTTTTCCTTCCATCTCACCGATTGTCGCCTTCGGTATTCGCCAATTGCAAAACAATCACTGGTGGTTGCCTTGATCTGTCTCCTCCTGCAACGATACTTGCACTCGATTGTAGTTCTTGTTTTAGAGACTGTTGCCTTAGTTCGTGCTCGTAACTGCGCAGTCGTAACTGGAAGGAGAGACGATAGTCCACTTCTTCTCTCTCTCATTGGCGACTTTTACGCGAATCTCGCATGGCACACAACAGGAAGCGCTGCCCCCTTCTTCTTCTCCTCTTTTTTAGTCATTCCCGCTCATTCGCTTCTCCCATTCACATATGGAATGTGCGGAGTGAACGATGACCGCGGTTTTGTTATGCCTTTTGTATTTGTGCCTGAGGTGGCTATAGACTTCAGCGAGGGGTGTAGGCACAGTTCTTCGACAAGCCAAGAAGTTGCACGGGTCATCCAATCAGCGGATCGTGCATAACAGCATCAGCCACTCTAGTGTGAACTGCCCCAAGTGAATTAGGCGCCAAACAAATGAGAAGAAGTGGCAGCCATCTGTGAGTTCCTCGCTAATCAACCCCTCACTCCTTTCATCCTCCCCGATATTCATCCCCATTCAATTTGATTGGCCCCTCTCCCTCCCATTCTTCTGTTCCCTCTGAGATAACCCCGTTCGTTTTCCCTCGCGTGCTTATTTCTCATCAATTCGTGTGCTGAATCACGCACAATTCTTACGAACGCCATGTCACCCTTCCACTCCTCCCTCCTTCCCCTTGTCAGTATCGTCGTCGTCGCCTCTCGACTCCTCTGTTTGAAGCTCTCTTTACGGATAGATTACTGTCTGGAGTACCGGTTATTCCAGCTGATTTCTCCTTTATTTTGCGTCCCACTCCGAAGCTCTTTTTGTGCCATCGGCAGGGTGGTAATCCAGGCTTTTTCTCCGGCCAATCAAGAAAACATGCAATCAGCTTCGCTTGCGTATCCTTTGTTCAAAGCGTATGCCAAACTAGGTGCCCAGTTAGCATCTCACCAGAGCTTCGTGATTGGCCTTTTGCACCACTTCCTCGAATAAATTCTCTCTCATACTTTTTGCTGAAATGCATGACACCTCCCCAGACTTCTCTTCCAGTTCCGTACTTTACTCCCCTGTCCCTTCCGTTGTTCTCTATTCAAATTCTGCGCACACCGGCGCGAGTACTCTCTTTACGCTTCACTTCATTTCTCGTATGAGAAAAGAGGAAGAGCGGTCTCCCTCTCACTCACTCAAGCACTCTCCGATCTCTTCCTCCGCCTAGGGTCACAACTCTATTAAGTCTCGAGTCCTCTCAATAATAGCTCAGCCGTCTCTGCTTAATCCTTCTCTCGAAACAATTATCATCATTGGGCGGAGATTGATTGATCTACGAGGACGTCAACTCCTGCAAATTGCGTAATCAATACGGAAGAAAGCACCTGTCTAGTACAGTAGGAACACATTTTTTTGTCAATATCAGTCTTTCGAAGCAAAGACCTCCCTGCAAGGGAGTTCCTTCGTGGTAATCCCCTCACTCCATTTCAAGTTGACGATTGGTCTGCGGATTCTCACGAGGATTTATATTTACTCCCTGCTCCGAGAGAGGAAGCGGAGAGACTCCGAAATGGAGAGGGAGAGACTCAAATGAATGGTAAATTAGAGCGGGTTTGGGTGCGAGTTGGGATCAGCAATCCCCACAACCTTCTTTCTACCCGATCTTCCCTCGCTCATCCATCATCTCTTTTCCAATCGCGATTAACGTGTTCGGAAAAGATTAAAGAGAGGGGGAGTTCCTTAGTACGGGCAACAAATAGCTGGTCGAGTGACAGATGGTTAGAGAACAGAACTGTCAGCGGTCGCCTTTTCACCTCCCAAGCAAGAATCTACCACCCTTGCTTATGTTTTGACCTTCTGGGTCTCGTCTTCAGATGCCCTCTTCCCCTCTTCTCCCTCCCATATTCTTCAGTCATTCATTGCCTTGCTCATAGTGCAGTGTGAAAGGAAGCTGCGAAAATAGGAAGAGAGATGACTTCGGCCATTTTTAATTAGTGTTTTGCAGCGAGTGACTTGCTCGAAAATAGTACAGTAATAAATTCGGTTACGTATTGTCATAATCGATGGAACGACAATGATTCACCGCCTGCCCATAGGGGCTTTCTCCTGCTACCTTCGATAAATCATCCCTCGTCGAGACCATTCCCGTTGCTCCTTCCCCCTCCCCTACCTTCCTTTTCTCTTCTCCCTCTCTCCTCTCCACACTCTCTCTGCACTCATCATCTTAGGAGGTCTGCATGAGTCTTCCTCTCCTCTTCCTTTCCACGAGATCTCCAAACCTCCTTATTACTTATTTCATAGGCTCTCACTCATTTTCTTCCCCTTCTCCTTCTGCATCCATCTCTCCTCCCCTCTCTCATCTCACTGCTCTCCGTAATCCGACGGGGTTGCAGAGCTCCCACTTTCCTTGTTCCCACGATTCGGTCCTATCTCTGAATGGGGGAGAATCCGTGAAAGGGATTCGTCCTTTTCCCATAATCGAGTTTCGAGTCTCAAGCATTGGGTTTGGAGAGAATGAGAGAGGGCCGCTGGTTCTGCGCATTCGAGCGCAGAAACAGTTGCATTTCATGAGCCATTTGGCCTTTTTGTTTCTTCAGAATGGCATTCGAGAGGAACATTTAGCATTCTTCACCCTCCTTCATCTCTCCTTTCATTGTGGCACCTGCCCCGTTCCCATATTAAATAGTTATTATCGAGAGAAAGAGCGCCGTCCCTTGCATGTTTCGCCCCAGAGAGATTGGCAGTTGCCCTGCTCGAAACATTTCCTCGAATTAATCTTATTTTCGAGCTTACTTTCCACCTGTTTCGCAAGGGTTTTGAGCGGGAGACTGACTACTGACTACCTTTCGGGAGTGGGCACAGGGCAAAGAAACGAGAGAGGAGAGGAGGGGATCAAATTGAATTTGACGATGCAGTCAAGTGGAGTTTATCTCTTCCCCAGTGTGCCGAGTAACTGACTGGCCCAGGCCTAATCTCATCCCACCTTCTTCCTCCTTCTCTCTCTCTAGTCCATACTGTACCTCTCGGAGGAGCCATTTCCACTCATCCTGATCAACAATTCTTCCTTGATTTCTCTGAATAGTCAATGGATCGCCATTACCTTCCCCTTTCTCTCCTTCTCTATCTCTCGCCTATGCATCGACCCAAGTCCTCGTTCCCTTCCATTTCTCCCTTAACTGCCCAAGGTCGATTCCCATTCTCTATGGAATAACGGTAAGCATCCCTTTCCCCTGTCCTCTCCTCTCTCAACTTCGATTATCCTCAATCCCTGCATCTTCCCTTCTCACATTTCGCAACTGCACAATACCGTGGATGTGTAGCAAACAATTTCCGGTAGTCTCTCGAATGGAATTGTTGATTGTGCTGCATGCAGCCCCTTTTCCTTCCGACTAATTGCGATTGTCTGTTGATGAGATCTCTCTGCTTTCTCACGTTATTCTCGCAAACGCTGCTTCCCTCCAGCGTAATCCGCAGCAAAGCAGCTCTGTTTTTATTACGTCGTTTCAAGCTACTCAAAACAGGGTTCACGCAATGTTTATGTTTCACTAGTGCTTTGGCTGTTTTCATTTTGGCAGGCCACTCAAGGCCTCATCCAACTCATCAACTTCATGTACTTCCCGCTCAAGCGGACCTTCTCTCTCCTCCTTTTTCTATCTCCTTCTCTCTCTCATCTCGAAAATTGAATCTCACTTCGTCCTCCGTGCAGCAGAGATAGTAGGATGCACTCCTGATTATGCGAGGGCATTCCCTTCCTCGATTGGCCTGAATCTCGCACTTCACTACATCTCTGAATCGAAAGTCTTGCCAATATCCGTGACAGTCTCTTTCATTCTCTATTACTCCCCTTCCCCTCCTCCACGGTATAGATTTCATAGAGTGGGAAATCTCTCTTCCTTCCTTCTTCGTTATTTGCGATCAGAAGGCTCTTCTCCCAC
Source organism: Pristionchus mayeri (assembly GCA_036245805.1). Lineage (NCBI taxonomy): Eukaryota > Metazoa > Nematoda > Chromadorea > Rhabditida > Neodiplogasteridae > Pristionchus > Pristionchus mayeri. Next base: position 36,808,666 of record BTRK01000006.1, on the reverse strand, counting down.
AGTAATCTGGCCATTCGTTCGGCCTCTACCTTTGAGTTTGACGCCTTGTTGAATGATCACTTGTGCATACACGAGGAAAACAAGTACTGTCTTCCGTTAGCTGCTCATACATCTGTAGTCTTTCTCTGCAAGGACACGCTAAGCATGGAATCGAGCATCACTCTTCTCAACGAGAAACCAAATGCAGCAATCGTGAATGATTCGTTGTTGTGTCCTTAGAAATTCCCCTCCTCGTAGTGCAAAATCTCTCTCTTTCCCACGAAGGTTTCTTTTTAGGGGGCTCGCTAGGCCTTGGTTTTTCATCTATGAAAGGGAGTGGTCTTGTATGTTGCAGTGGGGGAGAGAGGCGGGAGGAGGGGAGAGTAGGAAGGGAGGAGGGCCGCCCGTCCCTCAATTAATCATCCCTGGTCAGCGTTCTCCATCTCTCATCTTCTTTCTTCTCCCCCTCTCGCTCATCACTCTTCCTCCCCCAATGGTTGTATCCATATGCGTATATGCTGAGCTACAAGCATTCTTATCTCGATACCTCTTCTCTTCTCCCTAAACCTTCTCTGCATCTTCGATCGCTAATCCGAGACCAGTTAGCAGTTCGTTTCCCTCGTTCTTTTCGAAGCCGCCTTCACAGGTCATTACCCTCGCACCTCCATCCCCCATTGGATGGGATTCTCCCATCCTCTTCCCAATCCTTCATTGCCCGCTGGCAGACCGTCTGTTGATCCATCTTGTATCTTTCCACCCTTTCTCTCTCTTCTCTCTCACGCCCCTCCCGATGTTCGACAGCTTGCAAACAGCGTGTCTATGTGTGCACTTTTTGCCTTCCCCTATCCGTGAGGTGGATCATCGCCTGACCCTCCTGTGCTGTAATCAGTCATTGGACGCAGTCGGGAGCCTGTCCATCTCGTGGTCACTACTCCCTCTCTCTCTTCTCTCCTTCCAACCTCGCGAGTCTTATCACACTCGACCCCATCACTAATCTCTTTCACTCCCAGGGAGTGAGGGGGCACTTCTGCTAACTTCTAATCTCACACCAAACTCATGATTGCCCCGGCCCAATGTGTACCCCTCTAGTACTTCTCGTTGTGAAGAAAACATTTCATGAATTTTCCTCTCGCACTTCTAAGAAATCTTGCTCGACCAATGCACTTTCTCTTCCATTCTGTCTGATCTCCGTCTGACGAACACTGTTCTTCTTCCTCCTCCTCCTCACTTATCAGGCGGTCTCTTTGATACGGACGGAATGCCGTTCAGGCGACTGTTGACACACTTCTATACCTTCCCTCTTATTACTGGAGGGGCCCCGTTCAGTCCCCACCACTGTAATCAATCCATGATACCTCCCACACGGATCATGCACGGATCCAATCGATGGATATAATAAGCCCTCCGAGAGAGGAAGGTAGAGAGGGAGAGAGAGAGAGGTAAGCACTGACCCAATCCGGGGGTTGAGTCCCTCTCCCCCTCATCTCTCTCTGCCTCTCCCCTCCCCTACCACGCTAACCTGACCCTGTGCTCTCCCCTCCTCGCTATTCCTTCATTGCCCCTCCTCACTTTTATTCACACCACGCGCATTCAAATCGACCGTTACTCCCGCGCGATTATTAGTATTCTCCGGTCACTCGACAGATCATTTCCGCCTCCTTCGAACCCCACCAGGGGTCACCTGTCGGAATCTCTCACTTTTTAGCTCGTCAAAAATCCCGCCATTTCCGCTACTCATCCCTCTGCCACTTCGTTTACCCATTCAATCTCCACACCTGGAAGTCGTCAATCATTCATCCCATCACTCCTTCAGTTTCAATACTTCTCTCCCTCTCTCTGCTCCTCCTCCCTCTCTTCCTCCTCTCAGTCAACATCCGTTCTCTCCCTCCTCCTCCTCTCTCTCCCTTATCGGTCCTTCTGTCCTCTCCCGTACTTCCTGTGTCTCCTTTCCTCATCCAATCTACCGACCTCTCGGCTTCATTACCCTTCTCCTCCTCTGTTTAGGGTCAATCCACGGCAATGTTTACTCCGATCGGTAGATCCTGCGCAGTCCTTCTCTTCTCATCCTGACTACTCGTTTCTTCGCCTTTTCCATATCTGATCTCTTCGCCTTCTCTTCCATCACCCTTTTTCTGCTACTTATCCCCATTTCTCTCTTTGTGTTCCGGAATAAGAACAGAGATACCATCTGAGGGCAGCAAAAAGCGTTTTGTGCGACGCCTTCTTTATTCCCATCGTTCAGCCACGTCTTTTCCCAGTGACTCGTCGCTCGCCCCCTCCCCTCACTTATTCCATTACAGGCCTTCGATCGATGCGGTTGTGATTCCCCTTTCCCAATGCTTCCTCTCATCTCAATAGCGCTGCTGGTGACGGCAGTGCTCACAGGTATGTGCTTAACCTTTCTGCAAGTTTCCAAGTATTGCAATGTTTCGCGTGCTGTTGTACATTGCTGCGTAGTGCCCTCTCTTGAGACTCTCTCTGGCTCTAATTGACATTATCTGCTCGTTATGCTGCCTGTTAAGCCATCTGGTCCAGTTCACTCGCTCTCCCTTGACTCTTGTCTCTCTCTCGTTCTCTCACATGGGAAATCACTTGCGATCATAACTCGAGACAAGCGCAGCCCGCTCCTTCTCATCCCTTGTCTCCTCTCTTTGCTTCCTCTTCTCCTTAGAGGGTGTTGAAATTACATAGCGCTGCCAAGCTGTGAGAGATTGATAGAATGCGAAGGGAGAATGGGAGCAGAAACCATATGGCTCTCGTTTCGCCTCTTTTGTATCTCCCCGAGTAGTCGAGGCTACATTCGGCGCTTAGTATAGTTGATTGGCACCTTTGAATCTGGGGTGGGAAGAGATCCGGGACTCGTTCTCATCCTCGTCGTCTATGCTTCTATTGGGCCAACAACTGGTCAGCAAAAGAGAGAGAGAGGGAAGAAGGACTCAAAGGCGACAAATTAGCGTCGTCTTTCGACTCGTCGTAATGAGAGAGAAGAGCAAGGAGATGGAGGCTTTCTCATCAAGACCACACCGAAGAATTCAGGGAAGGAAGTAGAGCTAATACTAGGGGAAGATCTGTTTATGATGGATGGTCTCCATTCCGATCTTCTCTTCCTCTCATCTCAAAGAGATTCTCGAGATCGTAAATGGCACTCATCTCATCTTGTTATCTGCCCCATCCCTGATCGGTGTCATCCGAAGGAGTCTCTCTTCTATCTCAATGCCCATCTCAATCTCATTCCCATCACTGCAGAGAGATCATGGGAAATCGAGAGCGTGCAGAGAGTGAGAGAGACTGTGCGGAGGGAAGAGAGTGGGGAATTCACAAAGGAATTATTCCCTGCTCTCATATCCCACAGTATTCTTCTTTCATAAATTCATCCTTCGAATGGGCTGCCCATTCGTCTTTGTTAGTGAGGAGTAGGGGTGTGAAGGGGGGGGGGGGGGTGGGAGATCAATTAGTCCTGTAGCCCGCCTTCTGCCTTGACCTCTTGGACAGGCTTCTTCTCTTGAGGATAACACGAGCTAATGAGAGAATGAGCATAGAGGAGGGGCATATGCCAGACTGTCGGGGCTGATTAGCTACATCGAGAGTGGTGGAGGAAGAATGGAGGAAGAGGGAGAATGGAAAGGGCACTGATTCATGCACTAGCCGGCTAGGGACGACCGATCACATAGAAAGGTCGCCAACAGTACTGTTAGCCATCCCGGGAAAGGGGAAGGGGAAGGAATCTTATAAAGGAGAGAGGGCTGCTTCTCACCTGTTTTCGTGCTTTCTGCCCGGATTGAATAGCCACTTCTGACTTGTTGTGACCACTATAGTCGGCTAATCTGGGGATGGACTGGGAAGCAACGGAGGGGAGGTTATTGCACGGAGTTGGAGCCCGTTCTTGGATCCACTTACATGTACATGCACACACACTGGACAGGTTGTCATCTCGAGTTTCCCTTCGAGTCCTCATCTTCCATTATGAGAGAGAGGAAGATCGGACATCTGCCCACTTGGGGGAGGAATCGACCGCTCGCAGAGAGAGCGTTCAGCGGAAGTGACACCTGGTTAGAGCTAACACGCACTTAGACCGAGTTGCGCCCGGAAAAGACCTTGAACGACGATCTGTAGCGTGATCTACTGTGCGCGAGTGATCAATAATAGATGGAGGGTCACTCCCTAGATTAGTTTCTCTCTGTCTGCATACGTGAGGGAGTAATCTACAACGGGAGAGTGTGCTCACTCCTGAATGATTTATCTGCTGAGGGACGATTCGACAAATGAAATATACTACTCATCTCTCGCACCCTCGCTCCTTTCAAGTGTGTGTCCCATGCGTACCGTCTTCCTCCTCCTCCTCCCTTCTCTCTTTCCACATCTCTTTCCTTCTTCTGCATACATTAGCACGTCGTCGCTCGAAATGAGCCTAGTGGAAGGATATCTCCCTTGAGATGAGGAGAGAGAGACAGTGAATAGGAGAGACGGACAGTCGACAATTAGAATGGGCGAGAGTTAATTATGAAAGGGACTGCCCGGTAATTAGGCCTGGAATCGTTCGAGGATGGCACAGATTCGATGAGATCGCACTGATCGATCTGCGCCATTTCTCATAGGAAATGCCAACAGTCTCTTGATTTATCTCCCTTTTTGTGTGTCTCGATCGACCTTCACTCTTCTTTTTTGGTCACCCGCATTCCGTGAAGGCTGCTGTAGGAAGAGGAAGAGGGAGGGAGAGATGGGTCAACTCTCGAGTATCGGGGCTATCCAGTATCTTCATTTCACGTCCAGTTGAAGAGACAGAGGTAGATGTGTGAATAGCAGGACCTACATTTGAGCGATATCCCTATAGCCGCAGTGGACCTAAAGCAAGCCGTTTTTCCCATTTCCTTCCAATCCATCGAGACTCCTCATACATCCGGTATAGGAAAAGAGAAGGCAGCAGCTTCTCAAGGATCTCTTCTTCTATCCTCGAATTATCCCCCTCTTCTCTCTCTCTCCCTCTCTGTCTCTCTCTTAATGGGGGGATAATCGGTCTTGTCCGAAGGGGGCAGAGGGAGAATGAACGCTCTTCACGGCCGAAATTTGATTAGAGACAGAGGATGTGACCGATGCAGGCGAAGTGAATGGGAGAGTGGAGTGGGAAGGAAGGGTGATGAAGAGGGAGAGAGGAAGAGGAGGGAGGGAGGAACGACGGAGAAAGGGATCAAACCTATTTTACTAGAGAAATTCTTAGAGTGATCCGTTTGGAAGAACGCGCATCTTTTGTCTGCTATTTGAGGGTTTCTTTAGGGAGGTCTTCAGTGAAATTAGAGAAGCGTTGACTAATTTAAGAAAAGCCAGTGGTAGTCAACACAAATATTTACTCGGCGCATGCAGCAGTTGAAGATCATCTTGGCATTCTCAGAATGTCGTGATTACTGTAGTCGCAGTACGATCACTAGGAAAATGTATTGCATGCAATATATTTTGCATACAGTAGACATTACACTACAATACAACGGCTAACTGATGTCCCTTTCTATGCGCCAATAAAGATATGGGACCAGAAAGGAGTGGTGACATTGCAATGCTAATCTGCAATTTGTAGAAGAACCGGTGATCACTGAGCACCCTCTGGATGTCGTCGTTCCGAAGGGATCACCAGCGACACTCAACTGCCAGGCCAAACCAAGCGACGCCATCATCACATGGTACAAGGACGGACAACAGGTGAGCACATCACTTGACAGAAGGAAGAACAGGACAAATCAAGAATCTTGATTCTGAACATTGCAATTTATCTACACCGTGAGACATAATTCATTGGAATCCGGCACACATCAATGAATAAATAACGAATTTCAGCTAACAACGAACAAGGAGCAAGTGACGTCACATCGGATTCTGCTCGACACGGGATCACTCTTCCTCCTGCGGGTTAACCAAGGAAAGAACGGAAAGGTACGATAGACTTGACTTCTTTAAAATGAAAGGTCGTTTTGAATAAGTAATTTTCTTATATACCTAAAAATATATAGTATGTTTCGAAAACAAATAATCTGCATATTAGGATGCTGATGCTGGCACGTACCACTGCGAGGCGCACAACGCAGACGGTACGGCCCGATCGAGAGAAGGAGTGCTCAAGATCGCCATGCTCAAGGAAGAATTCAGGAGTAGACCCAGACCAGTGCAGGTACTTCATTTTTCCAACAATGCCTGGAACTGCCTTTCAAAACTTGAGTAATTAATCGCGATTCGCATCAACAATGATCAAACATACGGCCACATTATTTCGACTAATGAATGCAAAAATTCTGAAGAGAGTGGGATTCGAACCCACGCCTCCGAAGAGACTGGTGCCTTAAACCAGCGCCTTAGACCGCTCGGCCATCTCTCCATATGTTTTAGGCTACTGTTAGTAGCAAAAGAGAGCACGCTAATCCGCTTTTCATAGCGCATAAAAATGGAAAAACGGAAAAGGGATAAGAGGAAGATAGCTACAACAGAGCACAATATCAAAAACGGATTTTATCAAATATAAGCCGTCCTTTATGCAGGCTCTCGCTGGAGACAAGGCGACTCTTGAGTGTTCTCCTCCTCGAGGATACCCGGAACCGATCGTGACGTGGAAGAAGGACGACAAGGAGATAAGGATCAGTGACGAAGAGCCCCGAATGAGCCTCCATCCAGATGGAAATCTGGTCATCGAGAGTGTGAGTCGCTCGAAATATTGAATCCTCCCTTTGATTAACAAAATTAAGTCCAAATAGCATCGTCAGCCTCTACATCCTCAACGAGTATTTTTCAGGTGCGGCACACTGATTCTGGCCAGTACGTATGCGTAGCGACGAATATGGTGGGCGAGCGAACGTCTCCTCCTGCGAGACTGAGTGTTTACGAGAAACCCAAGTTCATCGTGAGTTGCAGTCGTCTTGCAGAATTACTTCCTTACATTTCGATCGATTACAGAAATTTTGTTTACATCCCAATATCTCATCGTTTCAGCTCGAACCCTCCGACATCACCGTCGACGTCGGATCATCGGTACTCTTCGACTGCAGAGTCTCTGGCGAACCACAACCACAGATCAGGTGAGCTGTTGACCTTGATAAATTGCATCAACGCACTAATTTCGAGCACAAATTTCGTCCTGTTTTCACCTGGATTTTCCCGTTTCCAAGGAAATTCAATGCATTGAATATCAGAATTGTTATCACGACTTCGTAAGTACAGCCTGAAATTAATGTTCAATTTTCAGTTGGAAGAAGGCGAACGCGCAAATGCCAGCACAACGTGCGTACATCGCCCAGGACAACCGAGGACTGAAGATCGATCGGTGAGCATTTTCGTCTTAATGCCATCCGCAAGATCATCACTTATCCCTGACAATAGTCTTATGAGAATTATCGACGAGTTCTTCCATGTAATAAGCTAATTTCAACTGTGTAATTTGAGAGTGCAAGTCTCCGACGAGGGCGAGTACATATGTAACGCACGCAATCCAGCCGGATCCATCGAGGCTACGGCAAGGCTGAGAGTACAGGTACGCTGATACCTATCTTGTTGTACGGGCAAATATTGGGGTGTTCCATTTTAGAACTTTTCTTCGTAGAACTCGGCACTGGATGAAAATATTGTGCATCAAATCTATCACAGAGACTCAAAATTAAAGAATTTTTGCAAAAGGACCAGTTATAAAATACTTTACTCTCGTATGTAAATTATGTTCTGCCAAAGAAGTGTACGACCTTATAAATGATTTCGATGTTTCAGGCGCCTCCGGCTTTCGTGCTTCGTCCGCAGGATCTCACCGTGGACCAGGGAGGGAGGGCGCAGTTCGAGTGCACCGCCAGTGGTCAACCGAATCCAGCCATCTACTGGAGCAAGGAGGGATCAGCGGTGAGAATAAGGGAAAAACAGGAAATACCTCGTTGAAAATGAAAAATTGCGATTCATTCATTGTGTGCAACTGATGACCAATTTACTGTTATTTTCAAAGGAACACTTTGTTTTAAGAGACCCTCCACGAGAGAACGTACCTACCTTACGGACGGCCTTTTTGCAACCCCTCTCAATCTTTCTGCGGTGAAGTTCTCATACCGAGTGCTGATATTTGGCCCAGTTAGAGCGCTCCTGGTGCACTTCCTGAAAAATGCCAGACCGACCACAAACAAAGTCGAAATTTTCATCCCTCGAAAAATTATGTTCTTTAGAGTTTTTCTGGCTTATTTTGCGATGAAAATTCGAAAAAAAGTGGTTCTCGAAGCGCTCAGATAACGATAAAGGGTCGAAAATCAAAATTTTCTTCATTTTTTGGACGCCTTGAAAAAAATTTATTCGGCGGTCAAAAAGTTATTGTCATTTTCAAAATCTACGTAAAAAAGTACGTATAGGATTTTAATTTGAGATTGCAAAACCGAAGCCGTCGGCTACTATAGATCATAGAATGAAAGGGAAAACGAGATCTCTCCCTACGCAACCGAGACCGATACCGTTATTGAGTGTTAAAAGGCACACTTTAAGTGCTGAAATTGCATTAACAGTGCCCATACTCCAAATCGAGACCACAAACTAGGGATATGGATAACTAGTTCTCAAAATCGTGTGCTCGACCACCTCGATTTTGGAGTTCTACATTTCTGACAGGTTTTATCGGTTATATCGGAAAAATAAACGTTCAAAATGTATCAAATTGTCGTTGTAATTTATTATTTCGTCTTTTCTGTTACTCTGTATGGATTTTGATGTGAACTGAAGGGACACGGCTTCGAAAATTCGTGAAAATCTATATTTTATTTAATTTTTGCAGGTTTTAAGAGTCTCCAAATGCAAAATTATCGGTCCAATTACATTTTCTTCAGCTTAGAATAAGAAATAAAAAGGTATTTAATGATTTCTCAGAGTCACGGTGGTAGGTCTCAATTTTTTTGAAAACTCATTTTTTCCATGATAGGGGGGTCATTGATGATTTTTTCGAGAACATTTTTTTTTCTCAGATTCAACCAAATATTTTAGAAATTGTATTATTGTTTGTACTAATTGGATTTCACTAATATTCGGCGAGATTAATGATGTAATACCCGTGATATTGATCAATAAAAACAATAAAAATCGATAAAATTCAGTTTTTCACGAATTTTCGAAGCCGTGTCCCTTCAGGTTGCGTAGGGAGAGATCTCGTTTTCCCTTTCATTTTATGATCTCTAGTAGCCGACGGCTTCGGTTTTGAAATGTCAAATTAAAACCCTAGACGTACTTTTTTACGTAGATTTCGAAAATGACAATAACTTTTTGACCGCCGAATAAATTTTTTTCAAGGCGTCCAAAAAATGAAGATAATTTTGATTTTCGACCCTTTATCGTTATCTGAGCGCTTCCAGAACCCCTTTTTCGAATTTTCATCGCAAAATAAACCAGAAAAACTCTAAAGAACATAATTTTTCGAGGGATGAAAATTTCGACTTTTTTTGGGGTCGGTCCTTCATTTTTCAGGAAGTGCACCAGGAGCGCTCTAACTGGGCCAAATATCCGCACTCGGTATGATAACTTCACCGCAGAATGATTGAGAGGGGTTCCAAAAATGCCGTCCGTGAACCCCTCTCAGAAGCTACGTTCTCTAGTGGAGGGTCTCTTAATTAGAATGACTATGCGAAAAGTATAAATTGTCTGCGAGGAACCTGTATATCGTTAGCGAAAAATATAGCAAAAGGTCTGAAGAGAGTGGGATTCGAACCCACGCCTCCGAAGAGACTGGTGCCTTAAACCAGCGCCTTAGACCGCTCGGCCATCTCTCCACAAGTGCATGACTCTGCCTATAAACTAAAATTGCTCGCCACATTTCTATTACGAGTGATTTATTCCCATAGAAATGGGATTCCCGTTTCAGTCGGTGCTTTTCCCTGGTCACACTTCTTCCGATGGTCGGATTACAGTCTCGCAGACTGGAGAATTACATCTGAGTGATGTGCGACCACACGATGAGGTATATCAATTATTATTTTCCTCTCACAAATTTGAGTTCAAGGTACGATAGACTTCTCCATTACATGCACTATCTCACCCCACGATCGGTAGAAAGAAAAATGAAGAAACGATCGCCCAACTTTCGAGTAGCTCTTCTGATAATACCGTACCTCCTAAGGGCAACTACATCTGTGCTGCTATCAACTCCGCGGGTTCTTCGGTGGCGACGACTAGTCTGATGATCACTGGGAAGAGTGAGTGAAGTGCCATGTTTTTGCAAAAAGTTGTTAAAGTACCATCCAGTTTTTGGAGTTATGCAAATCATGAAAGGTGCCGACGATAATAGGAGGGGGAGAATTGAGCCTCGCCGATCGCAGTTGGTCCGTGAATGTTGTAGTAGTATGAAATGCCTGTTCCCCCGTGCTTTTCCCACCATCCAACACTTTCACTCAAACAAGACAGGCCGAAGGGCAAAAAGGAAGGCGAAGAGAAGGCGGATCTGCGTATTCGGTCCATTCTTCACCCACCTGCATGTAATGAGCCGTGACCGTCAAATGGTTGCGTCCCATCCCTCTGAACCCCGGCACCTACTTTCCTTCCCATCTTGCCATTCTAACTGACTGATTCCTTCTCTCTCTGCTCTATTCTTTCAACTTATCTGTCCTTCTGATCTCAGAACGTTTGAATCAGCAGACGGCATTTTGCGTGCCATTAAGTTCGTTCAGCCATACTTTCTATCCCCCATTTTTCTGCTCTCTCGCCGAATCTTCGTTCAAATCTGCTCACTTCTTCTACTCACAATCTAGCATCAATTTCGTCTCTTTCTGAACATCATAAACCCGGATTATTCCATCTCTCCCCGTTCCTCTCCCCACTCTTCTCGATCTCTCCTCTCAGGAGCTACCTCCCTTTCGACACTCGAATGTGTCCACTGCTGCCAAGGTCGCGGCTAGTTTCCTCTCTCTCTCTCCCCCTCACTTCTTCCTCCTCCTCCCTTAATCTTCCTCCCCATATTGGAATGAGCGATGGTCAGTGCCCGTGATTCTTCTAGTAGTTTCCTCGGATTACGAGGCGTAGTCTTTTCTCTCTCTCTCAGTTCTTCTCCATCCATCTCCTTATTTCCCATGAATCGCCTCTGTGTGAGGGCGTGAAGTTTGCAGAAAAGCGGCGTCGATGAATGCGCGAGGGGGGCTGTGTGCATTACTTTTTCCTTCTCATACACGACGACTGTATGTCTTTCCCCGCGCGGGCTTTTATCTCCCTTTCTCCGATCGGACCCTTCTCTTCTTCTTCCCACATCCATTCGTTGAACGGAAGTGGAATCCTTCGCATGTGGCGAGGGGCGAAACCTACCTCTGACCCAGGTGGCCATCTGATGTCTATTTGCCCCTCCCTCCTCCTCCTCTACTCTCAGATTGTTGCATCTCCCGCTGATTGTGACCCTTCTCGACTGGCCAAAAGAGGGAGGGCCGAGGGGGAGGGGGTGATGTTCCTAATATTGTTTACAGAGTAGGGCAGAAACTGCTCCTCGCTTATACCACACCAGTTGAGCAGAAGAAGAAGAAGACGCGGCTTAGTGCGAAACTCGCTCATCTTAGGCCGTCAGCCACTACTTCTGACTTCTCATCTGTCCAATTAGTAGCCTCTCCCCACTCATGTTCAATATGCAAATGAGGGTAGCTGTCAACTGCATGCCGTTACTCTCTTCCTCCCTCTCTCTTCTCAACTCACGCATGACTTACACTGTGAAGAATTCAGCCCCCCCCCACTTGAGAAAGAAGTCGTTCCCTTCTCGACTGCGACATCCTCAAAAGGGAGTCCATACTGATCCCTCCCTGCTAAACCCTCTTTTTGAGAGAAGAATCGAGCAAGCTACAGTAACAATGTTTACGATTGTTTTGATCGCATTCACGAATTCTGCGAATCCTTCCTTCTTTTCTCCCCTTTCTTCCCTTTGTCTGAATGTATTCGACCTTTCCGTGGATACAGTCCACTCTCCCTCTTCTCCCTTCCACAATCTCAACTTCTCTTTTGTCGTGCATGATCCCCATATATACTCAGTGTCTCTCCTTACTCTTCTCTTGTCTCTTGCGTGGAGAGTGGTCTTCCATCTACTCTTCCATAGCAAGGCTTCTCCTCCCTCATCTATATCTAATCTCGCCCCTCCATCTACCCAGTTGTCACTCAATTCTCGCATTTACTCCTGTTCGCCACGGTCTCCTCTGATCTTAACTCCTAAGTACAGATGAGTTCCTTCCCTTTCTTCCAGTCTCTCCTTGTGTAAAATGTGTCCACTCCCTCTCTCTACTTGATATATACCCTCTCAGTCCCTCCTCTTCCGATTTCTCCCCTCGATCTTTCCATTGTATGCGACATGAATCAGTCATGTCAACGGGGTGAATCCGTCTTGAGAGGAAGGGGTCTATCCTCTACCTGTTGTTGCTTACTCAGAGGTGGTCATCTTTCATCCCTCCTCCTCCTCCTCTTCCTCCTTCACCTCCAGCTATAGCAACTCTCTCACTGCAGTTCTAAGACTACCTGTTCCATGAATGATAACCGCTTCTCTGCTCCTTTCATCCTCTTCTTCTCTCAACTCCTCTAGTGACCTACCCTCCAGGGAGCACTCCATGGAGATTTCACCACTTTGGTCTGCTTCTCTCTCTTCCTCACTCTCGGGTTCTTCTAATTGAAATTAGCCTGGGGCACAACTCCCACAAACAAACAATTCGACCCCCGTCTGAAGGCAAATCTCTCCCGTTTTTTCTCAATCTAGAAGCTATACACTGGCTATTTTCTCGTCGCCATCAAGATTCCGGACAGTCTCTCTTTGATGTGCTCCCACTCCCTCTCCCTCTCCCTTCCATTATCTCGTAAACTCTCTCCCCCAGTAACTCTGTTCACCCGTAAAGGCGTAGTGTCTGATCTCGACTACGAAGGTCTCCTTCAATCGGCTTAGTGATACTATACGAGGACAGTAAATTGCTCTCGTCTCTTTGGCGGGGGTCAATCTCTTCTCTTTCTTCACAACAGGGGGTCATCCATGGTCACTTTCCATCGCCCTCATCCCTCCATCCCCCCATAAGTTATCTTACGTGATGCCATTCCTTATCCAAACAATACCTTCTGATTGGTTCTCGAGATTACTTTGGTCACTCTCTCCTTCCTTCCTGAGTCGCACCAGCTCCCTTTAATCTCCGGCCCCAGGAAGTGGAAGGGGAAGGGTCCCAATCATTCTCGCACCTCTCTCTCTCTCCTTTCCATGGTCATCATTCTCCTCACCTTTCCCATCGCCCCGTTATCATCCATCCCCTCTCCTAATGCGATAGACAACCCCAACAGCTCCAAACAAATAATACCCTGATTACCGAGCTCACTCATGCACTATTTTCCATTGGACGAGTCATAACTCTCCCCATGGTCACTCATCAGTGGATGGGGATACTGGGGGTAAAAACTGACTTCCCTTCCGTCAAAGAAAGCGAGAGTCGAGGACGTTCTCCTAATGCCGACCATCTGCGAACCGATTCCAGTTTTTCGATGGTGCTGTAATGAGATCTAGGTGGAATCGGGAATCGCCGTCCCCTCCCTTCCCCCCTCTTCCTCATATTCCTCCACCGTTCCCCTCATCTTCCCACCTTCGATTTACCCATTGACTCATCTCTTCTTGTATTCAACCCGTGAAGACAGGCCGTATAAGCATTCTGAGATGGGTGAGGGGGAGTACTATCATGTTTGCCCTTCCTCCTCCTCTCCTTCGAGTCCCCCTCTAAGCTCCACTCGGACTCGCCCATCCCTACATCGGCTCTTCACAACTGTATTACAGTTCGAGAGATTCGCTCCATTTCTGCTCTTTTTCGGTCGCTAGGTGGTGTGACTGTCCCATTATCTCGCGTAGTTCCCTCAGGGGTCCTCATTTAATTACCAGTCTTCCTCTCTCCTCTTCACTCTTTCGCACCTTTCCTCTTCGTCCTTGCTCGCCAATGTCCACACCATATGAGTCTCTGTCTGGTCATTCCAACCTCTCCCTTCTCATTTCGTTCGGCACCGAGAATTGACGCGACCTTGTGACGCATCTTCTGCCATACTCATCTCTCTCCCTCCTCATTTCCACTCCCAGTCCACCAGTAGCCTCTCCTCCTCCTCAATCTCTATGCCAACCGGACGACTGCCGATTCCACCCCCAGGGTAGATAGCCTCTCCTCCCTATTATTACGAAGCGAGAGGCTACATCATTTACCTGCTCCCACTACTAGATAGTCTCTCTCTCCTTCTAATCTGCCATCGATCATGCAGTATATTTCCGTTATTCTCACAGTCTTCACTACTGCTGCACTCTCCCACTTGACTCTGTTATTTCTTGCCCGATTGTGGGAATCTTGCCTGTCCCTCTCCCCTCCTCCTCTTCCCTCCCACTCTGCCAGTCAATCTGCCTTTGTCCACCCTTCCTTCTTCAACAGTCACATCCCAATTGGGGCTTCCTTCCACCCTTCTCTCTTCCCTCTCTTAATAATTGATCGACTTCCATCTTCTCATTCTATTCAATTCGAGTGTCCATCAGACGCCTCTTCCCTCCTTCACTCAATTAACAAAGTTCTCCCTCCTCCCATTTTCTCCTCCAGTTATCGAGAATACTCCCTCTCTCCTCTTCTTCTATATACGTGGTAATAAACAATAAACGCCTCGTCCTATCTCTGATCTGGGTCCCTCTCCTCCCCTCTCTCTCCCCATGCCTCCTCCCGCTCTCCTCTCCCTCCTCCGCCCTCTCTCTGATCATATATCACAATGGACGACAGACACGACCCCAGTGATACGATACAGAAAGGGAGAAAGGGAGATAGGTCTGTTGTGCAGGCGGTTCTTCCGCGTACTAACAACCGTAACGCGTGCTACTCCTTTTCTTCTCTCCTCATTCACTCCCTGAACTACCTCTATGCAAACTTCCAATCTCATGTTGCACACAGCGTGCCATCGATACGTCCCCTCAATACCCATAGACATCCGAAACCCCATACCCTCATCTGCTCTATCCATTTCGTCTGCTCTCTCGCTCGCTCTTCATCTCTGCGCCCTCTCGCTTCCTCGTGCTCTCTCGCCTCCTGACAGGTCTCCTTCCTTCATCTCAAAGATGTAATGCGTGTCCATCTTGTCAACCTGCGCTCGTCCGATACTGGCAGAGGCTCTCGCCGACCCGCAAAACAACCTATGTTTCGTACGATAACTGACTTTTTTCAAATATTCATTGGTTGGCAATCTTTCGTGGGCAGGCCATTTGGCGCTCCTCCATCCCCTCATTATCCGCTTCCACTGAACTCCTCTCGCCTTGCGCAATTTCCATCGTCCTTCTCCATCTCGCAATAATCACCGTCAAGGCGAAATTTGCCTAAATAAGTCGGAAGGCGAAGAGAAGAGAAGGAGAAGAGACAGAGAGAGACAAGGGCACGCTCCCTCGCGCGTTATTATAATCATCATCAAATTAGGCTTTCCTCACCCTCGCCCCTTTCCAAATCTCGTCCTCCTCTTCTTTCTCTTCTTCTTCGTCTCGTCTTTCACTAAATGCGGGGGTTCACGGCGGGTGGTAAAGGGAAGAGGCGAGGGATCCCCAAGGGGGCACAGGTAACAGATTGTGAATATGAATGGGTGCAGAGCGAGACCATATTCGTGCCCTTTCGGGACCATTTTCTTCATTCATCAAGTGGGTGTCACCTTTCGAGTCCTTTCTCTCTCTATCTGCTCCTCTCCCATTCGGATCCATTATGGGGCCAGTCTATTTTGCATCTCCCTCCTCCTCCCTCACCCCTCTCTTTCTCTCTCGGCTTCCCCATTCCCAGTATTGCTCATCTTCATCACCTCCTTACAATGTAACTAGTGGTTGTGGTCGGCTGACCTTTTCTCTAGTCTTTCTCGATCCCCGTGCGTGCCTCTAATCCCTTGATGGCCGCAGTCTCTCTTTTCTCCTTCCCTCTTTAGTCTCTCTTCGACTTCCCGATCGTCTTGCGCACACTTGGCTGCACTTATTAGTGGCAGGGGAAGGGGCAGGGATTGATCCCTGTCGATCTGTTGATTCGCGTGCCCGATACGCCCATCCATCTCTCCTCTCACTTGACCGGACTCGTCACAGTCGCTTGCTCTCGTATCATTCACGCTGTAAGATCAGCCTTCTCCCTTTTTTCTATTCTTGTCATCCCTTTCTATTATCGATGCTGAAAGCTTTCCCTATTACACCTGATCATCTACTCTCGCGAGATGCCATCTTTTTGCGTCCTCCTAATGTCCTCATGCACCCTCACACCAGCCCTCTCTTCCAGTGGTCGAATGCTACCCGCCGACTGAGCTCCTTCCCTCGTCCTTCTCTGCTCATTCCATAGAGAAGGCGACTACAGCTCGTGATGGTGTTCGGCTCCTTCCTCTCGCTCACCTCCGCCCTCTCCCTATGCTCCTTCAACGGCACCAACTGCGATGCTGCGAGTGCGAAACATGGGAATTTGGGGGAATAAAAACTAAATCATAAAAAATATATTTAATTTCTTGGGAATTTCGAAAATATAAACTTTTACAGCCCTGGAGCTACGCGCGCCTCCCATCATCGAGTTCGGCCCGGCGAACCAAACGATGATGGTCGTCTCATCCGCCCTCCTTCCGTGCGCGGCCATCGCAGGCCGACCCGAATCCACCGCACCCTCAATAAACTGGCTCTTCAACGGCATACCCGTAGATACCGAAGGTACGCCTGCACCATCATTTATTTACCAACAATACGTTCAGGAGACACTCGGATGTCGCAGCACAAGGGTGGCGCTCTACATATCGCAGATCTGAAGTGAGTCCTCGCTTTTCTCTACCAAGATACGATTGTTTTGATGTGTTGGCGCTCATTTTCATCTCAATTCTCCTCCAATATTTAGCCCGCGGCTACAAGAGAGAGAGAGAGAGAGAGAGAGAGAGGCAGTAATTTGTTGGGGGAGTGTTGTCGCCCCTTCTTCCTTGTCCAGTCCCTCCCTCTCCCTTCATCAATCTCTAGTGTGGACAAAGACCAGTGCCTGATCTCTTCCTCTCCCACACAATCTCTTCTTACTCTTACTGTGTAGTAGTTGACAGCTTGTGCGTGATAATTGGGTTCATCTTCTTGAGAAGGAGCGCGAATCAGCAAGAAAGCTATTAAGCATCGCATGTTGGGGGGAGAGGCGGCGCAATCTGTTACTCGTCTCGGGATCATCCGACCATATTGTCAGCCCAGCCCCTCTCAAACAATGCATTCGATCATTCGAGATCTCGAACAGGTGCACAGCAGTCTTCTCCCCCCTCCCCCCTCTCGAGATTATCTCCATGCCTCCCTCCCTCCTTGCTACTAATCCGCTACTAATTGTACTGTGAAGAGACTGGGAACAAGGCACCGGATGCAAAACGGATGGGAATGATCAGTCATTGGTTGCTCGCACTCCCCATTAGATCCGTCTTTCTAATCCAGAGAATGGGGAAGAGGGCGATCAATCACAGCTCAGTGTGGGGTCCAACCGAGCGTGACGGTAGTGAGAAGGGCGAGAATTGAGAAGGCAAGAAAAGACGAGGAGAACATAGACCATACCGAGAGAGAGGTGTCAATGGTGTCCCCTGCGGGTCACCCCCGAGAATCGAACCGAGACGCGATAATTAGAGGGTGTGAAGAGTGGGTCTCAATCGTTTGCAAGGACCGACTGGGAATTGTGGCGCCAAGAAAGGAGGGGATCGAAAGAGTGGCTCTTTCAGGAAGGGCGACTCTGGAGTGTACACCTGTAGGGCGAGGAATGAGGATGGAGAGACGACATGGACTGCAAGTCTCACTGTTGAAGGTTGGCTACATTGAGACTCATTCGATTTTTCTAATATTCCCTACGATGTTCACTGTAGTCTTGATATTATGCTTAGGCAATCGATTTGAAAAAGATACGAGCTTTCTGTGTTGATAAATGTTCCTAGTAAGAACGTACGAAATATAACCAAAATGATTTTTTGCCAATCCTTGCTTCTTGCAGACACGAATACTCGTGCAACCTTCTTCCGTATGCCCGACCCCATCGAATTCCCCTCTGCACCTGGTCAGCCCGAGGCTTCGAATGTCTCGCACGACTCACTCGATCTCTCGTGGAGTGCGCCTCTGAAGAACGGCGCCTCGCCAATTTCCGGATACGTCCTGCAGTACTACAGTCCGGAGGAAGCCCAGGTATTATACATACTCTATTTATCTCAGTAATATATTATTCACGGCTGAAAAGGTAGGAGACCATTAGTACTAGTGATTAGTACTGTGGCAAAGGATGCTATCTTGATGAAAGTACGATAATTTGTTCTTCGATGAAAATATGGATGAGCATACTTCAGACGTGGTACAACGTGGCTGATTACGTGTCGGGGACTCGTCATCGCGTGCGGAATCTGAAGCCGTCGCAGTCATACTTGTTCGTCGTGAGGGCGGAGAACGAGAAGGGAATCGGACCTCCATCGACTGTATCCAACTCGGCTACGACGAAGATCGCCCCCATCAATAGTGAGTTGATAACTTTTACTTCTCATTACTCGTTAAACTTATGAATTATAAATAAGGATTCAATTAGAAATGTACGCGCATTAGAATACAGGTACAGGTACAGGTGCAGCCACGTCAAGCGATTTTACAGTCGTAAACGACTACGCTAGGTGGTGTAGTGCGGTGAGGCCGACTACTGCTAGGACTACGTATCCCTGCTGTCCAAAGTGCTTCTAGGGGTTTTACCTTTCGCGACCGAGGTCACTACCAATTTACCGACCCCGGAGGGATAGAGAGCTTGGTCTGCCCAGGCGGGGGATCGAACTCAGGACCCTTGTATGACGAGCGGAGCCTCACACCACTGCGCCACCCACGCCACAGCGCATTAGAATGGTTGCCCATTATCCTCTAAGAGTTTCTTCCGGGCACTATTCCATTCATGCCTCGTATCTACCCTCTGTAATTGATTTCTACATTATGATCAGTAGCCACCAATATTGTGTTGAAACTAATAATCTTTATAAAATTAGCGAAAATATCTTTAGAATGGCTACTATGTATTCACAACCAATCAACATACTTCCTACATTTCTCCACAAATCGTTTACAACGAACGTAGTTGAATTCGTCCGCTTCGCGCGGCATGGGGTTGCACACTTTTCTCGCTTCCTTCACAACATCCTGACAACGCTGAAGAACCGGCCGAGACGGCACTTCCTAGAATACGCGAACATTAAAACATATCGCGATACCATGAAAATAACCTTGTTGGCAGCTTTCCCTCCATCCGATAGGCAGAACTGTTCGAATGCAAGGCAGAACTGTAAAAAAGCATAGTGAAGTTCATAATGAAATGCACCTGTTCAGCTTTCGGATTCGTTTCTTCACTTGTGCAAAGCGGTCTGTACTTCTTGTAGTGCCTTCCGCAGTAGGTCATTATGGGCAGAATATTGCCGACCGTAGAACAAGATGAAGGATACGATTTACAGAAAGCTACCTTGAGCAAGGAATGCTATAGCAATTGGTGAAAAATCGAACAAACCTCCGATGAGTCAACCTTCCCGTGGCACTTCTTCACAAATCTGTCTCTCTGATATACGCAAAACTGACTGACGAAAACACTTTCGGTTTCCTGAGTGATATACCTTCGTATTAGTTGCTGATATCTCGCACATTGGTTGGTACTGGAGATTCGGGAACTTGCAGTTTAGCTCCGGTTGAGTTGTTCCCCTCTTCCTTGGGTGATATCTCCAATGATGAGTCTTTTCCTTCATCGGATGAATCATTGGGCAATCTGGGGAGCTCTCCGAACTTAGATTCGATGGAGTTCTTGCACATTGCGAGTCCGGGGCTTATAGCGCATGCTCTCTAGAAATAATTAATAAAAGAAACGTTGTTGATACAAACCTGGATAAGTATCGGATAGTCAGCCGATGAAAAAGTAGTGAAAATAAGAAGGAGGAAGATTTTCATTAGCTTATCTGTCTCAATCAACGTTCATGAGAAATTTCACCTAGGCATTGTCCGGTTTTCAGTGCCATTGGGAGCCGAAGGGATAACCTGATAGATGAAAGTGAAATCGTCATGAGCTGATTGTTAGAACTAGAAGAATATCATTGTAATCGAAAACTGAAGTCAACAATGCGCATCCAGATACGTCGTTGTGTTCTAACAGTTAAGCTTTGTATCAAATGAAAATGTTTCAGCCCGTCAAGATCGACTTGTGAGCGAGGAGGACAGGAGGAAGAGCCTCAACTCAGATCAGCTCATCAAACTCGAGGAGGTCAAGACGATAAATTCGACCGCTGTGCGACTCTTTTGGAAAAAGAAACCCGGCAAGGTACGGCCCAGTTGAATGAACGAATCGATATTTGGCACATTTTACGAATCATTAAAATGCTTTCAGGTTGATCCCGGAGTGATCGATGGCTACTACGTCAAGTGGAGAGGAGGAAACTCTGTTGATGCTCCGTAAGTTGAACATCGATCGCGAAATCCGAAGTATTTCTGATTACTGATTTGTTGCGTCTATTGAGTGTTTATTTGCAGTCTCGTGAACGTGAGCGGTGAGCACACTGACTCGGTGGTCGTCAACGGTCTTCTGCCCTTCAACAACTACGAGTTTTTCGTGATTCCCTACTCGGGTGGACTGCAGGGAGTCCCCTCCAACTCCATGGACGCCCTCACCGCCGAAGCTCGTGAGTGCACTTTTCTCATTCTCATTGCACACTTTTCAACGATATCTCAATCTTGTATAATTGAGTAAATCATCATTGCAGCTCCCTCGCTGCCTCCTCAAGACGTCCTCGTACGCATGCTCAATCTGACCACTCTCCGGATCAGCTGGAAGCCTCCCGCGCCCGACGGCTTGAACGGAATTCTCAAGGGATTCCAGGTGAGAACCCCCTGATCACTATTCTGGGGAATCTAACATTCTCATTTCTAGATCATCATCATCGGCAAGGGCGTCAAGTTCAACCGTAACATCACTACGAACGAGCGGGCTGCCTCCGTGACCCTCTTCCATCTCATCCCCGAAATGAGCTACAAGATCAAGGTCTCGGCTAGGACGGGCGCTGGCATCGGTGTCCCGCACGGCACCGACACCATCAAGATGGGTGAGTACAGATTTTTTAAACTATCTGTATCTATGGTCATTCGAAGTATTCTGAGTAAAGTGAGGAATTGCAGACCAGGAGACACTGGACAAGCACACGTCTCAGTACTCGGACGAGCCGTGGTTCTTCTCATCGATCAAACGGAGTTGGATCATCGTCATCATCGTCGTCGTTCTCTGGATCGCCCTCATGGGAGTCTGCGTCGCCTTCGTGATGAGGAGGAAGAGGAATCAGGATATCGTGAGTGACTTCATAAGTCGATTGATCGCAATGATGAATTGAGACGGTGCAGGGAGGAGACAGGACGTTCATCGAGATCAAGGACGGCAGTCTGGTGGCGCCCAGCGGGCCGTGGGGCATGGACCCCGTTGCGTATCACACCAACTCCAGGCATGTCCATAACATCATCTTCTAGATTTTTATTCAATGCGTTAGCGACGTAAGTAACTTTACTGGCCGAGTGATAGCGATTGTGAAAAGAGAATCTTTCAGGATGATCAACGGAACTCTGGGTCATCCACGAGTCAATGGCACTTCGCATCTGTACACGCGGGCGCCCAATCAGCACGACTTCTACAATCCCTACGACGACAATCTCATCGGGACACTGGGAAGACCGGGCAGTGAACCGCATTACCAGTACGCCCAAGTGACCGGACCACCCAACAACATGTCCACCTTCTACGGCAACCAGGTAAGCATCTTTTTTGAGTATACTCGTTACAAATCCTCGATTTTCTTATGAATTTAGCGTTGAAAGTAATTAATATTCAACTAATTCAGTACCACGACGATCCTTCGCCGTACGCAACGACGACGTTGGTGACGACGTCTCAGCAACCGGCCTGGTTGAGCGACAAGATGCTGCGCGGTCCCGCCCTTCCCTCCAACCCCGTGCCCAACTGCCCGCCTCCACGATTCGCGCCCTCGAATGGCATGGATATGGGAACCGGCAGACGGTGAGATACGCAGTCTATAATTATAGAATTTTCGAAAATACAAAAATGTAAATGGTTTTTTTGCAGATCTCGATCGTCTCGTGGCAGTGAGTACAAGGGCACAGGGCACGGCAGCAACAGCGACAGCCCGCCCCACACTGACGTCAGCTACATCCAGGTAGATAGGCTGTCAAAATATCTTAGCATTGATTGCCAACATAAGAATACAACGACTTTCTCTCTAGCTCAAGACAAAGTTTAATCGACTTTTGGACAAGTAAAAAAAAACGAAATACAGATGGACCCGTTGCAGTCGTCGGACGGTACTGGCGGGAGTACAAATGGCCGATCGAAGATGAGCACACTCGACAATAGGAGAAGCCCGCCCAAGCACAACCTGGTCGACTTCATCCCTCCTCCGCCCCCTGGAGCCCCTCCACCGACAAGGGATGACTACTATGGAGACTTTGAGCAGAACGGACGACGACCCACCAGTAGGAATAGGAATGCGGGTGAGCGTCATTTCTATGAAAATGTCACAGATTTTCGTACACTCGCAGTAATCAAAACAGTCAATATCGGAAAACTGGCATCGTACTCTTCTCTTCCTAATCAATAATCCTGTAGGTCGCGTCGTCCGTAGTCGGGAGGACGAATCGCAGCGGTCGTCGTTGATGGACGACAACCACTTGAAACGCCCGCCCGTCCTCGAAGACTCGAGTGAGGCTGATGGAGAGAATTCGGATGGAGAGGTGCCTAAAGTGACGAGGCTGCGACCATCCCAACCAGCCATGGGCATCTCTGCCAGCACTCTCTCCCAGAGCACTTGTGAGTTACTTTCATTGATCAATTTTTATGATTTCGTTGTACTTTGTAGTGGTACAGTAATGAAATTAGTTGCAATTAACTGGTAATTTTAAGACGAGGGCCGAGGATCCACGGGTCGTTTCAAGTCGATGCAACGTCCAATCCGAGCGGAACAGTGAAAGCAAACCAATTTGATTCCTCCTCGTCGCCTTCCATAGACACTTTGCCATCTGTATGTATTAACGTCGCCTCCATTCATACTCATTCAATCGATCGAACGGGTTCGATTTCATCTCCCCTCATCTGTTTCTTATCCCAACTCCGTAATATCCACCCCGCACGATTCTTTCGAGTTCAAACGCGCGAATCTTTCTGCATTACTAGCATCCTTTCTCTTCTTGCTCACGTCCTCTCATCGATTGGCTACTTCACTCATATTCTCACCAACTGATCTCATATAGCTTTGCCCGTTTCCACGATTAGAAGAGATCCCTCCCCTTCCTTCCCCTCTCCCCTTTCAAAGTCACTGTCAACCCGTTGCCCAAAACCGCGTATTTTCAGTATCTTTTAGTACTTATTGTAATCATCCCAATCTACGGCTATCCCTTATTGTCATGGATACAATAAGACCCCTGCACCGAGAGAGATCCCTTACATGGTCCTCGAAGCAATCAGATTACTTTCATTATTGATGATTTTGTTCGCTTTTGTTCATTTGCTCTGAGCAAGCGATAAAATAATATAATTATCCAAATATGAGCCTTGGTCGCAATCTGTGGTGTCATTGCAAAACTTAAAACTAAGTGATAGAAGATGGTTGAACCTCCACCGTGATTTCACATTCAGAAGAACTATCTGCCGATTTTTAAAGAAATTTCTGTATCCTTTCGGCTCAGAGTATAAATAAGCAATTTTCTCCTGATCATTGAAATGTTGAAAGGTTCACACTCGAATCATGTAAAGTGTTCCACTTAAATGGTGGCTAGTCCTTCACCAACCAAATTTCTCAGTCCGTGCGTGCTCTTCGAAGGAAGATCAACATCAATTAGATACCTGGTCAACTTGAGTCCGAGATGGTTCGCCCTTAAAAGAGGGGAACCGCTAAGAAAAGTGTCTACAATGCATGTGTTCTTACTGCTCTCACTGACGGCGGAAGTCTCGTCTCAAGATCTATTTTCTTTTGTTTCTCCCCTTCCTTCTCTTCCCTCACCTTCGGTTACCATTCAACCACCCTTCGATGAACCTGTGGCAACGAATTCATTTAATGGAGCCATACAATTTCCAGCAAACTGTGAAAGGTAAAAATAATGCAATTAATAAATATCTACCGCTATCACTACTGAATAATGTCTTTCAGTCTATTCTGGCAGCGATTCCGTGGCCCAATGGGATGGGCAGCGAATGCGAGTGTAGAGACGAGAAATCGAATGGGAGAAGTCATCGATCATCATTGACTTAACCAATCTATCTCTCCCAGATATTTTTCAATCACGAGCTTTCCCGAGAACAAAAGGAAAATAAAATGGATGAGCTAATTGTAAATGAATCACCTCAAGTTCAGGTATGCATTTTATTAAAAGTAAAATGTACTCGACGTTTATCGAATTTATTCCGATTATAATTTCCTTTCATTCGAAAAAAGTGACATTAAGTGTACGATCATGATTCAAACTTTCTTCAAATGAATGAAATTGAAGGGAATCTGAATGGGAACGCAGTCGGAGTGACGATTCTATTTCAGGAGGCGTATCTCCTCCACAAGCAAAAGAAGAAAGAACATCGGGCGAAGATTGAATCGGTATCCCCTACCCCCTCTTCCTCTCTCATGATATCAAATCAGAAACATACTGAGCTAGTGGCTCGTCTCTCTCCGCAGGCAAAGGAGATCGAGTCCAGCCTCTCTGCTATTTATCAGGCTCGTTTGAAGAGAGACAATTTCAAATTATTAAATTGCAGAAACCTGGAAATTGGCACGAGAAGAGGGAGGAAGTGGCGAGAATAATGGAGAATGCACCAGAAGATGTGAGAAGTGAATTAGGAGAGATGAGGGAGAACTGAGGAAGGAGAGTCCATGGAGACATCGATGGGGACATCATGGAGGACATTGGGGAAGAGGAGGAAGGAGATGGAGAAGGAAATCAAGAAACCAATCCAGTCATGGGTGATCAGTAGCTTCGTGTGATTTTTTTTCTATCTCGAATGCTTCTACTTCTCCTTATACTCAACATGATTCTATTCAGACACTGATAAATATTTTCTCATTTCGAAGTGGTTTTTACAATACACTAGAAAAGTTGCCCGACATCACAAATTTGAGCAATTTTTAAACTCTTGACCAGTTTAATCAGATATCTGTGACAACTCGCGAACTTTGGTGGTGCGGATAAACTGATTATTTTACGAGGAGACAGCTTAGCCAGAAGGAATGCACACATGATCTTGGTCTTCCGTTCACATTATTGGGGGTCCCTAAATGGATGCCCAATTTTACTACCCTTTTGATTTCTGCCACTATTTACCATCCCTTCCGATCTTGATGGAAGCAACCTACTTGGAACACGGAGAAGAGAGAGGCGAATCTCAGTCTACCTCAATTTCTCCTTTCCACTCGCTCCTCTCTCTTTTAGTCTCTCATCTGTCTCATTTCAGATTTCTCTGTCCATTATGAATTCCATCACTCCTGAATTCTCGAAGAAGCGAACTCGTCCTTCATGTGATAACCCGAAGGGTCAGGATACCAAGAAAAGCAGAGTAAGTGCTAATTTCATACCATGTTTTTGTCATTTTCCTTTGGCTTGATATTCACAGTGCAGCGCTAGCTGAAAAGCTTCATTTTCAATGCACACATGTCTGAATGGCTGAAGAGCAGTGCAAACGTAGAAATTAATTATGTTCTCACACTTTAGTTTATGTTCTCACACATATCCTCTCACACATATTTAGTACATATCCTTCACACTGACTTTCACACAACGATCTAGTCTTATGCCTAATATCCTTCTTCCAGATCGAAGAGCCACCCTCCCTCTGCTCGATCCTCCCTCCCACTCCCCTCGTCGTCGGCTCTTCCTATCTCTTCCAGAACTTCACAGTTCTCCGAATTTTGGGAGAAGGAGATTTTGGGGTGGTACGTGAGATATTATAATGTTAGAACACTGGCATCGCAGTGTATTCCCACGAGTCCATCTCAAAGACGAAATGCTCTTTTTTGTTTGCTCATTGATTTTGATATTATTGTTTTCATTGTTTCAATAACTCATTTCAGGTCAAGGAGGTGAAAGCGAAAGGCTCCGATTTAAACTCAGCCCTCAAGATCTTCAATACTGATAAGGAAACCGTCGAGAAGACGGGATTGAGCTACACCAAAGTTAATCTGGACGAGGTTTGACGATGTTCCACTCAACCCTAACTTGACTTGTTCGTTCCAGATTCGTGCTCACAAATCCCTCCTCCCTCATAGGAATCTGATCCAGTTCATCGATGCATGGAAGGAGAACGGATTCCTCTACCTCCAGGTTTGGAATTATAATGCGCATTCAATATCCGGTTCAATATTCGTATCAACTCTGCATGAGCAAACTCTCGAAAAACTCAAGGTTGGGAACTGTCGAACACTAAAAATCGTTCGAATAATTTCGATGAGAATGAATCTATTTCAGATGGAATTGGCGGCGCAATCGCTCGAGGATTACTGGCAATCGGAGAGTCACTTTGGAAAGGAAGATGTATTCAATGCGATGACGGACTCCCTCCAGGTAAAATTCCTTGATGATAGCCCATTCGATAACCTTTCCTTCTCAGGCTCTCAATCACCTCTCTTCTCTCAACATCGCTCACTTGGATGTCAAACCAGCTAATATTCTGAGGAGTGACGAGGATGGGGAAGTAGTCTACAAACTGGCAGACTTCTCTCTTACCATCGATGTCGATGAGGTGAATCAAAAACAATCTATCAATCAAAACATTTACCTTCAGAAGGACTCTTCGACTGAATTTGGGACTCCGAAGTTCGCAGCTCCCGAACTCTCCATCGGAATATTCTCCCCAGAAGCCGACCTGTATTCGCTGGCGCTGAGTCTGATCTACGTCTCCGTTCCTTCCTATGCCCCCTTGACAGAACAAGAGTGGTACGGACTGAAGGTCAACGGAGTTCTACCTTCTCGGGTCGAAGAAGGTAAGCTAGTTTATTTCCTACGAATTTCAATAATTTATTTATTTTTCAATAATTTGTTTCAGTTCTCACTGACGACAATCTGTATGCTATCGAATTGATGCTCTCCGAATTTTCTAAGCGCCCTACCGCTGAGGAAATTCTTGAAGGTTTAGACATCGCTCCGATTGAAGGTCATAACAAGGTGAGAACTCATCACAATAATAGATGTGCAAACATTTATTTCTCCCACTACTACGCATACCGTCATAACTTCCTAAGCATTCTACCTTCGTTTCCAGAGCGATATTGTGAACGATGCACTTCCGAGCGTTCGTTCCTCCATGGCTGAGTCGGACGACAGTGAGAATAGCCCGCCGTCTCAGGTTAGCAATTATTATCATGCATTTTCGAGCAGCACAATTGTTATCTCTTCAAATAGTCAGAACAAAAAATCTTATTCAGATTTCCAAAGTCGTCTTCCACACTTCTTCGAATTTCTTCGAGTTGGAAAAAGCTCAACTTTCTGCACTTCGTCCAAGAAAATCGGCTGAAAAGAGACGTTTCATCGAATTCTGAAGCCCACTTTTGCACATATTTTATTAATTGCATATTATATAATTGGTATTCACTATCCCCTGGGTAACTAATGTATTTTACGAAGTTCCCAATTGTTTTTGTTGTACTTAGTATTAACCAGTGATCTCTAATATTTCATATATTTACCTTACTATTCTGTGCTATATATTTACATTACCAACTTAATAAATTGTTATCTCGCAACCATGGTTCGAACTTCATTAACTGGGTCTTTTTGTTGATCGTGAAGCCAGATAACTTCCTATCTTCTCGTTTGATTCAGCCAACTCCTTTATCACGAATCGCAGTTGGGAGAGTTATTGCCCCATCGCAAACTATTCCATATCCACTCCATAAATGGTCAGAAAAAATATTCTAACGATGTTCAATATTTATTTGAACGAGAGATTCTTGAGAACAGAAGATTCTCTCTCCCCTGGTTTTCTTGGGGTCAAATTCAATGAGTGTCAAACATATTTGCAAAAATATTGGTTTTTAATCAACTCAATGATTCTCCAACATGGTTGTGAATTGATCGTACTCCGGCGATTCATAAAACTAAAACAATTTTAAGCATACCGTGAATTGTAGTACGCCACGAACGCGATGAATTGCAAATGTTTTTTTCGTGACAACAAAATACAACGTTGCGAGAAAGCAAAACGGGAATCCTGATGTTCACCCTTTACAGATATTGTTGGACTTGTAACTGAGTAAACAGCGGTAAGGTAGGTGTAATCGAAATAACTGAGTCGAATCTTGAATGGAGGAGTGAAAATGGAATCTAATAACAGTCGAATCTTGAAAGTGAACAATTGATATTTGGGGTTTGGCAGGGGGTGGCACCTGAGATAGGGATTGATTATGACGACGAGCCTACGGCTAGTTGGCCGAATGCCGCCGCAGCCACCGCAGCAGCTATTTGGGCCTTGGTCTGACGGGGTTTTCTCACGGCGGCCTTTCGGGCGGGTGGGGGCGGAATCACTGGAGCGGGCGGAGCAGCAGGGAAAGGATTGTAGTTCGAAGGACCGGGGTTGTTGGAGAATCCGGGCGGAGCAGCGATCGGGTTCATCGAATTCATTCCACTGCCCATCATTGGTCTCGAGGGTCCTGGTCCTCCGAAGTTCATGGGTGGAGGAGGCTGGTTGTAGGGCGCGTAAGAACTACTGTTCGAGGGACGTGAAGTGAACACCGGCTGTGGCTGATACGATGAGGTGGAGGGGCCAGACCAGGCGTTGAAGGGGCCGTTGTAAGAGGGCCCGAGGTACTGGTTCATTTGCGGGTTGTAAGGCATTCCTCTTCTGACATCGTACAAATCTGCTAGCTTCATGGTGAGGACATCCTGCGTCTCTTTGTCTAGCTCTTTGTAGAATGGCGACTTGATTAGGTCTGTGATTTGATCGGCGTTTACCAGCTGCGAGAAGCAGCGATCCTGCAATCCAAGAGGATAAGTCATACCATCCTATCACTCCATGACACCTTATCACTTATTATCGAGATGCGCAATTTACCATGTCATAACATATTCCAAGATGTACATTCGGACAGTTTAATAAAGTTTTAAACATGTCTCAAGGCACTTTTTTCTATTCATATGGGCAGAAATATGGCATGAGAACTTACTTTGAGCGCATAGAGTCTGTACTTGTCGGCTAGTAGAAAGCGCTCAGCGTGTGAGTACTCCCTTGTCTCCATTATGAACTTCTCGCAGCCAAGCATCATTGCCTGATGATAATTTAGTTGGAAATTGTAATTTTTCTCTTTTTTCCCATTTTGAGGTTCGTTTTAACACTTGGGATCCAGAACTGGAAATCGGTGGCATTCATTTATTGAATGAGAGGAGTTGATCAAACAATCGATATGATATACCTGACAATCATATCTATCGGCCAAATCGAGAAGTTGCCAGACGTTATTACTATCGATTTTCTGCCCGTTGAAATTGTGCAGGTAGTTTAGGAACATTTCGAAGTACTGAAAATTTAGTGATTTTAAATTTTATTTTCTGCGCACATGTACTCCGCGAGAGCAAGCGTATGAGTGGAATTGGATGCAGTACTCACGTGCTTGTCTACATCCTTCAACTCGATCTCCTCCATTTTCTGCTCCTTGAATCCTCCGTAGAACATTGAACCGAAGAAGGTCGCGTGTCGAACCAGAAACTGAAAAGACATCAATGAATTGAGATCACGCTGCGCTTGTATCAGTCAACTCCGCCCCATTCCCTTATCCTCCTCCTCTCAATAATAAGTGTAGGTATGCAAGATGTTCCAATCCGAAACGGAAATCTCACATGCTTGCCTACGAAGAATTTCTTGCCCTCGACGACGAGGCAGACATCGGAGCCAGTGGTCTCTTCGCTCCAGTCAATGTGCTGCCTCTTGAAGAATCTGAAAATGAGAAATTTGTATAATACGGGTGCAAAGAAGACCAAGACTTTGAAAAAAAATTGACTTAATGCATACAAAATCAATACAGGTTCAAGAATAATCTGCTCACTTTTTGCCGTCGACGCTGTTCACTTCGATGCGAATCGAGATGTTGCATGGCTCGTCATCTTTGAAGTAGCCCTTAAAATATTGCATTTGAGTTTCAAATTCACTCTTGCTTCTCTGTACAACTTTTCAAAGATTATTGATTGATGATCGTTATTTCTATAGAAAGTAATTTGCTTTCCCCAATCAAACGCTTACCGAGTCAGCTAGGAAATCGTCCGTGTTTATGATGTTGTGAAAGGTGAATTTGTCATCGGTAGGTGAGAAACGGTAGGGAAGGACCTGAAAAGTCAATTTTAGACCAAACCAGAACGGTTTCTTCCTCATCAAATTTCATTTCTAGTTGTATGACTTCGTCTAGTATGACATTTGTAAAGGCAGTCGTTCTCACTCTGAATTTGCACTTGGACTGATTGATGTGGGGGATGAGCAGGGTGAGGGTCGTGTCGCAGTACCACGCATCGCAGTCGTCGTTCATGTGATTCTTGACGGTGAAGGACAAGTATGCCTCGTCGTCCATCGAGTCAATGTCCACGATCGACTCGCACGTTACTGTCCTATATTACGTTTGTTGTAGAGACACGATCAAGCATAAGGCTACTTTCAATATCATGCTACTGTTAAAAGTGGATTTGTAGTAGTGAAAAAAACCATACCACAGGTAAATTTTTTGCTCCTACTCTAGCTATGTTCCATAATTTTATTATCATAAAGACTACGAACAAAATCAGCTTTCTAACCATCTAAATCCTTTGATATCGGGGGCAACAACAGCGAGATTGGAGACCATGCGCGTCTTCGGGAAGGCGATAGTCAAGTACTCGTGCATGGTCCGCATCGCCACTAAGGCTGGATCTGCAATTTAGCACGATTTATCAATTCAAACTGTAAATACGACAATATCTATTAAAGCATGGAAAAATATGAAGTATGCCTCACCCTCTTGTTTTATCTTCTTGAATGGGGGGACCATGACGTGAGAAGATGGCTAGCCTGTAATTCATTATTTAATAGATACGATTTGATATGCGACGAGTGGAACGGGGAAAAGTCAGCAAAGCGCGTCAAGAGTGGTGAATAAGATATCATGACGATCAATTTCGAAATCATTCATGCATAGTGGGGACAACAAGTGAAGATAGCGATTTCCGATGGTAAGAGCTATTTCCGCACCCTTCAATGTTGACTGTTAATGTTCGCGGGGTAAGTTGGTCGATTGAGGAAGATGTATGACGAGTCCTGACGTCGGTCACTTCTGGCCCTCGACTCGCGAAACGTGAGAATAAGGAAATGGGGAGAGGAAGGAAGGTGGTACCGAATTGATGCCCAATAACACAAAACACGCTGATTGTGGGGAAATATAGGGGGATCATATGGGGAAGGGGCAAGGGAATGATTCAGGAGAGGGAAGAAGAGGGAAGAGGAATGGGCGAAATGGGGGGGGGGGTGAATGGCACGACATAGCTCGCATCATTTGCAAACCACAGTGCTCACGCTGGGCTCAAATCGTGCCTCAGGTGTGCATCTTCACCCAACATTCATGCCTTGGGCGATGTAGGAGTGTTCTCACTAATGAGTGAGGCAGATCCTCCCCAATGCCAACTTGCACCACATAACGGATTTGGACAGCAGGCCAACCCATCGTAAGGAGGAATGAATGACTGTAGGAGTGAGGGAAGATGGAGGAGAGAAGAAGAGGCGGGGTCACTCTGCTGATCTCTACTACGACTCAGCAGAGAGAGACGAGTGAGACAGAGAGGACGAGAGAGTGTGCGAAAGGAAGAGACCGAGATTGAGTGGGGAGAGGGGGGGAGGGGGGGGGGGTTGGGTCGCGCTCTATCGGCAACTCTCTGCTCTCTGGCTATACCCTCCGTCCGTTTACTCTTCCTCCCCCCACTCTCCCTTCTCTCTCCTTCGTTCCTATTCTCTCTCCTTCTCTGAGTAGCCCCTTCCTTCCTTTCTCCTCCCTGTCCTCATCATTCAGCTCGTTCTCTTCTCACTCACATTGAAGATGCGAGTGACGGCACACTACAATGAGAGAGGCAGAGCGAGAGAGAAATGCAGAATGGATGCAAACAAGAATGCGATAGCAAACGATCAGGATCTACCGTAACACTACTCAAAATATATCACGTTATTAAGGAACGGAATTGAGAAATAACTACCGTAATCTTCATATTTCTTGGAGATTGGGTGCATGCACAGTGCAAACTTGCAAAACGACAATGAGCAAACTGATGGGAGCAGTCACGATTTCATTCTACGCAAAGCACTCACTCAGTCATCCCTCTTTCAGTAAACACACTTTCCAATTGAACAACACCTCTCGCTCTGCTTGTTTTGTGCTGCTCTCTCTCCCTACACGGCATCATCGCAGTCCTCCCTCCATCCATCACCACTCATCTCCACTACTCATCCATTCCATCTCGACTCTTCCCTACTACTCAGACTGTCTATCACATCTCATCGTCCGGCACTCTCATACTCTGAAAGGGCTACCACCAACAAAGGCAGTGCCGTCCATTTAGTACCCAGTGCGATTGATTCCCTCTCCTCCTCTTCCCCCCTTTCCCCTAGATATATCTAACATCTCATCACTGCTTTCGGGTCTTTTGTGGGTCGACAGCAGGACTACCACCACCGGGCAAATACCCTCTGATCTCATTCATCACTCCCACTACTCAACCTATCCATCACCTCTCGTCCCTACTCTCGGTTGCAACTCATCGCCTAAAAAGCACACAATATAACCTCATCTAGTTTGTGCAATACTCCACCTCCATCTCCCTACGCTGCCTATCCCTCTCATCCTACATCCATCTCTCTTCGGGTCGGCTCTCCACTCTGTTGTGGGTCGAGAGTGGGTCGACAGCGATAAACGCAATTCCCTTCTCGCATTTCCGTCCTACTACTCCTCCCCCTTTAATCTCATTCTCCAACCCAGTCTATCCATCATTTCTCATCGTCGCTCTTCGGGTCGAGTCACACTCTCTGGGTTGCGGGTCGAGAGACAACGATAAACACGATACTCTTCTCGCATTTCTGCAGTGCTCCCCTTCCCTCTCCTTGTTCCCCATACCCCCCATCCTTCCGACCTTCCTCTCTGTCGGGGGGGGGGGTTCTGCATCAACTCAAGAAATACAACAGGCAGAATGGGCGCGAGATGCGCGATAAGCACATGGGAGATGGGGGGGGGGGGGGGGGGAGAGACGAGCAGAGAGCACTGCTACGACCGTACAAACTCATATCGTTACCTACCGTGATTACCCGTCCTGCATAATCAAGGTACCGGTAACGGGATGCCAACTCGACTACTGTAATACTTATGAAAATTTGCAAAAAAAGCAACCTCAAGGGAATTGAGGGCGAAAATACCGTATTCTCACACTTTCTGAACATTGCTCAATTCGAGTGAGATGATGCGGAACCGTAATCGATGAGTACGGATGTTGATCGTGCGAGTAATCGGATATCTCTCTGCTCTCAATAAGCGCTCTCGCACTGCAATCACTCCCACCATACCACTCGTTATCTGACTGACCCACTAGAGACCGTGTAATATGAAGAGAGAGAGACTAGCGGTAATGAGGAAGGAGGTGCGTATTCGAGTCCACAATGGGCATGGACGTCTAATAGGAGTTTGCACTGAAAGACCGATTAAGTAGCTCATGGGGATCTATCTACTTCTATACACCAAATGCAATTACGGTGTCTAATGAGAGAAGCATTTGACCGAGACATTTCTTGTCCAGAGGAAGTGCTTACTCATCAATTGAGGAACTTGGACGAAAGGAATATCCACCCATCCCAATGTGACGGGATATCCTACAAATACATAACAGATTCGCGAAACAAAAATTTTGTAAGAATAGTGTGAGATCCGAAGAATGATCTATTGTCGGAAGATAAAAGGGAAAACGGACACCCTACGACAGACGCAAGATCGTCAATTGGGAAAATCTAACTTAGACGAAATAAATAAAAATAAAGTCGCCACTACTCACAATATCAAATGCAAATGTGAATATGGGAAACAGAGGAGACTACTTCTCTGCATAAATCTCCTTCCTAGCAAGTGCAATTACGACTAGGGAATCACTCAAGCGAGTTACGGCCGATTGACAGGACTGAGCAATCTCTCGATGGATTACCTATCAAGAGACGAGCAGATAGACAGATATTTAGGAATGGGAATAATTGATACTGTATCATCCATAAGGGAGATAGTAACTTTAGAGTTTTCTCCCTCTGTATAAAAGAGAGAGAATGGGGGTATACAGGAACACATTCTCCCTTCTAGAAGTCCGAGAGTGAATCTCTCGCAAACATGAAAGATAAGTACGATTGATACGATACCCTGGCGCCACTGGGGGATGATTTTGAAAAAAGTGTTTCGAAATGAATCGAACAATGATAATAACGCCGAACTTTGCATTGTTTTGCTCTTAACACCTTGTGTTCACTGTGACATTAGCCCGGTGGGGCTACTTTACCAAGATTAGTGCTAAGAGATCGTGTAACAACGAAAATTCCCGTTGTCACTAGATCTCTTGCAATTCATCTAGGTACACGGGCGTGAAAAGACGCCGTGCGTATCGCCTGTGCCTAGTGATGGCTAACAATAGTGCCTAGCGATGAGGTGCCTGCCGGTTTTTACTGGCAGCTGAGGTGGAGAGTGAGTAATGAACTCGAGGGACAGCTGTGCTCAAGATGGATCTGAGAAGGAGAAGAGATTAACGATGGGGTGGACTAGATATATCCACGTGCTGAATGGTATCAGATCTCTGATGTGATGCCACACTCCCCTCTCTCTCTTTAGTGCGACCTGCGTGGGATCGGATGTCCATAAGGAGAGACTACTCGCCCAGTAGATTATGGTGACAGTCATTCATTAGACCCTTGTCAAGTATTCCTACATAATCAGAGAGTCGGGGGGGGGCAGTCTGGCCAAGTATTCCCGTAAAACCACTGAGTCATCTTGAGAGCCCTGTCGGTATATCAGCACCAGGAATCTCGCTGCATAGAAATTTGACTACTTGACTGAGTAATTAGCCCTTCCTCTCACCTTCTCTCTCTCAGGCGAGAGAATTTTTTTTCCGATCAGCACTCGCAAAGGCAAATACAATATTCATAATGGGATGATTTGTGAAAGTCTCCATGATGTTGACACTAAACAGATACGACTCCCGTTATAAAAATACTATCGTCATGAAAACATCAAACGATCGGTTTCCCATCATTGATGGCCTCTTCACACAATTACTGTCAGCATTCAATTGTTCGCGTTCTCTTTACTCAATATTCTCTGCAAGAACAATCGAGAGGATTAGCTAGATACTCTAGGAATATCCTTGCACCAGCGGCATGATGATAACTGTGTATTAATCTGTCGGTTTTATCCTCTGGTTCCTCGAGAATGTCCGATATGGTAATAATTGATACATTTACGTTCTCCCGCCGAGCTCATTGCAGCCATCGTTATGCCCTGCAAAACACCCCACTCGACCTCACCATAATGATAGCATGCGGATCTCCCAGCCATCATGTACAGGCCATACCCTGTAATTCAATATCGGTATCTTCTTTCAGAGTCCGATCGGACAACTTCACAACCGGGATTACGGTAGTTAGCGAGCGATAAAACAGTATTCGCCTGTCCCTTATAAAACTTCTAAAGAGAAGTTATTCGATTTGAAGATTTATAGCCAAATAAAGGACTGTTAATGAGGATATCGATTGTATTGCCAGCCATTTCTCTTGACTTTTCTGCGATTGCATTCGATTGATCAATTTGACGCGATCCCCCCGCTGTGATTCCATCAGTTTAATCGTTTTTCATTCAAGTTAGTCTGACCTTCATTACTATCAGTTCCCAGATTTGACCCGCTCTGACAGTCGATTCTTGGAAACTGACAAGGAATGACACATCTTCATTTCTCAGATGTAGCTTTTGATGGTTTGTCGACCTCATCAGCCTATTGACGGGATATCCTTTTGATGTACTCAAGAGGGGGGAGAGGAGAGGATTAATGGGGGGGGGGGGGGGGTAACACTGCTGGTAGGATAGGGAGAGAAGGGAT
This sequence comes from Pristionchus mayeri, assembly GCA_036245805.1. Taxonomy (NCBI): domain Eukaryota; kingdom Metazoa; phylum Nematoda; class Chromadorea; order Rhabditida; family Neodiplogasteridae; genus Pristionchus; species Pristionchus mayeri. The sequence goes on along the minus strand of BTRK01000006.1, from coordinate 36,772,593 downwards.
GGAGAGGGGGGCAGTAATTAAACACCTCCTCTCTAATACGATCTCGTCCAGAAGAGATCAAGAGGAGTGCTAATCGCATTTGTCCCGAATAAGATCTTGGTTAGTCAGATTAGCATAAAATGGTGTTCCCGTGCAATCTCCCTGCACGTCTCGAGCAAGGTTCTTATGGAATTAGGCGTTCTACTAAATCACACACCACACCTAAAGAACATTGCACACACTGAGATCAAAGGAACTGTCTTTCGGGGTCGTCACAAGCAATAAAGGACCAAGTTAATTACACGAATTCAGTCTATAGTTTCGTAGTACTACTCCGATATGTCCACAAGATGAGACAGAGAGACAGACAATTGCGAGGAAAGACAAGGAGACCTGCCATATTTTCAAGAAAGGGTAAATTATTTGTGAGTTGCAATGCATAATGCGAAAAGTTCAAAGCAAAGTTCAATTCATCTCATGAACAACTACGATTGAACTTTTCCAATAGGCGCAATGTCTTCTTTGCTTTTACGATGAAATTGTTGCTTCTGAAGTTAGATGTACTCTTAATAGGGGTCTAGAAGTTTAGAATCTAGCCACTTTGAATCAATTTCTGCGCGATCATTAGAGATTCATTTCAACTATTGGTATTGGTATCCAGTATTGGAAACAAGAAGTCTAAGTAACGCTTGCATCTATTTCCGTTCAATCGAATCGTTCGAGGCTAAAGACTTATTCGAGACAAAACCTTCCCAGGTTTATACAGCTTGATAACATGCATTTCCAATGTTTTCAGCAAACGTTCCGCCGGTATAAAAGAGATTTTCTCCATGCTCCATCACTCTCAATCGAACTCAGCTGATTCGATCCACCGGGATGCTTCTTCTCTTCGTTCTCTTCATCGGAGCTGTCTCCGGAGCCATCAACGATGCAAAAATGGTAAGCAGCGCTGTATTCGTCAGAGAATTTTGGCGCTTACCCCAGGGGCTTCTTGCAATACCTTAGCCAGAATTCCGCCACAACTCTACTTCCACATAATTCTTCTATTCATTCAGTATGCTTAATCTAAGGTGCACTACCGTCTTCGTCGCCAAGCTATCATTGCAAATGCAACGAATATCTGGTCAACCTCCGATCCGATTCCCTACTTCTTCGAGAGCGGAGTCCAAGCTGTTTGTATGTGAAATGAATCCCTTGGTCACTTAGAAAAGAATTATGAAAACGTAACTATGCAGATAATCGTGAAATATATTAAGATTTCTTTTCAGCTGCCGAGGTTCGTCAGCAGATTCTGGCCGCGATTACCTTCTGGCAGGAGACCACATGCCTCAACTTCAAGGAAGACACGACGAGAAGCAAGGGAATCAAGTTCATCTCAGGTTAGTCTCTCTCTAAATCCATCATCCTGGACTGCATGGGCCATATGCAAATCTCAGTTCTCTAAACAGCGTAATAGGTACAATCCTCTTATCCATCATCCGCTCCTTTTGTCTGTCGCCCCATTTGCATAGTGAGAGAGTGGATCTCTCGGCTTTCTCTCTCCTACTCTCGCAGGTGGACTGAGAATGAGGGGATCTGGGTGGGGGGAGGGGGGGGGAGGGGTTACGTAACCCTCGAGAAGAGTTCTGACATACCACTTTTATCATCATGTATGAGGGGTTAGATATCATACGAAATCCATTAGACGGCTTGAATATTTCCTTGGCAGGTCCTGGCTGTTTCTCCACACTCGGACGATGGCCTTATGGAACCCAGTCGCTCTCCCTCTACAACCAGGGATGCAATAATGTAAGCGGGATATTTACTCGTTCGTTGCCACTGTATGATTACATTTAAAAGGTAGCTTATTACAGATGGCGACGGCTCTCCATGAAATGGAGCATGCCCTCGGGGTGAATCACCAGATGAGTCGTCTCGATCGCGACTCCTACCTCAGAGTCCACGAGGATCGCATTCAAGTGAGCACTTCAGCCAGACTTATCAGAATATTTTCCTGTGCTCTTATTCACCTCTTCCACTTACGATATCTCATCAAGGGTGGAATCGTGTCTCAGTACCAGAAGAAGCAGGGCACTCAGACCTTCGGCCTCCCGTATGAGTACGGATCAGTTATGCATTACACTGGAGGAAGGTACGTGGTTCATAATGTTTCAATGCTTACAGTACATGTCTATCTCCGTACACCCAATTCGTACTTGTAGCGCAGCCAAAGTTCCGGGACAGGCGACGATGGAAGCATTGAACAAGGACTACCAGCAGTCCATGGGTCATTAGAAGCTTTAAAAATAAAAATAGAGTAATAATCTCAGGTGGTCAGGAACCGTCCTTCCTCGACGTGCAAATCGTGAACTTGCTGTACAAGTGCACGAGTATGTTCATGTTTCTACGGTTTCCAGAGGAAAGAAAAAGGGGGAGGAGAGATAAATTGTTTCTGCAGTGACCTGCAGAACGCAGCTGCAGTGCAAGAACTTCGGCTACACACACCCCAAGAAGTGCAACGTCTGCATTTGCCCCGAGGGATGGGGAGGCGCCTACTGCGACCAGATTGTGAGTTTTACCTTTAAAAAAATGCATCACTAAAAATGCTTATCCCAGCCCGCTGGAGCCGTTTCGCTCTCGGCCACGGCCAACTTCCAGACGTACAATATCAACTTCGGAGGAGCGGCCAGCAATCGCTCCAAGTCCAAAGCTCATGTCATCACTGTGAGAGACAAGTCAATTGACAAGTTCGAGAGAACCTTCATCTCTCCTTAGGCACCCGCTGGAAAGCGCATCGAAGTCAAGTTCCCAGCTCTCAAAACCACCAACATGGAGAACTCGTGCGGACAGAACGGCATTGAGTGGAAGGGAAAGACTGATCTAAGAACCAGAGGAGTCAGGTTGGATTCTGGGATACTTCTGGGACTCTGAGAGATTCCTCTGTAGATTCTGTGGATGGAACGTTCCCACGAAGAGCTACGTCTCCGAGGGAAATCGAGCTGTGATCAATGCCTACTACTACAGTGGATCGGCCACCGCCACTGTGCAGTACAGATTCGGTAGGTGGAGAGAAATGAGACAACAATTTGCTCTTGATTTCAGTATGATTGATGTCCTGCATCGATAAATTATCCATACTTATTCATTGAGATACGCACACAAACGCACATAATGGTGTTGATAATATGTGGGTAACTTCTCATGAAACTGAAATGACAGCTCGTGCGTTTCTTAGATACTCAACAACCCTCACAAGATCGTTCGAATAGTATTCTCAGGATACCCTTCCCCATTCATAGCATTTGAGATATCACACACGCTTCCATTCTCTAATTGGAGAGGAGGAAGAGGATTAAGAGGAGCTCTCCTGTTTCTCCGGCAACCGCCCATCATGTGAGACGGGTGGAGGATGGAGAAGGAGGCGGAGGGAGGAGGATGCGTCTAATAGTACTAAGTAGTAGTCATAGGTATCGCACGATTGCTTTCGTTCTTTCTCGATGTGGGGAAGCAGTGGAGTTAGGTTGGTTGACGATAGGAGATGGGGAGGGGCAGGGGTGAGTACGGCGTAGGGAGGGACCACGCTCATCTTCAATTCTTATGGCTACAGTATCTCTTACCATCTCTTGTCATTTTTCTATCGAGATTCTCAAATTCCGAATGTCTTTTGGTAAATCGTTACTTATTTGCCTGATATTAGTCTAAATTAATATATCCCTTATATTCATTAGTTTGTATTGCATTTCGCTCTTCCCAACTTCGGTTCGATCCACTACTATCCTTGTCTTCTTTCATACTCTTTGTGTTTCTCTTCCCATTGCAGAACTTCAGAAATTCACAAATGTGGTGGTTTCTACCGTGGAACACCTCTACGGTGAACGATGAGGAGGATGGCGAATCAACCTCATCCAACTCCTCCCCCCCTCCCTACGATTCCAATGTCTGTTTTTCATATCATTAAATTTTGCATGTCCACTAAATTATGTTCATCACACCCTCAGTTTTCTTTGAATATTAGAACATAATATAAGTGGTCAAAGGCCCTTCAATATTCGTCCTTATCATATTCTTCGTAGACAAATTCTTCTCCCTCCTCGCTCAATACCGATGACTCGAGCATCTTCTCGAAGGCACTCGCCACTGCGAGAGATCTCACTTCCAAGACATTCGGAGCCATGCAGGTTTACAGCAATCCATTCAATTATAAATATAATTCATAAAATAGGAGGCAAGCAAAGGAAAGCGTGGAGGGAAGGACAAGATGACTCGCATTCGTCGTGTGCCCCACGGAATGGTCACCAAGGTTCAAGAGTTTTTGCAGTTAGAATACTTCTACTGTATTTACAACTTATCCTTTAAAACAATAATTGCGGAGTGGATCCCATCGAGCGCCGAGTACGGGAAGCAGGAAGAAGACCCAATTCCCTCCCAAGGTGAGCCATAAAGAAACCTGATATTTTACGGCCTTTTTAGAAACAACTTGATCGAAAGAACTTTTTGGTTCCATTTTATTGATCTTTACAAAATTAATGGGAAAAAAAAGAATGTATGATTCTGAAACCTTCCTAATTCCTCGATGGATACTCAGCTTATGAATGGCTCTTTTCAGCGATCGAAGGAAGAGGTTGTGAAGGGGCTCTTTGAAGTGAGCATCTTCGTTATTTTGGATTTCTTCCCCTAACAAACACATCTTGGAACATTATCAATAGAGAGGGAAACGATTTTCCGTATCAAAGGACAATCGAAACTAATTTTTCTGTGTTTACAAGTTGTCTTTGTGCTGAGTAAGTGTTTTCTGCAATCTTAACTCTCAGGTCGCGGCGATCAAGGGCAGGCGTTTCACTCCCAATGGAAGGGAATATCTGGTTGAGTGGACTCCTGGTCCTCGTGGTCCCTATCCTCCCTCCTGGGAGAACGAGCAACGACTCGTCAGTTATTTCTGTCATATTCATTTTTTCGACCACAAAATTGGGGTCACAGTAACTTTTACAAAACCGACCTAGAACTTGGGAAATTGGTGCCTGGATTCCTAACTTTGGATCCTCAATTCAGAAAAAAAAGTACCGGAATATTCTATTTTTTACCGACCGTGGATTCTACCAATTGCTACGTTTTCTCATGGACGGTCTATTAAACATATTTGGCTAGGATTCATCTCGAGGATAGTCGTCAGATGAAAAATAAGAGGGAAAATAATTATCTCGGTCATCTCGGAACACAGTGGAACCGCAAATGAGATTCTTTCAGCATTGTCCCGAGTTGATACAGAAGTACCTGAAGAAGAACCATTAGGAGCTTCTCCCCCAGCCCCTTCCTCTTCTATTCTCTGCCCTTCGCCCCTCCTCTTTCATCTCCCTCCTTTGATTTCTTTTCCTCTCTACTCCCCCCTACATCTCAACTCTTGAATCTATCATAGATGCCAATAATTGTTGCCCATCGATTAGATCGTTTAGTGCTTATCTAATCCGTTATTCCAAACAACTCTTACATACATTGGATTCCAATGTCAACCTGAGAATTACAATCCACTCTCGCTATTTCGTCCCTCCCTTCTAGATCCCTGTTCTAAAGTCGAATGACCGTATTTCATTTAGACTCTTTCTGAACTAGTTGAATTTCAAGAGAGTCCATCTTTTCTTTTCTAGAAGAGACCGTGGCATCGTTTCTCAGATTGTCTGCCAGTCCCCCTCCTTATATGTATTCTTCTACTCTTTAAGGAACGATGTGTAAATACATTCGTCCGCCTTTACCTATCCATAGTCCATTACCCTGTATGGGACGTTCCCTCACTGTACAGATAAATGTTGCCTGAGAAACAGGCGGAACGTACCTTTCTTCATGGTGATTTTCATGTGTAGTCCGTTATACAGTAAGATTATCGGCATTGACTGCACAGCAGTGGAATGAGAAGAAGAGGAAGAGCTTTCTCAGCATTTTTCATCTGCCGAATCCATTTCAGAACTTGCCAGGTGCCGAAAAAATCAAACTATAAAACTTAAGTTTTTGACTGGTGTTTACGCAGTGAATTTGAAGAAAAAAAACATTTCTTGTCTTGCCTTGTTACGACACCTGAACAGGTCATGATAACTTTGGCATCTATTTTATTATTATTTGATACAAAATCAACAGATTTATGAAATGTTACAGAGAAATGTATTTGGAAATGGCTTGGGTTTTACATTAGTGGTTAGTAAGAAAGTGATCGATAAGATTCGTACATCGAGCATCTGATTCTATGACTCAATGGGTTTAGCAAGATAGGAGGCTTTCAGTTTAGCTGCACTTTGCTAAGCTGACATTCGGAGTGGTTTAAGACCGACTAGAAAATCAAGAACCTATTACAAGCAACGCTAAGGAATACATCCAACTTAGTTATTCGATCCAAATAAATAGTAACGAGATCTTTGACAGACCCACTTTTGTGCAATGAGAATAGGCGCGAAAATACATAGGCGGAGGTGCAACTAGCTAATGGGGTTCCTTTAGAACGGACTGTTCATACTGTAAATTTTGTCTAGAATCGGAGGTGCTGGAGGGGGAGGGAGGATGACTGTATCCTGTGGCATCACCCTCTGGGGGAATATCGCGGGTGGGGGTCGGGTGGGATCGAAGCCGGGAATGTCGAGGGCGTTGAATGGAGGAGGCGGATGCTGCATGGGAAGGATCATCGGGGGAGATTGGAAGGAGAGCACTTGGGACTGACATTGCGGGGTCTGGGGTGCTTGCTCCTGAGGGGATATTGGATGGTGAGGGTGGTGGACGGGCGGGGTTCCCTTGGGAAGGGGCGAATAGGCAGGTGATTTGACGTCAGTGACCATGGGGGAACCGTTGTTTCGCGGAGAATGGTAGTGGGATGGGGAAACGGGTGATCCACTCGAGCAGGGAGTATCTCTACCCGATCGTCGCTTTTTCCTGTCTGCCGCTTCAATGGCCGCCACGTTGAGGATGGGCATGGGCGGGGGCGCATCTAAGATGTACTCCTGTGGTCGGGCGTACTCTTGAGTTCGGAAGGGTTCCGTGCCCAGGAGAAGCGAAGATTGCTCGGGTGATGAACAGGTGGCGGAGGATCGGGAGCGAGGTCGACAGGAGGATGATCGGGAGGAATACCGGGGTGAACGGGCAGTCGGATCGTACTCATCGTCGTACACCGGACTGACGACCATCTCGATCTCGTTGTCGTCGACGTACGAAGGCGACGGCGATCGCACCTCGAGGTCGCGCAGTTTCCGATCGTCTAAGACGACGGCAGTCGGCTCGGGCGAAGGCGTCGGCTCCTTGGGGCGGTACTTGTCGAGAAACTCAGCACGTTTAGAGTGGTAGTCGTCGGATCGCAATGCGAGCAACGCCTGATGATTCTCGACGATTCTGAAAATTCAGAAATTCAAATAAATATTTGATGATTCAACATCGTTTTGGAAATCTAACGTTCAAAAATTTTTCAATAAAACTCACTTTTCAAGTCCTCCCCAATTCATCCATTGTCTCCTTGCTTTCTTCGCTCTCCTCTTCTCGATTCTCGTTTGGATGTCTTCATTCTCGCCGTCGCTCTCGCTCGTATCTTCTCCATTCGTCGGGATTTTCGCTTGCGCAACCAGTTTCGGCATGAGCATGTCGAAGTTCGCCTGCAATAGATTGTTTTTAGGGGAAGAGCACGCCAAACATTTCAATTTTCAAATCGATTTAAAACAATTGCAGATACATATGAAATTAGTGATTGGTTCGCGAATTAAAAGGGCTACTTTCCTTGACCGAAAAGTTCTTATTCCTTAATCTTTACCGCACATTGGTTCAAATTGAAGTGAACGTAAAAAGTAAAATAGAAGAGCAAAATAGTTATTACGCAATGCGATAATGCGGAAGCAATAAATAAAGTTGGTATATGTTAAAGAGTAAGAAGTTGATGTTCATACATCCCTCGAAAGATGGACAAACAAAATTGCCGCTGAACAAGTACATCGCAGTGTGTTTAGTATCGCGCAACACACTAAGCTTGTTTATCATACATTGTTATATTTACCCAATGTTTCTCTATTCTTATCGGTTGCTTGACTTCAGATAATTATTATAACCGTTTCTGTATACATTTCACCGAAAAGCACTAGTTTACATGATCGCAAGTCATTTCAATGGCAACAAGAAGATATGGATCCACACAATAAAGGATGAAGCACGCAAAAGTCATATAAATGTTCATTACTTTTCCCAGATATTAACCATAAAACAGCGCGCGATAATTAATGAAAAGGCAAACCTCAAAATTTAGTCTTCGTTTATCCAATTCTTTTTGCAGGCCATATAATCCCTCCGCTTTCCTCTCGAGGAACGACGCCTCGTATTCGGAAGCCTCGGCTTTTCTTCGAGCTCTCGAGACCTCCAACATCTGAAATGTCCAATAATACACGGCTTCCAACGTTTTATATCAGAGATTTTAAAACTGCATTATACCAGAGACTATGAATTTTCTCTACAACAGATCTTGCATAAATGAAAATAATTCGAAATTTTGAACCTACCTTTACGTCTAGTTCTATTTGAAATTTGAGGTCATCAACGCGTCTCGAGAGGTGCAACGGGAATTGGTCCTTCGAGTATTCGGCTCTGACGACCCTCTCCACTCCAAACATATGCTTGTACATCTTCTGCATATCCTCTTCATCCATATTCATCAAGTAATTCTTGTAGTCATAGAGTTTCTGGAATGCGTCACTTCAGAACAGGACACGAAACAGAAGGGATGACAAATAAGGAGAAGAACATTCGCTTCTAAAGCCAATTGCAACAGTGAAAAGGAGAACCACGTTTTTATGGCATCGTGATGGCTGAATAGAGATAGGCTATTATGGCGAAGGGCACTCACACTCTCTTCCTTCTTCCGTTCCAATTCCATCTTCTCAGCTTCAGCTTCGATAGTCCTCCTCTTCATTTCCTCCTCGTCGACATCCTCTTCCATCGGCGAATTCTCGTCGTCTGAGACGTCAATCTTCTCGGGCGACGAACCACCTTGATCCTGGAAGGAGGAAGGTTTCCTCAAGCGCACTCCTCACACGACTCTTTTATGGAAGAAACAAAAGAGCGCTTAAGCATAAGCAAGAAGACGAAAAGTGAGGAGGAATCTATTTACGAATGTAAAGGTTGTTTCAGTCTCGCAAAGCAGTGCAAATCTACATCAAAACAGGACAGATTCGGATTCAATTTCTTGAAATATATTGAAGAATAAGTTTGAACAAAGCGTTACCGCGAGACCGATTTCGAAACTTGATTTCCTGTGGTGATAGGATCATTACTCACCTTTTTAAACGAGAGGCGCAATAAATTTGTTCGATTTCAAAAGTGTCTATTGATTCAATATTTGGATTGAATCATTAAACAATGTGCCAAATAATGCGCGTAAAATATGACAGAATATGTAAAGGGTTCTCATCCTACTAGAATTATCCCAATACTTTGTTTACGGATTCCTCACAAACCGTGATAATAAGTTCCACTTTCCACTATATCTTCTTCCTCGATCACTCACCGAATCTCTTCCAAGGGAGAATCTCTCGTCTCTGTCATCATCGTTGACGTCTCCTCCATCGACGATGGCCTCGGCGTCGATCCACACTGTCGGCTTGTCCCACTGAGACACCTCCGTATCACGGTTGTAGAAGTAGCTGCAAAGGAAATATCCAATAAAATTGAACAATGAATTATGAACTTGTAAAAGGACGTTGTAGATTACAAAACATTCATTTAAAAAATAGTTAAAGATATTTAGCCTACTGCAATCAGAGTGCAAATCAATTCTTCAAAACATGGATCACAGAGTATCGTGTTTCAGATATCCAGCTATGACCTAGGGACTGAGAGAGTGCATTCGAAGTCTGACCGTCTTCCATTGCTGGAGAACTGCTCCGTCCACGCTCCCACTGATCGAACTCGACTTGGCGGTAAGTTGTCTCTCGTATCGACCCTCTGGAATACGAGATTGTTGTATTTTTGAAATATCTGTGTTGCAAAATGTACTGAGATTAAGGAGTAGAAGACTATGCAACAAGTATTGAGACATATTTTGGTGCTCAAAAGGAGTAAATTAACAGCATTTACTATGTTCAATAAAAATTGAGTGAATCCATCCTTTATATTTGAAGCATTCTCGATAAAGTTTATGTTGACTGACTAATTTACTTCATATCAGAGTTCCTATGGCAAATATTCACATGGCATCTATAACCAAATGGCGCAATAAACAAATAACTTTCAAACATAGTTCTCCATCTGACCACTGAGAATTTACATGAAACTTACTCAAAGTTGAAACATACATTAATGTTACGCAAAGAAAAAACGTTTCAGCAATTACTCAAACATAATATCCCTTCTTTTCATAAATAACCATGACCTTTCCTTTCTATTGTTTTTATTTCGCACCTAATTCATCACACAGGTGTGAAATCTAAGTGTAAAGAATGCTTATTTAGCTGTATCAGATTTCAGATAACCGTATTATTTTGGTTCTTTAGTGATTGTTGATTATTTTGACAAAGCTCATGATATTAAATAAATAATGATTGATAAAAAACAAGCTATATCATACAACCTGAGAAAATTCTAGTTGACGCTATAGATATTAACAGCACAAGTAAAAAATACGAGCGGACATCGGAACATATTTTTTTAAGTAATAAAATAATATATCGTTATACAACATTAATTAGTTTTAAGTGGGGCGCCAATGCGTTTACCTTAGTCTTCTCCATCGATTGACGAGAAGAAGACGAAGAGGGGAGTGAATTCTAAAGGGAATGAATAAGTGAGAGAGAGGGAAGAGCAAACGATCGATTTAGGAGGAGATAAGATCGGTTAAGGGCATAATCAAACTGCAAGAACGTGAGGAAGATGTTCCAAGAAAGAGTAAGAGAAGAGAGAGGGAAAAGAGGCGAGAGAACGCCAGAGGAGGGAGAGAGTGTGAGAGCGTGGGAGAGTGCACCATCACTGCACCCTCGCCTATGACTCATATCTGACAGATGGAGTACGGTACCACACCAAATAACCGTACAAAGAATACCTTCGATAGTTATGATTTCTCGGAAGCAAATATTTATGAAATACAAAGCATCCAATGCATGTATTTGCAAAAAGGTGTAAAATAGGTACTTAAATTCCAGTAGTCGACACATTTTCATAATTTCTTATTGAATCTAAATGTATGAATAAGAAAATCATATTTGATAAAGAGCGTCAACCTATTTATTGCTGGTCTATGCATACGAATGCGTAACCGTGTGACCCAACTTCTAGCGTAATTGTAAGTTATTCGATGCAGAAGAATGATGAAGGACCAATTTGTATCCAATTATTTTCTTCACAATGGTGTCAGTACAAATTTCATAAGGGTTGCAGTTTGTACCATTTTCTTCACTCAATCTTTATCATTAGCAATGGTGCAACACTTGTTGGTTCGTAGAGGATAGCGATAAGTGACCCACTTTGCATCATTTGCGAATTTCTTCTCGCCTCAAGGGAGACCGATTGAGTCTGGCGTCTCTCTCTTACGGTACTTGATTCAATTTGAAGGCACTTGCCTTGATTGGCCGTCGCTTTCTCAGATGTCAAAGTGAGTGGAGTGAGTGGATCCCCTCCATGAATGGCTGTCCCCTCATCACTTCTCACCTCCAATCTCTCCCTCCTCCAGTCACTTCTCTTCCCATTCTCCCCTCTCTCGCAATGGATCATCGATCAAACTCAGCCAATTCGGAGAAGCAGCTACCTAATAGAGGACATCTTGAGGGAATCTCCATCTACAGTGGACGAGGATGCGCCTAAAAAATTGGCCGCTTCCTCATCTCGATCAGATTCCTTCCCATCTTCTCGCAAGACTAATTCATCACGTGATCACGGAAAGAAGAAGAAGGCGAGAACTACCTTCAGTGGTGAGTCTCTCTTTCCGTCGCTTCAAAACAACTTCTCAGGTCGTCAAATATTCGAGCTGGAACGACAGTTCGAGCAGAAAAAGTACCTATCATCAGCGGAGAGAGGCCAGATGGCACGAATGCTTAACGTAACGGAAACACAGGTAACATGCTCACGATGTACACTTTCATTTCAATCTCTCTCCAGGTCAAGATTTGGTTCCAAAATCGTCGCACAAAGTGGAAGAAATGCGACAAAGAGGCACAGTTGCACCCTTCCACTCCCCTTTTCCCTAACTCCCTGAACGACTTACCATCTTCTCATTTGCACACATAACTATCGCTTCCTCGTGTCATAAATTCCCGAAAAAGAAGATATTTATCGTGTTCCGAATGTTGTTGGTTGCATAGCACGTGTGATGGGGGAAACCGCTATTGCTATGGATATGGCCGCTAGATATCATTGCGAGTCCGTCATAGCATTGCATACTCCGACGTGCTTCTACCCATGAAGAAGTCGGAGGTCGAGGTGGGAATCAGACGACGAGCGCCCGAGAACCAATCGTGTCGCAGCATGTGCAGTCGGCGCTGAAGGTCCGCTGATTAGATAGACACACTATTTCCCGCTAATATTATGGATGTGTGATGTCCAGTCACAACATTGACAGAAATGGGGACTTGACTATATGGAATCGAAGCTCCGTATTCTCCGTCTTCTCTGTACATATTACAATAAGAGTAACAGCTATGACCTACCATGGAGGTGTATTTGAGACAGATGGGACATCGATATCTCGTCGAATCTCCGACAATCTCCGTTTCCGAATGTCCGTCCAGCAAGTAGTAGTGACTGCAAAAGTTGTTTGTGCGTTAGGCGTTTAGAGGGAGAGGACGACGACGGCGCAAAACTGACGCTATCGGTTTCTTTCTCCTGTTAGGCGACGTCGCTGAAGTGGTCAGTAGCTGCATGTTCTCCTCGGTCTGACGAGAGGAAGAGGCGTGGAACTGCAACCAGATTCCACCCAGTTATACCTCCCACGCTCCCACAACAAAGCGTTTTCACGTGGATGTGAATCTGCAGAAATACCGGGAAAGCTAACAATAGGGAGGCTTGCGATGAAGGATGCCATTCCCTCTCCGATGGTCGACGTTCTCTTCGGAATCTCCCTCTCAGCCTCGAAAGCGGAGATCCGCGTTCGCCTCTGCACAAAAGCTCTGCAAAGTAATGAAATTTGGAAAAAAACAACTGAAGAAATTAGCAAATGGAGAAGGAACCAGAGAACGGAGTTGCTCTTACCTCGTATGCCTAGGCGAGTTGACTCGAATGGAATGGGATTTGTCCACGCATGACTCCTCTTCCATGTATGAGCGACGTGCCTGCAACACTCTCCTGTTCCCGCAACCTCTCCTCTTCTCAACCTTCCGATCCTCCATCTTCTCCTTGATCTCTACCGTCCGACTCGCAAGGAGTGTCAGTGTACCGTCATGGCACAGCGATAATCGCATGATATTCGCCACCTGGGGCAGCAATTATGAATATCGATCGACTGTTAAGCCTGTCTTTTACTTCGAAGATGTGCCATAACCTCTTCCTACCTGTTCGCAGGTGAATCCCTGCAGTGATATTCCATTACACAGCAGCAGCTTATCGCCATCTTCGAGAATCTTAGCCTGCAAATGCACTTAGACCAATGGGAGAGCACCACCATTCTCCCTCTCTCTATCATTGTTGCCCCCTGGGGCCTCTTTCCTCGTAATCAACCGCGTCACGAAAGAAAGGGGAGAAAGGGAGAAGGCAGACCTGCTGAGAGTCCTGATTCATTCCGAAGACGTAGACGCCAGAGTGGCGATTGCCGACGAGTCGGAAGGCCAATTGGCCGGGGATGTTCGCGTCGGCATGGAGGTGGACGGTGTGCAATTCGGCCACTGATGAGACCACGGCGTCTCTGCAAATAAGGGAGTAGAGGAGAGAGGGAGCAAGCATCATTAGAGTCCGCCCGGCTCACTCATTATTCAGACGGGCCGATGGGGAGGAGACCTTATTTGATCGAGGCTCCAGCAGCAGAGATACTAACGTGGGTCGTTTTAGGATCATGCGGAATGGAATGGGGAAGGGGAGGAAGAGGATAGGAGAGAGGGGAGGAGAATGGATCCTCGCACCTCTTCACAAAGAAGGATTGAGTAGGACGTAGAGGAGGATGAAAGCATCTCAGCAATCTATCGTCCGATGATTCTAGCAAGCAGATGTGACAGGGCTAGGGCTGTATAGGGGAGGAATAAAAATGCAATGATGATACCGTCTGAGCAAGTAGGCTACAAGGGAGGCGAGCGAGGCTTGTCTCGATTCAATTTCTTCTCCACTCGAGGAATAGGCGACGACAGTCTCAGGTTCCATTGTGGCTACAGGAAATGTGTGAGTGAGTGACTATTACCGAAGGAAGGGGAGAGGGAGAGAGAGAGGACTGAGATCTCTCCACTCCCGAAGGAGAGACGACACTCACTGCACTCACTTATCAGGCATGCATGGCAACTCGGACGATTGAAGGGGCAAGAGGAAGGGCCAATCACGCGATGTCTATGCGAACTATGGGGGAACAAGAAGATGACGTCATTCTCTGCCCTTGATTACCGTACTGACATGGAACGACGGCGAAGGATGACCCGTTGAGGTGTCGACTGTTGCTCCTCCATGGTCATGCCTGTAGATGTGATCGAATGAGGGGACGATTGTTATTGCGAGCGTGAGGGAGGACGGAAAGAGTCGATGGGAGGCAATAGACATCAGATAGACATTGGGAAGGTTCGTAGAAGAGGCAATGAAGATGGCTGAAGGAGAGGGGATTTGTTTGGGCCCTGGAACAAAAGGAGTATCCATCACTGGAGTCAGAGAGGAATGAGAAGGCAATAGGAGAGCAATAGAGGAGGAAGAAGCAGCAGGGAGATCCTCCCCGATCGTCCCACGTTTCCGCTCTGTCTTCCATTCAAATCTCGAGGGAGGTTCCTCCAGCATTAGCAGCCCCCATCTGCAGCCTATCCCAGTCGCTCCATTTAGCCATTTGTTTCTCTCCTTCCACTGCCCTTTAAATTGCCTTCGGGGTATCTAAAGCACGCTCGTAAACTGTCGTTCTCGCTCTAGAAACAGGGGCGAATGCCATTTCGAAGAAGCATTCCGCACAGGGGGAATTGTGTCCACAGAAGAGCCTCGTCCATTACGACACTCTCCCACAACCTTCAAATCCCATCGGGACCGGCTGCCTCTCAGACGGAATGGAAGCGCGGGCTATGTTTGGCAGTCTCAGACCATTTCGAGCAGAGCAACAGGCCGAAATCGAGAAACAGAGAGAGAGATGCAAAGAGATGGAAGAAGAGTGGAAGAGGAGCGAAATGAGTAGACTGAGTACACATACTTGGATGGATCAAGGCATGTTGGGCTATAACATAACCTATGCTGGAAAGGAGGGAGGGAGACATTCGACACCATCCGGAAGCACTATGTCGCAGGGTACGACACATACAGTATGGACAGAGGAGAAAGACGAGGAGGATTGAGGGAGGGAAAGAAGTCAGTTGGCCTCTGGGGTCCTTCCACGTTGTTTCGAAGTGGACTATTAAAGGGAAAGAGGAGACCTACGCACTCACTCGAACGAAAATGAACAAGGAGGTGCACTTAGCACGCCACTGGACAAAGAAGGCAGGAGGATGGATACGAAGACGGCAGGAGTCTCTTCCCCCCATTCCCTCCTCCCGTCCATATCGTCCCCCATTCACCCCCTCTCGCACTCTAGATTCGATTATGGCTGTCGAGTGGGCATATTGAAGCACTCGATTATGATTAATGAGAGTGGCATCAAAGCAGCAGGCAAAAACTAAATGGGAAATCAAGATGTCTGAAAGACGTTGCCCTGTCATTTCCTGGTCAGTGGACAAATTTTTATTGAAGCGAAAAAAGGGAGAATAGGGTAGGGGAAGTGAATGACACCGTCAAGAAGAGGAAAATGGGAAACGGGCGTGAAAGTGAAAGGGAACGAATGGGATGTGAGACTCGTACGATAGAACAAGTAAAGCGAGTCATCGGAAGCAAAACGGGGATGGGGGCGATAGTCCTTGAGTTGAAATTCAGGGGGAATCATCGATAGGGATAGGAGGCAGAAAAGAAATGGGAATGATGGGGGGATGGCACATCCGAGTCACAACAGTATCGAGGCATATAAATATAATTTTCTATGGTGCTCTGCTAGTGGATAGAGTCGCTACTTTGAGGCAAGCGTCAACTTTCTATTCTCTCTAGATAATCTTGATATCTCCTCGCCGAGTTTGTCGACGCTCTCCTAAAGGATTGACAATAATTAATAATTAATGGCAACTTTTAATGATTCTAGTTAATTAATTAACCTTGAGATTGATATTCTTGAGCAGGGTGTCTTCGAGCACGGCTTGCAACCGTGAGTTCACCTCAAAACACGACGTCTTTCCACCATTAGCATCGTAAGGGGTTTTTCACACGGTAAAATTATCAAATTTGCACGGAATCATGGTCCGACCTCGGTTGCCAATTGGAGGGCAGCCTTTTTCTCGTTGCTTCCTCCTCCGGTGAAGATGGCGCCCATCAAAGCGTACGTCGATGACGTCTTCTTAGCGATTGGCACCTGGAAGAAGATGTTTACACGATTCACAGGAGTATTCTGCTTGATCACAACCACCACACGACATTTTCACAACACTTGTGTACCTGAACGAATTCGCAGCGGTCTATCAACTGAAATTGATCAGGGTTGAAGAATATGAGTGACTATCTGAGAAAACTGAGCAGAGGCCGTACAGCGAAAAAAAAGTGTTTATTTTAAAATTTCCCTAGGGGTAACTTTTCACGTAGAGTTCGAAAATCGACCTTAGGAAGCCGTATCTCTGACCCCTCATTTCGTGTTTCGCGCTGAACCTGGGTGGTCGGTTTTTGTAGTTTTTGAACGGCTCATCCAAACCCCATACATATATAGTGATTCTGAAAGATCTCGACGAGATAAGCATTTTTACTGTTGAAAGTGAAGGGATAGCTCATCTTTGAAAAAAGTTGTGACCGTTTGAAATAAAAAATTGTCTAAAAATTGCCGCCCCGAAAAATTTTTTGGGGGCTGTAGTTTTTTAATTAGGCGCATTAAAATCGTCATGAAAAAGTACCCCTAAGGCCACTTTTTTGCGGAAAAATTCGATCCCCAATGATGTTTCCTGGGTCTCGCAAAATGCCGAAGTGCAGATTTCCCGATCGTTCAAACCAACAACGTTCAATAGCAAAACAACTAACTCACTCTCATACAGTGTTATTCGTGTTTTTATATTATTTTCAATATATTTTGTACATTTTGAGCAGGTGTAATCGTATCTAAGTGAACATCAGGTTGATTAACAGTGTTTCAATTTGATTTGACCCTGTGGTACACTTTCGCCTTTGTTTTGACAACGAAATATCTACAACCAAAGGTCCTACAGTTAACAGATCTGAAATATAAAATCTATGTCATAGTATAATTAAAATTAATTTGCTTCGGAACCATTCCTATACATTACAAGTATCTAGCGGCGTGCAATTTAAGAATTCCGAGTTTCTGCCACATCAATTCCAACTCGAAGCGGGCTTAAACTTAATTTTTAAACGCTCTAATGTGAAAATTCGGATTCTACGTGCGAAAATACACCAAGATATTATGATTTCATATGTATCCATAATTTCGACATTTTCACCCCCTACTACATCAGGGCAAAAATGTGAAAAAAATATTTTTTTCTTAAATTTTACTTTTGAACATTTTTTCTGGCACATTTTCACTCGTAGAATCCGAATTTTCACATTAGAGCGCTTAAAAATTAAGTTTGAGCCCGCTTCGAGTAGGAATTGATGTGGCAGAAACACGGAATTCGTAAATTACGCACCACTAGAAACTTGTAATGCATAGGAATGGTTCCGACACACATTAGTATTAATTATACTATCACATAGACTTTATATTTCAGATCTGTTAACTGTAGGACCTTTGGTTATAGAGATTTCGTTGTCAAAACAAAGGCGAAAGTGTACCACAGGGTCAAATCAAATTGAAACACTGTTAATCAACCTGATGTTCACTTAGATATGATTACACCTGCTCAAAATGTACAAAATATATTGAAAATAAGATAAAACACTAATAACACTGTATGAGAGTGAGTTAGTTGTTTTGCTATTGAATATTGTTGGTTTGAACGATCGGGAAATCTGCACTTCGGCATTTTGCGAGACCCAGGAAACATCATTGGGGATCGAATTTTTCCGCAAAAAAAGTGGCCTTAGGGGTACTTTTTCATGACGATTTTAATGCGCCTAATTAAAAAACTACAGCCCCAAAAAATTTTTCAGGGCGGCAATTTTTAGACAATTTTTTATTTCAAACGGTCACAACTTTTTTCAAAGATGAGCTATCCCTTCACTTTCAACAGTAAAAATGCTTATCTCGTCGAGATCGTTCAGAATTACTATATATGTATGGGGTTTGGATGAGCCGTTCAAAAGATTCAAAAACCGACCCCCCAGGTAGGGCAAAATACACGAAATGAGGGGTCAGAGATACGGCTTCCTAAGGTCTATTTTCGAACTCTACGTGAAAAGTTACCCCAAGGGAGATCTTAAAATCAGAACTTTATTTTTCACTGTATGGCTTATAGGTTGAATTGCTCAATTCTCTCAGATAGTCACTCATATGAACTATTTTAACGTTAATCTGAGTAGCTATCGAAGGCATAGCACTGTTTGGTAAATAGAGAAAGATTAAAGATCACCTTCTTCATGGCGTCATCGGCCGGGAGGAGGAGCGACGCCTCCTCTCGAAGGGCGTAGTACTGGATGAGCCTGAAATAAACAAAATTGTACCATGTGAAGCCCTCAGTGCTTGTAAGGCATGAATCATTCAACTCTAACCCTGAAGCTTGAATAAATCTGTATATGAATCGAGGAATAAAATTGCTCGTAAGGCTATCAGCTATCGTATAACAGAACGGACTAGTAGCGGCTAATTTTATAAACAATACTGACTTCGTTTTCTTCTGCAGCTCATCTAGACACTGTCGGACATGCTCTTCGAGGAATTCGATCTTCTCCTTCCTTCGCAGGAGAGACTTCTGCAGCTTCACGATCTGAAAAAAATCCACATCTCTTCGTGATTATTTGATTTTCTTATTCTCACATTTCTTACTTTCACTACGACATGAAGGATCATTTTTTAAGAAGGATCATTTTTTTCGAAGGATCATTGAGGCTGCTGACCTTTTCGATCATTGCTTGTTGTGCTGCCATGGGAATCTCCTCGGAAGGAGGGGAGAGCGAGTTAGCAGGCTGGGCTTCCTCCTCCTTCTCTTGCAACGAATCCGAGTCCTTCTCCTTCTCCTTTAGAGACGACGTCTCCTTCTCCGATGAGTCATCCTTGTCGCGGCAAAACCTCTGCAAGACGTACTTCTTATCAAATTGAATGAATGAATGCATGAATGAAAAATTACCAATAACTATGAAATTTAAAAAAAAAAGAATAAAAAGTACCTGTCCCAGCTGGTCTATGCTGGTAATTGAGCTGGCCCGAGAAGATCCTGTGCCCAGTGTACTCGAAGGATGAGAAATGTCTATGGAGGGAAGGTCGGAGGGAGTAGACGCTTGCAGTGAAACGTTTTGGCGGCGCAGATTTATCGTCTGAAATTTTTTTTTCGTTTTTTCCGATTGCTTGATGTATCCTTTTCACTAAAGTTTCCTTTACTGTCATATCAATCTCGGAATCGTGGACTGAACCTCGTGCTTGAGTTCCTTGATGGTGCAATTGGCCTTCTTCCGATATGCATTGTTGTCCGTCCTCTCCTCCTCCAATTGACGAGTCGACTCATCAGCTGCAATTGCCCACTCATTCCTCAAAATTGTTTTGAGAATGGCCTCACTCTTTAACTCGTAAACTTGAAATGAGAAATGGGGCAATTAATCACATGTGGCGACTATTTACGTTTTCGTATAGCTTCAAATGAGTAGATATCATTTTAGAACTGGTCATTTACGAATTCTTTGTTTTTGAAGTCAGTGATGAATTTGAAACACTTTATTGTACGCCCTCTGTGAGCTTTAAACAGTGATACACCACGAGTAAATTCACCACACCTTTCTTGGTTTGCTCTCGGAGGTTCTCCTTGAGTTCCTTGACCTCAGCTTCGAGAGTGCTTCTGACGGACTCGATGTCGTGTTCCGTGTTGGCGACGTTCCTCTCCACTCTCTGTCTTGCTCCCTCTGCCTCAATCAACTGCGTCTGCAGGGAAGAAGCCTGCAAGGAGCAGAGTGAACAACAAAGGAAATGTGATTGAACATTGTGATTTGGAACAGCGAATTAAGATGCGAAATTAGAAATTTCCTGAAGTAAATTTGTATCCTTTACATTCTCCTTTTCAATTTGTTTCCTCTTCGTACGTTAAATCTGACTGACCTTATCTCTAACTTCGGACATCTCATCCAGTAGCGCCGTATTCCGCTTCGTAAGATTCTCCGTGATCTCCAGCATTCGCTCGGCCTACAAACACCTATTTTCAAAAGAGAAACACATATTTTTGTCAAAATCAGTCTATATTCTGGTCAATAACTAGTGGGCAACTACGCCTTAGAAGTTCCCGAATTATTTAGAAAATTATCCCCTATTTATACGGAAAAATCACGGTTCCTATGCAGCGTCCGTCCAAATGCCATAATCGATGTTTGCAATCGATTCTCTAACAAAATCATGAATCTGACCCAGCGTCTGACCCAGCGCACTGGGTTACGGTAGCTTACGGTTACTGTAGTAGTACGGTATTGACGTTTTGTTTCAATCTTCTGATGAAATCATGAGTCTGACACAACATCTGCTCCAACGCCACATCCGGGTTACGGTACACAGATGGAAAACCGAACACCTATTTTTTGGTCGTAAAAATTTTTCTTCTGGAAATTTCTGAAATCTTTTTCGTCTGCTGACCTTGTATTCCGGATGGGGGCATACTATCAAAATATCCCTCGAAACGAACGCTCCAGACAAAAACCCTTTCAGATTATTGTAAATGTTGCAATAGTGGGCAACTACGCCACTCCAAGCGATAGAAGTTGTGCCCGAATTTTAAAAAAAAAGATGACCGAGTGATTGCAACATCGTCGTAAAATCATGGTTTTCACGCCTCGTCTGTCCGAACGCTAGGGCTTACGATAAGGACTCTGCCTCGACGTTTTACATTGATAAGCCAATGAAATCATGAATCTGACCCAGCATCTGACACAGCGCCACAGACTACTGTAGGCTATTTTTACAGTAGAATAACGATATTTATGTTTTCCATCCATCCGCAGACGAAATCATGAATCTGACCCAGCGTCTGACCCACGGTTACGGGTTACGGTACCATTCGGTTACGGTAGTAGTACGGTATTGAAGTTGTGTTTTGCTCTTCTGATGAAATCATGAGTCTGACACAGGATCTGACCCAACGCCACTTCGGGGATACGGTAAGGACAGACGGACATAGCAACACTATATTTGTGGTCGTAGAAATTGTTCTTCTGGAAATTTCTGAAATCTTTTTCATCTGCTGACCTTGTAATTTAAATGCACAGAAACTATCAAAATCCCATTCGAATCGAACGCTCCGGACAAAAAAGCTTTCAGTTTATTGTAAATGTTGCAACTAGTGGGCAACTACGCCCATCTCAACATTAACGTGTTCCAGGAAAATTTGGAAAACTTTTCCCGATTAATTACAAAATGCCGGAAAAATAAAGGATTTTTTGCATCCATCCTCCGACGAAATCATGAATCTGACCCAAGGTCTGACCCAGCGCACTGGTTTACGGTAGGCTTTGGTTACGGTAGTATTACTGTATCGATGATTTCCATCAATCGTCCGATGAAATCATGAATCTGACACACCATCTGACCCAACGCCACTATGGGGATACTGTGGACAAACTGACAAACCAACCAACACCTATTTTTTGCTCGTAAAAAAATTCCTCCTGGAAATTTCTGAAATCTTTTTAGTGTTATCATCTTGTATGTCGGATGGCGCAATAGTATCAAAATCTCGTTCGAAACGAACGCGCCAGACAAAAAAGCTTTCAGTTTATGGTAAGGTATGCAATTGACAAAGCCCTTCACGCACCTGCTTTCTGCACTCTGCAGCCTCCGCTTCGGCATTGACCTTCTCAGCTTCTGCCTCTTCCATCTCCTTCTTCGCCAATTTCTCCGCCTCGAGAGCTCTGCGATATCACGATTTCTACGAGTTTCCTTTCAAATAAGGCTATTCTAATATCCCTTTTGCATACCCGTTCACTCTGTTCTCGATCCCCGTCAGCCGTTCCAATTTGCTTTTCAATTCAGCGTTTTTCTCTGTCTCCGCTTTAATTCTGCTCTCCGCTTCTTGCAAGTCTCCCATTAAGGACGTGTTCTCCCTGCAGTACAATTCTTTTGTTAACACCGGGAATTCCTTTCAATTCGACTCAAGCTATTCTCAGAATTTGCCCGACGGCTCGTGAATATTTCAAGCGCAAACTCGGGGTTTCTCTGCATTCTCAGATTACATTGGAAATTTTTCGACGAATGTGAAAGATTCAAATTTACCTCAGTAGATTCTCTATTTCACTGCTCAATTCGCTGTTCTTCTCCTTTGCTCTGGCTGCATCGTGCACTATCTTCCTGTACAGTTCCTCCTTCTCAGACTGCTCCGAGTGAATGTACACCTCCTTGGACCGAAGGCGCTCCTCTTCAACCTGAACGAGATCTTTTATATTTTTCATTTAGATTTCTTATGCTGATCCCATATTTTGATTGAACTTTTTTCCTCATTAATTCTAAACTCACTACCTTGTCAATTTTAACAG
Source organism: Pristionchus mayeri (assembly GCA_036245805.1). Taxonomy (NCBI): domain Eukaryota; kingdom Metazoa; phylum Nematoda; class Chromadorea; order Rhabditida; family Neodiplogasteridae; genus Pristionchus; species Pristionchus mayeri. The sequence continues at coordinate 36,749,850 of BTRK01000006.1, read as the reverse complement.
CGAACCAAAGGAAATTCAATATTGCTTTTCATTTGTGCTGACGGGTGAAATTTAACAAATCGATATCCCTTACTCATCGTTGGCATTCACCATCTCGCTATTCTCTCGACAACAATACTTCCCTCTTCATCTGATACGGCTAAGCACGGTTGAATAAATGCCTCCTCTGCTTCCCACCTGCATTCTCTGCACGAGTGACTTGTGCTCCTCCTGAATCGTCGTCTTGTCCTCCTTCATCGTGATCAACTGTCTCCTCAGCACCTCCAACTGCTGCTTCAGATCGGAAATCGTCGTCTGACTGGCCTAAATATGAATTTGTATCAAAATACCCTATTTTAGATACTTCCTAGTCACAATATGACTTCAAGTTTTCCCTAAATGGCTTCAGTAAAGCGTTTGTTGTGCTATGCCTAATTATACAGCCTACTCACTTCACTCCTCTTCATCTCGGCCTTGTACCGATTGTCGATGTCGAACTTCTCGTGCTTGATCTTCTCCATATCCACTTTCAGGTCGACATTCGCCTTCTCTAGCGCCTGGAGGTTCTCCTCTCCCGTACTCGTTCGAATCTGCTCCAATTCCTTCTTGAGTCCCTTCATCTCCTCATCCTTTTTCGCGATCTGCAATGGAATCCATTGCAGCGCTCGCAATAACACGATTATATGAGAGAATCTGAGGGTCTTTGGGGCGAAAACAGAACCGAAAGAGTGGATGGGAAGAGAAACCTCGGCCTGGAGCTTCATCAGCTCTGCTTCTCGCATCGCGTACTTGATGACGGACTGATTCTTCTCGCCCTCAGCGATTTCCATCTTGCGGGAGAGCTGAAAGCAGCCAGAATTAGCAGAATAAACATATCTGCTGTCGTGGCAAGGAATCACGAGAATACTGTAACACCAAAATATTCTAATGTTCATCCGGATTTGCATTGTAAGCTAGGTAAGTTGGCTTCAAAAGCATCCGACAAGGTATTTAATCATCCTAGCACTCTACTACATTGCTAACAAGCGTCAAGATTGCAATTTCAGTTCCAAGGAGATAATGGTCTTACGTCATTGACTTGCTTGTTGAATTTCTCCGTTAGGGCTTGCGTCGTTCGATTAAAATGAAGCTCTTGGGCACTGGCTCGGTCCTAAATCCGGGATTAATCATTACATGAAAGATGTTGGCGAACAAGACTATTTCAATAACCAAGTCTCACTTTGGTAACTTTGAGGGTGCAATCCAACTCGACGACTTTCCGCTCTAACTCCTCTATTTTCGTCGTTCGTTCCCTCGTTTCCTGTTTGATCTTCTCTCCTAATTCGTCATTCTCCCTGATGGCCCGTATCAACTTCTCCCTGTACTCCTCATTCTGCTTCTCCAATCTGCAAGTGATACGTTCCCATTGGAATGGTGGATGGAGCAAGGAACGAACCTCTCGATCTCCTTCTCCCTCACATTATACTTCTCGTACAAATCGTGGAGTTTCGCGTGGTTTGTCTCCTCTCCTGAATGCTCTCCTAATTAGTCTCTTCTTCTCTTCTTTCTTCTCTCTCAATGGGAGGAGATTCACCTGGGAGTACTCCATCACTCCCGCTCTCTCCATTCACTCCAGTGCAGTGGGAGGGCGAAGGGGAAGTGGAGGAGGAGGGCAGAGAATCGGCCGAAGATCCACCACCATCACTCATTCAAACGTGGAAGGGGAACTCCTAGAACTGCAATGGGAACTGAGAACAGAAGAAAACGAGAGGCAATATGAAATAGAGCCGAGAGGCAGTCCTGCCAAACACTTTCTCCCTTGCCTGTCGTGTAACGGTTTTGAAACGGGGAGGGAGACACGCGACGCGCCGAGTCGCGCGCTTGCGTATCTCGCTTCAGCACACACACTCACCCTCCAGCTATGGGAATAAGAGAGGAGGAGGAGGGAACATAGCGAGAGGTCAGCGAGAGTGACACAATTGAGGGAGGATGAGAGGGTGAGATTCTTCCGAAGAGAAGAGTGCCCTCTGGCCATTCTGGAGACTGAATGAATGAATGGGTTGATTGTGAACATCGTGCAAATCTCTTCTAGTTAGAGACTAGATGTCACATAGATAAAGAAGTTCAAAGCAAAAAAAACAGTTTGAACGAGAAAGGAGACGTTCGTGCTCTTTCTCTCTTAGAGCATACACACCTCTCGATTAGTCAGTGCTCCTCTCCGAGAACAAACGTGGTCTCCCTTCGGTTCCATCCAGTTGATCGGCACGTAAACAGCTGGCGGGCTCCCAGTGTATTATCAAGAGACGAAAAGTCTCTTCCAGTATCGATGAATCAGCCAGTTCAAGGAACCTCCTCCTTCTCTCTCTATTTTCGTTCGCTCACACGATTCATCACGCACCTCTATTGATATAAAAGGTATCGCAGCTAATCGTCCCCCCCATTCAGCCATGGTCCGTTCCCTTCTCCCCCTCCTCGCTCTCTCCTCGTTCCTTCTTCTCGGAGTTTTCGCTCTTCCTGTGGAAGAAGTCGACGATTACAAGCAGCAGAAAGCCGAACTGAGCAGTGAGTTACAGAAAACAGATTATCGATTGATTTGAAATCATTTTGAGAGAGCTGTGGCAAGAATGCCGCCTGGACTGAGTGTTCGAATCTCTGCCCCAAGTCCTGCTACAACTTTGATACCGTAAGACTGAGCACCTTATATCGATTGGTTATCGATAACAGGTGAACGCCTGTTTCTCGTTGCGTTGTGGAGCGCCCGCCTGCGGATGCCAAGAAGGAACTATTCTGAGGGATCCCCAAGATCACTCCAAGGTACGGTAAATCAACGTTTCCGTATAATCTAATTATACTCTTGTATGTTCTCCTATTCTTGTCTGATGACGTCATCTTCATCATCGATTGCAGGGTTGCGTCTCTCGCGAGGTCTGTCGTGAGCTGCGGGCAAAGGGTCAGCTATGATTCGTTCTGCTAGACTTTCCACGCTCTAGGCACATTGTCCTTCTGTAAACATGTTTTTTGTACTTTTGATAAATGTCGTATCTAAAATTCCCTCTATCCTTGAATTCGCCAGAGTGGTCGAGGTGTTTACTACACGGATCCAAAATGAGAAAGGGGAAGGAGAGGGGGAGAAAAGGGGAGGGAGGCAAGGATGATCTGAATTGAGCACTGTCTCTTGTTACTGTGGATGAATAGAGCGAGAGGAGGGTAATCTATTCCTTCGCCTCAATCACCCCGAGAAGAAACCTCAATCCTCCCTCTTTCTCGGGCTACAAATCCAAGGTCGAAGAGTTTATTTCTCCACTGGTGAGGAGCGTAAGCATTTCCCCATTCTTGAACCCGACCCTACGTCATGCGCGCGCTCTTCATTTCTGTGCTACTATCGAGTCTCGTCCAGGGGCAGTGGTCAGTTCCTTTTTTTACCGTAATCAACGTTCGGACCTACATCAGTGTTCCCTATGCTGCTTTATTCACTTGTTCGTACTCATCCATCTTCCAGGGGCATGACTCAATCCTCGTACTCGTGTAGTGGATGCCCTCAGGGATTCATGCCCTTCTTCCCTCCAATGCCCCCAATGCCGCCGATGCCTCCAATGATGCCTATGATGCCAATGCCACCCATGCCTCCAATGATGCCTATGATGCCCATCATCCCTCAGCGCGTAGGCAACGGCATGGGCGGATACGTCACTTCGGGAAGGGTGCGGTTTACTTCCTACAATTACTGATATATATTTTTAACGTAAACTCGAGGAGGCATGGTAAACAATAATATCTTATTGGATGCGTACTATATTAGAGCATTTTACATCTAGAAGGAAGATTGGGCAGCGCCGATCAGGTTTTTTTCAATGTCGAAATCGATTTTTTTTCAGACAGCCAACGGTGTGAACTACGCCTCTGCTAGCTCGTATTCCAGCTCCTCATCCGGAGGAGGAGGAACACCATATCGTCCCACGACCACAACCTACACCACTGGTTTGACCAAAAATTAATCAATGATTGCAATTCGATGTAGGTTCACTGCCGTACCGTCCCTCATCGCCTTCAAACACCGTTCGTCAAGAGTCAGAGAAACGCACGAAGTTGCCGAATGGAGGAGAGGTGAATCAGATTGCCCTCACTCAATTAGGGTAATCGTCTATTCATTCTACACACTCTCGAGATCGGTAGATCGTTGATAGAGTATGGAGAATGAGGAGAGTATTTCTCTACTTCCTCGTCATACAGTGCATACGAAATAGACAGAACTCGTGAGGCGATAGAGGTGATTCATCTTTCCCCTCTCAGTTGATCACAAAGACGATGGTGGAGAAAACGCCGAATGGCCAGCGTGTCTCCTCCTTCTCCTACTCGCAGAACCCGCTCGGACCCGTGATCCCGGCTGCAGCTAGGAACATACCCGGCTCCGGGAAGCTGCCCTTCTCCGCGGTAACTTATCGATTGGTAGATCAGACGGAGATAACCACCACTCAGAAAGAGCGTCTCGAGCAATATAAACCACCACTAGCCGGTATCGAGTCTGACGGCGACATATATGTTAGAGAGGGAAGCGGAGAGGGACCCTCGCCCCTAGAAGCACCGCAGACAATCACCTTCCAATCAGCGTCCTCATCTAGTCCAGGAGTCACCTATACCTCATCATCCTCTAGTCCAGGATACTCATTCCAATCTTCATCTAGCTCATCACAACCAGTTTACGCCTCAGCCTCTCAAAGTTCCAACGCCATCTGATTATTTTTTGTGCAATTCGCATTCGATAAACCTCTGATAATGTTTGAAAAACAAGAAAAGATTGAATGAGAGAGCATTGATCTAAAGAAGGGTGTAATTGATCTGTTGAGCAGTTGATTGTTCCCCCTCTTTCTCTCTTCCTCTCATCGACTCGTGCCCTTCTCTTAGCTGAACACCCACCAACTCCCTCCATCTCTTTCTTTGCCCATTTTCATTAGTAGTTATCCGTTCTTCGATTTGCATGGCTTCACTCTATCAAATTCTCCCTCTCCTTTTTGTTTTTCCATCCAGGTGAGTCCACTCGTTTCCATGCGAATTCCCACACGCGTTGTGTTTTAATGTACATATTTTTCTTGTAGTGTATTCGCTCAGTTTGGTCGCTTCGGTCCCGGTGGATGGAGAGGTCGGGGCGGACCACCGCCATGGATGATGGGAGGAGGACCGGGGCCAGGTCCTTTCGGAGGGCGGGGAATACCGCCTCCGGGATTTGGTCACGGCCACGATATGGATTACGGGGGCGGATTTCCGGGAGGAGGTGGGGAGTTTGGCGATTATGGAGGAGGAATGGGGCCGATGGGAGGAGGAGGACCGGGACCAGGAGGTGGAGGAATCCTTGGAACACTGATCAGGGCTGGAGTGAGCACAATGGCGGCTAATGCCAATAGACAGAATCAGCAAAATGCTGCGCAGAGGGAGGAAAACTCGTTCGCGAGATTGTTGCAAAACAAATTCGACGAGAATGGAATTAAGCAAGGAGGAACGGGATCCGGTGGACTGATTGGACAGACATCATCACGGCCCAGCGAGAGCTTCTTTCCTTCCTCCTCCTCTTCCTTCGGAAGTACTTCATCCTTCGGTTCCCCTTCCTCGAGTGGGAGTTCCTCCCTCTCCAGAGATCGTGAGATCCTTCGTGACAGATCGTTGTCATCCTCTCCCTCCTCCTCATTCGACTCTTCGTCCTCCTCCTCTTCATCGTCCAAAACGCCCTCATCCTTCGCCACTGAGGGAGAGATGGCGGCATTCTCTCATTCCCCTTCATTCAACTCCAAGTCCTCCTTCCGATTGTAGATCCATCCGCACTTCCATTGTATCTGTAATTATCACATCAACTCGGATAAAAGACTACAAAAATGATTGCTCATTCGCGTTGAGGGGAGGGGAGAATTCTCTCACGAAATCGCTATCTCACGAGTCAAAAGGCGGAGAGAGGGGGGAGTTTCCTGCCTCGCGCGCCAATTCATCGCACACCCTGGAAATGCCGTAGCAGCGATAATTAATAGCATCCCCTCTGTTATGACATCGGATTATAGTCTCAGCCACTTCCTAGAATCGCTTTTTTTTCTTTCAAATATTCGCTGATTGATTTTTCCTGGGAGTAACTAGTAAGCAGCCCCGGAGGTGAGAGTGAAGTGAATCTTCTCTCCACTGGGGGAAGGCTCTCTTCATCAAGACCTAATCTGCTATCTCACTCTCTCCTCTTTCCGTCTCCTTTTCTCGTCTATGGCTTCTGATATCTTTCGCATTCCTCATCTTCTCACTGATGAGCCCTTCTTTCGTACTCTCACCATCAATTCCAATCATTGCTCCTACTTCTTCTATCGGCTCCATTCACGAATTTGTATGCATTTCATTGAGGAAAACATGCTTCGATACGATACCTTAGCATGATCTCGACTTGACTTGATGATTTCCAGTGCCGCTTCCAGTTGTGCATTCTTTCCATAGTTGGCAGAAGCCAGAGAGAGAGAGGCGGGATCTAATAGACTTCTCTCGCTATGAGGTGTCTCTCCACAAATAGTGCATATTCCTCATTTTGCTTCTCCTTGCTCAATACAATTGCGTTGGCTGTGTTGCTTGGAGCCGTCTTTTTGGACGCCTCGATTCGATCCTTCTTCTGGGAAAAGGCCATTCGAAATAGGAGAGATGTTCTCGCGCCATACTCAGATCGCATTGCCTTCTCATTCTTTCTCATTAGCGATTTTCGTTTCTCGGATTCGGAAAGGCTGAGGATGTCGAAGCTATTTTCAAGTATTCAACTTGTGCTTCAGGAAATATATCTCGCTATGGACTTTCTTTTACGTTTCCGTTTCATTTCCGTCCTTGGAGCATCGCAGTTGCTCGTACTTTGTCTAATTAGAGGGTACTTGAACGGCCCAGCCAATCCTATCTCATCTACCACTTCTCTTCGGCGAATCATCTGTCCGTGTCACCCCGAGTTACTTATTTTTCGCCGAGACCATACTAATGGAGTCGTCCATCAATCTATCCCAGTTGTTTGTAGTTGTCGTGCACTAATAGGGCCGGAGGGGGAGGGAAGGGAAGGGGGAGGGAAATACACCAGGAGGCTTCTCCCTCCAACATGATCTATTCTCTCGTTCAGAGCTTAGGAAACGGATGAATTATGACCGTCTCAGTGTTCGCTCTTTTTCCCCTCGAAGCACTGGGAGGACACGCAAAATGCGCTTTTCCTGCGTAGTTCAACTTCCCAACTCTCTGATTCATCATTCGATCATCCTCGGTACACTTGCTCTTCATCACGAGATATGCGATAATTCGTCGTTCCGAAGCTGATTCGTGCCCTTTAATCTCCCTGATCTTGCTTCAAACACGCAGATTTGAGGGGTTGGGCACCCGATGGGCCGTCCTCCGTCTCAGCTCAGTCTTCGATCTCCTCAACTCTGACGTCTTCGCTTCTTCTTCTCTCGCTCGTCGTCGCTTCTCTCGCCCTCCAGACAACCGCAGCCTTCATCATACGATCCGCCCTCCCTTTGTGAGTATTGTTTTTTCATTAATTGGTCGTATATCTGTTCATGTAATCTTATTTAGATGAAAACACAGTCGCACACATTATTCCTCATATGGAAAAATCATAAATGAGATGCTTGATATGATCTCCTCCCTCGTAATCGAATTAGCTCTGCCTCAGAGATTTCGAAGAAGCTAGAATTTGAAAACAACAGCAAAAGAAGTAACATCTCGTTCGATAGACTACTTTTTTTGGCTATGATAGCACGCGCTGTCATACGCGGAACTAGCTACGAAAAAACAACACGAAAATCTTCCCCGCATGATCAATGATTCGGTTTTTTTGGATATTCTCAGACATAACTTTATTGTCTAAATTATTATTAACAAACTACCAAACAATATCAAAGTAGTTGCAGTGGATCCCGTTGCAACGAGACGGCGGCGAGCGAGTGCTTCCATCGACTGTTCGCTGCGAAAGAAGACACGTGCAAGAATGCGGACATGAGGTTCCGCTGCGTCGACTACCACGTACGTTTTCTTGCAAGTTCTTACCTTTTTCTCTCATCTACTTTGTATTTTCGATTGAAATTGCCTAAAGGTAGGCCAATTCAGTTCCTGGACGACTGCTTCAAGCGATACGCGGGAATCTGCTCGGCGGACGTCGTCGGACTTCAGGCAGCCGTCGCCTATCGACGATCACTCGAGGACTGCGACAAGAGAATGAAGAGCAGCAGCAGAGCGGTACCCTTCTCTCTTTCTTTTCCTCCAAATCTCTCGCATGAACCAAGAGTTCAAACATCTCAAACACTACCAGGAGTGAATCCTGCCTAATTAGAGTGGGTTCGAAGTGGACTTATGAACTACCCCTGCAGTTGTCTCATGTGGACCGAGTGAAGCTGACTGCCACGGGCATATCTCGATTCGCCTCGGGCGAGAACAGTCCACAGCTGATAGCAGCTCTGGGATCACTGCAGGTGGGAAGATCAATTAAGGCCCATTCAAGGAATCTCATTTCTATGAGATGTCGTAGGAGCGAAAATATGCTGCCATCGTCAGTATCAATGGTCTATTCTAGACGCAGTGCACAATCTCCAAGTATTCAAACTGCTCGAATACCCACGTGGACCAAGCACTCGAGGTCTGCGAGAGCAATATGAAGGGAACTTCGAAGAAGAGCGACTACATCGACTTCGATAGACACAAATTATTGAGGTGAGAGAAACCCTGGGGACCCGGAAGTGAAACTTCGTCTGGCTTTTCGATATTAGTCGGCACTTAGGAGGCTTCAACTGCAGGATAAAACTGGACACTGCGAAGAAACTTCTCGGGTATCCGGAGACGAATAAAGAGCGCGAGTGTCTGACCGTGAGATCAACTCTGACGGAGATCTACCAAATACACCATCGATATTGCTTCCATGTGAGTGTTTCTTTCTCTATTTTAGACCGTAGATACCAGAGTTTGTCAGGTGATTCTCACTCGTTGTCTGTGCGAGCGGCAACTGTTCGAGAGATATTGCGGCATTCGGTGCGAATCTCTGGAAGCGAGCAGTCCCGATGAGGACACGCTTGCGTGGGACCAATTCAAGGTGAGCAAAACACGCAAAACGAAAACAAACAATCGCTTTCGCAGGGAGTGCTAACTCGCAGCTCACAAATTGCTCAAATGCGCGCTCCTTCCCTCCTCCATTCAATCCTCATCTCAGTTATAAGCTATTATCTGTACTTTCGCTAGGTTCTCTAGACCAGGTATCGAATTTATGTGAAGTTTTCAATTTCATTCTATTTTTTATGCAACGAAATTTCATGAAATGTTAGTGATCAATGGAATTGCATCAAGCTGTACAAAGTTAGGAAGTTCCATCGAATGATTATGCGATAAAATACTGCGTATGGATGCATGGTATTGATGCGATAATAATTTCTATTGGTTGTGACGTCATTTGTGTTGTCGCTGCTTCTGGTCTAGGACGTCGCTCATGCTGGCGAGTCTTCGAGCAGAGAGAGGCGAGAGATCCTTGATGTCCAATAGCGACGTTGTCCTGCGTGTGTGCATGTGTTTGTTTTGCTCACTTCGAAGCCTCGATCGGAATATCCTAGTGTTTACTCACATTCTGGCCCGATTCGCGTGCCGTGCCTCCATTTCCTCTTCGTTCAGCGTTCGCAAGGAGCGTGAGTCGTAGAGGGAGGGAACCTCCACGCAGAAGATGCCTGATTAAACCCATATTTAGCTGCTGTTCCGGGGTAAACAGTGATAATTCGATCATGAATTACTGTTTGGACTGCTGGAGATTGAGGCAGTCTCTCCGTGTTCGACGATCGACAGTCTGCTGGAGTCCCTGACAACATTGGACTCATTAAAAGCTTGCAAAAAAGCATTGTTCAAAAATGTTATGCGAACAATCATTGGACACATCCTGCTCATCAGTAAAGAAGAAGGCGTCAACGTACTACACCAAACAACAAATTTCAACATTCTCATTTTGCTCTACGCATGGTGTTGTCTATCTAAATCGCTTGATTGCTTGTTGTTTTCCTCACTTGCTCTTTTCATTTCCTAGCAGATCATCGATTGCCTTGAAGCACACTCTTCTCTTCAGTATGGGCTTTCTCGTTGGTTCCACTTCTATCATACGGCCAACGTCGACTCTGAATTGTAGCTTGATATTAGTGTATTTCATAGGACACGTGAATAGTTGATGTAAACACACGTCAAGAAACTGCTTTGAGGCTAAAAATGTGATCGTTTCAATCTCACTTTGACCCGACGGCGGATCCCATCAGTCTGTGCATTGCACCTCCCAGTTCTTTAGCATGTTCGTTGTACTTTGGAGTCACACTCAGCTCTGCTTCTTCCAATATCGGACAGTGATCGTGAACTTCGATGATAGAACGCGAAATCTGAAGCGAGAGGGTTAAACGACAGAGAAAGAAGCGAAAGAAGCACTCTAGCGGACCCTATCTTCTTTTTACACTATTCCCGTCCCTAGACACACGGTTATCTTTCGAGCGAGAGGCCAAGTCATCGACTGCTTCCGTGGCGCAATCGGCAGCGCGTTCGGCTGTTAACCGAAAGGTCGGTGGTTCGAACCCACCCGGGAGCGTAACTTTTGCATCGATTTTGTATGACTTTCCTGGTACTTTCGAACTCCTTTTTTTTACTCTCAAAGAATTTGAATGAAGTTTTGTACAAATTTATACCGAGAATAAAAATATACAAGCATTGCAATCCTAACTCACGAAGTTGTTTCTGTCGATGATGTGGTTCAACTCGAGGTCATCATCATCTTCTCCAAGCGGATTTGCCAGAATCTCCGCCACCTGATGTTCTGCATCTCCTTCATCTCAATTGATTGAAACCTTGAGCCAAGCGAGAAACATCAGAATCTCAGGTCCATTAATCAGACCAAAATTATAGTTGAGCCTCCAAATCGCCGGATCTTTCTGCAAAATGCGATTTACCGAATAAAAATACTTCACTATTAATACCGTAAATATGAAAAGTTTTCCTATGATCGCAACGATGCAATGGAGTCGCACTGCCACAGAGACGATCTGAAGAGCGACTTCATGATTGAAAGAAACATAGTGCATACCTGAGGGTATGCGAGTGGAATTGGCACGCAGTCGTAGTTGTAGACTATTTCCAACTTTTTTCGAAACTCCTTCACCTCCTTAATTCGAGTGCTCAATATTTTGCAGAATCCGTTGACTGACCGTCATCAAATTAACATACGTGGGTTCTGAAGCGATGTTGCCATCCTGCCTTAACTTGGACAGCAGAGTGGCGATCCAACAAAAAGGAATTGAGAACACGTTATACGGATTGAACTTGTTGTCGAGTATTTTCATTTCGTCCTCCTTCAGCATCTCTTTAAATTGGGAATGTGAAACTAGGATATCGATACTATAATTTTTCTAAGTATTCATTCAATGGTGTAAATTTACCTGCTTCGATCAAGCTTTCTATAGTTGGAAATCTCTTACGAACGCTAATGCTCACATCACGATAGACAAGGATCTGAATCGTCTATCATCCACACTATTTTCGTCATAATTTCACCTGAGCGAGAATCGCTTGTCTCATAATTGTTTGCCTGGCTAGTTGAGCGATCCGATCGGATCCTTTGATAAACGCGTTGACCGTCAGAGCGAGACTAAAGAAATGCATAATTGAAACAGAATCCTCGATAATAATCTCACTTCTCTGCATAGGCGAGGTTGTTGAAGATATATTGCCACCTCTCGAATGCCTTGGCAGAAAAGAAAGAGAGCAACATCACTAGAGGCATCGAGTAGTCACTTGCAAAATTTCGACTAAGCGAAACGATGACAGACTCATTCAGAATTGTTGTCTTCCCATTTGGTGCGTTTTCCTTGGAATAGTTCAGCCACTTCTCAGCATAAATTTCGTTATTCCTGAGCGACTATGATCTGTGAATGGACGTTAACATAGTTTCTTACAAGTAATGACAGGCCAAGAGTATTCCGAGGATGATATAGAAGACGATCAGCCACCCGAATAGCTCCGGAAGTACACTCTAAAAGTGATAATACATTTCCCACATTATCCTTCCTCCTACCTTCCATATCGATCCTCTCCACCTCATCAGAATTCTCACGGATGAGATCGACGTAGCGCTGGCGACATCCCGGTTGTAGTTCACGGTCATCTCCTCCCTCTCTCTCTTCCCCCTTAACACACTTCTGATTCGGGTGTCGACGAAAGAGAGAATGAGCAGGAATGAATCAGCCAATGGCAATCTGCACGAACGGACTGTGAGGAAGGGAGAGGCGAGATATCAACTGAGATATCATCAGTGGCCGCTCCTTCCCCTCCCTTCGCTCTGTCAAATGGAGAGAAAGCAGTCACTAAACATCGTCGAAATGGTCTATGAATCCGTCCTCCGGCTGATTCACTCCCCCCTCCTAAATGGCAGAGAAAAAAACACATACGAGAGGAATATTAGCATCGGGAACTTTTCATCTGATCATGTGCGAATCACGATGAAGCAAATAGGCGGAAGCATTTTTTCCTTCTCTGACGTGTTGATCAACGCTATTCTCGATCTTCTGATTCGTACTCTTTATTCGCGCTGGAGGGCGATTGGAATACACGTATCTCAATTCATAATGGAAGCTACCGGGGAGGAGAGGGAAAGAACAAGCAGAGCTGAGAGATGAACACTGTGAGTATCGATTAGATGAGGAGTGGTAGATCGCTGATCTACTCCTTCTTTCTGGTGTAGATCACTCGGGTGTGCTCCAGATATCCACTCTTGGGATGGGTCGCCGTTCTCATCTCCAGAATCTGCAATCAATTCTCCCGATTAGCGTCACTAATGCATTCTTCCGCCTCGATTGGGGAAGAGCAAGCCAAGGATCATTGACCCCTGGTGCTTCCTCCTTTCCCCTTTCTTCGCTGCCCTTTCCCCTCTCCCTAACCTGCTCCATGAAGCGGTCGTCATGACGAATGAATGTTCGGCGCAGCTGAAATTATTTGAATTGGCAATGAACATAGTGTAATAAGTTTCAATTAGCTAAACACTAAGTTAATTTAGGCAGTAATAATGTGTAAGTCTACTCACATCTTCGACGGGAAGATCGCGTGAGAATGAGATCCTTCCGATGTCCTTCAGAGTAAGCACCAGCTTATTCGGCTCAACAGTTCCGACTTCATATGTGGTGAAACCTGCAGAAAAGAGTGTCAATCGACGCTGAATCATCCCTAAAGAGGAAGGAGAAAGATGCAAAATGCTGCTCTGGCTCATAATTGTTTTCACTGCTCATTCACCGTTGTTTCCCGCAGTCATAAGAGTGGCATTCCCCGTAGCGTCGACTGTGAGGAATCCCCACTCGTCGTGGAAGTGATCTTTGGTCGAGTGAGACCACGCACGCGCCCTGCAATCGATTGACTACTGTAGGATAGCAAACGATCGATTCGATGGGAAGCTATCGATCCGCTCAAGGTCTTTACTGCTTTTCGTCTCAGTTTGTCGAAGTAGAACGGGAATGGCAAGGTTATCAAACACTATCTATCCCCCTCTCTCTCCATCTCTCTTGCGTGTGTAAGGAAGTGGGGATTGGCAGAAAGTGAGAGTTGGACTCACGAGAAGTTGAGGAATTGGAGGGAGGCAGAGCGGGCTGAGGGAGCCTCCAGAATGTACAACTCCTCCCCGAAGGTCATCGTGGGCACGGTCGGCCAGAAAATCTGCAACCACAACCTTCTTCGGAATACTTTCGTCAACATTATCGCCTCGATGGGGATCACTTCCTATCTGCATTAGCTTGTTTAGATCCGATAGATAGCATAGGAAGTGTAAATGAATCGATCAAAGGTAGCTTCATCCGGTGCACCAACCAGTTACGGATCAACCCCGTTGCCGCGGTGAGCGAAACACTTTATGACACATCGATCCGAACAAGCAATGAATGCACCTCAACCACTCTTAGTTCGTGTTCGCAAATTGGATCCTCTTGATCCACAAAGTGGAAGAAACTCAATGACACGCGCATGTCTCGGTTCTAGTCACGGAGAAAATGTCAAAATGATATCATTATTCTAATGAAATATTTACATTTGGAATTTTGGGAATATCATGTCGTAAACATCTCAACATGAGCAGGAATCGAACCTTTCCGGAGAATTCGGATCTCCACTTGCCGGCCATCCATCCTATCTGGGCATTGTTGCCGCGCAGCTCGGCTGCGACTGCTGCAGCAGCAGTCAGAACGAGCAGCAGCTGCATCCGACTCGTACCTGACTATGAAGGAATGACCGGTTAGCAAGCACAGGGATGCTCCCCCCTGTACGGTCTCTTTCCATCCCTCCCCCTCTCCGCCCTCCCCTCGTTCCCTCTAAGATCCTCTCGTCCCAAACTGGAAAGAGTGGAGGTGGAGAGAGAGAATAAAAGAAATAGGAGTGCTTACACTAGATAGACGCATTTGGCAGGAGAAGGCGCCCATAACCCATCCATTCCATGGCAGTCTTACCGAGGAGGAACAGGAGAAAGGCAGCACAACTTTTTGGACCAATTATGTGCAGTGATTCAAAAATTTGTAAGTGCATTACGCGATGAACTGAGATACGAATGAAGTTGTAGCTCTTTCATCAATTGCACAATAAATGTGATGAATAAACAGATCACCAAAGAAGACTCCCCTACTTTTTCTTTCATGTATTGCCCTTTTACTGATGTGTTTCGACTCACTCGATTGTACTTAAAGATTTGATTCTATATTTAGAGTAAAATGTAGTCGATCATTCCATTCCTTGTTAGTCGTCGCGAGCGGTCCCTCTCCCTTTTCTCTCTGATTTGGATTGGTTTCCCCTAATACCCCTCGCTTCCGCCTTCGACTCATCAAGAAAAGAGAATCCCCATCCAAGCCGGAGTGGTCACCGTGTGATGGGTATGACCTACTAAGATGTTTGGTCCTTCAGAATCTAGACTCGATCATCTCGTTGAAAGATTGATCATCGAGTCTGGCGGATTCGAACAGAGAAGATACTAGAACACGCAAGGCTTCGTTTACGACCTATAGTGAGATTCTATCTATGCAATGCAATCCAACATCCTCTCGCAAGCACACCGCAAATGACCATCTTGAAATGAGAAGAACGACCTTTTCTGACCCCACATCTTGATCTGCGCCCAGAAAGCGATAACAGATAAATATTGTATTGTATTGTAGTCGATTCGAAGTAATTGCTTACGAATTTCTTCAATATTGACTGCTCTCATAAATGTGCCAAATACTCTCTTAGAGCCAATACTCTCATAGAGGGTGAGGGGGTCCGAGGAAATGTCGTCACTATCCAATACATGACTTATTCCAGTGCGGAAGCACTGAAATATCAACTTCGAAAATGGCTTCTGATTGAAGTGAAAGTTGCGAGGCTGAAGTAGATCGAAACGCCTGGGGGCCGCTACTCTCTATAGTTGTGCTGTTTGGGATAGCGGAAGAAGCCAGGTAGGAATCGTGCTCTCCTGACGTGATATTAATTACTCCGTCCGAATCTCCACATCCCTCGTCGCTGTCGTCATCGAGTCCACGTGAGTGTCTGCTCTTCTCTCTCTTACTCCACTCATCCTCACCGATTGTACACTTTCCCCTCTTTAGTCCTCTCTCATTAGTCGAGGTACTCCTGATTCTCCTTGACGGCCCACTAATAGATGGGAAGTATCAGAAGTATTACTCACAAAGAGCCCCGACAGACTCCCCTGCCAACACTTCCTTCTCCCGAGTTCCACTGCCTCAGACTACTGTGTGCTCTTGTTTGACACGTTTACTTCAACGTCGAATATCTTTACTTGGACACCTACGATCCCGTGTTTATGAGTCTCGTCTCACAAATATTGGCAAGAGATTCATTAAGTGCTAACCACCTATTGTCTTCCTATTGTGCAGCCCCTCCCATTCTAACCTAATCTCGCTACATTCCGTTCTTTCTCTCTGGGTCAATTTGTGGAGAGGGCGTTTACTCCTCTAGACGAAGCGAGTGTCAAACAGTTTGCGTACTCTTGATCCGATCTCCCTCTCTATCTACTCTACTCTCTCCCTCTCCTCCCCCATCTCGACCTTGGTAAATGATGAATTTCTATTGAGTACTTTTGATTCAGGTGTTCGTTTACTTCAGCTCCCCCATTGACTCAAGACGAGAGTTTAGTACTCCTCTCGCCTCTTGCATCGCCCGTACAATCGCAAAGGGCGTATACTTGGTTCAGTTGTTCAAACACTTTAGTCTTCCCTCCGCCGCTCACTCCTTAACCGTTCGCTCTTTTTTTGCTATTTCATTCATGCACGAGGGTCCCTCTCGTAGTGTCAACAGAGGAGAAGCGAGCGTGGATCCACGACCATTCTAACTCATTTTTTGGCATTCGTAGACTAGTGCAATCGGATTATGGAGTGGAGTCGACAGGGAGGAGGAAGGGCCAAATGGCCGGGCTATACGAGCACGAACGTCCAAACCCCGGTTCGGCCGATCAATTTCGCCAGATCACTCCGATAACCCCCTCCTCGCGTCCTTTTCTGAGTGAGATAAGAAGCGCAGCACAAGTGTCAGCATACTTTGCATGTCCACTCGTCATCCACAGTCAGAGGACTCTTATCAGCTGGGATACTCTAGAGCGAAAGAGTTGAAGAGTAGTATGCCATTCAGCGCCCCGATCTTCCCATCTCTTAGCTGTCTCTCTCTCCTTTACCGTAGTAGAGGGGAGAGTCATGCACCATCTCATATGCGAGAGTGAGTCAGTGGCGCCTTCTACTACTGTTTCCTTCCTCTCCTCCTCGACTCATCAGAGGAGAAGGAGGAGAAAGGCTAGATCCATGTGTTCACTCCAAGTTCACGTAACTGATTTGAGAGTCGCAGGCATTACACTTGTGCATACTCCTTCTCTCCCTCGCTTTCTCTCCCCAGTCGTTTTCTGGCTTGGATCTTGCCGAATTTCTCATCGATCACTTTGATCATTCGTTGTTCCTCCCACTCCCTCCCTCCTCCGCCCTTCTCATGATCCCTCTGAGTGTTGCAACTGTCTCAGTTCCGACCAACACACGAGTCCTCAGTGTGGTTTGCCATCCTCTTCCCTCTCTCTCTCTCTTCTCGGGTTTCTCTCTGTTTCACCCTCACTCTCATCCATTTTCCCACTCAAGTCAAGCTCATTATTCGTTGTGCTCGAGGGGAGTCAGGTGTGAGTGTCATTCCTAATCAGACCCGCTCTTCCCCTTTCCGACTCGTGTGCCATCCTCCCGCCTACATCACTGAAGGGGTTCAGGGGGGGGGGGGGAATAAGATGAAATCCAGACACTCCCACTCGCGAAATATCTCTGATTTCTGCATGTTTCATCGCGCAAGCTGTATGAATACCAATTGATTAGCGTTATCGCAAAATCGGATGACCACAAACCACGCGTTCACGATCATTTCAAATTTCAAACAGTTCCGGTCCCCCAAAAGCTACCGTAACTAGACGGAAATCCATTGAGCGCAGTGAGAGTCAATGAAAGCGGTGAACTTTGCTTTGTTCCACCGTCTGACTCACTCCGCCCTTTTCTTACCGTAATCTACCCTCGCCTTTTCTCCTACTTTCTCCCCATATAATTGCGGATTTAGTAATTCCATAGAAATGTTTGAAGCTGCGATCACTGGTTCTTCTCCTACTCCTCCCTCACTTCCCTCATCGTAGACGACCTTCACTCTTGTCATCAGTCCCGTTCAGTGTATAGATGAAGACACTGCACTCGACGCGCCTCTTGAAACATAAATTACGACGATGGAAGGCGAAGGAGGGGGAGGGGAACGAAAGAGTATAGGAAGAATGGGGGACAGAAAGAGGACGACGAGAGGCTTAAGGTGACTGCCGGGCGTAAGACCACGAACAGCTTAGGACTGAATAGTGAGGGGAGGATCACTCATTTGTCCTTCCTCGTAGCTGACGACGTCCGTCAAAGGACTCAATCTCTCGGTCCATCTCTCTCTCTCTCTCACACAGATCCATTGCCCGTTTCTCGTCTCCCTCCATGCCCAATTGTTCCGTTCTCTCCTCGAAATTCCCTCGAGAATTGCGACATGCGTACGCTAGAGAGGGCACAAACTCGCTCCGTCCGTCTTCGCCTTCTTCTTCTTCTTTTTTCTTCTTCTGCTCTCCGAGTGGGGGTGCCACGACCTTCCGGCGACACAATTACGAAGGACTACTAGCAGGGGGCGAGCCCCCGAGACCAGTCTCGTCGTCTCTATCCTCTCCTCTCCTCTTCTGACTCCCGTTCATCATTCAGTCCGGAGATTAGACCCACGCCGCCCAATTACTTCGCGGCCTACTCCGTTTTTTTGCACAAGTTATCGATTATTTGGGAACATTTTGAAACGATTTTTGAAACATTGCGTGGAGTGGCAGACAGTGCACAGTTGTATGTGTGTTCCACGTGATTTCTCCACCACTGATCCATCCATTCACGTTCGCTACTACTCCTCTTTCCTCCTCGTCGACTCTCCTATCTCTCTCTTTTACGATCGGGAATCCCATTGAACCGAATGGCGGATTCGCAACCGATCTCTAGAGCGCACTCCGCACACAGATTATCTCGATATCATGAGCGATTCACGCCTTTTCGAGTAGATGTCCTTTGATTTTGAGGTTGACGAACCAATAGTTCGTCATACTAAAAGTCCTCTATGAAGTCAGCATTTCCTCCAATTATCTAGGCTCCCCCGACACTCGCCTACCGTAATCCCAATTTGGGGGCAGCTACCGTAATCCGCGTGCCCTTGTCCGTTGTAGTTGCTCTCTTCCTCTCTCGTCGCTGTCGCCCATCTACTCACTTCTCCTCTACGTTTTCTATTCATAGACCTGCACACATACACGCACTTTTGCCCCCTGAGAGAAGGAGGGAAGAACGCCTATAGCACGCCGACTTCTCTCAAGAGTCATCCAGTCCTTCGCCCCTCAAGGAGATTACGAACTCGGCCTCTACCCTAGTCACTAAGAGCATCTCAACCAGTTGTTTCTTTCCCCTTCTGAAGAGTATCCATGAGTACGAACCTCCCCCTTTGTGGGCTCCCCTTCACCCTCTTTTTTCGTGCTCTTCCCGTAAATTTGGTGCGCTCCTCCCAGCCTCTCCCCCCTTATACTGCTTTCCTCCGTCTATCATCAATGGAACGTTAGTGCAGTCTCTTTTAGGGCGGGTAAGAGTAGATCGAATTGAGTTGCACATCCGTTGTCGTCCTTCCATTCCTTCGTCCTATCATTGCTTCCTCGACCTATAGTGTCCCTTCTCCTCCTCTTTCCAGACATTTCTCAGCAGTCTTCCTCCATCCATCTATAATCTCTCTCTATAATCATCCCTTGTTCTCTTCTCCTTTCGCCCCACTCACTCGTAGCTTTATCTTCGCTCCCAAATCTCTTCTTTTCTATCACATGTTCGCATTCTTCTTTCTCATCTTCGCCATCTGATTTGTTCCATTTGCCCACTAGATGTCGTTTCAATTAGTATCATGCTGAGATTCGGTCTCCTTCTCATCAGATGCTCCTTGTCCCCCCCTTCACCTCGCTAATCACGACGTCTAAATCCACGCGTGCATAAGTCATACGAGGTGTTAGGTTGCATTGTCATCCTCTCCTTCCTCTCTCTCTCTCCAATTCGAACACTCTAAAAAAGGCCTTAAGCGTGCTGCCCCTGCCCTCCCCACTACTGTTTGCTCTTGCATTACGCTGAGACATTCGTCAAATTCGAGGTTGGAGTCCTCTTCCCGGCCATATCTGAGATGCTCTCGTGTTCCATTTCCATTCCCAGTCACGGAAGGTTTCGAAGGAAGAGGGAGAGAGACGGACGAGTGAGTGAGAGATAGTAGGATGCTCTCATCTGAAGGACAACTTCTCCTAGTGACGACTTCTTTTTATGATCTATTCAGACTAATTGTCTCCTTCCCTCTCCCTCTCTTCCTCCTTCCTAGACTCTTCTCTTATCAGCCTTTGATCTACTTGACCTCTTCTTGATCTACTTCGCAAACGTTCCTTCATTGACATCAATACGGTCTGTGTCTCTCTTCACTCTTCCTCTTTCCCTCCTTTCGAGTCTTGTGGTTCTCACTCGAATTTCCTGCTCGCAGAAGAAAGAAAGGGAAGGGTTCTCGTCTATTTCGATGAGGGTCTCGTAAGGGATGAACAGAGGCAGGAATGTCTTCCATTCATTCCAAAGGACTCGTCGAGAGCAGTGGAGAGAGAGGGAGGAGGGGATTTCATGCATCCACAAAAAGAGTGACAGTTGTGGCAGATTGGTTACACTCACTCAGTAGTACTGCAGAAGAAGTTGGATAGGAGAGAGTTGCGAGTCCCTTCAATTGTAGCTCATGCCTTGCTCTATCTCACTCGTACAAACGTAAGATTGTCTGATCTACTTGATCCATCAACTACCCTACTACGGTAGTGACTCTCCATTCTCTCGATTCTCCATTACTGCAGTTCTCTCTATCAGTAGCGACGACATTCGCGGGGGTGCGGAGGGGGGATTGACTCATTCTACGATCGAGAATCCTCCCCTCCTTGTCGTCTTCTCCTTCCCTCTCCTTCTCTCTACTTGTATCACACCACTCACACTACCGTATACGTCGTAGTGGGTACACACCCCAGATTGACGTTTGATCTATGCCCGGATAAGTTGTAGTCGTAGTACAATGCTGCGTAGTAGTACAGGAGATGGCGACAATCTCAACCTCGTTTTTCCTTCGGTTAATCCCATGGATTCACGTATCACTCACTGACTCCGTCCCCTTCTGATTGCACTACTCTCCCGTATCTCTAAACCGTTTCCGCCCCCGTGTGCCCTCTCGTTGCAACCACGTCTCTCCCTCTCTCGAGTATTCTGAGAAGCTCCCCGCTCGTTCCCCTTTCCACTCCCTTCAATTGTATCTCTCCCATCGAGAGCACCGTTCGACATAACAAATCTGCGCATGGGAGTAAGTGAATGGACACACCCAGTGGCCGCTCCTCCCTCTAAGGGGGTTCATGCCCTTCGTTGTCTTATCTCCTCCGCTCCATCACTATTCTCTGCTCCTCCTCCTTCTCTTTCTCCTCTTCGATCGCGGAGAAGCTCCCGAGAGAGAAGCGAAGAGTGATGAGAATAGAACCCTTCCCGAGCATGTTCCTCTTCCCCTTCCACACGTCTACAACTGACTGATTGAGAGGCCTAAGAAAGGGATGAGAAGGAAGGCGATCAGTTACGCCATTCCTCCTCTCGTGAGAACGGGAATGCATGTGTGTACAAGAAGTGCATAAAAAGGGCCTTGAACTCGCGCTTGTTTCTTTCTCCCCACTCTCAAACCATATACCGCCTCCCCCATCTCTCTCTCCCTCACATCCACACCCGTTCGCTCTCTATCGTCGCAGCTCCTCTCTAGCGCGATCTCAGCAGACAAACTCCTCTCTCTCTCCCTCTCTCTCATCTCTTCCTAATCCACGACTTCGCCCTTTGTTTTTCAGTTCTCTCTTTGCCACTCAGCTTATGGAGTACAAATGAGCGTGAACGGCAGGAGTGATCAAGCTATTACGTCGTCTCCCCCTCCCCCTCCTCTCCTCTCCTCCCTCGCCCCTCTCTCTCGCTCCTCCACACTGTGCTCTGCCCCTCATCTCGCCCCTACCCTATCTCTACCCTTTCCTTTCACTCCCAGGATTGAATTCGAGCATGACAAATCGCATTTCACACATTTCTCGAACGATTTGTGTACTATCGAACATGTTGACTGGGGGAGTGGGACGAGTGAGAGAGAGGAGCTGGTACTTCTCCTCTTTTCTCGTGAATCATACCGTATCATTTACTCATTAAGATCATTTACTCGCGGCACTTCTGATGTTTCCCTTCACTGTCTACTGATTATTCATCCGTACCAATCCCGTGTCTGCTCAGTCCTCCATTCGTCGTCTCATTGTCTCGCGAGAAGACTACCGTTGGTCTTCCTATGCCATCTCTCTGAACGCTCCTTCTGACGACACTTCCACCATAGGTACCGATGCCGAGCGAGAGTGTGAGTTCCATTTCACCCCTATCTCCTCTGACCTTTGACCATGCAGGATTTCTCTATTCGTTCCACTCTAATACGTTCATGGAAGAAAACTCTGATCAGGTACGCGCTCCTGCATCATAATGAGCATTCGGAGGGAGAGAGTACCTTGCAGGGATACCGTCACCCCACTCAGTCGACTTCAAACAATGCAGTAGACGAGTCAACGGCCTCCACGAGTCGTTAGTCTCTGGTCTATTTCATCATGAGTAGATTGATCACTCAGGTGACCACCCTATGACTTCCACTTCCTCTCTTCATCCCATCGAATCTTCCGCTTTTCGCTTCCCCTCAATTTCCTCGCCGCATGTCATCAACCAACACGCTGAGTTTCTCAAGGTAAAGAGATTGCAATTAATATCATGTTGAATACAAATATTTTTGCAAATATTGAAAAGAACAGATTTTGCAGTCCCTCCGATTGCCTCCTCCTCCTCCGCCTCCTCCTCCGCAACAACATTCCATCCAACAGTCTTTCGCCAGTGCGTTGTGATCTGAAATCGCTGAAGTTATTACTAAAAATCAATAAAGTTATAAGAAGCATATAATTGTACACTTCAGTCCCCGATCGTCCGCCTTCTGCGGACGCGGATGGATCCGCGCGCGTCATCGATCTGCTCGAGTGGCGCGGCACTCGCGTACTCGTACGCATCGCTCCCGCCAGTTCGCAGTACGTGCCGGGCGTCATTCGAGACGTCCAGAACCGCACGGATGTCCTCATACGAGTGAGCAGCTCTCACGCATCATACTATTCTTGCTACTCTCTATTATCCACATTGAAGCACGAGTATTATTATTACAATGATTTATTTTTGTTGTATTGTTTTTTTCCAATGTTGGGGTCGGAAATTTCCTAATGACCTCAAGATGGTAGCTTATCCTTGGAACATCCTAGGAGCACAACAGGGTTAGCTTGCTAAGCTTGTTCGTCAGTTGACAACCGTAAAATTATTTGAGATGTTTACTTTGGCATCTTTTATATTCACGACTTTCTAGATGGACCGGGGGACGGAGCGACGGATCGACGACGTGCTAGCAGATGAGAAGAGTGCGGAGATCGTCGCAGACCAAGTGCCCAGTCCCAATGAAGTAACAAAGTCTTTTTGCATTCTCCTACTACATTTATTATTATCACATCATTTCTCATGTCAGCTAACAAAATTGCGTTGCTGCAGTACAATTTCAACTCCGACTGCAGATCAAGTCGTCCTCGATGGTGCTCGTCCGAGTGCAGGCAGGTCTCGATTCCTTCGGAAGGGCGGAACTCGTCTCGATTAACGCTGCGACTTTCTCTTACAAGGTTAGTCAAGACAGAGGCCGGAGATTAGATTGAACTCTTCGAGGTTCGTCGCATCGACACAATCCGGGCAGAGATCGAGACGAAGTCGAGGGCGAGCATCCGATTGCTGCGCGCCCCTTGGTTCGCAGAGGTCGAAGCGAGAACGTGAGCTGATTATACTCTAGCCTCGAAGACGACGACGTGTGTATACACACATTGCAATAGGATAGGCATCAGCGGTGATTGGCTTATTTGCAGTGAGGAGGAGCAGCAACCCGTTGCAGTCCAACCACCAGTCCCATCGTTGACAGATGTCGTGACAGCCATTGGTATGACTAAGATCTTTATTCTAGTAAATTATCCTCTTCAGCGAGTCAACGTCTACCGGCCGACCAACTCCAGATCCTGCTGTCCCTTCGCAACCAACAACTGCAACAGCATCTCGCCGCCCAAGGGAGAAGGCATCTGTCCGAGTTCGTGAAAAAAACTCTAGTGCCATCCATCAAGGCTGTGGGAGAATTTGTGATAGAAGGCCACGATTGATCTCTTTCTTCTAACAATAAATACAGATGACCTTTTACACAAAAAAAATTGTGATGCAAAAATTTTAAAAAATCGCCTCTAGTAAAAAAATCGCTCTCATGTGAATCCTCCTTATTCCAGGGGCGAGGGAGGTTCGAAGAAGAGCAGTGCTGGATTGAGTATGGATGAGGAGGAGGAATCGAGGGAGGAGCAGCCAGTGAGTCAACCCGAGTACAATTAGATCACGCTAATCGTTCGAGTGAGAGAGATGAAACGATTACCGTTCGCACGTATCCAGAGATCGGCCAAAGTGTGAACGATTGTATGAAATACGTGGAAAAAGTGCGCAATTCTGCAGTGTTAGAGGTACGAGACCAAGAAACCTTCGGGGATTCACATGATCAGGATGTATCCAATTATCATTAGCCTGATTATCATCCCGTATGCGCCTGATTGGCGTGAAAAGTGCGTACATAGTGCCAGTTCGTTATGCCCATGCTGATTCCTCTCCATTGAGACTTCGTACGAAGTTCTCGGCCCCTCATCATCTTCCGCTCCCTGCTCCTCTTCATCGCTCCAATTGATTGGATTACCCTCTAGAGACGCGTGAGTTCCCCTCCCTTCTTCCCCGCCTCCTCCTCCATTCGAAAACTCTCGAGATTACGCAAAAAGGGACACGAAGAAGCTGTTATTTCTTGAATTACGAAGCCCTTTTCACTCATGTTAATTGGTCCCGAGACGGTGCGCTGATTTCCGCATGAGTACGACTGAGAGCAAGATCTCATCAAAATCATAGTCGAATTTGATGACAAGAAGATGCTAATGAGATCGTACGGTAGTCAATGTCATTCCAGCTCGGGTCTTCGTCTTCCTCCTTCTGTAGGCAGTCGAGCACTGCTCTTTCCCTCCTCCGGGATGGCCGATCTTCAGAATCTCGACGACGACTCCACGTCGACGCCCTTCCCTGCGAGTGCTGCTCAGGTAGATCAGAGTTAGGAGGAACTGACGTCATCTGGTCCTCAGCGATATCGGAAGGGCGAGATCGTGACGACTCCTGGAGGGATTCGGAAGAAGTACAATGGGAAGCAGTGGCGACGATTGTGTAGCAAGGAAGGATGCAATAAGGTGAGAGAATCGCCCACTGTTTCATTGAATCGGATCAGCGATTTCGTCGTTCTACTGGTATTGCGTACTCGCCTCTTTGCTCTCTTCCCTTCTTGTATCATTCAATCATTCTTCCCTCTACAATCTCTCCCCCCCCCCCTCTCTCCATTCCTTCGCTCTGCTTCTGATTGGAGGCTAAATGTCAAACTGTCCCATTCATTCCGCTGCTTCTGGTCTGTTGTTTCTATTAGCCATGCTGAGATACCATTTCTCTTCTCACCTCGACATTCTTCCTCTTCCTCT
This sequence comes from Pristionchus mayeri, assembly GCA_036245805.1. NCBI lineage: Eukaryota > Metazoa > Nematoda > Chromadorea > Rhabditida > Neodiplogasteridae > Pristionchus > Pristionchus mayeri. The sequence goes on along the minus strand of BTRK01000006.1, from coordinate 36,724,652 downwards.
CTCCTCCCTGCTTCTTTTCTATTTTTTCTCACTCACATTGTGCGAAACAGGCTCGATTTCTCGCAATTCAGTAGTCGTAATCTCGGAGTGACTCGTTCACTTTCCACGCTCCTCTCAATTGTATTTGCACAGCGCTCTCCGATTCACTCCCATTTTTCATATACATGCGCACACTAAGTTATTAGCACCCCTTACTGGGCAATATTGCTCCGCACCAGCAAAGAACATCGCAACATTTCCAATAAGCGCGCACTCGTTGAGGAATCGCAACGTCGTGGATTCTGCTCTCGGCATCTCTCGTTGAAGAGCAAGCCCGGCCAGCACGACAGCACGTCGTCTGCCTCGCCCTCCACAGGTGCACAGTACAACCAGGGATCTGCCGATTATGCGCGTCACTCCAGGTTTTGCGCATTCTATGGAATGGACTCCCTCGACGAAGGACGAGACTGACGACCGTCGAGAAGACGCCGAAATGTCTCAGCAGCCTTCGGCCGCCTCTAATATGCAATCGCGGACAGGTGCGACCTTTCTGCTACAGTATTCATCGTTCCTCTCTAAGCCGTGATTCACTTCGTCTCTCTCTGATTCAAGAAGGACGAGAAGAGAGAGAATGGTTCTTGTAGGCGGGGCGTCGACTTCCTCTCTCTTCCGGGATGTCCCTCAATCGGCGCCTGCCGGATTCAATCCGATGACCTCGTCGTCGATGCTTCAGCAGTCGAAGATGACGTCCCTTCCGAGCAGACATCTTTCCATGGATGGTCAGACTCCCGCTGCCTCCTCCTCCTCCGCGCAACTCGAATCATTCAACATGAATGCCGTGAGTTGTTCAATCCTTAACCGCTCTGAACTCTGATCTTTCAGCTCCTCCAGCAGCAGATTCTGCAGCTGCAGCAACACCAGCAGCAACAACAACAACAGCAGCAGGTAGTCTTTACAAAAGCCCTTTCAACGCAATGATTGTTGCAGCTCTCACGGCCCACGCCCATCAACCCGTTCCTCCCGCTGATGCAGCAGCAGCAGCTCGCAGCTGCGCAGCAAGTGAGGATTACAAATAAAGGGCGGGGCAATACCCTGATTTTAATTCTCTGAACCTCTCCATTCTTTCACATTATAAGTTCGATTGGTCGCGTGAATGCCCTTCGCCACTTTTATTATTCAAAGGGGGGGGGGGGTGCTCATTGGACTCGTTAGACCTCGATAAAGATTTCGTTCATATCGAATACTCTTGCAGGCCCTGCAGGTGGCTATGAATAACGGCGGCGGAGGAGGATCGGCATCTGCTGCTGAAGCGAGCAGGACGCTGAACACGCTGACGCAGATGCGCGCTGCGATGATTCCCTTCGGGCTGCAGCAGCAGCACCAACAGCAGCAACTCAGCTTCCCTCCAGAAATCAATCACGGTGAGTTACGAAGAGTAAAACATCAATTTGAATATTTTTATCTTTCAGCGAACCTCGATTCGATCCTGCGCTCAGCGATAGCGAATGCATCGGCGTCGAATATCGCAGCAGCGAACACTCATTCGAATCTCCAGGCACGATTTCACACAATAAATGCTCTTTTCTTTTCTTGCTTTACCTATTCGTTCTCAAGCCGTAATGACAAATTCCCATATTCAATTTATGTATGTGCATAGAATAGTTATTGTTTTCAAGAGTCTGATCAATCAGACGATGCAGTCGATGGCTGTTCCTCCCAAGGAAGAAGATCGAGAAGAAGAGGATGGAGAGGCAGTCGACCCGAATGGTGAGCGATGACATTAACAAGAATCACGTTCTTTTCTGTCGTACTGTATTGCCATCAACAGAAAGATGCTCCTTGGTTTCTTGACGTCGATTCTTATGACATCGAATTTCAGAACGATGTAGGAGGATGAGCAGAAATTACGAGAGCGACGATGAGGAAGGAGGGGGAGGTGGAGGAGGAGGAGAGAACGGAGGAAGAGGAGGAGATGGGAAGCGAGAGGGAGAACGGAGGGAAATGAGGGGAGGAACGACGGTGACAGTACCGGGAAGCAACGGGCACAATGAGAGAAAGGGTGAGTCGAAAAGGTCTGACTTGCGGGTACTCTGACTTCTCATCAGAGGTGGACGGGACGCATCGGCCAACTGAGGCTTCCAAGATATCCGTTGAGGTACTAAGGGCGGGTTTAAATCGGCAAAGTTCATGTTCAGACATATCTCAAGATGATGAATGAGCGACTGGAGGAACGGAAAGAAGCGAGAGAGAAGAAAGATGAGAAGGTAGGCGGGATGGTTAATCGATGGGAATGAAAATGACGTCATCAGATTCGAAGACCGATGAACGCCTTCATGATCTTCTCGAAACGTCACAGGCCACTCGTGCACGCCAAGTACCCGAGCAGGGACAATCGAACAGTGTCCAAGATACTGGGAGAGTGGTGGTACGCATTGGGGCCTGAGGTGAGATGAACGACGGGGCTAGATCAAAGCGTGAACAGCACGAAGAATCAGGGAAGGAATTATACGGAATGACGTACCCATGGATCTTCATATTACAGCAAAAGCAAGAGTACCACGAGTTGGCGGCGCAAGTGAAGGAAGCCCATCAACGGGCTTTCCCTCACTGGCGATGGACTTCGAAGGGAGAGAAGGAGGAGAGGAAGCGGGCGTGCACCGTATGCGATCTCTCCTCCCCTTACCCTAATCCGCATCTTTTTAGAACCATCCCAAGCAATCGCCGTTCGATGTCTCGTTGTCCAATATCCAAAGGAGGTGAATCCGTATGCAGTGACATCTAATATCCCTCGTTATCTTTCAGTCTTCCTCATTCTCCTCGTCCCTCTTCACATCTCCCTTCTTCGTTCATTCCTCAATCTGTAAGTCATTGACTCCTTCTCCGTATAATCACATTGGTCCTCTGTCTCCTTCTCTCCTTCAGTTCCTCCATTCATCCTCGTCCTCCTCACTTCTCTCTCTACTCCACTCTCCCCTCTATTCGCCCTCTCTCACATCACACTTCTCCTTCCCTAATTCAGTCATAACCAACCTGGTAAGTACCGCCCCTCCCCGTAATGAACACTCATCATCCCTCTCAGTCTCCACACTCTTCTTCTCCCCACTCTCTTCTATCACCTGGTCTTCGAATCTCGACGACGACTCCATCGACAGCCAGTCCCAAGACGCCCAAGTATGCCTTCTTACTATCATTCCAAGTTAAACTTGTCCGTTCCAGTCTCTTCCCCACTCCGAACTCGACGATGGGTGATTCCTCTTCTCTTCCCAGCAATCTCTCTTCCTCCTCCATCTCTCCCTTCATCTGCTCCTCTCCGATGCAAGCCAGCCCCGTATCCATCGCAGAGGTTCCTTTCCTTATCTTACTCTTTGCATTGCCTTTCATTTGGTGATTTAAGTCTTCTCACTTCTCTTGATAACCTCTCTAGGGTAATATACAGTACATCGAGTGCTCCTAATGAGATCCCCTTGTAGCCTCCATCGTGGTCCGCTCCCTCCTTCGACGATCTCTCCCATTCGGCCTTCGCTCGTCCCGAACCGAGTACGAGACTGGAGCCTCTACTGCTGCCAGCGTCAGTCCCCTTTCCCTTTCTTAATAATCACTTGTCTTCAGTGATTTCAAACTCATGCCAACTCCAGCGCAACGGGGGCTTTCTAGAAGGGCCTCGCACTCCATCTCCATTTCCCCGGTATTTTAGCTCTTCTGATCTCTCTTTTCTCATCACGTTTTATATCTCTTTTCGCATCTTCTTCACCTCATATTCCCTCATTCAGACACTGAAGCGTGTGCGAGTGGACGAGGGCGACTTTATGCGCACGATCGAGTTCGATCGCAAGTTCGCTCAACTGCCCGAGTTCGATCCTGCTGCATCGACGGTCTCGCATTCGCTGCCCGTGACGCCGATTGGGACGATGAGGACGCCGCCCGGATCAGCCGCTCCTGCGATAGAAGGGATCTTTGACTTCGACGAGGGAACCATCGGCATCAAGATAATCGTCAGTCCTCACTTACGATTTACATGCTAATTATAGTTCTCACAGGAAGAGGTGGCGATCGATCGGAGTGGAACGTGTCGTCGACTGCTCGAGAAGAAGAGAAACCTCATCCGGAAGTTGCTGTCCGAAAAGGGAATCTTCCCGGCTCGTGAGTCGTCCTCTCCATTTCATTTCCAATTGATTCTCCTACAGATTCCGAAGTGGCTCTCTTCCAAAGGACGAACGTCGATCTCTTCCCCGATATCGCCTCAGTGAAGATGAAGATTCGAGAAGTGCGTCAGAAGGAGATGAACACCCCGCGACGACCCCAGGAGGATGCAGCTGCAGCAGCCCCACTGACGGTGCCGGTGCCAGCTGCAGCTCCGTCCTAACCCCCCCCCCCCAATCCTGCCATTCAGCTAGCCCAGTATTATCATCTGCTTGTACAGTGTATATTCCTCCGTGCCCGCCCCTCTTCTCCTCCTTTGCCTGGTTTCGTTAGAGTACACACAAACACGACGACTCAAATTCTTCCCGATTCTTGCGACTCAACTCTCCACGCGAAACCTCAGCCTCCCGACCGCCGCCAAAGACTCACGAATGCTCTCCTGCAACGTTTTCCCAATACTTTCCAGCGATTGGAGACGGCGTCCCTCGCTCACTCACACTCTTACAATCACAATGCAATATACTAGTCATCAATCACCCACAGCCCATCTCCCTTAGCCCTTCTCTCTTTGTGTTTCTCTGCATTTTCATGTTCCGTTCTTTGTTTTGATTGTCCCCGTGCCAATTTATTCCCTAATAATTTCCCCGTTACCCTTTCGAGCTCTGGTTTCCGCAACTTTTCCCGTGTTCTCGCACCATTTAAGCATGTTCTCTATTCAATTTTTTCTGGTGCACTTTCAGTTTTAGGTACCCGTTTCTGTAATAATACACGGTAGATAGGATTATGCGACGATTCGTCCCCTCACCCCATTTCTTTGTTTTCCCTTCCATTTCTCGTTAGCAGCCGATTTGTCGCTTTCATTTCCGTTTTCGTTTCCCCGCAGGGCACGATTAGTCCTATCGCCTTCCTAGGCATCTCTCCACTAGGTAACCAATACACTCGAATCTGGTCACTGCTGTCCTTCTCTTCTATTATCTTTCCAGCCTGTCCCTCTCGCGAGACGAGGTCTTCCCCCCTTCCACACTCACGGTCACACGAGGGAAAGAATGAGGAAGAAGCACTAGAGTTGCACCGTCGAGTTCCATCCCTTCACTGGCGAGAGAACAACAACAACCATCCCGCTTTCCATCCCCATTGCTTTCCCTTCTCTTCCTTTCTTCACTGAATATTCCATCCTCTACTAGTAATCACTTGACGCGCCTCTCACAAATTGTTTATTTATTCTCGCTCTTGCTTATTCGAAGGAATTTGTAGGGATGTCATAAAGTGTTCTAAGCATGATCACTCTGCCAGTACTTCCTACAGGGCACTGTCTGGAGAGGGGCGAAGGCGGGCGCTTCCATCATTCCAACATGAAGGGAGGAGTGATCTTTGATCGAGGGCAACGCCAGACACAACTGAAAGATGAAGAGTCATAGCATCAACGTTGTTTTGCTTGTTATTCGGCAGTCATCGGGGACTCTAATGAGCACTTGACCGCAGACTGGGGGAAAGAGGACAGACGGACGTACGTCTTCGATCCATCCCCTGGGAGTGCAATTCGTTCTGACGTGGAGATACGGCTCGACGGCATCGTCGAAGGGCGTGTCCTCCAGTCGGCCACCCAATGAGAGACGAGCAGATTGGTACCTAAAGGGATCACAAAGTTCAAAGCTATTGAGAATACCGAAAACATCAATTAGAGAACATCAAGACACTAAAAATGTCTCATACCAGGGAATCAGATAGTCCCTCTTGTCGATCAACTCGTCATGAGTGTGCAACGGCGTCCACGGGTCATCCTTAGAATAGGATGAAATTGGACACCGAGGGAAGGGAGATACCTCATAGAGTGAGATGTTGATCCACGACACGTGGTGCTTCTTGAAGGCGCATCTTATCGCGCCCGTCACTCGAAACGTGTAGGAAACCCTTCGAATATTGGCGATGGGAGGGGCGGCGGGCGATGAAATCACCAGAGGAATCAAAGAAATGAGTAGTAGCAAGGAGATCATCACTGGGCTGTTCGTCTCCTTCTCTTCTTCTCTTTTTCTTCCCTCGTTTCCGCTCTTCCTCAACAGTTGGCATGGACTAGGGAGCAGTTCCGAGTAATAAATAATAACCAAGAATAACCAAGAATATCGATTCCTCCACCCTCCATTCACGTTTTCAATGCCCGGTCGTCGTTTACACTATGTACAGGGAGGAATGGCGAGAGAGCACGGGGAAATGAGAGACCTCGGCCGGCTCACCTGTAACGTAAACCACCAGTAGCTCCAACCTCACTCACTCGCACTCCTCGCACAACCCTGCAGAGAAGTAATGAGGAGTCTCAGGGCCTGTCTGCTCGGGTTGATAATCTTGTCTGCGACAGTCTATTCGACAAAGGACTCTGAGGACTCAGAAGGACTGCAACTCAATCCGGATGAGGACAACGACGAATGTTTGTCATTACTGAATAGGTTCCTTCTGAAGGTGCAATTCAGACGTTTACAATCGCACGTATGCCGATCAACAAAACTCCTTGCAATTGGCAATTTTCAAAAATTACAATAGGTAAAGTTACTAGAAAATCATTGGAATATCATTATCTTTTTGTTGACTTATCTGTGAAACGATTTCTGAAATTTCGTGCAATTTTCTCTGTCTGAAAGAAGCATCGAAGGAACGATCGTCCAGTGAAGGTAGCAGACAACTCCCTCGACGTGGACATCCATCTGCACGTCACTCACGTCTCCTTCAATCAGAAAGAGCAGACAATGACAGTCCACGGACACATGTATATGGTAAATAATGTGTCTACGTGTTTTGCTTTTATTGAAGGATTGAGGCCTATCCGAAGGTGTTGTTCAAATGAGCAACGAAAGCAACAAACTCCATTTCATGCCCAACTTGTGAATTCTAGAGTTGGTTCGACGAGTTTCTCGGGTGGGATCCGAAGGACTACGATGGAGTCTCGACGACGAATGTGAAGAAGTGGCAGATTTGGATGCCCGACGTTCGCGTCTCCAACAGGTAAACAATGAATACGATAGAGTTTCTCAGCCAATTGATCATCTTCCTCCAGCATCAATGGCATCTACTCGGTGCACGATATTTCCCGCAACGCGCACATCACTCTACAGACCGTGTCACTAGACGGAGGCAAGACATACACCAGGGTAAGTGTTTTGTCTACAAATTGAGTAGAAAAGGAATGATTTGAGGCGAAAGTGGAGACCTATCCGACGTTCTCGATGAAGGTTGGCTGCATAATGGACTTCTCCGACTACCCCTACGACGACCATGCATGTCAGTCCCTTACTAAGCTTAATTGTGCTAAAAGATTCCCTATGAGCATGAATATATAGTAAATCAACTGACTTCCTTTTGGAACTCTTTAACCAGAGAAGTCATGAACGTCATAATCGCGTACTCTGAGAAATGAAGAAAAAGAGTGTTCTTCTTCTAGGCGGCGTTCGCCTCTACACCCCGAGGAAGATGCGACAAGTGAGACTGAATGTGTACAGAGGATTGCCGCCTACCATGTTCCTCAGTGAGTTTGCGTAAGGTCGAATTTCACAAAGCTGTTTCCTAAAGCTCTCTTATTGCTCTCATTCAACGTAGTGCAAGTATCGCAGATGCGTTTGTGCTGATTTATAACAATCGTATCTAAAATGTTGAAACTTTTTGCACCTATCTGAATCGCAGGTTGGTCGAACGCAACGCAAAAGCTGACGAGCGGCGAATTCACCATTCATCGTGCGTCCAATAACATCTCATTTTATCGATTCGGAGAGAAGGAGAACAACTCGCCCATCACTGGCAACGAAGTGACCAAGACTTGGTCAGTTATTACAAATCGATGGCTTATATTTAGATCTCTTCAGGTCGATCTACAACCTCTACATCTTCTACAGACGCCACAGTGCGACGTACTTCGTTACTGTCGCCCTCCCACTGATCTCCTCGACCATCATCTCCCTCACTTCACTACTCATCAAAGATGTACGTCTATTCGGTCAGCCCATGGCACTAATCTATCAAGGTCCAATTCGCCACTCTCCTCAACGGCCTGACCTTCATCATCCACTCCTTGTTCATCAGAGAATTCAGTGTGATCTGTCCCGTCTCCGTGTATCTCGTGCCGCGAGCGAGTGAGTGCCCATCCCTTGTTCTACTCTTTATTCATTATTCAGTGATGTTCCACGGATTCTCCCTCGCCCTGACCGTCTTCTGTTTCTCCTTCCAACTTTCCCTCTGGATTCTCTGCAGCCAGACCGGAGCTCAGACGTATATTATTGACACGTGAGCTAGACGGATGATCATGCGGAACATGTGTTGAATATTTGCCAGGTACTCGAAGGCCTACAACGCCCTGCCCGTCGATCCCTTCCCTGGATTCATGACAGACTTCGTCAAAGGACTGGGTAGACTGACGTAGTCTGATCCCCTCATGAGTTGTATAAATTCAAGGTGACATTCGTACTCGTGGCTGGAAGCGGAATATGACGGTGTGGAGGGGCGAGATGTGCGGCCTTCTCTCCTTCGTCTATCTCATCCTCTTCGCCAGAGCATTTCTAATCTAAACAATCAGATTGATAGGTTTAGCTCATTTCGTCCCATCCCCGTCCCTCCTCCCACTCTTCACTTCTCTTCCCTCCTTCTCTCATCTGCTCTTCCCCTGACACGTCCTTTTTTATTTGAACTGCGTATTTATTTTGTTTCTCGTCGTCGCGTAAATTCGTGTGATATACAGTAGTTATGAGGGCATCACAGTGATCGTTGGATTCGATTTGGAAGGGGGTGAGGCGTAAACGGCGCCTCTCGCGTATCTGTGAATGATTGTGTAAGAGAGCAGAACGGCAACACTCGAGCAACTGACCTGCCTACGATGATGGAGAGAATGAGCGCCAATTGGATGAGATCTATTATGGAACTGCCTAGGAACAGCCCTAATTGCCCGCCTAATTGGGCCACCTGAATGAAATTTTGATAACGATTACGTGGAAATTTAGGTACCAGTCCGAGAAAGGAAATGGTTGTCACTTCTTCTATCAACTGATACTGGAGATCATTGTAATTTATGTCAGCGCGATATCTACGATTCTCAGACATTTTATGCGCCTAGACGAAGAACTAACTTGTATGGGAGACCGGCGAAATTGCTCTTGGTCCTCTCTATCTGGATGTTGTACTCAGTGCGATTGCAAGCGAGTGTGCACTGGAAGAGATGAGTCACTTCAAGGAGGAGTTTCGCAAGACGAGGCTTAGATCATCGCCCGCGCCTCATCTTCCTCTTTGATCTTCCGACGAAAGCGAAAACTAGTTTAGAGAGGGTCGTGTTTCTTTGCTAGTTCCGTTTTCTTTACTCATAATTTGAGTTCTCTTTATTGGAAATGATTCAGGAGTTACCAACCGTGATTCACTCTTTCATTCTATGTCCAATATTTACCTTCTCTCGTTCATTTATACTGTTATTGGAAAATCCAATAACAATATCATATTTAATACTATCAAATTAATATTAGTAACATCTATTTCCCCACATCATGCGCATCGTATCCCTCCGACTGCACCGAAGCAGAGTAATTGCGTAGAATGACATGAGGTTCGCAGGGTGGAGACTGGAAGGAAGTTGTCTATAACTCCCACTCCGGTTAACGTCATTACCGTAGTCTCTCGCAGCATGTCCATATACGGGTACGTGCAGTTTAGTTTGCCCTCGAGCTGTTGTTCTATCCACTTCTGAGAAGAAATATCGGACTCGCGATCGGCCGCCGTGGAAATGGGATTTGACGCACGCGCGCACACACAAGAACCTTGGCAACTTCCAAAGGCTCCCCGGCGCTCATTCCGTAGTGCACCTCTTACTTTGTGGTGTGTGATGAGATAGCAAACGGATATCGGAAATATCAGGGATCGGGGCGCGATAAAGAAAGCACACAAAAAGGGCGGGCGGAAGGAAGAACGGACCTCGATGTAACACGTGCTCTTCCCCTTATCGTTGTTCTCGTTCTCACAGATTCCGTCCCTCTGGATCAGTTTCATCTCAGTAGAACTCACTCGGAATTTGTTGTAGTCGTGAGAGTACCTGTCGAAATTTCGAAAATATTTGCCACACTAGGATCACTCACATGTACAGTCTCGGAAAGGGCGCAATATCGGTCTTGTACTCGTTCAAAAATATTAACAACTCCTCCTGAATGAAACCACGCTGCTTTCTTGCGCCAGTAGTCCTTCTCATACCGATGACCACGAGGGGAACAATTTTATGGGTTCCTTGAATCGCAGACCCAGTTTGCCCAACTCGTCATAGCTCATCTGATGCAGTCTGACCGCCCGGAAGCAGCGACCGCGTCGGATTGTGTATGTAGGTTGGAAAACCTGATCTCCCGTTTTTCAAAGGTTAAAAAGATACACTCACTTTACAGCAGTCGAGTATCTCTTCCCCGAGTTTGCATTGTTGAAATAGATCAGAGCACTGAAATCCGAAGAGATCCTGCCCGTAGTGAAAGAACTCCTACAAACAGAGCACTTGAGCACACTTTTTTCGCGGGCTTTCAAATACTTTTGTGCTCATCGTTCCGCGAAGTATCTCATACATAGGTTTGAGCGTCTCCATCAAGTACCTGATCTTTAGAATTAAATGTGATGGAAACTACATGTTTCCTACGTCTCATTCCACAAATTCACGACAGGGTCGAACTTTTGAAAGCCGCTACCGGCCAAAATGTAAACGAGCAACTGCGTGAGTGTTTCGTTGTCCGCCTGCATTTTTCATTCTGTGGTGTAGGTGGTTACTATGCATAGCTCACTTTCGTCAGTTTCGGGTGGGCGAAGGCGTAGAATCTTGCGAAGTCAACGTGGTCAGCTGCAGTCCCGCACACTGTCACTTGAGGCAGCAGCAAAGAGTCCACCTGAGAAAAAAACACTCCTAGCTCAATATAGTCTGCCTCATTATCAAGAATGAAATCATTCGGCTCTTTTCCTTCCCAAGAGGATGGCTTTGTATTCTCATGATCAGATGATGTGTGTCTGATGCCCTCTCTCCTTTCGTCGTACCGATTTGTAGCTGATTAGAGTGGCGGTTGGATGTGCCATGTACTCGGAGATTATCTGCACGGTGCAGATGGCGCCTGAATCCAGGAAGTGAATTAAACCACGTACTCCTACGTCCCCTTCTCCCACATCCAATTGTTCGCAAAGTGGAGGCTATCTCGGGTAGCCAAACAATATAATATTCTATCTAGATATTGTGTGCATCTGCCCGGCTGAGAGAATATTGTTTTGCCGCCGTCGACCCTTCCGCTTCGTTTATTGCCTTTGCTGACGTGGCCGACTCTTACCGATAGTTGGCAGCATGTACGATGGCTGGTTATGGATATTCTTAGACTGACCGAGGAGGAAATTGATGATGAGGACCAACAGCCAGAGGGCCTTGTACCACTTCGTATTTGAGCTCAGTACGTCTTGCAGCCCGAGAAAGTCGAGTCCCGGATACTCATCCTGAATCCTCGTCATCAGGAGCGTCACCAGCAGCGGCAGGATGAGCTCACCTTGATCATATTTTCCTTGTCGCTCGCCTTCTTGAATTGTCGACGTAGCATCTTGATCCTCTACACTTCCATGCACAACCTCCTGAGAATAGGCACGGAAATGGGACTGAAATGTATTGCGACTGCGATGGGGGCGCTCATATTCTTCGAAAAACCTTCCTTCCCGTCTCACTTCCATCGCCCGCCGTCTAACGACATTCCCTCTCGTTACCATTCTCCCGTGGAATCTCTGGGCCATTATCGTTCCTGATCTTGTTGCGCCCGTCCACCGTATTCCCCCTGCTCCTCCCACTCGCGCGGATGGCCCTCCCTTCCACTGGCCACTATCCATAACTTTGTTGGTGTCAGTAGGGGGGCGAATACGTGGGAGAGTTCTCCGATTCCCTCAAGTGACGAAGGAGTGATCCGCCCTTTCCCTCCGTTCCTCCGTTCAATTTCGAACAGCAGATGCCTGGCGACATTCGACCCTTCCACAACAAGTTCTCTTCGATAGTCCTCCCCCCTCCCCCTCTCCTCATCATCATTCTCATTCTTCCCCCCTCCCTCTCGACGACCCGTTGCTCCTTCTCATGAATGCACTATTCCACATCTTCCTCCTTCCTCCTTTGACTCACGATCTTGTCTCTCTTCTTCTCCTAACTCACTTTACTTTTCTGATCTACTCTTGACTCAACTCGACCCTCTTCCGCATCTCCCTCTCGCTATCTCCCTAATTCGACACCGTCTATTTTCGACGGGGTTCTGCAAATCAGCAGGCTAAGCTCCTCCCTCCTTTCCTTTCTCGGGTTCTTTCACCATTTCCTCTCATTATACAACTGCAGCAGCGAAGGGACTCCCGAAGGTGCTCAATTTACATTTCACACGCTTTTTCCTCCCTCTTCTGGACTACGGGGGAGTCTGACCCTCACCCTACTCCATTCTCTCTCGTTCGGTCCCGATCTGAAACACGAGTTCTCTTTCCATTACAATGTTCTTTTGCTTCTCAGATTTCCTTTCTCCAGCTTCGACTCATCTGTTCTTGATCTCCCTTCTCCTTCCATTCCTCTCCTTGTCTATCCTGCCTCCTCCATCCCGAATGACGCCACCCCGTCTCTCCTCCTTTCCCTCGCAATGATTCGCCATGTTTTGTGCCAAACACAATTTAAAACTCTCTGTACAAAGGACAGGAGGGAGGGGGGATGGAGGGAGGCTCCGCCCCATCGGCAGAGGAATTCCTCCTCAAGGGGGAAGGGAGCGGCACAAGGAGCGAGCAGCGATAGTAATTGTTCCATTTGTCCCTCTTCATGGATCATTCATCCGTTCTCACGCCCTAATCCCCTCACGTTGTCTGAGCATGAGCACATCATTCCCATTACTCCTTCTCACTTCCTCTCCTCTCGTGACGTTCCCTCATCTCCTCCCCATCTCTTCACTCATTTCCTATCGAAGTTGCCATAATTCGCTCTCCTTCTCTCTATCTCTCGCAATCTCGAACGGCTCTTTCCTTCTTTCATCCGTCCCTCGTTAATCTCAGTCCTTGAGGGGAGGGATTCTCTCTTTCTCCAGATGGACGTCTACTACGATCAGAGCCCTGCTCCATTTGGAATCGAGGAGGACGAATCAGATGAGAACACTTCACGAGTCGTCGTTACCATCTCCGCAAGGTGTGTCACTCCCATTCCCGAGAAACACTTTCAATCCCAAACGACCTCTCGTTTTCCCGGAGCAGTGAAAGATGCATGAACTGCAAGTTGGAGCCATTAGACTCGCGCTCTCTCTTGGGAGAAAGAAATGCAATCCTAGACTGCCTAGGTGTGGGTGTGGGTGGGGTGTTGTTGGATGAGGGAGGAGTGAAACATCGGGGTTAGTGAGGAAGGAAGAAGAAGTGGATGATTGACTCACGAGTAGACTGCGGAGATGAAGAGGAAGAGGAAGAGTTCACCGCTCTTTTGAGCGGTCGAACGACGAATGATGAAGAGAGGGAGGGATGGGCGAGCTCTTCAAGAAGAGCGAGAGGGTCTTCTTGAAGAGCAGAGCTATTTCACACAATTTAAAACGAATAAAATGACATTTTTGACGCATTATGCTAGCCTATTTCATTGCGCAGCCACCTCTACATCCCTCGTCTAGATAACTGTCTCCACCTCCATTTTCCATGCGCACGTATAACAAAGTCCAGATTGGACTCCATTGGACGATCCCTTCTATTTTCTCATGCTATTATGCGTGCTTACTCCTTTGGTGCTCTTCTCCCTTTCCTGACGTCCCCAGCCCGACCCTAGAACCCAACTAAGTGTGTTGACAGCCTTTGACACAGTATGTAAATCACATATCGCTAATGCTTACATCATTTGAACCACAGAAAACTAACTAAATTAGAGAAACACCCATCTTTGTCCACTCTCTGCAAGAAGAGAACCCCTCTCTTCTTGAAGAGACGCCGCTCCCTCTCACTCTTCAAGAAGAGATGATCTCAATTTGCATCCGTCCTCTCACTCGTCACTCTTCATCTCCGCACTCTACTCACGAGTACTCACTCCTTGTACCCGTTGTGTGCGAGAGATGGAGGGATCCGCGGATATAACTCGGGACTCTCTCAAATAGTCTAGGGTCCCTTCTTGCTTTGTTTTGCGTGGAGGGATGAGTTGTCCTCGGAAGAGAGCGGAAGCCAATGGATGAATAAATGCATAGGGGAGTGGATTGCAGGGGATTGAGGGATGCTGATATCGACTCGGTCTCTGATCCCTTCTGCGTCGTCTCCTCTACACAGGCAGGAATGATCCGATCGAGAAAGTGGAAGGAATCAGGAAGGACTGAGGTTGAGAAGGAACGAGATGTAGAGGAATCCGAAATTCAGACCATCAACAACACCCTCGACCCCGATTGGGCGACGAAGATCCAGTTGGTGTACAACTTCGGAGAGCAACAACGACTTCTCTTCGAAGTGTATGTAGTTCTATCTGTTGTCTGACCAAACTTCGTTCTTGATGCTGATGTTATGGAATAGTGCAACAGAGATCAGATTACATTGTTCGCCCTGAAGAATGGGAAGTCACTTTTTCAGGTTCGACAAAGGCAACAAGGGCAAGCATACGAGACTCGGCCAGGCGACGATTCTCCTTCACGAGATCATCGGCGCCAAATACAATAGGGTTACCGTACCCCTGAGGTGATCCATTACGAATACCGTGGCTGTAACAACAACCCTGACATTTTCTCTCCCAATACTAACAGCTTCTGTGTCGCTTTACGCTCTCTAGTTTGTGGTCTAGTTTACATGAGGGACGAGGCAGTATATTCAGAGGAGTGATCGTTTCCGATGATGCAGTCGCAGTGTAAGCTCCTTCCATGAATGATCACTGTCGCTTTATCGTACCACTCATGTATGCATGCAACTATCACCTGTTTTCTTCTCTATCTTCATATTCTATTGCTGTCCCATCTGTCTCTTTTCCATCTTCATCCCATCGTGAGGATCACCGACTCCTTTCCGAGTGAGAGAACGAGAGATAGAGGATAGAGAAACAATGGCGTAAACATATGAGAATGAGTGTCTCTAATGGCTTCTTTCCTTAGGATAGAAGTCTACACTCTTTTATTACAGTGAGGAGGGGAAGCAATACGGGTCGATTACGATCTCGGCGGAGGAGCAATCAAAGGGGAGGCAGGAGTCTCTCTACTTCATCTGCTCTGCCTCGAATGTAGACAGGAAGGACTTCCTGGGGAAGTGTGATCCCTTCCTCAAGATCTCCCGCATCAACTATGACAATACGTGAGTGAATAGAACCCATCGAGTGGATTATGCGGGTAGACTACGGTAGGAAACCCTGCCATTCAGACTCCAACTGGCATATCGAACACGATACAAAGAGCAGAACCTCAATCCAAAATGGAAGCCCATCGAGATCCATCTCGGACAATTGTGCTATGGGGAGAAGAATAGGTAGACTCTGTTTCCTCATTCAATTGGATATTCCTTGCCATTCCAGACAATTTCTCATTGAATGCTTCGACTGGGACCAGGATGGCAAGTGAGTCTTGTCTCTATATATTCCCTCCCGAAGGACAAGAGATGGATTGCAGCCATGAGTTGGTGGGCAGTTGCGTGACGACAGTTGACCGACTGGTGCATAAGGTGGACAGGGACCTGCCCGTGAGTCTCCTCCCTTCACTTCCCCCTGAGGGCAAATACAAACTGGCGCCATTTTCTTTGCGCGCTTCAATCTTCTGAAAATACCCGCTCTGACGCAGAATTTCGCTGAAATGAGCCAAGTGCACGACCGCAGGACATCGTCTCTCCATTCACACTCACTACCTAATTCCCCCTCCGAATTAAGACGCAGCCTCACCTATTAGTCACTAAATTATTCGCCGATGATGTGTGCAGAAATGCCCGAAATACTATCGTAGACAATAGAATAAAAACAATAGCTTGCTTTGGAGACTCGTCGGGGGCGCCGGATAAAGGGATATGAGACCTCCCTGGGGAACCACGAAGAAACAAGACACCACTCAATCCATCTAAGAGATTCCACTCTAATTTCATCGTAGTGAGAGTCGGAGAGGGAGACAGGGAGAGAGAGAGAGGGAATAGAACTATTCTCCGCCCTCACTTTGTCTCATCTCCAGGGAGTAGATCAGAGTGCAGAATGACGAGAGTGTCGAAGAGAATGGGTTGTCGAGGGTGGGAAAGAGGGCTTATGAGGAGCAAGCGAAGGGATTCCAGTTGTTGATTGGAAGAAGACGAAGGGGGAAATGGTGCAATCGTATTACCAGAATGAATTAGGATGAGTCGCCTCGTTATAGTGCGTGACCTACTATTTTGAGCTAATAAACGAGAAGAAAGCACGGAAGAACAAGAAGTACGAGCACTCGGGGATTCTCCACTTCCACAAGGTGTACTGCTGGATGGACTATACCTTCCTCGACTTCATCTCAACGGGGTGAGGGATGAGAGGAAGGAGGAGAGGAGAAGGGAGATTGCAGGACGGAACTCGACTTCACTGTAGCCATCGACTTCACCAAATCGAATCTGCCCCTCGAGGACGATTCCTCGCTACATCGAGTAAGCGATTTCCTCTCACTGACAACATCCGACTTTCAATATCGTTACTCTCAAAATGATGACTCAAAGAATCCCGATAACTTTTCGAACTTTGTCCATCTATTTAGCGCCTCTCTCACGTGCTTTCAATTTCCTCCTCTGTCCCGCTACTTCCATGTGAGAGAAATCGAAGTTGCAGGTAGAAAGTGACGGGAGCGCCAATCAATACGAGATCGCCATCGAAGCAATCGCTGAGGTTAATTTACAGGAGGATTATGTTAAAGCTTAGGCATCCCCCAATCGATCGAAATCGCGCCTTATTTCAGATCTGCCAGCACTACAACACGAGCAAGGTCTTCAACGCGTTCGGATTCGGTGCGAAACTTCCACCCACGAACAAAGTCCACTTCAATTTCCCCCTGGTAAACCTTGTTTCGGTGCTCCTCATTAGCACTAATTAGTCAACTTGATATTTCTCGAAGTTTTGCCACTGACTAATACTTGACACTCGTACCACTTGCCACTCGAGATTCACGAGTCGGAAGTGAACAAACAGCATGAGATCAATGGTTGTTGGACTTCATGATTCAGAAACAATCGCCTACAGTAGTCTTGTTTCAGAACGTGGAGAGTGGCGATCCTCGCTGCGAGGGCATCCAGGGACTCCTCCATGCATATCACGTCGCGCAGCAACACGTCGAACTGTCGGGACCCACCGATTTCTCGCCCACGATCAGGTGAATAATGTAGGGATGACAAACGGACTGTGCAAGCCCTCTTCGAGGATTCTTTTAATGTTTTTTTTAAAGTCTTGTTTGAAACACCCTTTCGAAAAGCACTAGACTTTCGACAACTTAAAATGTTCAATTTTGACAATTTGGCAACGAAATCTATGCAGATTCGCGGCTCGTCGTGCAGCTGCTCTTCCCTCCGACGGCAGCAAGTACCTCGTACTGCTGATCATCACCGACGGCGTAATATCAGACATGGCCAAGTCCAAGGAGGAGATCGTCAAGGTTCGAGCCCACCCATCTATCAGTGCTTAGTTGTATTACTTAATGCTCCACGAGCGTTGATCTATGACCTCTCTTCGCAGGCCTCCGTCCTCCCGCTGTCCATCATAATCGTCGGAGTTGGGTATGACTCCTTCGAAGAGATGAAAGTGAGTGAGAAAGCACTAGAGACATGACGAGTCTTCCTCTTCTCAGGTCCTCGACTCGGATAACATCATGCTCAGTTCAAATGGGAAATACGCGAAGCGAGACATCGTGCAGGTAAGCGGAGATCGGGGGACAACCCGGATGACATCACCCCCTCTCTCATCTGATGTTGCATAACAACCGGAGACTGAAACCCGCCCTGCCCGACCCATTCCACTCGTTTTGTTTTCCGTTTAGAGGAAGGGAAAGAGGAAGAGCAGATTGAGGGGCGAAGGAAAGAATCGTGAGAGAGGCGGGGGCTAATTCCTTCTCGGAATAGAGCAAGAGAGGAGTCAAGGATACGATACCGATACTGTTACAGTTTGTCGAGATGCGCAAGTTTCTGCCTCCTCATCGACAATTGACACAACCAGAGATACTCGAGGCGAAGCGAATCCTGGCCAAGGAAGTATTGCAAGAGATCCCCGGACAACTTACCAGTTACATGAAATCCAAGGTTTCACATTCAAACTAAAGGTGGCCCAATGAAGTTCATAACAGGGCGTCTTCCCACACCAGCAGACGAGTCCCCAACGGCAACCATATCTCAGCCCTGTCATCGGGATGAGTCCAATGCAGAGTCCTCGAGGATACTCAGCTCCCCCTTCCCCACTCAGTGAGCATCTCCTATCTGAGTCCCTCACTCAATGCTCTTCTCAGCCCACTCTGACTCGGGTCGACGTCGTCGAATGCTGCCTCAGATTCCCCTCGAGGAAACTCGCCAACTCCAGATCTCCTGATCCCCCCACCAACCCATATGTATCATTCCTCAGATACCAATCAATTATCGGTCGATAGAGTTGTATATTATTCGAATTGGTCATTGTGTCCAACTGCAGCAGATATCAGCAAGCTCCTTCCAAGAATTCGCTTCCTTCTTATTCTTCACTCTAGCACCAAACTTTACATTATCATTCTTCTCACCCATTTCCATTAGACTCCCTGATCACACACGGGACTGGCATGATAAACGAATCGCCAATAATTATTGTCATAAAATGCATTTTTGTCGAGCTACGCGACGATTTTGCAAGAGGCACCTTGTTTTGTTCGAGATTTAGTTACTTTGATTTTATTAATCAACCCAGCAGGCAAAAAATAGAACTGTTTATCTGTGACTAGATTACACGTAATTCGGAAAGTATTGAGCGTAGTAGTTATGTGTTTGGTTTACTTGATATTCACGAAAGCTACATTTGGTTGAGGAGTTATTGGGGATGAGCGCACGGAAGGAGTCAGAATATATAGGCTCCTGTAAAAGTCATAAGTAAGATTCATTGCAGCAAACAGGTCTCACCAGAACGGAGTGAGGGATGAGAGAGCGAGGAAAGAAAATTGGAAGATGGCGCAAAATGGGATAGAAGTGTATTTAGCTAGTATCTGAAACACATTTATCAATGTGTGTATTCATCTAATTCCTCACGTTATTAATATGCCATGCTAAATAGAATAGGAATGAGATGATGCTCGTCCACATAAGTCTGTACTCAACGTTAATTCTGAAAAACACACACAAGATCACACAATTTCGAAGAAGGCCTTACTTTTTTTGGTTTACAGAAGCGCTCATTTTTCTTAATTTCCTGATTAGAATAATTAAGACGGTGTTTGATATTAGTGCTAGGACACAGACTCCATCCGACATTGCAGAAGTAAATAGTCGAGATATCTTAAATGAAAATATGTAATTGATTACAGTGGTATTTTACCTCGTTTGTCACGGTGCTCGATGGGCTCAACTCAGTGCTACTCCCGTGATCAGACTCCTTATAATACATAGTTGTGAAGAAGGAGAAGTCAGCTAGTGTGGGGAGGGAGAGAATCACGGAAAATATAAGAGCAATAAAATAGAATACTTGGTCACTCTGAAAAGAAATATTTATCATATGTTCAAAGTGTGTTTTCATATCATACACTTTCACTCCACGGGGAGAATTTCTTCACTCGATGAAGAGAGACAAAAAGGGCTGAGTTGACGCTTAGGGATTGGAAGAAAGGAGTAATCAATGCTGAAATTCAAACTGTCAAATTTTACCAGACTAAGACAGCAGATTAACCCAATTGCTACTTACACAAAGGCTTCACAAGCTGGAGATCTTCGATACTCTTATAAAGACCGTACAAGAATTTGAAGCTTGACATCTGGTAGATGATTATGTACGCCAAACAATATAAAAGAGTCTGTAATCTTACAAGTTTGTTATTAATTGTCATCAAAATAAGGTATATTAGTAACTTACAACGATTCCATTCACAGCGATGAGCTTGTAGGTGAAACTTTTTGAGAACGGTTGTATGAAGAGAAGCTTAGCATAAACAAAGGAAGCGATTGGAATTGTCAGAACGAGCAGGACAGAAAAGAGAATAGTCTGCACATAATCGAAAACCTCTAGAGGAAGAGCCATCACTAACGTCTGCTCGAGACAAGACTTCTTCTTACAGACTAGCGTCAGAGGTCTATTTCTGCCTAAAAAATGCGGGCAGCGATAACAAACCCCTCGACTCCCGTGATTAACTGCTCGTTAGCTATCCTCATTAGTGTTTCAATTTAGATACAGGAAGTGGACTCCATAGGAGTTTGCTCACATTGACTTTGCACAATTATTGCCCTTTACTCGTGAGTTTTTCTCTACAAGTGCTTCTGCATTAAGATCCTCTTCTACTGACTCATTCAGAAGCGACTACTATAT
Source organism: Pristionchus mayeri (assembly GCA_036245805.1). Classification (NCBI taxonomy): domain Eukaryota; kingdom Metazoa; phylum Nematoda; class Chromadorea; order Rhabditida; family Neodiplogasteridae; genus Pristionchus; species Pristionchus mayeri. Next base: position 36,704,104 of record BTRK01000006.1, on the reverse strand, counting down.
CGAGCTCATCTAGATACCAAATTCTGCAAATCTAGGGATTCGACAGTGTACTGGCTGGTAATGGTCATCAATCACTACGCAAATCACGAGACGCCTCCGTCAAATCGGAGGCGTCTTCTTTGTTTCTTTGACACATTCCGCACTGAGCTCGATGGAGGTTCTCGAGAGTAGTCACGAGGCTGAGTATCTCAGTGGGTATTTCCTCGCTCAACCCCGAGATGTGAGGTGTCACTTTCAATCACAGTTATCGCTTTTTGCACGTCGATGCGAAGGAATGGAAGGGAAAGAGGGAAGATTAATCGTCGTTCTCAGAACTACAATCGACCTTTGATTGGCTGCGGCGGACGAAGGCGGCGCGGTTTGATCAGTTTGAGTGATGCCAAAATAGAAGTTTGGCAAATAAGGTTGATTTCGACAGCTGTAGAAGCATCGTCATCAAAGATCGCAGAGAACTGACGAATAAGGCGCACAAAGGCCAGTGCGGTCAAAAAGGGAGGGAAGTGCTCATGATCGAGTGTACGCTGGGGCAAAGTACGATACATCGTCACCCGAAACTACCTTCGATCGAGTCGATCATCATCCTGTTGATGCTGCCTCCCCATATCCGCACTCATTCGAGCATTTCTTCATCTCGAGCGTTCGCACAGAGTTCAGCTCATTCCCATTTTTCCCTCCTCGTGTCTCTCTCGCGCATTCCTTTTCCTTTCTTATCACAGCAATTGTCAAGCGAGTTCGGGGATAGCGCGTCTCTTCCAGCATCACCCTCCGAGCACCCTCACAATTCATGTGAATTTCCTCACATCCTCAGCGATCCTCTTTCGCTCTCCGAAATAGTTACCTGATCTCTAGGGATTTTCCGACCTTTTTCCGTGCGCAGTAATCACTCCCATCTCACTTCTCACTGTTAACCGTTCGGGGAAGCCATTTAGAGGGGTAGCGCGTTTATCGCATTTCTCCCCTGCTCACTCTCATTCATTCACTTCTTCTTCCCTTCGCAGAGAGATGGTTGAACTGCCCTCTCCAAAGCCGAGGAGGAAGCTCTCCACCGTGCAGCTATCAGGTATCACGTATCGATGCACAACTTATTTTCACATTTCGAAAACGAAATTTCAGTGAAAATCCAGCATGAACTCGACAACACCCACGTGTCAAAGAGCGGAAAGACGCGTCTGTCGAGTAAGCAAACTCATTCCTGAAACGTGCACTTGCTGCATTTGAGACAAATTCCGTAACGACATGATCATGCGACGGGGGTCGATCGCGTATGGAATCGCACAGTGGATCATCGAGCTTGAAAAGGTTCAAATTGATTTATAAGACCAAATGCTGATTTGATTTGTTCAGTCGCATCGTCTCGAAACCGAGCGAAATTCGGCCGAAGTCATTTACGAAATTATTCGACTGGCCAATGACATTTCCGACATATCGGCGTTCAAGATCATCAAGGTTTGAAGCATTTTATGAAAATAGGATTGGAATATGCTATTTCAGAATGTTCGCAAGCGGAATCTGAAGGAAAGCGACCTTCCGGAGGCCGCTTTCACCCCCGCGCAGCCGAATTCGCCCGAATTCGCCTCTCTGAACAAGCTGCTGAGGGTAAATACTTACTCATTAAGGGAATACCCCCTCTATCAGTGACACGCGACGACGAAAGGGAGAAGGAAATCAAACACCCAAAGAGTTCGATTCGAAATGGAGGGGCAGTGACACTTCTTGACTATTCTCGCTTGTCTGCGATGCCGCCGCGTGAGAAACTCGAGAGGAGAGAGATTATAGGAGATTGATGAGGACTCCTTCAGGTGCTCAGCTACTATGGAATACTCGGAGACGATCCACGATTGGCGGAGACTGTGGAGAGACAAGCACAGATTGAGGAGGAACTGGAAGATCAAGAGAAGGCCACCAATCCATTCTCCAAGGAACACTTCATTCAGTGAGCATAGGATGTAGAGTGCTTTCAACACTTGACAAGTTACAGATGCGTCCACCCCGCCACCGAGCTCATCTCTCGCGCTTTCCGTAATGAACTGGAGATTCCTCAATGGCGAGATTTCACCGCCAAAGTCAAGGAAATATTCGAAGATGTTTGTCATAATCGATTATATTTTCCTAATATTAGGTTGTTGCAAAAGTCCTGTGGTTTTTTGTGTCCGCACTTTGAACAATCATAACTCGCGTGTCTCAAATCTTAATCGCCAACAAACATAATATTGTTTAGGGGTATGCTTGAACTTTGTTCACACATATTTCAATCAAACCGATCTTGCCACCAACGCAAGAAATTATGATTTACCCAAATGCAAACAGTTGACCAAATTTTGCTTTAAATTTATTTCTCTAGATATTTGGAAGGAAACTCCAAGAAACAACTTCATATTGTTGGCTGAGAAGTAGCACTGATATTCTTTCAAAAAATAGGTTAGACCTGCCATGTGAGTGGGTTTGAACCAAAATACATGATTGCAAAAATATGAGCAGACCTCGGCTGCATGTGACTTGTACCTTCTTTTCTGAATGGAAGACCAAGCATACAGGCTCCATCATGTGTGCGCTGTATGCACCCGAGAAGAGGCTATATTCTCATAAAAAATATTGGAGCTTGCTTCTTCTCCGTTTCAGAAAATTTGAATTTCTTATTTTTCAGAAATATGCAAAATCAACACCGAAATGCAACAATGTAGTCATGTCTAGATCAATACATTCCTCGAAAGGGTGTAACTTCCAGCATCCATGAGAAAAAGTGTTTATAGGGTAAAGGTTGGGGCTTCATATAACCACCATAGTTTGAGCATTCATGCTTCAGAGAAAACATAAAATTGAGAAATGTTGCGTTTTCGATGGATAAATTTTCGTAATTTTAACTGGATCCTGTTCTCGCCTCTATGATTGGGCAATGCTGATAGGGTGCGCATATGAAAGAGTATGCAAGGCCTCATTAGTAACCAATATCCCGAAGTTCATCTATCAATCCAACAAGAAGATGGAAGGCAAAATTTCAAAATTCCACAGGACTTATGCAACAACCTAATAATTGCATTGAAGACGAGGAAGGTAACCGAAGGCGAGGTCGCCAGCTACATTCCACAACTAGCCAGGGCGAATCCCAACTGGTTCGGGTTCTCAATGTGCACTGTCGACGGATCCCGATGCCATCTTGGCGATTCCAAGGTATGTATAACGCCTGTCTGAGAAGGAGTTTAATCGGAATTTTAGTGTGAAAGTATGTGAAACATATGAGTGACTATCTGAGAGAATTGAGCAATTCTACCTATATGCCGTACAGCGAAAAATAAAGTGCTGATTGTAAGATGTCCCTAGGGGTAACTTTTCACGTAGAGTCCGAAAATCGACCTTAGAAAGACGCATCTCAAACTCCTGATTTCGCGCTTTGCACCACAGTTGGGAGGTCGGTTTTTAAAACTTTTAAACGGCAGTTTCAAAACCTCATACATATTTAAATTCTCAAATATTTCGACGAGATAAGCATTTTTACTGTTGGAAGTAAAAAGCTAGCTTGTCTCTGAAAAAAATTATGCCCATTAAAATTTTCAAATTTGACACCCTGAAATTTTTTCCAAAAGGCGTGCATTTTTAACTATGTTCATTAAATTCCCCATGAAAAGTTACCCCAGGAGCCAAATTTTCGCTTTTATATGCGTGACGAATTGTATTTATTCTCTGCACTGAAGATGTTAGAATGTCGATTTTTTAAACATAAATCGATTTTTCTGAAATACCACGATGAACTACGAACGGTTCTATGTTGTTTATGACTAGTCTGCACCCAAGGAATTTTAAAATGATCTAAAACTCGAGGCTTGACAAAAAATTAAAATTTGGCATCCACGAGATAGCAAGTTCAAGCGAAAATATTTCCGAAACCGTGGAGGATGGCGGACGCCAAATATATGTTTCCTAGTAACGTTGGTATGTACTACACAGTTAGCCTGAGAGGTGTTAGATTAACGTCGAAAGTGGATAGTTAGACATGCCCAAAGCTGGGACCAATCGAGGTGCTGAAAACTGATTTTTCAGAAATTTGTCAAGCCTCGAGTTTTAGATCATTTTAAAATTCCTTGGGTGCAGACTAGTCATAAACAACATAAAACCGTTCGTAGTTCATCGTGGTATTTCAGAAAAATCGATTTATGTTTAAAAAATCGACATTCTAACATCTTCAGTGCAGAGAATAAATACAATTCGTCACGCATATAAAAGCGAAAATTTGGCTCCTGGGGTAACTTTTCATGGGGAATTTAATGAACATAGTTAGAAATGCACGCCTTTTGGAAAAAATTTCAGGGTGTCAAATTTGAAAATTTTAATGGGCATAATTTTTTTCAGAGACAAGCTAGCTTTTTACTTCCAACAGTAAAAATGCTTATCTTGTCGAAATATTTGAGAATTTAAATATGTATGAGGTTTTGAAACTGCCGTTTAAAAGTTTTAAAAACCGACCTCCCAACTGTGGTGCAAAGCGCGAAATCAGGAGTTTGAGATGCGTCTTTCTAAGGTCGATTTTCGGACTCTACGTGAAAAGTTACCCCTAGGGACATCTTACAATCAGCACTTTATTTTTCGCTGTACGGCCTCTGATCAGTTCTCTCAGATAGTCACTCATATATTCATAGTCGAAGTCTATTCAGGTGCCCTTCTGTCTTCAATCCGTGTCGAAGGCCTTCAACTACGCTGCAGTGTCCACTGATGTCGGCTATGAAGCCATCCACAAATACGTCGGCCACGAGCCGAGCGGCCGGCTTTTCAACGAGATCTGCCTCGATTCTGAACGTTAGTCGATAATTACTTCTAATTGCTAATTAATTACCTCTAATTATCATTCTCTCATTACAGAGAAGCCGCACAACCCAATGATCAACGCGGGCGCAATCCTGGTGACGTCACTGATCAAGTGAGGGTCGAATTTAGTGAATGCTACCCCTCTCTCCTCCATCTTTTAAGGACCAAATGGCCGATGGCGGAACGATTCGATTTCATCATTGAGAAGTACCGCAAACTGGCCGGTACCTATCCCGTGGAGTTCAACAACGCCACGTAGGGCGACTAGTTCTACAGGGCGAAACGAGAAACGAGAAGGTTGCAGGTTCCTGTCTGAGAGAGACACAGCAGATCGAAACTACGCCCTTGCTTACTATATGAAGGTGTGAACAGTGAGGAAAATTATGATAAAATCTTGGATTGAGGAGCACAACTGCTTCCCGCACAACGAAATCATGAATCTGAGGGAGGAACTCGAGCTCTACTTCCAGTTGTGCTCACTCGAGTGCAACTGCGAGACTCTCGCAGTTATGGCTGCAACTCTCGCCAATGGAGGTGATCTATGAATTTTCGGACCAATTACGACCTCGATTTACATCCAAACAAATATTTACCTGTAAACATTACTGAGTAAAAACTCTATTTTCGCAGGAATCAATCCGCTGACGTACGTGCGATGCATGTCGCCCGAAGCCTGCCGTGACGCACTCTCGCTCATGTTCTCCTGCGGGATGTACGACCTTTCGGGACGATTCGCCTTCCAGGTACTCGAAAGTCTTCCACGAACCTTCAACGTCGATTCCAGGTCGGTCTTCCAGCCAAGTCTGGAGTCTCGGGCGCAGTGATGGTCGTCATCCCATCGGTGCTGGGCATGTGCATATTCTCGCCACTTCTCGATCGAACGGGCAACTCTACGAGAGGCGTCGCCTTCTGTCGCAACTTCATCAAGCATTTCTCCTTCCACAATTACGATCACCTCAAGCATCCCGATAAAACCATTAAGAAGGTATCAACTATTATTTGGATGGAAATGATAATAAATGGTTCAGGTGGACCCTCGGAAGCCTGAGAAGCTCAACGACCGGGACATTATCGTCAGCTTGCTGTTCGCCGTGAAGAAAAACAATCTGGAGCTCCTGCATAGGTACGATCTTTTATCGATCGCCTTGGCGTCCTAGTCGCTGTAACGGTCGCCGTAAATCCTTTGGTGTCTTACCGTACTCACAAATCGTATCCCAGGTACTACATGAAGGGGTTCGACCTCGAGATGGCAGACTACGATGGGCGGACAGCCCTTCACATTGCTGCAGCCGAGGGACACTACCAGATCGTCAAGTTCCTGCTGGGAACGGCTGGAGTCACCCACGACCCCAAGGATCGGTCAGATAATTTAATATTCTTTTAGATCGGAAAAATCGGTTATTCTTTGAATTTCACTAGTGCTATGGCATCGCAGAAATTGACTAGCAAATTATTCAGATGGGACAACACACCGCTTGAGGAAGCCATCAAGTTCGGCCACGAACGTATCGAACGAGTGCTCATCAAGTACCACAGAATGGAGATGGTACACATCTCTCTCTATTTCTTCGCTAAGAATTATGTTCAGGTGGCACTTGGAATCTACGACGGCTCAGACATGAGCGATCTCTCTGATTTCTCGGATTCTGATGAAGAGAATGAGAATAAGCCGAGGACGAGGAGACGTGAGTTAGCAGTCTCGTGAACTTATTAAAGATCATTATGTAGAAACGATGGTCGAAGTGGAAAAGCACGACAATCCGCGGTCTCGACCCGCCTCGGAGAGGACAGAATCGACTCCTTCCGCTACCACGACCTCATCTGAGCGAACCTCGACGGAGACGCCCTCGCCGAAGAAGATTGAAGAGGACGACGAGTCATCTGTCGATAGCGAGGAAGATCAGCCGCCGATGAACCACCGAGAGCACCACGCTGTTCACGATCTTCCTCCGATGATCAGAAGTGAGACATAAGCATAATTATCGATTAAAAGATTGGCATCAGGACCTTGTTCCCGAGGTCTCAAGCGATGAGATGACACTACAAATCCTTTCTACGTAGTATTGTAATGGCAATCGGAATCGCCAATATTCTTTCCCCGTATCGCATCATAATGATTAATCTCCCGTTTCTCCTTTCTCGTATCATCATGATTCATCTACTATTCCCCCAATGCTCCATTTCACATTTCTCATTCTATTCTTTCTTTCGCTCTTTTCTACCGTTTTCCTTGTTTGATAAAGTCAGGGGTTTAATTACCCAAGTTTGAGATCCACTCCTTCTCGAGCTTGACTATATGGCGACCACCTTCTCGAGCCTACGAGCGTGAACGGAGCCTGACACGACAGCAGCTGATAAGGTCCCAGTTCAGTATTCTAAATCAAGACGAACTCCACTAGTCGACCCCCCTCCCCTCCCCTTCCGCTCCTCTAGTGCCCAGAGTCCGCAATCCAATCCAATCCAACTCGATGTCGGGACCAATCAGAACCCGCATCGGACAAACGCGCAGACGCTTACGTCTCCACGCCGAACCCGTGAAGACCACCATGAATACGGAGACTACTGCGAAACCAATAGGAGAACGATCAGACGACGAACTCATAGAAGATAGTCTAGTGCTTCTGGAAGTTCGCTCCCCCTTTGTCAAGGCATACAGAGCGCTCCTGAAAGAACACGAATCCTTCACAATTCTTCGATCATCTTCCAAATCGGAACAAGCGGAATATGAGAAGTACATCAAGAACTACGGAGACTACACTTTGGAGATACAAGAGGCTTCGGATCTCCTTGCAAAAGTTGATTCAGTGATCGATCAGATGATGCAAGCCGGTCGTTCCCGTGATCTTCCAATGGATGACGACATCGACTCGGTTTCAACTGATACTGGCAAGTCGATCGAACCGATTCCTCTTACTCGAGTCCCAATAAACCAATCCAAACCAACCGAGGAGTCAACGAAAACCACAGTGAATGCAATCAGAGTATCTCAATCGCAAATGGAATCCACTGCACCTCCCGGAGGAACCATAGCCAATGGTCCACCAGCAACTCTCCCTAGGAGAACGATCAATAATGAACCCGCCATTCGAACACAAAAAGAATATCTCTCCAGCCCATTCTCTCCAGCAGCAGAAACACCAGTGGAGAAGCAATCCAATTCAGCCACCTCTCCCGAACCTCAAACTGTCTACATTTCTTCCGACTCGGCAAGTTCGTTCGTGACAGCAGCACTTGTGAGCAAATCACTGCCACACTTTTCTGGAGAAATTCTCAATTGGCCGGAGTTTCATGAATCATTCCTCTCCCTCGTGAAAAACGGAAGAATCACCGGTGCAGACAAACTTTCCCTCCTGAAAATGTGTCTTTCGGGAGAAGCGCAAGAGATGATCGCTGGACTTCCTCAATTGGATCGAAACTATGAGAATGCAATGCTCATACTACAGAAGGAGTATGACAAACCTCATCTGAGACATCACTCACTACTCAGCCGCCTCAGAACTCTACCATCCTGCGACCGTGATGGAAAGAATCTTCGTTCATTCTATCTCAAGCTCAATGTGATTGTCCGCCAACTGCTCCCCAATGGAGAAATGGATTCGCCTGATCTCCTAGTGAATCTGATCACTTCCAAATTGCCAATCTCAATGCAAACTCGAATCATCAAAGAGTCATCACGCAAACCAGACTTCGGAGTCTACAGCGTCCTGTCCATACTCGCTGATGCAGTGGAAGATGAGAAGATCGAGAGAGACATAATGGCGAACAATCGATACGAGAGAAGGATGGAGACCGAGCGACGAACTGAGAGAAACTATCCGTCGAACCAATCCAATACGACTCAATCAGATGCCATCCCTCGTTTGAATATGAAACCAAAGTCCAATCGCTTCACTCCCCCGTGGGCCAAACCGTGCAAACTATGCGGAGGTACTCACCGAGAAGATGCATGTACCACCTACACCACCCCCGCCGATCGGAGGACAGCAGTTCACCAAAAGCACCTCTGCGCCAACTGTCTTCTACCAAACCACAAAACGAGAGAATGCAAAAACACGAAGAGATGCTTCAACTGCAATGACCCTCACCACACTTCCACGTGCACAAGACACACGCACACTTCTTCGAGACCCCGTAACGATGACCCTCCAGCAAGCCGTACTAAGAATACGCCCTCTCCTACACCGACAAAGAATCAACCTTCGAGACAACCGAACAATCGTCGTCCACAACAGACACACTGTGCAATTACGGAGGAAATTTTCGCAGCAAGCGAAATCAACCACCGTAACTGGAACACTTCTATTCGTCGACGAGGTCGAGAAGACTCTACATCAAACCGCTTCTGCCGTCAGAACTTCTGATTCTCCCTCATTCAACTTCCCCCTCCTTCCCGATCTACAGACTGTTAGTATCGTAATCATCGCTATACTTATCCTATTCATAATCATCTCACGCTTTTCCCCCCCGGTGTGTAATGGCAATCGGAATCGCCAATATTCTTTCCCCGTATCGCATCATAATGATTAATCTCCCGTTTCTCCTTTCTCGTATCATCATGATTCATCTACTATTCCCCCAATGCTCCATTTCACATTTCTCATTCTATTCTTTCTTTCGCTCTTTTCTACCGTTTTCCTTGTTTGATAAAGTCAGGGGTTTAATTACCCAAGTTTGAGATCCACTCCTTCTCGAGCTTGACTATAAGTATTAAATTCACTACCGGTTTCCTATTATCCATTGCCATCTTGCACATTCCCCGTATCATGTTACTATTCGATAGACACCGTTAGCGTATCATTCATTATTCATAGGAACGGATTCAACAACAGGACAAATTGTGCTCGTATGACAATTGTGACGAATCGATATTATGACCGGAGTTAATAAAGAGATCGATTGCGTGAAGAAGAGATCCAGCTATCCCATGACAGTGAACGCCTCGGCCGCTCTGAAATGGAATACACTCATAGCAGCACGATGAGGATGTCAGAGGATTGCCGAATTATCATCAGAAGTTTCGAAGTAGACTCACTTGACGGGGGCTCTCCTCTGGACTGGTGGAGTCTGCGCCATACTTCTTCTCCTGGAAGAATGTTGCCGCACAGATTCAGCAGGTTGGTACGACCGATGACTGTCGCCCCTGCAAAATTTCTAACTGCGTGCTCAATTTTTTATATTATTTTCATTTATATTCAGTCCAACCAGTAGTATGGGTAGAGAATGAAAGGCCCTCTTAGTTTTGGCATAGGCCGCTCCCGATGAACAATTTCCCAGACAATTTCTCTAGGCGTCGAGACTATTGGCACCATTAGCATCTCAAAGGAGTAACAAACATCATACACGTTTAGAAGTGTCTCACCTATCTCCAGATGCCGAGGTGACTCTCGACGGTGCTGATGGTGTCCTCGCTCCTTTCCTCATCGTCGGAATGATTGCGCTCGGCTCGCGTTCCAATTGCTTCAAGGATTCCTTCTTTCGACTACTCTCTCATCATTTCCAACCTGATCCTGCCACGTTGGTTTCTTCTCCCACCATTCGAGCTTCCTCTCTCCTCCATCATTCTCCTCTTCTCCTCAATCGGAAGTGTTCTTCTAATCCCATCATCTCTTCTCTCTCACCTCTTCTCTCCATCACTGGAGGGGGAGTTCTTCTTCCTCTGACCACTGATTGTTCCTGTCTCGCTGCCATCGCTTCTCTCTTTCTCTCCATTGCAATGGCCTTTGCCCTCTCCTTCGCCTTCGTCTCTTCTTCCTCTGCTCTGATCCGTGCATTCCGCTCCTCCCATCTGAAGGGGAGAACCATATCCTCCCCTCCCACCCCCCCAGCCCACCTCTGGATCTCCTTCTTCTCCATTTCAATCTCCTTTAGTCGCTCGGCCTCCTTCCTCCTCCGATTATCTTCTATTTGCCTCTCCAGCTCAGCTCGATGCTGATCTGCCTGGGAACGGTGAGATATTAGCGCAAGCCCAATTTCATGCACTTTCAAAAGTTGCTTGACTATAGCTGGCTCATATTTCATTCATGGCCTCAACTCTAGACTGAATCTCTCTCTCATTCTCACCGGCGACAGATTCGTAGTTGTTTGTCTGGACGCTAACGAGGGCATCGAAGTGGCGTGAGCCATGGACGAGCCGCCGCCTCTTCTATTCACAAATTCATCTGGATATTCCTGTAATGCGATATGCTTTCTTCCGCTTTTGCCTCTTGTGAGAATGGAGCGAGCCATGCAATGAGTGCGTACGTGGTGAGAAGAGGAAGAGGGAGGATAGAGAGGCGGAAGAAACGAGAAGGGCTGATGATGAGGAGATGAGGAGGGGGCGTAGTCGTAGGAAGTACGTCGGAAAGGATCCTGGTAGGCGAAGTCGGCTCGGTTGTGCTGCACGTAGTTGCCAACACGATTCTTGAAGGAGACGGAGAGATAGGATGCGGTTAGGCGTGCACTCATGCTGTTAGATAGAGAGAAAGGAAGGATAGGGCACCTTCTCTAGGTGGTGGGGTTCATTCGTATCCACTGAGCGACTCCAGCAGGCGCCTAACTTCCGTCGATCGGCGACGACGTTGCCTTGACCATCTCGAAGAGGCGCCCCTCCACCTCCTCGTCCCCACGGATTGTACTCTTCCTCTGACTGGGAAAGGAAACGATCACGGATAGAAACATACTATGCTTATCAGGTGTGGAATTGGACAGGAAATTACTCGTGTCGTTAACTATCAACCATCCCAACTCACCTGCTGATAATTTCGCTCTCTCTGTTGGGGTCTCGCCCTTGGTTCGGGCGCTGGAGGAGGTTCGTAAGTGTGCACGGGCTGGGATCTCCGTGATATATTGGAATGGCTGGTGGCAGCGGAGGAAATTCCCGTTCCGAACAAATCGGAGGAGAAACCACCGGGTGGCTGCCGATTCATCGAAGTCTTGCGAGGTTCGTTCCTGGAAATATGGAGGCTGTCGATATCGTTATTCTCATAGATGTAATCTACGACGCTGGAACAGCGCGGGAGTCGGTTTAGCACGCGTTCTAAGAACCTTTGTTGTTGAAGTCAATGATGCCTTAGAATTCTAACCTGGCCAGTTGCGACATAATACAACTCCATACGGTGTAGTCAAGGAAATGATCGTACCTCCATGCCGCCGTTCCTCTCTTTCCATTCGCTGGTTGTGGATGTGGTCGTGCCCATGGAGGATCGTCCATTTCGGCGCCTTCGGAGAGAGAGGAGACTCCGCTCTGGAAGGACTTCCTCACCGACTAAACGAGTCTTCCTCAGTGAGAAGTAGTTGGGGATTGTGACCGCGCATGTTGCTAGGGTCCACGAGCAGATAAAGAAAAGGAAGAAAAAGAGAAGTATAGTCGAGCTCGCGGGAGATCCGCATTCTTCCTCCAGAAAGACATCGTATAGTGATCAGAGAGAGCCCTTACCACTATCCTTTACATTTCATCTCTCCGTTTCGGAATCGACAATGAGGTTCGATAAAAGGTACAGTCGTATTAGGGGGAAGTGGAACGTACGGATGAAGTCGCGCCCTTTGCCGGCTCTTGATTCATCCCTCTCCTCTCTTCATAGTTGAGTGCCGGCTGTCGACTCTGTAGATGTCACGTCTCACACTATCATCCTCTATCATTTCTCTCCGATTGTACTAGATTGAATGATACTCTTCCGGTCAAAATTACTCTTCTCATTAATTTCGTAATAGATTTTCAGAATAAAACACCGTACATTCTGGAGGTTTTGTTTGGTTATCATCCGGTCATCCTACTAGTTCCTCTCCGACTCACTTGCAGCTCCTGCACGATGGATCTCTGCTGGAGTCTCTCCTCATGCTCTTGATTACCCATCTGCAATCATTCCTCATCATATCGGTCGCTGCTTGTCAATGGCTGCCCTTTCCCCAGTCCCTATTTGCCCACTCGGATGACTCTCTTTGATAAGGCCCTCGCTCACTCACCACTGCTCTCCCTCCGAATTGCTGGTTGATCATGAAGTTGACGTGCGGTTCGACGGGCACGTAGCACATCTGCCCATCCACGTACAGTACGCGAAGACCGATTATTGATCCAACCGGGTCGATGTATGGCGAGTGAAAGGGGTTCACTGACTGCGCAGCAGCAATGAGGTTGTCTGTAGTGGGAGAAATTATGCAAAATGCTGAATCTCCAGAGAGTTTGCTAAAAAAGCGAACTGACGGGTCCGTTGATCGATCGCATGGTGATTCATAGTGGGTTGATAGTGGTGGTGACTCCTCTCCTCTTCCATCGCGCGTCTCAAATTGTCTTCCGATGGAGTTCTGATTGCTCTCATCTGCAAGAGAGACGACGAGTCTCCAATGGAAGAGAGGCGATACTATAGCGACTGGAGTATAGGTTGGAGGGGGGCTGGTCACTCGCTAGGGGAGGGAAACGGAAGGTGGAAAGGGGTCCATTATTGGTCTCTTCAAGCGAACTCGCTTGTCTCACTATGTTCCCTCTTCTCTCCTCTCCTCTCTCCCTCTTTGCGTACTAACTATCGTTTCCAAGACAACAACGATATGCATCCAATTCGAATTCGGCAGTATCATTCCGTCTGAATGTCATTCACTGTTTCACCTTCCCCATTCTTCCTTCTCCTTCTCTTCCTTCTCTTCCCCGTCCCAACGACCTATTCATTCCTCCTCCTCTTCCAACCTTTCACACTTCTATTCAGCGGACCTCGACCCTCTCCTTTCCTCCTCTTCTTATTGGTCGATGCGTCCATTCATCATGACCTCATCATCGATTGATCCTCTTCCTCCTTCTGGAAGCATCCGGAGTCTTCTCCCTCAGTATCTCTTTCCTTCTCGGTCTCTTCTCCTCTCTCCCCCTCTCTCTCTTCGCTCCTCCTCCTCTCCCGCTTCTGGAGTGATAAGAGAGGAGGGCGTAGAATGCTGATATGGACTAGTCAGTCTCACTCCACACTCTCCATAGGAAGGTTCCCCTCTTCCCCGTCACCCTCTTTCGTCCCATTGGACTTCCAGAGATCACCCCAATTGGCAGTCCCCTTGGACGTATCATAGACCACCTGGATACTCCATGGCTACAGAGTCCCTCCTTCCTCCTTCCATTCCCCTCCTTTCCTGCTTTCTTCCACGTCTCATTCCCAGAGTCCCACTGAGAGTAGAGCATGATCCTCTCGTCCAATTGGCAAGATTAACTAGCTTACTGTGATTGATCTCGACAGTGAGTTAGTTTCTCTGGCCTACTGGCATGGATTGTCCTCCCCTTCACAGTCTGTCAAATCATTTACCTATAATCCGATCACCCCCCCCCCCCCATATTGTTGATTCTTTATGTGGCTAGAAGCATTATTGTAAAAAAAAACGAATTCCTAATTTTTTGGTCGCTCTTGTGCAATCATGAATTTCAATTATTCTTTTTTTCAGGTAGACAATCGTCGCCTACGATTTTTCGCTTGTCCGAGTTCCGTGTATAAAGCCTATAATCGCTTGTCCTTTTCCCTGACAACTCGACTGCACCGTGTGAATTTGCATCAATTTCGCCAGAATTGGCGGGATAATTCAGGGTGGGATGATGAAAGTTGACGATACGCCGATCCGAGCACGAAAGAGAGAGGGAGAATCGGAAAGGCGATAGGAACGTGGAAGGGGGGGGGGGAGGAATTGAAAACAGACAAGGGGAGGAGAGATGGTTGTTACGATTGGCCGATCGCTGTGTCCAAAAGAGGAGAGGCGGTCAACATTCTGCATCTAAACAGCACCACTGCCTGTTGACACATTTCCTTCGTCCTTCCTGTCGGATCGTGTGATAGGCGGAAGGTAGTCTCGCCCTGATCTCGCCCTGATCCTCCTTCGGTCTTGTCTGGCCCATCACAATACGTGCTATAAATATCGATTGATTCGTTGGCTATCAGTGTGTCGATGGTGCCGGTTCTTCAAGTGATCGCGATCTCCACTACTCCCTCACTCACCCTCATTTCCACTCTTCGTTCTCTCTCACCGATCTTTGCCCTCTCAGTGCGAGATGCGTAGTGAACATCTCGATCTGCTCCTATTAGAGTGAACATAACCCATTGTGTCTCTCCCCTCCCCTAGGTGTGCTGTAATCTTCCTCCCTCTCCTGCCCTTGACAAGCTTCCCTCTCTGCTAGCCTCATTCCCTCTCAGATCAGACTGACCAATCAATCGACTATAGCTCTCCTCTCTCTCTCTCTTCCACAACAACTATTCCATGCACTCACTACGTCACATTCCACTTTGATCTCACTCCTTTCGCCCTTCCTTCTTTTCTTGGTATCATCCATTCATTCGTCCTATTCTTCACTCATCCAGGATGCACTTCGAGTTGGATGCCCATGGTTTGATTCCCTCCGAGGAGGATCAGCCCCATCATCCTCCCCAGCCCATCCTCGATCATCCCATCAACAAGGTGAGCATCGAGGGTCTAGGGACGTCGTTGAGCAGTGAACTCAGCACCTGCTACGGCCTGAGATGGTGCTGAAGACGCTCTCGATGAGCGATCCTCATCTCAATTTCACTGGCCATCTCCATCACGAGGAAGATCGTATGATTTGCGATTATTTATTGCAATTAACCCATTTTTAAATTTAAAAATAGGCTAGAGAAAGCCCCAGGCAATATTTTGTTCCGGCGGTACGCGGGTGGGTCCCCCTCTCCCTTTCTCCGGATAGCGAGCTTCTTGCGGGTACTGGAATTCGCGGAGAGGAAAAGCTCCCGTGACTCGATACTTCCTGTCGGCTTCTCCTTTATTAGTTATGATGATTTTCCGCGTGGTTCACCCCATAACCCAATTACTCTAATTAGTAGTCGACCATTTTTCATCAGTCGATATTAGTAAGTAGCTCGCAGAGTTAGTAGAAATTTCTGGTTTGTAGGAATCGGGACAACTCTAGTTTGTGAGTGGGGTTAGTCACGTCGCCCTGTGATATCGTCAACACGTTTCTACGGCAAGATTTGGTAAACATATGGGTCGGCCCACAATGAGAAACAAAGCTGTTTTGCTCACATCGCTTCTCTGTTTTTCCCCTTTAGTCTGCTCTCCTTCTTCCTCCCAAGTAATCTCTACTGTCTATCTTCCGGGAACCAGTGCCCATTTCGAAGTTATTGTGCTCGTCGAGTCTTTGTCTTGCAGGCCCGTTGACGCAAGCAGTATTCGGCCTGCTCGAGGCCTCCTCTGCCTGCTCCGATCACCTCCATCCCATGTCGGGTCACCCCGCCAACCCAATCATCTCCTCGCTCAAAGGATCCACTCTCGCCAATAGTGCAAGGTCACATTTATCGAAATTTCATTTATTTCGAAAATACATTCTCATAGTTGTCAACAACTGTGGAATTGCGTCGTTAAAAATAAATACCATGTGCGTTGAGCAAAAAATAGATAAGGTCAACAACTAAATGACATGCCGCCAGGTAACGAGGGCCATCTTTATCGTAAGAGATCGGAATACCTGTAGCTGATAAGTATTCCTCCCTTGTAAGAGTATTTGAGAGTGGTGTGATTTTTAGTGGGCAGACATAGTGAATAGAACGGGGGAATAAGAGATGGGTGCAGATGTACTGAGAGTCCTGTTGTCACTTGACAGAGAACGCATGAAAAAATACTCGAAAACAGACCACCTGACGATTCCGAGCAGTCCACAAGAACAGATGCCCGTCTTATCACTATTGAAGATTGTTGGGAACGGGACGGTTGGTTCTAGCGAAATCACCTCATCTAGGGTGTATCCCCGCCTTTTCTTTGGGTGACACTTAACGTGGTCGACCCCTCGACTCGCAATCAATCCTCCTCCATTTCTCACTTCCCTGTATCACTCGTCAATATGAATAGTGGGCAGGAACTGGAGTATTCGATCTCGCACTTCCCGGGAAGGTTTGTTGTCCTTCCTCACGTCATTCTGATGATTGTTGCTCTCTCTCTCAATTACATCAGTCAGATGCTCCTTAGCTTCTTTCTCTTCCCTTCTTTCCATCCATTGTAACACGTCCCCTGATTGCATTCTCCCGTGCTTTCACTAGACTAGATGGTGGTGACGTACATAATTTACCGTAATTCGAGGATGATGGATCACCTCACCACGCAATTCGTCTCTTTACGTAGTCTGTCTAGAGAACGGAAGTTTCACTTATTGACTACATTCCTCACATTCTAGTAATGCGTATGTGCACGAGGCAGACACAGTGTCGACTCAAGCTCGTGACTCCTCTTGAACCCATTGTGTGCCCTCGTCCTCGGACGTGACATTAGCCAATTGGTGTGTCTGTTATTGTGATGGGAGAGGGAAGGAAGGGAGACAGAAGGGAAGCATCAGCTCTCTCCCTCTCCATACGTCATCCCTTATCCCTCTTCTGATCTGGGCCCTCCTCTGATCTTTCCTCTCCCCCTCTCTCCCGCTGGGTTTGCCTTGTCCTCAGTCACGTAGTCCTCATCTGTTAGTTCCGTGCACTTTCCATTTCCGACTCTATCATCCATTAGAATTCAACAGTTGTCCGCTCTCAAATTCCACTGGATCACGTCATCCTCTGTTGTCATCATCCAGGAGGCGCAGATGTTTACTTATGAATCGTTGTTCAAACGGGGGCGTACAGGGATGGACTAAATATGGCACGTCATCATCTCGATCTCTTGCAGTTCTGCGGCTCTGCTCGATCCGTCGGTGCAGAATCAGGGAGCGCCGTTGAGGAAATCGTCGTCAGCCGTCGATTGGAGTCTGCTCGACCTCGGAAGAGAAAACGGAAAGGACGCATTCCATGTAAGAAATCATTGCGTTCTTTGAATGACTACGTCATCTGATCTGGGCTCAGGAAGAACTGTTCTGTGATTAATGTAACAGGAAATGAGCGCACAAGTTTGGTGAAGGGAAAGGGCGAAGATCGGAAGAACGCTCTTGTTTACCACTGGGAGGAAAAACGAGCAGGAAATTCACACTAGTCTGCAATCGAGGCACCCCTACCGTAATCAATCTTTACCCCCTCGCTCAGCCGCTTTTAGCCGACGACTATGGTGTGATCTAGAGAGCAGGGATGAGCGGTGCTTTGCATCAGCCCCCATAAAGGGCGGAAAAATGATGAAACTTTGAAGTGTGGGCGAAAACGGGAAAGTGCGTCAGCGTGATCGTTTATGTTCGACTATTTCAGCAGCTGGTTGAACGACCCGGTGCATTTCTCGAAGGAGCAAAGAAGAAACCGACGAACCACTACGGATTCGCCGCTCTCTCCCTTCTCGGCACACACAAAGACGAGGTTCGCCCAATCCTCCTATTTACTCGTGCCTCGAGGCATTGCGAAACTGACAACCATGTGTTCCCCTTAAGGCGATGTTGAGTCACCCATTGCGTAGTGCACTTGGGGAGATCAGCACCGAGTCGGTGCATGATTGGCTGAGTGGAATGATCCCTTCCTCCTCCTCCTTACATCATTCGCTCAACCAGTCTCAGCCCACGTGGTGGCTGTAGCGTGCGAAGGGGGAATAGGGAAGAGCGGAGGAGGAGGAGGAGGAAGAGGGAGGGGTTGGGGGAATGCTTGCTCGTACTGTCCTGTCCCCTCCCTCAACTCGTCTCCTCTTAAGGGACTGGTGATGAACACGCCGAGTTCCTCCACTCACTCCGATCCTACACACTCACGCACTGGAATGTTCAGTGGACTATCTGGAAATCATGCGGGTCAGTTTATGCAGTTAATAATCACTAGGAAAAATTATTAAATTTTAGATGACCGATATGAGATTACTAAGAATTAGTCGACATTTTCTACTCTAATCGTATTTGTACGTAACCAATTGATCTCTGATCTCTGCAGCCTCTCCCCTTGTGGCGGCCGCCTCTGCCTGCATTCACGGCTCCTCCTCTTCATCTAAGATGGGCGCTGTCATCCCCTCGACCTCCTCCGTCGTCTCGAATCCCCTTCAGCCTTCAGCATCCACGCCAGCCATCCAGCTAAAGAATCCATTGGAAGGCGTCAATCAAGCAGCTGTTGGCGCACAACCCGAACACAAGGTATTTCCCCCTTCTCTTTCATCGAATTAGCTCGCTCTGATCCTTTGGACTCGAGGGGCCGCGTGGTTAGAATCGATGGAGGAGATAATAGAGATGTGTATTGTCAACGAAAAGATTGCGGCTGTTAGCAGGAAGATAAGGGGGTTGACTCTGACAGAGTTAGGGCGCATCGAGTTCGGGGAGAACGCGTAACGATCTCGAGAGAATTAGGGAAGGGCAGTATCACTATGAGTAGATCACTGTGAGTGCAGAAGACGGAAACGAATCACGATGGACGGGTGTGTTTATGGAATGGATGGGGTGAGGTACGAGTAGGATCACACTCTTGAATTATGGCCGGAAACACGGGATGGTACGGTAAAGGAGTGACAGAGAACAAGTGGAAAGAGGATCAAGTGATTTGGTTGCAGCATGGAATGCTCGGATCAGTCTTCAATCGGGGATTCCTCGGTCGACCAATTCAACGATCGGACGAAGAAAGCTATCGATACATCATGGCACTCGACCGATGAGAGCTTCTCCCCCTCTCCCCCCTCCCATTCTTGCCTCCCCCCTCCTCCCCTCCGCTTCCGCCTGACGGTTTCCCCCCGCGTTACTGTACATAGCTCCTAGTCTCGCGCCCATATCACCTCAATGCACACAAAAGCACTCACAATGATCAGATTCGATCAATTCTTCCTCCCATTCCGCCCTGTATGTTATATAGTACAGCCAGTATTCGTCCATTCTCTCCCCTCATAGGGAAGCATCATTCGTGTCTATACTATCCGCTTCATACTTTATAAAGTAATTTATCGGAGATCGAATCGATCCAATCAATATTTCGTTATAGAGATTCGAATGACACGAATGGTGGGCTCCAAAAAAGTCCCCGTTCTCATGTAGACTAACAGGTAGCTGCTCTCATTAGAAACCGGTCGCTCTTCGTCTTCCTCAGTCATACCAATTATCCCCGTAGTTAGTCATCGCAATATCCTAAACAGGAATATAGAATATTAATATTTCTTGCACTTAGATAAAGCACGATATGCACAGAGATAAAAGATTCGTGTAATTTCTGCGATACTGCTAGTAATTTTCCCTTTCTCTCAATAAAGGTGGAGGCAATCAAAGAATATCACAAATATGATCTCTGTGAACACAAAACAGGAGGAATTCATTTTTTTTCAGTATCAAAGGTGTTTCAGACGTGCCCAAACACAGGATCAACAATTAGCAAGCGAAAACACGTTTTAGACACGGACTCCATGTCCGATTCAGAGAAATCCTAAACGGATAACACCCACTTACCAGCTCTGATTACGCAGCCGCAAATTACATTGGTTTCGGACCACGAGTCATCGAGTTTACTTCCTATGCTTTATATCTGGTGTTATGGCGAACGAATCTTTCGGTCTGGTCTTCGACATCGTCGAGGGCGTCGTCAGCTACTCGTGCATGGCAATAGTAGCTGTCACCATCCCCGTCTACCTCGTCGTGATTGCTGTTCTATTGACGGAGAGGAACTGTCTCGCGACGAACAGTGTCTTCTTCTCTGTATATCTCGTTGGTTACATTCTTAAATGCATCTATACCTTGTCGATTACTAGGTGGGTGGATTGTGCGATATCACCACAATGTTCAACAACTATCTGGGGAGCGTCTTTCCGGCTAAAGGGTGGCTCCTTTGGTATTACTTGAGCTCGCCAAACACCGGACGAGTGAGGAATAGATATCAGAGCGCCAGATTCCATTCTAATAAATTCAGATCTACCTCATGCTCGCGTGGGGCACTCGAATGAGCCAAGGTTGTACGGTACTTCTGCTAGCATTCAATAGAACAACTGCTGTTCTGAGACCTACAAGTTATGGAAAAGTGAGCACGATCAACTCCACTAAGAGAATTATCCCTATGTCAGCTCTGGACGAAAGCTGTTGGATGGGCTGCACTGGCCTTTCAGATTATTCCTGGCATAATATTCGGTGGAGCTCTCTCGTTCACTGAAATGCACTGGATGCAGAAGGGAAACGGCTGCTATATTCAGGTCGGAAATATACCTTCTACGAACGCAAATAAAATTTGTTTTCCAGTTCGGCGATCCAGTCTTCAAACTTCGATATTTCGCCGCAGCGTTTATTTGTCAATCAATATTATTATTTCTTATCGCGATGAATTATGTGATTGTTGTCATGTTTTTCCGAGTGAAATATCGATTGGTGAGTAGTAATAACTTGATCTACCAAGAATTGTGCATTGAAGGTGATCCTTCCAACGGATTCGAGAAGTGAGAGGTTGTTCAAAGAGAAACAGAAACAGGAGAAGAGATTAGTCTACATTTCGATGGTTGTTTGCACTCTCGAAGTGAGCTTGACAAGTGTGATAAAATAATCAGCTAATTTAGATAATTTGTTTCATTTTCTCCGTATACTTTTTCGTAATCAACACTACTGTAAGTAAATGCTTTTTCTATAATTATCTGACAGTTGACATCAGGTGCACACTCGCATTTTCTATCTAGTGTATAACTGCATGAATGATATCTACTCCGTAACTCCAGCTTATCTGCTTATTCTATTTTCAACTCCATTTAAGCGGAACTTGATCAAATTTCTCGGGTTCGGCATGTTTGTGATTGTGATACCTCTCACCTTCCTCTTTTAGCTTGGAGACATCAGATCGCGGTAGCACGGGGACTATACCTGTCATCAAAGTTCAGCAAAGTCCAATCTACTCTAGACCACACAGCAAGGCTGATGTTACTGTTACCATTGCTTAGCCCTTGTTCACGTAGCTCGCTTTATTACAAAATTCAAATAATCGATAAAAACATCAGATCGCTAAAAGAAAGAACAATAAAATATTTATCGAACTTCGCCTGGCTGGATACAAGTGCTCGCTGACACAAGCGCTAAATCTGACTAAATATTAGTGCTCTGAAAATCTGGCTGCTCTGGGAAACAGGCGGGAATTACAATACAACATCGAAGAAATAGCTAAGCGATGGGGGCACTAGAACTCTAGTAGTCGTATTGGTATCCATCAGCCCTCGTGATCTCACTTCCCTCAATCTTCTCGTATCTCTCCTCGAGGACTGTTTGGGCATTCACCGGAAGGGCGGGCTGGAAAAAAGAGGAGAATTGGCTAGAAGGGGAGAACTTCCCTCTCTCACCTCGATCTCGCCACGACTTGGAGGATTTCGCAGCAGGAACATCAGAGGAGCGTAGAGGAAGTTGATTATCGCGATCAAGTAGAGCATACTCAAAGCATTTCTTCATATCAACTACTTATTCCTGGATTTGGCAGCAATCGTTCTTTGGTAATTTTTTTTTCGGATATCAAATTCCATCAAAGAATATAAAAATGCCACTTCGACTACTTTCACACTCCCATCCGAGTGCTTACGTGGGGAATCCGACGGATCGTACGAGGGGACCGGAGAAGAAAGGACCGAGGGCGAAGGCGAAGCAGAAGGCTGCGTCAGCGATGGCGTAGATCGATCCATAGACACCCACGTGACGAAGATCCACCAACCAGCCCATCAACGGGAACATCGAGGCGTCGATCATGCCTGGAATTGATTAAAATCAAATACAATTTTCGTGAAATTTCTCGAAATATGGATTTTTCAATGTTATTTACCGATGGAGAATCCCATGCAGAAGTGGGGGATGATGAGGCCTCCGACAGAGGTGGCGGAGGGAATAGCGAGCAGACAGAAACCGATGACGAGCAGGCCAATCATCGAGGACAACCAACTGAAAACGATCTTTCAACTCCCGGTTGCCTCTCTCAATTCCTATTTGGTTACTGCGTCAACGGTTTTTAGACAATCACGCAACAAGGTGATGACTTCTACAAGTTAACACCGAAGATCCATGCTCACCGTCCCATCTTGTGCGCCAGCGGTCCGAAGATGTTGGTGCCGATGAGGTAGGAGATGGAGGCGGGGAGGAAGGCAGCGCCTCTCTCGAGGGAAGAGGCACCCCATGACTCCATCATCCACAGTGGCAGAGAAGGCTCCAACATGGCGATTCCGAGATTGCCGATGGTAATGGCTCCTGCAAAAGTAGGCAAAGATCATGGGTGTCAAGTTCACTTTTTAGGATTTAAATTTCTGTCAGCAATTTTAATTTGTGTACTTTCGACACAGACGGATCACTAATCCAAAATGTGTCTGCATAGTGTACGATAGTCGAGCGAAGAATAACTATGGGTGCACCGTAGGTATCGCATACTGACGGTGTTATCGTGTCTGAGCAAGTAGAAATTCGCCGAGCATCTCATTCTCAGAAAATAAACATGCACTTTAATTTCGTGTGATAATCGCTGTTCGCGAAAAAAATACAACCTCTGTGAAAGCAGGTAGATACGCTATTCGGATCGATTCAAAGGCTCTTAGCCATTTCCGTAATAAGGATGTTCGACCTTATCCTTCACTCTCTCGTCCAAATAGTTTCTCTCGGGTGAAGCAGACAGAGAAGAGGCATGAATCCATCAATCGCAGCCCATTTCCAATTCCACTCGAGTGTCAACTTCAGCGAAAGCGTTCAGTAGCTCTCCCTCTTTCTTTTCACGCCTACTTTGTGATTACCCCTTCTCCCTTTTGAGGAGGGGGGGGGGGCACTCAACTTATCCCCTTCTCCTTTCCCCTCGCCCTTCTCCGCTTACCAGAATCGATAATCGACACTCATCGTGAGACAATCCCAGAGGGAAACCCGCTGCAGTCTTTCCCAAAGCACTAAAACACCTGACTGGTAAAACGCCGAAACTATGTTCTCTTTGTGCCACGTTTTGCCCCAAATGGAGGATACGGTAGCGTGAGAAGCTTTCCCCATTTCGAAAACGCTTCAAGAAAGAAAAATAGTGTACCAGCAGCGACGATGATGTAGGGGTCCTTGGCTAGTTGCTTGATGGTGGATCCCTCTGGTTCTCCCCTGTCCACCTTGGGTTGAAGAACGAGGAATTGCATGCCTGTAATGGATGGATCGAGGAGGGGCGAGGGGAGACTGAGTACTTCCGTCGGCCAATGCCAGTAGAGCGAGAAGGATGAAGGGCAGTTCCTTGCCCGACCACTCGTACAGCACACCCCCGTACGGAGGACCCACAAGCACGCCCAGCGCAAGACCTACAATTATTGATTTATTGATTTTCGAAGTGATACTCGCCTCCCAGAGCGATTCCCATGGCGGATCCACGCTCCATGTCGTCGGGGTAGGCCTGAGCGAGCATGCCCATGCCTAGAATGGTTCGATTTAGTCTAGGATTATGGCTCTACGTTTACCGGAAGTGGATGTACAGGCGGAGCCAACGCCCTGTAGTGCTCTCGCCAACCAGAGAATGGGAAAACTCTCGCCGAAGGCGAACACGATGGTGGAGAGGAACATAATGCAGAAACCGGCAAACATAGGCATCGTGTAGCCGATCCTGCCATTAATTAGCGCTCACTCACGCAACATTAGCAGGCAATGCCGTCATGCATCGCTAAGGAGGCTGAACTCACTTGTTGGTTAGAGGGCCAACCCATGGATTGGCGATGAGTTGCACGAGGGCCTTCGACCCGAACATCAACCCGACGTGGACGTTCTCCTCCGCCAGCATTCGATGCCGATCGATCTTCTCCTGCTCCGTTAGCTCCCTTTCTCCACTCTCATCGTAGTCGGGCATCTCGTCCTCATTGACCTTGGAAGGAGGACCGACAGCAGGTCTCATCCGCCCTCCTGCTCCACCTCCTCCCTCGCCAGCCTTCGTCTTCGGCCTTTAACACGGTATTTCTACGAGAAAGTTCAGAATACCTTACCTTTTCGTAGTCGTCGGCCTTCGGTTCTTCGAGGTCTTCGGGAGTTTGGGGACAAGCGGATTCTGCTGGTAGGTGATGTCCTTATCGTCTTCATTTCTGTTGAAGTCACTCCACGACTCGTCATCGAATATCGACCTCTTCCCCCGTGTTCCCTCATGCACCGACGCCTGAATGCGTCATTATTCTCTTCCTCTCTTCGCTTTCTTCAGTTCCTCGACCGGTTCATGATGTCACCCGAACCTTGGACACTTTGTTCTTCAGTAGCAGATCCGTCTCGTTAGGATGGGAGATGCGCAGTAGATACTCGGGAATGATGGGCACTGAAACGGCGATGCTCTCTTCAGACATGCTCCCAAAAGGCAGACGATGCATAATGCATGGCCATTGTTCGTTGCGGAACCGCGCACTTCAATTGAACCCACTGGCTGATACTCACCGACAGTAGTGAGCAGCATGTTATCGAGGAAGAGGGCGATGTAGACTATGAGTAACAAGGCCTTCCGATTCCCCCGATTCCTCGCGATGAACTCGGCCATGGTCATGGCTGAGACTGAGGAGAGAAGGGCTCGTCCCCTGTCTCTCGCCGATTCGGCACTACCTTCAAGTTGGTGAGTGAGAGACTCCGCCCTCCCCCCCCACTCCTATTCGTTGTCGAGAAGAAAAGGAGAAGAAGAAGAAAGAAGAAGACGAAGAATCGAGACAGAGACGAATGGAGAAGGGGCGGAAGGGAGATCAGAAAGGGAGAAGGAGATGGATGAGCCAATCAGGATGGTGGTAATCTCACGTCTTCAGACTAGGATTGTTACCACACGTTTCATTTGGTGGGTGGAAATGTGATAGGCTGGAGGGGTACTCAATTATGATCTGAATTACAAAGGAAGAGAGAGGAGAGGTGGAGGGTAGGAGGAAGAGGCGGTAGGAAGACGGATTGGACTGAGGAGACAGGGTCAAGATTGAGAGGGCAAAGGAGATTGAGATTGGAGAGGAATCATCTTGAAGTGAACGAAGAAGGAGAAGAATGGGGAGGAAGACAGGCGAGTGGAGGGAGGGGGAGAGGGGGGGGGGAAGGTGAAAGCGTGGGAATCCGGGCTGCTCCCGCCATCGTTTGTGGGAGAAGAAAGTGGTGAGAAGGGAGAAGCATACGATGAGACAAGTCATGGGGCCTACTGGAGAGAGGGAGAGATCAGGTGTGAGCAGGGAAACTGTGTCAACTTCAGTCTTTATCCATAACGACATACGTTGTTGTTAGCATTTAATCAAAAGTGATACACTTGAAGAATCAACAGAAGAGTATACATTACAGAGGTTTGTCAAATGCCGTGCGGAAGATCACGGCTTTAATAGGTGAATAAGGAAAGGTGAATGGGAGAGGAAAGGGAGACTTCTTCATGGTCTCCTTCTTATTCCAATCCTTCTTCCGCTTACTTCATGCACTATTGAGCATGGAGATTGCACGTGCCAATGGGAGAAAATGGTGGTGATGATGACGATATACCACTGTTCCGGCGGCATTTTCAATGCGATGTATTGACCTCTTTTCATGTAACGGAACATCAATGCCACTCGGTTTCGTATCGTTCCGGAAACCCGTTATCGTTCTGCGTGCCACCTCGCATCTCCCATAGTTCACATCTCGAACGTTGCCTTGCGATGCTAGATTCATCATCATACATTGTTGCTAGCAATTGTCTCTCCCATAATAGTCTCCTACCCCGTTTCCGGTGGAAGAAACGAGTAGACGACGGATCTCTTTCCAGAAAGGGAGAAATCAGGGAAAGAAGAGGGGAATGCTACTCAAGTCGACGTATGGACGAGGAAACATGAAGGATGAACAATGTGTATGGCATTCAGGAACAATTAAAGGAGGACTAACAGCGAATCTAGCCAGCCCAAACTGACAACATAGTTTTGAGACAATCGTAAACAATAACACACTTTCGAAGTTCCGATTGTTATATCATGAACCGAGTTATCGTTGTACTGAGGCATTCAAAGTTGACCCTCCGGCACAGGCAACCAGTGAAAGAGCACAATGAAGTGAGAGAGCGCACTCTCATTCTTCATTGCCCGCGTTGACTCGTGCTGTTTTGCTGCAACTCCTGCTTTGAATATTGGAAACTAATTTTCCTTCACTTACTCATGTCCTGCTTAGAAAGCGAAAGATGAAGCATAAAATGAGGTATCTCATTTATTGAGCAATGGCCTCGCTCTCTCCAAACCACACACACTCTCTCTCCCATCGGCTAGAGATACGAGAGAGCAAGCAATTCGGGGAGAGTGAGATCGTTACTCCATTTATTCATGACTGGTTATGCATCTTGAATCGAGTAGACGTCGCAAACATATCAGCAATCAGTCCATTTTCTCCATATGTCGAATTTCTTTACAGATTTTTTTTGTAGAAATTCGAAAAATTTCTGTGGAATGTTTGATCAACAATTTTTCGCTTTCGAGAAACAGGTGATGAATTGCAGAATGAATCAAATTGCGTTCTAATTTTAGATACAACAAAATGGAGAATATAATGGAGGCGTGATTAAATTTGGAGACGCTAAGGTGTGAGAAAATAGATACCTAGGAGCTTAGGCTTCGTATTATCAAAAAATTACTAAAAAATCATCCCCAGTTATCTTCCTTTATTCGAATTTCCATTATAGGAGCAACACTGAAGGAATAAATCGGTGTTACTAACGGAAGAAGAAACTGTAGGAAGGTTACGAGAATGAAATACAATATCTTCTCCAGATCTCTTTTCTTCTCTGAAATGCTTTAGAAAGGATTACACAAAACATAATATCGAAGCTGTTTATCCACGCAACCCTTTCCATTCTCCAGTTTTCCGATATCTTTTTTTCAAAATTGCATCTAATTTTATTTCTTGTCGAATAATTCGGAATCCCATCTCCATGTCTTCAATAGATTCCCCAATATTTGCATTGCGTTATCGAACAAGAGTAAATCCGAGTAGACGTTTACTTGCATCTTATCAAGTGGTCAAACCATTCTCTGCGAGGTATCACTAATATCTTTCAATCAGAATGACAAGAAGCAAAGGCATATACTGGAATGAACCCGTGCCGTGCTCAAGAACGAGCAGACTACGAGATGATCAAATGAAATGGAAGGAAGGAGCAACCACTCACTACCAACATAAATACGGCAAATAACACTCATACAAAGCGAACGATAAATTCATCTCCGTATAATATGTAATAACTTTTCGTCTGTGTTCGACCAGAGTCAATATTAATGTGTGTGTGTGTCTGTAATATTAATTTCTATAACGAAAGTGAGTGTGGGAGGGAATCTCCCTAATAGCTACCTAGACTACCTCAGTCGTGCTCACTCGAACGATTGAACAGGGGAACGAGGTCGAGACGAGCGAGCACGAAGAGGCGAGAGAAGCAGCCTTAGAGGAGGGGCCAGACTATCGATGAATGGGAGTGGAAGAGTTCCCTATTGAACCCGGAAGAGTGAGAAAAAAGGGTGGAGTAGCAGGAAGGAATGGGCAGCTTATAGCTCGGTGTGTCCCTCCTCCTTCTCCTCGGCCTCCTCGGCGCCCTCCTTGCCGTTGCTCTCGAGGAACTTGACGAAGCCCTCAAGGGTTCTGTCTCCGGTGTAGTCGACGATCTTGTTGGAGCCGGCGGGGAAGAACTTGATGGTAGGGAAGGACTGGATCTTGACGTCCTCGACCTGCAATGCGTCGCTATTAGTAATTGCCAGACTACCGCATCCCCAGACTGTGGTTATTACGGATAGCAAAACAGATTCATCAGCACGACTTTGATGAGCTTCCAAGCCGTCTCCAAAATTTGTAATGAAAGATACAAGCATAATTCAGCCAGTTCTATCACACCATTTCGTAATCACTATCATCAACCGTACCTCGTTGGCGGTGGAGTCCATCTTGGCGATGACGATGCTCTCGTGGTCGGCGTACTTCTCTCCCAGCTTCTCCCAGGTGGGAACGAGCTGCTTGCAGTGTCCGCACCTGAACGAGTAAGTTAGTCTTTAGTCAAGCTAAGTCTAAGATGTATATGATTAAGGAATCCTTAATAACTAAGAACAGTAGTAAGCATTCTCACCAGGGAGCGTAGAACTCGACGAGGACGTTCTTGGTGGGGTCACGGGCGACCTGCTCGAAGTTCTTTCCGACGAGAGTCTTCACGGGGCTCTTGTCCCAGTCCTCGGGGATGTCCTCGGACATGAGATGGGGCTTGAGGTTGCCCTCGAGGTAAGTTGAGGTGAACTTGACGATGTTCTCAGTGGTGATCTCCTCGAAGTCAGGCTTGAACTTGGTCATGTCGTCCTCGAGAGAGATGAGACGGACTGCGGGCAGATCCTTCTTGTTCAGTCCGAAGAACTCCATGATGCGGGCGTTGTCCTCGATGTCGGTGTTGATGTAGACGAAGAGAACCTTGCCCTTGAATTCCTTGGCGGCGTTTCTGAACTCTCCCTCGAGCTTCTCGAACTCGCTCGATTCCTTGGAGATGAAGAGAAGGTTGTGGGACTTGATCTCTCCTCCGAAGATGACGGAAGCGGTCTCCTGGGTGAACTCAGAGACGAGGGCGAGACGGTTGGCCTGGATCCATGCCTTGAGGTTGTCGGCGGTGAGCTCCTCGGTGAACTCAGTGCGGGCATCATCGAACTTCTTGAGGAGGACGATTCCCTCTCCCTTCAGCTCGAGCTCCTTCTTGGCAGACTCCTCAGTGGAGATTCCGAAGGGGATGTCGTCCATTCCAGCGGCGACCTCGAGGAAAGTCTTCGCCTTCTCGTTGTCCTTGGCCTGCAAAGATGATGATGTCATATCGATCCATCGATAAGGAAGTATTTCTAGTGTGATGACACGTTGACTCTCTCTCTCTCTCTAACTTCCTCGAGGGGTCAGCACACACTCCCTCCACTCTCTCCCTGTTCCCTTTACCACCCCCTCCTAGTCGCCCTTTGGTACTCGGGAGAGCGGGTCAAGGTTACTACTACTAGTTGGGAAGACTAGGCCACGACCCCCTCCTCTCTCTCCAACTTAGCAGGGGAGATAAGATAATCTGGATGGTGTATCTCTCACCTTGAAGTATCCGACGACGACGACGTCCGAGGCATCGGCGAGGTCCTTGACGTCATCTCCGTTGGCGAGGTCCTTGGCGACGGGTCCGGTCTTCTTCTTGAGCCAAGCGATGATGGAAGCAGAGTCGCGTCCACCTCCGTACTCGGTGGCCTTGCCGGAGCGGAAGAGCTTGAGGGTGGGGTAGCCACGGACCTGCAAGTGATCATCCATCAGTATTGTATAGTGATGACATCATTTGATTCCCCATGTCTTATTGCATACTGGCGTGTCGAAATACAACAACACATCTCATCCCTCTAGTACACGTGTGATGTATATCTGGTTCTGTGTAGGCGCTCTCGAAAACAAGTTCACTAATGCAACGTCAGCACAGAGTCGCGATAAGGACTAGAACCTCTCTCCTCTCGCCTCACCCCCAACCCCTCAATGACACGTATTCTTAGAGATGAGCAGTGGCCATAGCAGCCCTGTTGCCTAGGATGAAAGAAAGTCAATAGAAATACAAGAGGACTTGAACACGTGTACTAATAAAACAGATAATTGAACTGCAAGAGAACATGAGGATGTGTATTTTCCTCATATCACTTGTATGTGAATTGAGTTGATCAGATACTGTTTCTATTAATCCCTCAAATGAATGCAAACCTCGAACTTGGAGGCGACGTCTCCGTGGACGGTGGCGTCGAGCTTGGCGAGCTTGATGTCGGATCCCTCCTCCTTCAGTTGAGTGGCGGCCTTGGCGTACTCAGGGGCGAGGGTCTTGCAGTGACCGCACCACGGGGCGTAGAACTCAGCAAGCACGAACTCGTTGTTCTCGATGACGTGGTCGAAGTTGTCCTAAAGCCACAGTATAAGCACAGTATACATGGTAGGGTATGATAGATCAGTACGGTAGATCAGTATACGGTAGATCAAGGGGTGGATGAGTACCTTGGTGAGAACGATGACGTTCTCCTCCTCCTCGATCACGGGCTCGGCACGGACGACGAACGCCGTGGCGAGCAGAAGACTCGCAACTCCCAATCGACCGATCATCTTCTACTCTCCACACTGAGTATGCGGATCACTGGCTCAATCAGGGGGCTGGCGCGTCCCCTTCTATCCTGAGCAGCCACGCCCCGCCCAACTAGTGCCCGTGGTCTTCCCTTATTGGCCGAGAGTCCACTCGCCCCGCCCCTCCCAATGGACACGATTCGAGCCGCGACGCGAGTCGGAGCCGCAACGCCTTCAGGACGCAAACCGGGAGTTTAAAACTAGAATCTGTTACAGTAATCGGGATGGGGACAATAGCGAATCTGTTGAGAGATGCATTGAATGATTAATGGGAGTGTAACTGATCCGAGGGCGGAAAGGCTTGTTTGGAAGGTTAACAGCCACGCTCTGCCCTTCCCTTCACTATCTCCCACTTTAGCCGAAGAGAACGGGTGTTTGTGTGGCGGTGTGTTGATAGGAATTGTCCACCCTTCTTCCCCTTCTTTCTTCGTCTCTCCCTCTTCCTTACTCGATTCCTGCCGATATCGCCATCGGATGACTCACGTGGACTATCTGTCTATCTAACCCCTTACTCATTTGTTCCCTCTTTCCCTCCACCAGGTCAGCTGTTTCTTTCCCTCTGACCCTTCCCCTGCAACTTCTGCTCGTTGTTGTAAGCTCGCTTGGCCAGATCTTCTCTGTGATGAGAAGGGAGGCAAGAATGGGGGAAAGAGGCGTCGTCACTACCAGTCACCTCGAGGGTCTCCCTTAATTACGAGGGTGCCAATCGATGCTTCCTCCCCTCCCTCTGGTCTTCCTTTCTCACTTTCAGTAACTTATCTTATCCTGTCCATGCTGAGTATACTCTATCGATCGCGAGAGTCAATGGGCGCGCGGTTTGTGTTGTGAACACGAGAGAGGCAGAGAGAGAGAGGGGGGGGGAGGAGGCCTCTTCTGTCTCTGCTGCCATTCTTCCCCCTCTCGACGAGTTCTGTAAACCTTAGCAAACACGTCCTCCTTCTCCTCGATCTGCTGATTGTGTTCGCTCTTCCTCTAGATATTGACAGACTTGCACGTGAATTCTTTTCCCTCTCCATTACGAAATCGCCTGCGTTTCGCCCGTTAAATTTCGCTATGTTGACTCATTCCTTGTCATTTTAGGCGATGAGTAACTTGAACGAGCAACTGGGAAATGCGGTCGAGCAGGCGAAGGAAGCAGCGGGGAAGATCGGAGAGACTGTCACTGATTTCTTCCAGGGGAACCCCTTCACCACTCCCGTTGGAGCCAAGATAGGTCAGCCCTCTACCCCTTCAAAGACCAGAGATTCCATAGTTTGTACAACTGCGGGGTGAGGAAGAGGGCGCAGTTTAGTCAGCGGGATATCGCCAATATTGCCCGACGACTGGGGATTTCTCGACGTGTCATAGTAGTGCTCCTCTGTTGTGGAGGGGGCTCAATCAATCCCCTCCTCGTTCCACTCTCCTTTCCTTCCCTTCTACCAATTTAGTGACACGTCTGCCATGGGCAGCTCGGCTGCCTTCAACCCCGCGGTTTTGGACACGTAGTCTATACAACTCGTTTTGAGATGAGGGAGCGGAGAATGACCACATAAAGAGATCGAGACGAGAGAGTGTGGGAAACTAGGAGAGTGTGGGGATTGAGGGCTAGATCTGAGATGGGGCGAAAGAAGTAGACACGGGAGAGGGGAGGGAGGGATATTCATAAAACGACCCTGGTCAAGAATCGATGGGACTGGTTGGAGTTGCAGTAGTCTGAGATGAGATCGAGTAATGAGAAGTGAAGGATCGAAGCCGTGAGAAAGGTACAATGATGCATATGGGAATATTTACAGAACAGGCGACTGATGCTTCCGTGCTTGCAACCGAGAACTGGGGCCTCAACATGGAGATCGTCGACTTCATTAATTACTCGGAGGAAGGGTCAGTGTTTCTCTCTATTGCATCATGCGATTGTTATCACGGAATCGAGTATGTTTACCGGAAGTTTGCCAGAATCGCACATGGATTTGTATTATGCAAGTGGGGCAGGAGATACTGTAGATAGCTGCAGAATGGAAGTGATTTCCTTGCAGGGGAAGAGATGCAATTCGAGCGATTCGCAAGCGTCTGCACACCCAAATGACCAAGAATAACTCGATTGTGATGTACACTCTGACGGTGCTCGAGACGTGCGTAAAGAATGGCAACCATCGATTCCACGTTCTCGCCTGCAACAAAGTGAGCAAAGGGGAAGAAAAACAATGATATACTTGTATACTGTTGACAGT
This sequence comes from Pristionchus mayeri, assembly GCA_036245805.1. Classification (NCBI taxonomy): domain Eukaryota; kingdom Metazoa; phylum Nematoda; class Chromadorea; order Rhabditida; family Neodiplogasteridae; genus Pristionchus; species Pristionchus mayeri. The sequence continues at coordinate 36,671,230 of BTRK01000006.1, read as the reverse complement.
TTACGATGTGCATTAAAAAAACAAAACGAACATACGAATTTTTATGGAAAATGTGTGGCGCATGCAGTGCTCGCCCTAGTCGAGCAAGTTCATCCGACCTCCTTACTCTAAGTACTACTCGATCGTTAAGAGTACAATCTCCTAAGAAGTATACCACGAAAAGAGTAGAGTAGTCAGGGATACTCATGTACATTGTTTTGCAGGACTTTATCCTGGATCTTGTGAAGTTGATCGGGCCCAAGTTCGACGCTCCTCAAATCATCCAGGAACGGGTGCTCTCGCTCATTCAGGTAATCGGCTCTCACTTTGTTGTCATCCGTCAGATATTCGGGTCACTCCCTTCCCCGTTCTCTCCCTCGGGAAGAGTTCCCTAGTGAAAGTCGGCGAAACTGTAAAAAAGCGGTCGGGGCTTACGGGCGGAATTACGACCAAATTGGAGCGACGACGAGGGACCAATTGGGCAGTGGAAAAGAAACTAATTATCGAGACTCGTTGCAGGCATGGGCAGACGCCTTCAAGGGACAACCAGATCTGCAAGGAGTGGTGCAAGTCTACGAGGATCTACTCACGAAGGGAGTCGAATTCCCCGCTACGGACCTCGATTCACTCGCCCCCATTATCACTCCCAAGAGGGTGAGTTACTCAACAACCTTATCTCGTGCTTATGCAACACACATCACGTTCTGCCTGTTATGAATGCAACAATTGATAGGGTAGTGATGAAATGGTGTCGTGAATCACGGAAATAGAGTAGAAACAGTGAACACCCGCTTTTTAATGACAATTAGATGTGCACTGCCTAATTGTGTTGTGTTGTCGTCGTAATGTGATGGTGGTGGCTTCAGACAGTGTTCACGGCGCCTGCTCCCGTCGTCCAACAACCTCCTTCCAATCAGCAACCTTCGATGGTAAGAGCTTGCTCCTCCTTCTCTCGAGAAGCTCACTCGACCTTGGAGGAGAGATAAGACAAGACCTACTTATTCTCGTTCCTCCCCGTAATGAACGTGCGAGAAGGGGAGAGGCGTGAGAGAAGGGAAAGGAGAAGTCAGAGAGAATGAGAGAGAGAGGTCACGGCTGAATGAAAGTGAGCGCTGCTTTCGGATGTGAACATGATTGATTATGATTGGATTGAAGGGATAATTGGTAGTGAATTTTTTTAGTGGAAAAAATTTCGAAAAAGTATTCCATCGTGCAAAATGTTGTGATACCTTGGAGATTACAGTGCAAAGTACACATGATGCATGCAAGACAACAGCATGCAACTGCATCTCAAAGACTGCATTAATCGTTCAAGTCTTTATTGATCTTCAGAGCACGATTCCTTCGGAAGTGATGACGATGAACGAACGATCGATGCCCATCGATCCGTCTGAGGAACAACTGACCAAGCTGCGGAAAGACATCGACGTCGTCAATGTCAATCTCAAAGTGAGCAGAAGCAGCTTGGAATACCAGACAGGGGAGATAGAGAGAAAGAGAATGAACTACGCTAGAGCAGGACTACTGTAGCTAGGGCTTGCAAGACTATGGTTTCCTGAAGTGCATAATTAAAAAAGCAGATGAGCCTTCTCTTACATCAGCAATACAGATGGTCATTGCAGGTTCTTCGTGAGATGCTCACTGAGATCACCCCTGGAAAGGACACCCAAGAAGAACTGGAGTTGATCAAGGAGATTCACAACTCGACCAAATCGATGCAGCAACGAGTACTGGAACTCATCCGAGTCATCTCAAACGAGCAAGTAACCTGTGAGTATTTTTCAAATAATTATGGGTTTACAAAAAAAAACAATTATTGACTAATAGCTAGACGAACAAGTCATTTTCTTGAGAGAATTGTAATCAATAGCGAATTTTGGAAACTCCGACTTTAGTGTCACTAATTTGAAAGATGAAGAGCTTCCGCTTGCAATTAGAAACGATTGTGAATCACTCAGACGAATGGCTAATTCAATTATTTCGTTTTACTCCTTCATTATCGTTCCAAATTTCAGTCGAACTCCTCGTCGTAAACGACGAATTCAACGCGGTCTTCGACAAGTACGACAGATGGATGGCTAATCGGGAAGGAGGAAACCAGGGAGGAGATCTCATTGATATGAGCGGCGACTCCCTTGCGAATCAACTCAACTCACTCGGTTAGCCATTTCTTTGTGTTGTCACTTTATGAAGAACTATAATGGTGTATTAATTGGATTTTTGGATGCTAACTAAAAAAGGAAAACTGTGGAGCCTTATAATGTCTAGGCTACAGATGGTAAAGGTCATCGAGAATTGAGAGATTTATGTGGTTGTAGAAGTGAATGAAAGGATGACTGGCATTTGGCCTCGTTAAAGAAGATTATGAAAGGAAAATATATAATTGGTCTCATTACAGGAGTGAGCCAGGCGAAACCCTCGTCGTCCGCTCAGAGGTGAGATTATTTGTTTGCTAGAGGGAGAAGAAATTGCTTATGACGTGAGGGGGCAGCAGTACTGCACAGGAAAGACACAACTATGCGCAACATGCGTCTTCTCACGTATTGGTGCATAATGAGCAAGCTTTGAGGATTATACTGGTCATGGCCCTTTTTGTATGTTTTCACGAGGAAAGCCAACAGTAATACATCTATCACATCTCTCTCTCTCTTAAATTCAGTCCCATTCATCATCTTCTCCCTTGCAGTGCCTACTCCGCCAACAAGGAGGGGCAGTCGTCGCTGGGTCTCGCAGCTGCAGCCGCGCAGCGAACGGAGGAAATGCCGTCGGACGCGCAAGCTGCAGAGATGGAAGCGTGGCTGAAGGAGAGCGGAGACAAACGTCAGTACATTCCTCAGATTTTTTTTTCAGATTTTATAAAAAAAACTATTTTGGCAAAGTCCCAGAGCGATTCCTATAACGAAACTAATCAACTGATATTTTCGAGAGAAGCGAGAATTGAAACGAATCGGATTTACAATGTGGTGGTCGATATTAATTCGGTGTTATTCCAGCCACGGCCTCTCGATCTGCCCATCCCGAGAACGACGGATTGTAATCCTTCCTCACTTCCTCTTCTCGCTTCCGTTCCATTCCACTAGATACTGTTCTCTCCCTCTTTCTATCGCTGGTAACCACTCGTACCCACTAAGTCATCCCTTCCTTACTCTACTCTAATCCATGGTTGTGATCTGTACAATTGTTCCCAGTCTCGCTAACTCTCTACTTGACCAAGGTTCACTCGATCGAAACTCCCACTCCCATTCCGAGTCACCTCAGAATGCGTGGGAATGCCCAATCGGGGTTCAGAATCGATCGAGGAACCCTCTGAAACCACTAGTAGTCACTCGCTCTCACTGTTGTATCCCATCAGATATCTCACTCTCTCTTCATATTTCCCTCTCTCGTTAGAACTCGTGCGCAGCTTTATAACTTATACATATGTAAGTAATACTCCTTCGTTTATTATGCTTTCCGCCTGTTATATATACAAAAGCCAAAAGACGAGAGTGAAGCAGATTATTATGCGAAAGTGAATGCAAACGAGCAAGATTCGCGGACTAGAATGGAACGGGAAATTGGCCGTCCTTCTGGGAGGAAGAAGTGGGAGGGGGGATGCAGCTGACTGACTGACTGCCATAACCGAATTGGACCGGGGGCTCTGCTTTGAGGATGACTAGAGAGCGAAGAGAGAGGAGATACTGAGACCGTGTTTTGAATACTGCGAGTAGAGAATGGGAAGGGATCACCAGTCCTTGGCTATCTCCAGATGCCATATCCACGTCAGCCAATCATGGCCGTAGTCGTCGGTGATGCGCGATTTAACCTTGTACTTCCCTCGATTCATTATACCTGCAATCAATATTTCGCCACACCGAACTACCGTAGCCTACCGTACCACTGGGTGCGTCCTCGGGAGGCGTCGCGTACCGCTGGAGATCCTTTTTGGGTGCGTAGGAGCCAATCATAAACGAGTCTTTGTCGACTGAAATCGATACTCTCACCGTGGGACTTGCGCCCACATGTTTAACAAGGGGTGATCAAATATGGGAGACTTGATGACACCGAGGAAACAAAAAAAGCACACGAAGAGGGGGAGTACCGGGTATGCCGTGCTTGTACACCTTGTGGATGTACTTGAGACCAGTGACGATCTCCCGTTGCACGTAGAAGTTGAGTTGCAGTTGGTACTGCGAACCCTCCTTGATGCGGAAGACGATGTCGTCCATGTTCACTGAAGAGTATACCATCGAGAAATTCCACGTTTAGCTGTTTCCAAAGTGCTTTAGTAAAGTTTCCTGAAGTAGACATTGTCGTCGATCCATCACTGAATCACACCCATCTAACTAATTATGCAGCTAACTAGCAGGGATGTGTCATCCACGACCTTCAGAGGACGCTCGTGGCATTAGCACGGAATTGTTTCCAAAGTTTGACAGACGCACCAGAGCTGTTGAGATCGAGAGAGATCTTCGGCTCCCCGTCCACCAACAGGGAGATGTTGGCGAGAATCACCGACCGGGAATCCTCCGGGTCGTACATATTCCCCGGATCGGTGGCATTGAGTAGGAAGCCTTTGTATTTTCCGAGGGACTCGTCGCAACCCTATAAAATAGTCATAAAATGATGAAAAAGAGTCAACGCTCTCAGCAAAATGATCATGCGTTCGGGGGGAATCGAACCCCCGTCGAATGCTTGGAAGGCATCCATGCTGACCATTACACCACGAACGCGCACGTTTGGAATTGAGGGAAACGGGCTCACTCCCTAGCGTCTCTTTCCACTCTCTGCAGGCTGCTGTTTAGCTCTTTCGCGTGTGCAGAATATACTAAGGGAGAGGAAAAGAGGCAGATTAGGCCTAGTGAGTGGTGCAGAGTGAGGTTGGGAGGAAGGAAGGGATATTTACCTCGGTGCATCTTAGTATCTCGTCGATTGACTTCTTCTCGGGAGGTTTGTAGTGCGAGGAATCAGCAGCGACATCCGAGAGATCGTCAGCCATTGTGATCGAACTGTCTCTGCAATGTTTGAGAAGAAGAAATGGAGTCGAGGAATGGAGAAGAAGATCCGAGAAGGGAAACGAAGGTTAGAGAAAAGTCGAATGAGGGGGGGGGGCGATACTGATAGAACACGACTGGAAGGGAGAAGGCGAGAGGAAGCAGCAATCCCTTAAGGATTACATCCCCTACCCAAAACAGGCCCGGGACTGGCGTGGAAGGGGGGAGGATTCACGTGATGTACTGAGAAGGAGAAGGCGGGGGAAGGGGGAGGATGAACAGTGTAGTCAGGGGAGATAAAGTGGGGGAGGACTGTATCTTAGAAGGGGAAAGTAGCCATGTTCAATGTGGTGTGTGAACGAATGAAAAGAAGGAGGAGGGATGGCGGGCCTCGCAAAAAGAATGACTATCTTGCATAGAATCTTCTCGCGATCGGTCATATGCGTGAGTTGATGAGGCAATGTGATGTAAGAGTAGTGAAGTGTGGATGAAAGGAGGAAGGAATGGGGGGAGGAGATGAAGTAGGAGGAAGAAGATGAGGAGGAGGAGTAGGAGAAGGAGGAGGAGGAGGGAAGGAGGTCTACTCTTACCAACTCCTTCCCTCCTTACTCCATTGAATACGCGATGGGCAAGGGTAAACCCTTGAGTAGACTGTGTGACATGTTTGAATTCCGGATGATCGACACACTCTCGTCGAGAAAAGAGCGAATTACTCCAACTTGTCTTGTTAGTAAACAACCCTTATTTGAATCGTAGGGGGAATCATGTGAAGTCTCCCGCTAATGGTTCGTCCCACTCGAGTTTACGCCCGCAATGAAGCTAATCGTACGAGAATACTCGAATATCCTCGAGTCTCCCTCCTTCTTTACCGTTTCCCGATTATCCGACTACTCTCGTGTAAGGGGACGCCGACTTGTGCTCGTTAGCGTTGAGTGGGTGGCAGCGTCACAAGTGTGCTCTTTAAATCCAAAAACAATTCCATCTTTGTTTGGCGGAATCACGAGTTGGAATTTGCCGAATGCACGTGGCCATTGTCTTCCAGGAGTCTTCTCTGTTCTTTCCTTTTTCGTCGCCATTATGCGTTAATTAGGTCCTTCTCTAATTTCAGAATAGCTGGATCGCTTTGGAAAAGAGAGAGGAGGGGCTCCCATGAGAAGAGGAGATGCCCGAGCCCCTCGAAGACGTTTTGTCTGGCATCGCCAGTTAGTTTCCAAGCAGAACTTAGTGGGGGAATGATAACTTGCGAAACAAAGAGCAGAGCTGACATCTTCCATCACGAGAATTTCTGTTTCAAAGTGACGTCGATGTGACATCTAATTCTGTTAGACTGGAATTAAATTAGTGGAGAAGGGAGTCTATTCACGGAGAACAAATGCAGAAAGGACTAAATTGAAGTCTGCGGAGCTCTGGCGGCGTCGCTCTACGGCCTCCGACTCATAACTGCCCCAATAAGGAATAAGTCCATCCTGAACGATCCCGTTGTTGCAAAGAGTGAGTTCATTCCAAATCACATTCAAAATTCTTCGAGTTATCGTAATTTGAATATTAATCTCTTTGAAGATTGAAAAACATTATTTAAATCATGTGCCTCATTGGACATGCTATCCTGCGAATTTAATTTTGTTGGAAAAGGATTAGAACCCACAGGGAACCCTTTCGACGTTCTTACTCATCAACATTGGTCAATGTAATTTGATTTTTTGCCTTTCTTGCATTCAAGACACAATTTTATTAGTTCTTCCATTACATTATTACGTAGATTCAGCTGATGAGTGTTATAAAATATTTAAAATATTTATTAATAATAATGGAATGAATTTTGAGGTGGCCATAGTTGGGTGATCGAGCCATTCATGCACAAGGGCCACTTCTGCAGCATCTGCGAACAGAATCTCACTGGTGAGATCTGTTTTCTTTCTCTCGGGAATAGAGTACGAACTTCGAGTAATCTGCTCATGTCCCTCATTCAATCACCGCTCGACCGGAAGAGTGTGTAGAAAGAAAATTTTAACACCCGAATTTCGATTTGTCAAATGTAAAAAAATCTAAAATAAGTTTTAAAATACATTAACTATTTTTTGTCGACTCTTGTTAAGCCATCTGCTAATCGCAGGTGGTTACTCGTGTTCTCAGTGTCGAATTCGCGTCGATGACATTCGCTGCCTCCATCTCGCAAGCAAGGTCAGTTACAATCGACACGAAAAAAGAAACTGGAGATTCGTAGACACAGTTTCCAGGGTACTCAACAGTAGTGCTCTAACAATTGTAAGATACATTACCAGCAATTCACTAATTTTCTTGACGATACATGACATTACTATTGGCAATTCGATTTTTCTAATCGGTGTAATGACTAGCCATAGTCACACAATGAAACCATCCCCCTCCCTCACGAGAGTGTAGACGTAGGAAATAATTGTGCCAGTACTGAGTCAGATAGTTGTGCCAGTGATCCCTCTGTGATCCCCTCCACCCTCCCACCCTTCACTCGTCTTCCGAGAGGGAGAACGAGAATCGCAATCATATCCCCGCCATAAATCGGCCGGCACAATCTAACTACCATGCAGAAACGATAAAGCGGGAGAGTTATCGATTACTTGCAGACAGTTCAATGCAAGGTCAACGTGAAAACGATGACGACCAGGAGGCTGAAGCACCATTGGGTGAGGAAGAAACAAAGGATCATCACGGGGACAATAGTCGGATTAACATTCCGTAAAGTACAAAAAATGTAACGCGGATGTAAAATTTATAATTAGATGTGTGATTGACACGGTGGCCCCTCCCATATTCATCGAACGAACATTCTCTTTCCGTTATCGTCTGTCTGTTTGTTGTAGGGAAGAAAACTAACGAGGTGAAAGGGGTCCGACTGCATTCCCTGGGTACACTCTCAGGCTAGAGAGTAGCAAGCTGTTCACACTTCGATCTCAGGTGCTCGGCAACCTCGAACCGGACGACTTTTGCTCCATCTGCGATGAACCCTGCGGAGAGGAACTGGGACTGAGCGACTTCTGGTAAGCAGCTGATCAATCCCTTCCCTATCGCGCGACTATCCAAAATCTCACCCTCATCTTGATTTCCATCTTCATTTCTCGTTCGCTCAATACGCACGATAAGGGGAGGAGTCTTTTCCACCTGCCTCTCTTCTCTCCCCACACTTCTCGTCCACTCCCTCTCTCTCCCCTTCCCTCCTCCTCCCTCCCCCTCCCTCCCTCTCTTCCCTCATCTTCTTATCCTCTCATTCCGTCTCTCGATCGGCCATTCCCGTCTCAAATCCTTATGCTCGGATGTATTTGTGATCTCTTCAACAGGTATCCACTTATGGTTCGATTGCGTGATCAACGTATCAAATGGATTCTCGATTGAATCCGCCCATATTACGTGCTAATCCTGGATGAATTCCCATTGCGGGGGCAGAGGGAGTAGTCGTTTGTAATGGGTGACATGTTCGGGTTGCTCGTCTTTCCTTCTCTCTGAACTAGGCCGCAATTAGACTCTTAAGGGGGTACATATCTCGAGTCACCCCTCCTACAATCGCTCTGCCTCGAATCTGCAGCGCTAGGAAAGTCTACTATAAGTGCACTCGTTAATGTACCTAATGCAAAACTTCGTCTGCCGTTACATTTCGCAACCAAACCCGAGAATTTCGTTCGTGAGGAATTCGATACCGCCCGTAACCCTCAATTACATCGTCATGCGTCTGCATCGCCAATTTCCACCGTTTCCACTTCCTATGATCAAAATTGAAGCCATACCTTTATCTCTAACACTTTACCTATCCCCGTTACTTCTGCCTTATGCAAACATGTAGAACCTCCTGCGTAGGGTGCCTTTACATGGGTGTATCTCTTTAGAACTGATGTTTGTCGAACTCTAATCAACGGGAACGATAATGTGTGCCAAATGCACTCCTTGTATCGAAAAATAAGAGATCCCAATTACCAGTTCTAAATTAGTTCTCCCTCCTCATCATCTTGATCTCCTCCTTTCCAGGTGTGCTTGGTGCTGTCGCGCCGTGCACACTGACTGCAAGCGAGAGCTGCCGGAGATTTGCGACCGCGGCGTGCACGGGCGCGCCGTCATCCCGCCCAATTGCATGACCCTACGCAAGTGTGGGTCCAGGAACCAGAAAGAGGTCAGGCTTTCTATCAGATTTGAGGCCAGTAGAACACGAAAAAACTGACAAAAAAAGCACCAAAAGCACCCCCCGTTTCATCAAAACGAGTGCGTGCGTTCCTCTCTTTTTCGAAGACTTCTTGATCCCTTCCTCTTCCTCTTACTCTTGAGGTTGATTGGAATTGGTCAGCGGAGCGTGATTAATGTCATTCTACTCACTCCGATTCTCCGTTAGATAAAATACTCGATGATTCACTTGCAGCCAGTCATCGAGACAATCACCGCGCCTCCCGATGTCGACAACTTCGAGCCAATCTTCGTGGTCATCAACCCGAAGAGTGGATCAGGAGCAGGAGATGCCGTCATGAAAGTGTTCAAAGGCGTCCTCCATCCCATTCAGGTTGGAATTCAATCTGTTTCCAATATTTGATGACTGATACGGTATAGTATTGTTGTTTGGAAAATTGTTAATCTGTTGCCTTTAGAAGATGAGTTATTATTATCAATGATCAATAATATTAGAAACAAGTGATCGTAGATCTATCGAATGAAGGCTTTTTCCGACATAATACAGTAACGAATGGAGTGACGTACAGTAGTTTTGCACGGATTTGTTCCACGATCTATAAATATGAGTGAGTGGGCAGGGACTGAGAACGATCCGAGAATAAACATCCATCCACACGTAGGCAGACCACTTGCAAAATTGTTGTTCACAAACTTGGCGGTAATTCATATCAAACTAGATCTGGAAGCATCTGGGCACGGAAGAACTTTCTCAAGTGTCGCACTTCGCAGGTTATGGATGTGCTACGGTGTAATATCCGAAGTTCCTTTCGATTTCTGGACGAGAATCCCGAGATAAAATCGCGAGTGATCATCTGTGGAGGAGATGGAACCATTTCATCCGTGAGTTTCATTTCACGCATTTTCCCGGGGTGAAGAGAAAGATATGATCGAAATGAAATTCTTTTGATTGATATTCGACTCCTTTTTAGACTCCTTTTCTCTTATTTCCCATATATTTGGCACTGACGATACAATAGTCGAAGCAATGCTTTCCAATTCGCTGAATCACTGTACTGGCGTCATTTCCTTTTGGCAACATTCCATTGTTGCAGTGAATTCACTGAACGAATGCTCATTTTATTGAATTGTTCTCAGGTTATGAGCGATCTCGAGTCGCTCAGTAATCGTCCCTCCATCGCCACTCTTCCCCTGGGCACTGGCAATGATCTGAGTCGAATCCTGAACTGGGGCACGGAGTCTGATGGACAATTCAGTCTAAAAGAAGTGAGCAATCGAGAGAGCGCAAGAGACTAAGATCCCCCCTCTTCTGGTGGTACTCCATCTACTGACCAGACGGCAAATAATCGGGCGTCAATTAAAGATCATGAAGCTCGTGACTGAAATTCAAGAGGCGCAGATTCAACCTCTTGATAGATGGAGAATAGCCATTGATACCACTCGAAGGAGCATCACGAGTGAACATGTCAGCACGAGGTGAGGAGGAAGGTGAGGAAGGTGAAAAGAGTAGATCATTCCAGGGTCGAAACCATGACTAACTATTTCTCCCTTGGAGTGGATGCACGAGTGACGTTCGGTATGCAAACCACCAGAGGAAGTGTTCCCAAGTGAGTGGAGGAGATTATGATAGGTTGGAGAAGCGATTATAAGTTCAGGGAGGGAGCAAACGGAATAGATTGTTGATGATCAATGGTATTGCAGAGCGCTCTCTTCGCGATTCTTGAATAAGATGTTATTCTTCACATTCGGCACAGTGGATCTATTCACTCGGACTCATTCTGGATTAGAGAAGAAGATCGAGTTGATTCTCGATGGGAAGACAATCGAATTGCCCGAGATCGAAGGGCTAGTCTTCCTCAACATCCAATGCTGGGGTGCAGGTGTCAAGGTGAAATTTCAACACGTCGCACCTGTTTCTAAATTGTGCCTTGTAGGTTTGGCGCGAGACCGAAAATGATCCCCAGCCACAGAAATTGGACGACAAGAAGTTCGAAGTCTTCGCAGTTCGATCATCATTCCATATCGCCAAGTTGCAGGTGCGCATCTGATATTCTATGACATGCTTGCATTTACTTGAATACACTTACGCTGAATTCCATACCTACATTTTTGTGTCTATACTCTTCACACTTAAATTGCAGGTCGGCATGTCTTCGCCACTCCGCATCGGCCAAGCATCGGAGGCGACGATTCGGTTACTCAACGAATCAGTGCACATGCAAGCAGACGGGGAGGCATGGCTGCAACCTCCCTCCACTGTCACGATCACCCATAAGTGCCAGACGAACATGCTGCGACGGATAGAACCCTCCTGATAACCCACAATATCACATAGTTTTTTCCAATTCGTGATCTTTAAAATGTGTCAAAACCATGTTCGTTTAGCGAACGAATAGATCAGAGCACTGCTCCCTATCCATCACCACGAGATATATCTCCAACTGTGCAAATTCCTCCGTGTATCCTCCCTTCTTTCACATCGTCCACTTGTTGCAAACCCACATCAAACACCCATAGAGACCGTCTAGATCAGAATATGCATCGCTTTACCGTTGCCTACTCTCGTACATTTTCAATCGTTTCAAAATGTTTCCGTCGCTTGCCCCATCCGCCGCATCCCAGTCATTCCTTCCCAACCTAGTGTGAGTCAGTCATTCCATCTCCCTTCCATGAGCTGCATCCTCCTTCCCTCTGCCCGTTGTTCCACCTGATTCTCAACTTCTTCCTCTGCATAGATGAACTACGCCCCATATGGTCATTTCCCATCACTTAGACTGCTTTACCCCGTGATCTACTGATCGAGCTATCCCCTGAACTGGGCATAATACTCCGTGTACCTTCCCTCCTCTTTCGATGCTTCCTCGTTGTGTTCTTCTTCTTCCCTTGTGAATTCTTGAGTATCTCCATTCTGGTATCTGAACACTCCCATCATCCCTCTCCTCTCCCATCTCCTTTTCTCTTCCCTCGATTACACGACCCCTCCTCTCCCTCGGGAGACAAATACATTGTGAGTCCTGAAAGAGACCTTCACTGTCCCTTCCCCATTCCTCCCTTCCATTCTCTGCCTCCAGATACGCTCCGTTGTCGTTGAATAAAAGTGTATCCGAGTGGAATGGAGAGGCAGGCTGACCTCCGAGGCCTTCTCTTAGCTCGCACTGCATTCAGCCTCTATTCTCTTGCTACCACTCCCTCTCTCCGCTTCCTTTGAAGCTCATCAGTGTCCTTCTAATAGAGGGCAGCTGGGGAATGATCGGATAAGGGCAGACGAGTCCATTCCCTTCTCCTCCCCTCCCATTCTTACTACTCTCACTGAGTCAACACCCGGATATCTTCGACCTTCCGAGTCATCAGTCCATTTCCTCTCCGTCTTCCTTCTCCATCTGCTTCTGTGGGCTATTCTCTCGAGATTCTCTCTTCGATCTTCCCCTCACCCTCCTAAGTCCTCATTCTCTTCCCTTCCATTGGCCTCAACTAATTCACCCTTTCTTTGCTTTCATTAGAAATTCGCCTCTCTGCTCAAGTACCAGATCCGATTTCATGCGAGGGAAACTTTCGAATGGCGTACGATTTCCGTAAATCCTGCGCTTAAATCCCTGCGACCTTATAAAGGACGATGAATAGAATCTGAATCTCAGTCAGCTCATAATTCATCTGACTAGTAGTCTTCCTCGATGCATGGTGACTACTATCTCACCACTATGTCTCGGACTTCTTCGTTCTCGAGAAAAACGAAGAAGAATTTCCAGCGGATTCCCAGATCCGTCACTTTCTCTGGTAAGGAAGTATTCAATCGGTCAAAAACGGGAATTCGAAAAAGGTTCATGTTATGGGATGGCATTGCCCTCATTGGCTCATCCAATCATTCTGGATTGCGTGACGGGAAGCCGACACAGTCCCTCTCTCTCTCTCTCTCTCTCATTCGCGCATTATGCCCTTGCACTCATTCGATGTCTGGTAGAGTGGCAGCAAGCAGTCTCTCCTCCCCCATTGCAGGCAGATCGATGGAGAGCGAGACAGAGGGGAAGGAGAGGCTCCTCCAGTCCAGACCAACAGGGCCACCAACCACCAATCACGCCGAGACCAGTGAAGTGAGGCGAGCGCGAATGGACTGCGTGCTCCTGTCGAGGAGTACCAACGCGACGCCCAGGTGAGTCCCATTACGAACATTCTTAGACGTAGTCGGAGGACTACGGTAGATACTGATCTACTGGAATGCAGGTTGTTTTGGTCAGCATATCAGTGATGTAATCGTATGATTTGAGGAGTGCATCATACTCTCGTCCGAAGACTGCACGGAGTCAATCGGCGAGGCCCCCTCCCAGAAGCAATGTTAGTTTATTTCCATCGTAAACACTTCAGAAGCTAAATATGCGACATCTCCTTTCTCTTCGAACCCTTGCATGAATTACTCGAGATGACGGGGATTCTCGAATTAAAAAAGAAAGGAAAGGATTTTAGATTGTTTGTATGGATTATACGTTCCCCCCCCCCCCACTCGTTCGACCCTTGCTCACTTTTTTCTCGCTGTTCCTTGGATGCAATATGGCGCGCGGCCTTCGAATTCGACACAAACACTTTTCCCATTGCCCTTCTCCTCATTGCTCTGCATATTTTGATCGTGAAGGGAGAGATCGAATCTCGCTTCATGATAGTACGCAGAGAGTGCGCTACATGAAAGGATGCATAGAGAGAAAGAGGAGAGGCCAAATGGACCTGACAGATGGGTTAGAATGAAGAGGCAGAAGCTGGGGGGAATTCCCCATGGAGAGGAATGCAGATCAAGAAATGCAGAAAACGCGAAGAGCGAGAGCGATAGAGAGAGAGAGAGAGAGAGAGAGAGAGAGAGAGAGAGAGAGAGAGAGAGAGAGAGAGAGAGAGAGAGAGAGAGAGAGAGAGAGAGAGAGAGAGAGAGAGAGATGATAGAAGTCGAGAGGGGCTAACTACATATTACCATTTCTCGCCATCTCCTCTCTATGCGCCAGTCCTCCTGCGAGGTAACCCCCTCTGTCAATCTCACGCTTGAATCATTCATGAGTTCGTTTCCCCCTGAACGCATGAGACCCGTGTCCCTTCCTGCCCTTCTCTCTCCCTACCTGGAAACCACTCAGTAAACAACGACCGCACAGACGTAGCTGGGCCGTCCAAAAATGTTATGAATATTTCTCCTCGACTAACGCTAACAGACTGCACTCAATTATGCGGTTGCAAATTGAACTCTAAAGTCTAGCGAACGAACGAACGAGTCAACATTCTCCCACTGCTGCAAAAAACAGACGTGGTAAACTAGTCGAAAATAGCTCTCGTTCTTTGTTATTCGTTCTCTTCCTCTGCAGAGTGCGAATCGACTGAGGGAGCAAGCAGAGGCGGATGAGAAGGAGAAGAGGGCACTGGCAGAGGCAGCCTTCCAGGCATGGATCAAGAGGAAGGCCGAGATGCCCCGACAACCACGCGCCTCCCCCTCCAGGTACTGACTATCGTCCAAAAAATCTTGTAGGATAGTGTAAAAAAGCATCAGTAAATCTACAAGATTCCTAATCTCTACATACCTTCGTTAGGATTTTTTTCTGTTTTGCAAAAAAATTTTGTTTTCGTCCTGACAGAACCCGGAACTTTGAACGACGAGCAAAGTGTATTCAACTGTTCTCGCCAAAGATCATTTCTGATATCGATCTGTATCCACTTCTCCGTTCCCTCCCAGTTGGTATTTATCGGCCGAAGAGGTCAACATACGGAGCAAAAGAGAAAGAGAGAGAGGGATGGAAAGTTGTGTATTTACAGTGTCCGTCGATCTCTTTCCTCCACTCTCTCTCTCTCTCTCTCTCTCTCTCTCTCTCTCTCTCTCTCTCTCTCTCTCTCTCTCTCTCCCCCCCCCTCTCTCTCCTCTGTTCTTCTCAAGGTCATCCTTTGCAGGGAACAGATTGAGCAGTATACTCGAGACGATCGTCGACAGCGAGTCCTCAACCTATGGCACCTCAAGGGAATCCAACGGACGAAACCAGAAACCAGAAGCCCCTCCTCGCCCAAGGAGAACGGCACCTCTGAGTAGTTCTTACCCTACCAGTTTGCCCCCTCCCCCTCTCCCCCAGTTCCCCCTCTAGTCATTCCATCACTACTAATGATACTCCAATTCTCGTTCCCATCACACAGTATGTACAGATTATAATGAAGTTTTGCATTAAATGAAGATATTAGGTACGAGCGTAAATAGTTGTCATAAAGGTGCAAGAAATGAAGGAAATGAAGTGGATCCGAGCTGATAAAATGGGAATAAATGCCTAGACTGGTCCCCGACCGCAGTCTACTTCTAATGTTTAGTCAAAGTTACTCCCGTTGTTCTTCCATTCTCAATATATTCGTCCCTCCATCACGTGTGATGCCGCATCGCAGCCGCCCCGCCTCACGAGTTGTTGGCGACGAGCCAAGTCTCTCTTTCTTTCGACTGTGTCTCTAGTTATCTTTTCTGTGCTCCCCTTCCTCCTCTTCCTCTCTCCCCTCCCCTCTCCCTTCTTCCTCTTCCCCTCTCTCCTCCCCTCTTCACCCTCCCACATCTCGCTCACTCTTCTCACTCCTTCCTCGCCTCAGACTCGTCGTCAGCTGATTCTGAAGTCGCAGAATCCGCATGGTCTTGAAGTGACGCAATCGACTCCTCGATTCGATGGACAATCGACCGCCAAACTCGCAGGAGAAACCGAATCATCTACAGTTAGTTTTTCTTTCTGCTGCTGCACACTTGTTTACTCCTTCTTCCCACCCGCGGTTTCTGGCCTCCCATCGTCCTCCCTCATCTACGGCCTCTTTCCCGCAAAAGATATCGATGGCAACTGTCAATCGTCGTCCCTTCCACTATTCTCAGTGTTGTTTTGCACTCACTCCACTTTCGATCGACTCATCGAATTTCCTTCTCTGCCCCGATTCTTTCTAAAGGAGAACGGCTATTTCGGGAATAGTCTAAGAAAGTCCTCAGTGCACTAAGTAAATCAAAGGCGGATTCCCCTGATCCAATCTTGTGCAACCTCTCTCTCTCTCCACTCCACACCGTTCATTGTAACTGATAAGGGAGTGTCTCTGGAAGGGGGAGATCGCACCGAGCGAGAGAGTGCACGAGAACGAGAGGGAGTAGATGGTCGAAACGGTGCATGAGCCTATTTTTTCCTTCTCCCATTCCCTGTTTGCCAGCGGTGCTTTGATCAGTTGGGGAATTGGAGTATGGAGAAAGAGGAGAAGGGTCAATAGCATGCACAAGTGGTCTCCATCCCAGTGCAGAATATGTCCTAAAACAGTTAGGGAGGAGGAAAGTGGAGGGAGGGGGGGGGGGCGAGGGGCAGGGTTGAGGGGAGGAATCCTTCTCCTCCTCCTCTCCTTCACTTGTTTGTGCCCGGGAAGCGTGAGAAAACATCACGCGAATCGACTGGATGCCTTGCATTCGATCGATTCGGGTGGTGGCATACAAAAAGGGGGACGAAGGATTGTTGCTACACAGTGCCAGCCCATTCAAAGGGAACGGGCGGGAGATTGGGATCAGTGCAATCGATGGGGAAACTTCCCTTTGCAGGTATCTCTCGCAGTTCAGAGTCGATCCATGTCCCCTCTTCAAGCAGCATCAATGTCAGCAGCATAGGCGAGTTTTCCTCCTCTCTCTCTCTCTCCAAATGCCATACTCTATCGCAAGTTTCGATGACTTGGTCCATTGCTCCACTACTTGCTCTGATTCTCGCTAATTGCCAGGCCCTACACATGTTTCAATTGGCACTTCGCAAACCAGCGGAGGCGTCGACCCATTCGCAAGCCCGATGGGTCGTTCAACTACTCTCCCGATCTGTACTGTGATAAGTACGATGAGAACACTGGCATCTGTCCCGAGGGCGACTCGTGAGTAGAGCTTGTTTATTTTTAAGTTTAAAAAAGTAGTGAAAAAATGAAAAAAACTGCCGACCCTAGTGAGAATGTCGCTATAATGGAGTTCGATCTGGGAAGACTTCCTGGCCCTCTCTCCGTCCCCCCCCCCTCTTCTTCTTCTTCTCCTTCTCTAAACAATTGAGTGTGTGCGCCCGATGCTCACGTGATATGTGCAAGTCCCTTAGTGGAAAACATCTAGCGCCGTCCCCGGTCTCTTCCATCCCCTCCCCTCCCCAAGTAACAACTCAATCTGGTCGGGCATCGTTGCAACGATGCATGTTTTCCTCCTCTACAAATCAGGGCACATAAACTACCTCGAGTTTGCACGACTTTATTGCCGTCATTTGGTGGATATATTGAGTAGAGGAAGAGGGGAGGGAAGAGGGAGAGAAAGGAGTAGGCGAAGGGGGACATCATTAAGCATGTTTGTGTGCCCCCTCGACGTAGTTCTTCCCTTCTGGGGGAGAGGAGATGGACGGATGCGCGTGACGAGTGCCAATCTCCCTCGTGACTTTATCCAGCACAGGTGGATTAGGAGATGCAATGTGGGCGAAACCAATCATCCGCTCGAATAATATGTTCGAGGATTGAACGTGTAAACATGCTCATGACGCGGCCCCCATGTCACATTGAAGCCTACCACACAGGAAAAAGACCCTGGTCCTACAATCTTTCGACTGAAAACAAGCGCTTATCAACTTCATATCCACCTAGTAATTTTATTATCCGCGTACAAAACTTAAACAAGATATCGAAAGACCATCATTAAAGAAGAGTAATCAAGTTCATCGGAACATAACTGGGAACAAAAAAAAGTTTGCGTTTGAAAGTTGGGCAATTGCAGGTGTCCGTTTCTGCATCGAGTCTCTGGTGACGTGGAGAGGAAGTACCATCTGCGATACTACAAGACTGCCCAATGCGTGCATGGGACGGATGCACGAGGGCAGTGCATGAAGAACGGCCCCCACTGTGCATTCGCCCACTCTGCCATCGATTTGAGGTCAGATTAAAGGAATGTAAGATCAAATTTCTTGTTTTCATCGAAATCACATGCTGTAGTATGAATATGACTCAAGCTTGAGAGATATTTTGGATAGCTTCACGTTGATAAGCAAGCATATCACGCGTATCTGGATGTCTTGTTTGTTTGAATGGAGATGTGTCCTCATTAACACTGTCGATATAGAGAGAGGGATGGGATGGAGCAGGGGAGAATGAGTCACGTGCAACGTCCGCACGCTGATATCTCTGTTGACAAGCACGAAGCAGAGGAGAAGGCGAGGGGTGAAACAAACACGCTGAGACGAGCGAGGGGTCAACACATTCCACCACTTTTTTATTTTGGTTCCGAGAATCGGCACAGGGAAAACAAATTGATGCATGTACGAAAATAACGCTTTGTAGGCAGCCTCAGCACGATCCGAACGAGGCAGTCTACCTTAATTCTCTGGCAGAGACGGATGGAAGGGACAGGACGAGTTTCGTCGTCGAGGATCCCCTGTGGCATAGTGAGTGATGGAGTACTCCAGATGGAGAAGAGAAAACGCAGGTCAAGATCACGTCCTCTCTTGCTACAAGACTGAGCTTTGTCGGAAACCGGCGAGACTCTGTCGACAGGGATACGCCTGTCCCTTCTACCACAACAGCAAGGACAGGAGAAGACCACCTGCCAAGTACAAGTACAGGTACTGCAAGCCTTCCAAGAAGCAGTGATGCTGATTAAAAGAACTGTTTTGTTTTGCTTCTTGCCGTAGGCTTCATTAGATATGGTGAAAGTCAAGTGCATACAAGTTTACTGTTTTCGCAGTCTGCTTTGACGACGTAAAACATAGAGTCTACGCAGTTATTATAGATTTGTTATCCGCTACAAAACCACGAGTACAACAGGGAAAACGTTGTTTTCATGCTGCTTTCTCATTTCCTAGATCTTGCGTGATTTTGTACCTGAAATGCGTCAGCAATTCCACTCCAGATCCACGCCTTGCCCTGCTGCGAAGACGGTGGACGAGTGGTTGGACCCCGAGATGTGCGAGAACGGCGACAACTGTGGCTACTGCCACACTCGCACTGAGCAGCAGTTCCATCCAGAGATCTACAAGAGCACCAAGTGCAACGACATGCTCGAGGTAAGATGATCTTTGATCTTCTTCCTCTAACTCTGGCCCATTCAGCACGGTTACTGTCCTCGTGCGGTCTTCTGCGCCTTCGCCCATCACGATTCGGAGTTGCACGTGCAGAGAACTCCCTATCTCGCCTCATCGCAAACCTCTCCCGCTGCCGGGGAACAGAGTCCCAATGGTAGAGTAGCGCTATTTTTGGCATTTCTCGTTAGCCAAACAGACAGAGGAGATGAGCATTTTTATCATCCTATTTTCGCTATTTCATCACGTATTCGCAGGTTTCGCGGACGTCTCTCGCTTCGGATCTCCCACGGTCAACGGAATGAACCCTCCTTATGGAATCGGAGTGAGACATGTTTTTCAGCTTTGCAGCGCTTTTCTTAGAGCGAGAAAAAATACACAGCTGAGAGTAGGAATCAGAGATCTTCGTTATTTTCGTTATGCCAGTTTTCACGTTTTCTCAGTATTCTCTATTCCAGCAGCCGCAGCTTCGCAGTCAACTATCGAAGCCAATCTACCGGTCGGATGATTCGATCTCTAGCAGCTACCCGAAGGCGCCCGGATTCGAGCGTGGAGGACCACTGTCGGTAAGTCATCTTCGCCTCTATATCATCGTCCAAATTTGAAATAGAAAAAGTCGAAAATTTGTAAATGCATTCTCCTTTCAGCCGTACGAACGAATGGAGAAGCCGGGCAGTCGCATCCGCACTCACTCTCTCAACATGGGCAACATCGACTTGGGTGAGCAGAAGGGATCTGACGATGACAGTAGCGCTTCCCCCTCTCGTGGCTCTCTTTTACGCGAAGACACGAGCACAATTACTTCTCGTCTCGTCTACATGCGTCATCATGCAATTTATTGCACCGAATCATCAGCAGTAAATGGAGAGAGGGGAAGAAGCGAGCATATTTGTTGTGACATTGAAAGGAACTGAAAATTTGAACAAGGAGAAATTCCGTCGTGAGGTAAATGGTCGTTTGCAGGTTCTGGTCTGACTCCGTTCGACATCATGGGAACGTCTCTTCCTTCTCACTCTGCCCTCAACAGATCTGATTCTGGCTTCAATGCCATGTCTGGGGCGATGGAGGAGCTCACCCTCGATCTCGCGACCATCGACGAACAGTCGAATCGTCAGTATTATGGGGCGAATGCTAGTGAGTAGTATAGTCACTATCACCCTAGTCTCTGCTGTTGCTTTCCTCACTCTGTCTTCCGTTTCCTCCTTTGTTCCTTCTCGTAGAGAGGCTGAGGGCCCGCTTTCAGTCTCTTCTCCGATGAGAATCCCGGGAGCGAGCGATTCCTTCCACAATTCTCCCATCCCATCTTACGGAGAGAGTCTGCTGCAGCCGGGAAAGATGAGCCTGAGCTCGCCCACGGGAGTATTCTCCCCCTTCCCCAATAACGTCCATGGTATGCAGAGAGAGGGGATTAGGGATGATCCGATGATCATTGATCTCTCTTGCAGAGGCCGTGCTGATAGAGGAACTGAGCAAGACGAAAGAGGAATTGAATGCCCAGAATGAAAAGGTGAACTATTCTTTGTGACTAATAGAGTAGAAATTCAATTGTCGTGTGAATCATTCCGTAACCATGCTCGTCGTCAGGTGGCCGTCTGGGAGGAAGGGCTCAAACAGGCCAGACAGGCTTGTGAGGCATGGAAAAGCGATGCAGAAGTCTACAAGATGATGGCCGAGAAGGCCGAGATGGAAAAGCGAAGAGCTTACGCCGAGAGAGACCAGGTAAAGACAATCCAAAATTTTGCCATTTTTTCATTCTGAGCAGATATTTGTACTCTTCTCGGAACCTTCATGCAATGATTTCCTTGCAGCTGTACCATCAACTGGAGGAGATGCGTGCGAGACTGGGCTCGAATGCATCGGAGGTCGGCGGTTCTCTCGCCTCCAACTCCTCCTTCAACGTCTTCGGGGTGAGTGCGGCGCCAGACATCGAATAGGTAACGGCATGACGTCATTCCTTTATGCGAAGTCTCCCATTCAGGATCAGAATGAGCCCGTTTGTCCCAGATGTGGCAAGGACAGATCACGATTCGATAGAGCGAGCTGCCAAATCTGCGCGGACGCCTGACCCCGCCCCTTTTTCAAATTGTAAATATTATACAAATCATATGTAACTTTTCTTGTTTTTGCGCGAAGTTACCTCTGGAGATTACTTACACACTTCGCCGTTATCTTTATATATCTGCTTATGCTATGTAATCTATAGCCATCCGCGTACACAATTGTATTCACTTTAGTCGCATTCTACGCTTCAGATCCAATTTGAAGGTATTGTTCAAACCCCTAGGTTCATGGAATGTTTATGTATGCTGGTTGAGTCTCTTTGGCTAGGTTGGAATTCCTTATGAATGCATTTTCTAGAATTCACCCGAATATAATGAAATGTATGAGATGGTTTGACTTTAGGTAAGACTCTGTTTACTATTTATCACTCGGATAAGTTCAATTGTTATTTCCCAGATAATTCATTCATATAGATTGATCATTTTTTGTAAGCACACGTTAGCATAACCCTATTTCGTTAGTTATTATGATTTTCGGCATTGTTCCTATTATAAGCTTAGAAATTCATTAACATTTCCGAACCATCTTTTATATGTTTTCGATTCAAAAGTGTTAGTTTGTCAGATTTGTTAGATTTTGTCTGTTTCATTGCACTCTGCCGCACATGTTCTGGAAGTCTATTGCGCGTTACCTGCTCGTCTGGAGACTTTCCAGACAATATCTCTAATTTGAATATTAGGTCTCTATTCAATACTCTCTTATATTTCCATTCCTCGAATTTTCTGATACTGCAACCAGTAACCTCCTCCTTTTCTTTCCTCACTGCACTAGTTTCCAACCTTGTTTTCCTTGTAGTTTGCCCTCACTCACTGGTTAGCTTTTCCATTTTTCGGTACGGTGAGTCCGTTAGTATTTAAGAACGTGTTTCTAACTCGAATAGAATCGGTGTATCAAGCCCCTCCTTCTTATAGTTCTCTTCTCATTTCATTCTCCGTCATACACCGGCTTAGTTCTCTTCCCGTGACTAGGACTTCACCTTTCTTTTTCTATTCTGGATGTGAAATAAAGAACTGTTGAGCAGAGACTGGGATGAAATGGGCCATGAGAACAGAAGCAGATCAGAGAAGGAAGAGAATGAATGGGGAGGTGTTGGGTAGCAGTGACCAGCCTCGCGGGTACAATTTGAGCAAGTGAAATCAGAAGGACACCCATCTTCTCCTTCCCTTTCTCTGCCATTCATTGACCTTCTTCCCCGTCAGTTCCACTATACGTTAAATCATTAGGAAAAGAAGTGCACAAACTTTTTTCCGGGGACCAGATGATTTTCAAACCCTCACATGTGTTCACAGTTTGGCGCCCATTTCGATCTCGGTCGTTCTTCATTTCTCCCCCTTCTCTCTCTCTCTTTCCTCTCGATGGCTCTTTTCACTCTCACTTCCCTCCTCCCCTGATCCCCTCCTCCTTCTTACAAGGAATGGATTAGAGATAGTTTCTTCTGTCCTTATCACTTCCATTCCTTGACTCATCCCTTTGAGGGGGCTACGTGCCTCCACTCTTCTTCTTCTTGGGAATCCCTCTGTGATTCAGTCTCTCACAATCATGGTCACTTCTCAATCAAGCACGTGCACGCTCTCCTCTCCTCTCTCGCGATCTCTCAATTCGCTCCCGAATCTCGTCCTTCTTCTTGCTTGACTCCTCTCTCTCTCACTATTTGCCCTCGCAGTCAGGAAGGGAGAGATAGGTGGGACATCAGAATTCCGCCTCCGGCTACAAACCACTTGCCGATCCCCTCGCTGCGTCGCTTTCCCAATCAAGCGACCGTTTCATAAGCATATGGCACTTAAGGCCTCTTCTCACCTTTCGAGCTAGAGGAAGAACTTCCTTTCTCTCATTCATTCCCACAATAAGTGTCCCCTTTCCCTCTGGCCTCCCTCCATTCTCATGATCTGATCCCGTCTAACTGCCAGTTGCCCTTCTGGTCTTTCTCTTCCTTACCCAGTCCTCTTCCATCCTTCCCCCATTCGTACATTGCCATCTCAGAACAGGATCAAACTACTTCATCTCTCAATTTCTTATGTCATTTCAATCGGTTCTTGCCTCTCCATGCCTCATTTCCTCTCTACCTTCGCCTTTCTCTACCTTGCTTCCCCTTGTATCGTCCTTCATTTATGCTTCTCCTTCTTCTTCTTCTTCCCCTTCTCTCACTGTGAGCATTTCGCCTTCCTTCTTCAGTCTTTATTTGCCTGTCTGCCCAATTCTAATTCCCGTCTCTTTTCACTCTTTCCTTCGTCTTATCATTCACTCCCCTTCGACCCTTCAGGAGAACGAACCCGTGTATTGAGTACTCTTCGATCGGGCAGAAATGGCCGAAATGGCTGCAGGATTCTGGGAGATCGGGGCATATCGAACGAATGTGAAACGAATCAGGGATGGGATGGATCAGATTGAGGAGTTGAGTAGGATGGCCAAAGAGAGGGCGGACATCGAGAAGCACTACGTCAAGTCACTCCAGGTAGGCAAGATTATTCGACTACACTATATTCTTCTGATTTCCCCCACAAGGCCACTTGAACGATCACACTTGTCGCTCATGCTCAGGCTTTCTCTGAGAAGTGGCGGGGTCAAGTGGACAGAACGGTGCCTGAGGGGGCCATCAAACGAGGATGGATGACGCTCGTGGAGGAGTCCGAGGCGCTGTCGGTGCAACACTCGAGGGCACGAGACAGACTCCTAGATGAGGTCAGCCGACTGTTTCATGTGACTTATCCCCCACCCACACCTAGAAGCAAAACATTTGGAGACATCCACCCCACATGAATCATTCGAATCGTTCGATAACAGCGCGCCTCTTGAGCCCCCTATTCCATGTCCAGTCCACTTTTGATGCGGCGGAGGAACATAAAGTGTCCCTCCTCTCCTCACCCCCGCCAATGTGACTGACTCTCAAGAGGTTTCTTCTCGGCGTCTTGCCAAGGGGAAGAAAGGGAGAAGACGAGATTCTTGTATTACAGATCGTGAAAACTCTTGCGTTGTTCCGCAAGGAGAACCACCATCCCTCGGCCTTCCGCCCTCCCAAAGAGATCAGAGAGATCGAGGAGGCTTTCGAAAAGGTTGGAGAGGGCGGTGCTTGCGGTTTACAACGCTGATAATGGGCCACAGTCGAGGGTTTGATGTGGCAATCCCGTCCCAATCTGCATGCATTGTATTCGAGAGGAAGGGAATATGACAAATAGATGAAGGTCGGGGTGATGGAAGATGCCGATAAAGAGGAGGAGGAAGAGGAGAAAGGGGATGGGCACTCTCGAATGGCCGAGCGATCGTATCGGACTGGGCCCCTGAGGGGATTAGACCATTCGCGTCTAATGGGAAGTATATTCAGGCACAGAAGCACTGGAAGAAGCTGTTCGAGAGGGTGGAATCAGCGAAGAAGGCCTATCACGGAGCATGCAGGGCGGAGAAATCAGCCGGAGTACTCGTGCAGAATGCGCAGGCTGACACTGCAGTCACTCCTGATGCAGTGAATAAGATGAAGGAGAGACTTCAGAAGACCAAGGACGACGTAGTTAAGACAAGGAAGAACTACGAAACTCAACTGCAGGTAGGATTTACAAGATTTTTTCTTCATAGATCATTACGCATTCATACCCGAAGGCATCTAGAAGATTGTTCTGCCATTGAATCTAGGATGCACTGTGATCACTCTGGCGAAGATGGCCCTGCAGGTTGCGGATATCTCTTTCCCCACAGTGTCACGTCATCTGTTTGTCTTAGAGGGTGTCTCATGCGTGTCCCCCCTTTGTGTGGATATGCCTCGCATCGTTTTTCGCAATGACAACGAGGGGGTTTGCTTAGCGGGAAGAGAGAATGGGACGAATCTTGAGACTCACGTGGAAGGGAAGAAGACAAGAGGAAGAGACCAGTGGAAGGAAATACTTGAGTAAATAGGAAATTGGATTTGGAGGTAGTGAAGCGAGTAATCTTACCTGTCAGGGAAGCTGAATCACTGCAGGGTTGAGTGAGCTGACTAATACTCTCAGCTAAAAGGCAAAGAAAAACAAAAGCAAATCGATTTGTTTTCAGGAGATCGCCCAATATCGTGGTCCGTACATCGAGAACATGTCGTTCGTGTTCGAGAAGTGTCAACTGGGCGAGATGAAGAGGGCTAAATTCCTGATCGAGATGATGGCTGGCCACGAATCAGTCATGGCAGATCTCGTACGAAATTCCAAGTGAGTTTCTTGTTTTCGCCTTCTACAACGTCATCGTTATTGGCACCTTCTTGTTATTTTGAACAGGGAATCCCCTCGAGTACAAGTGTTTTCTGTGCGCATTACATGCTATGTTTCCCCCCATTCCTGCCGTTCTCAACAGTCCACAACATGTTGTTGGAGGGTGTGAGCAGAGTTATGCATGAATGTTTCCCGAGAAAACTGTCATGGACAAGGGAGGGGAACGAAGAACAGATCATGCTTGCAGATTCAACAATCTGCACAATGAGATGGAGGAAAAGTTCAAGGCGACGAACGAGGGAGTCCTCCAGACGGATCTCAACCAGTTCAGCTCACAATTCGGAGTGGATGCACCCACACTATGGCCGACCTACGAGGTCAGTATTACCTAACCTATCATAGATCGCTGCTCCAGCAATTGTTTTAACATAATCAATACAGGTTATGATTCTTTCGGGACACATCACAAATTCAGTTTGATCAGCCTAGTACCATGTATTCTTGGGTATTCTAGGTTCCCATTTTTGTCTACGTGCTTTCTAAATGTCGATTGGAAAGCACGTAGACTGGATTCGTCCATTTATACGGCTTGTCCTCATTCAGAAAAAAAGACGATTAGTGTCCGGCTACAAACGGGGAACAAATACCTATTTGAACATGAATACAGAAAATTCACGGATAATTACGGATAGGGTTGGTCATTTGTGTCTGATGGAACGCACCCGCGTGCTATTTCGAACAAGTCTGAAAGTACACACAATTGATATTTTTTTCACTTTCGACACAAAATGTCAACCCCATTGCAGGAGTATTCACCGGAGATGCGTCAAATCTCCAATTCGAAGACTGCCTCGAAGGACTCCGGAGGAGTAGTCCTCACCAGGCAAATCATCAAGAACGATGAGGTCCCCATCGCAGTCTCCACTCGCTCTTCCACCATCGACTCTTCCAAACGAAACTCTGTCATTCCCGACCCGCCCAAGGTGAGTGGCAGTAATTACATAAACTACTTTTTCAAAGAGATTCTTCATCATCTTAATCCACTTCTAGGCAGTTTTTAAAGTTTCTTCGACATACACAATGCGATATCTCCTCTTGATTCTGCAATTATTTCCAGCCCAGCAACTACTCCGATTCCGACACTAGCACGTACGACAGCCGAAAATCAGCCGAGAAGCCACCGAAGATCGAGGACGTGAAGCGAAATCAAGAGAAGTGGGAGCAGAGTGACTCGCAACCCGCAACTACGCCTGATTCCGCTAAGGTTTGTCTCGTTTCTATTAGTTTTAATGCACTAAAATCGTAGTCTGATGTTGTTCATTCTCAATTAATTTCCTTCTGCAGTTCGCCGATTTCGACGACGAATCTCCAGCTGCGCCAGTGAGAGGAAGGGACGCCCGAGTGCTCTATGATTACACTCCCATGGAGGATGATGAAATCGCCCTGAAGAAGGGTGGGTTAAGGTAGCATCCTGCCCTGGTCTGAAATAAATATTCTAGGCGAGATCATCGAGCTGCTCTCCGAACCGGACTCGCTTGGTTGGTGTCAAGGGAGGACGGGCAAAGCTTGTGGACTATTCCCAGCAAGTTACGTGCAGACTGTCTGAGAGAGATTAGTAGAGAGATTCATATTTGAAAGACGACGATCCCACCTTTTTCCTATAGTTCCCCATCCGAATTCCGCATCACGAAATCTCCCCATCACTCAAACAGCACCAGTACTTGTATTACATACTAACAACTGCAACCAAACGAACCATACAACGTAGTGAATAATTCGCTAGCTTCCTCGAAACAAAGATTCCCTCAAAAGCCCGCTCCACTATTTATTTGCCTGTTGTGTTCTGTGTGATAGTAGACGGTGCATATCTTGCGATAGTTTCATCTTTCCTATTTTTTCTCTTCTCGAAATATTCGATAAATTATGCGATTCGTTCTAAACTATGCCTCCGTGGTGTGAAATTCCTCACGTTCTGGGATTCTAACCCCCGCATTTTCCCTTTGAATCTTGCGCTCAAATGACTTCCCGAATTTTACGCTTTACCGATTCCATTGTGAATCCCTTGCAGGGAGTCGAAAAAATTCCCAGTTCAGCGCCAGTTATTTTTATTATTTTATTCAATGCACGCTACGGCTACGTTATAGTGAGAAGAGTAAGAGAAAAGGGCTTCACAGAAGAGAATAATAGACTCTGGTAAATACTTTGTGCTCTCCTAATCGAGAGAGGGTGCTTATTGTATACAAATGCAGTTGTGAAAGTAAGGGGGAAGTAGTAGAATGACAGTATGGGGGCAGAGGGGTTCTTCTAAGCAGTGTATCCAGCGTGGGTGTCGATGCCCTCGTCTTCCTGTGCCTCGGTGTGGTAGGTGGAGGCGTGCTTGGCGAGGATACGCAGAAGGGGACGCAGCTTCAGCCACCTGAGAGGCCATAGTCAGAGACCGCCCAAGCCAACGTAGTTAACAATATGGTGGGAAGCAGAATCTATTATTCATACTGGCTTCTTTTCTCTAAGCTTCCGAACGGGTCGACTACTGGTGACTGTACACTGACCACTGATGGTTGGGCAGTCGATGCGTGAAGTCAGTCTCTCTGGCGAGTTCCTCAACGGGCGAGAAGACGACTCTTCTTCCCGTCAGTCCGAGCAGCGTCGCCGTATCGTCTCCCTCCGCGTACACCTTCATGTTCGACGGATCGTACGTCGCCTTGACCTGCAATTATCGATTGATACGGGGACTGAGGTGCGGGTTACGGTACCTGCGTGATGAGGTACTCGAGGGCGCGGGCGGACAGCTTGGTGGCCATGTTCCTGTCGAAGGGAGTGGGCGAACCTCCCTGTTGTGCGTGTCCGAGAACATTGATGCGAGTGGTGAACTGAAATAGAACGATGGCATCACTTCGTTCTCAGAAATCTGTGCTTCCTGTTGTGTGCTTCTTATTTGCATGCACTCCCTAGGGCAACTAATTCGAGTTAGTGATTTGGTTTTTGACGCAGGTTCCCTTTGAAAAAGGTCTAGACCATTGAAACTTTTTTTCTATTGTTAAGCATGAGTTCAAAGGTTCCCCCCTCTCTGTAATTACCCTCCTACATTCTCAATGAAAGCTCTAGGATAAATCTTTGTTCGACACACCTCGCCTCCTCCCTCCTCGGAGAAGAGTTGCTGGACGAACTCGGTGGTGTAGTGCTTGTTGGCGCACTCGTTTCGCACGATGAGATACCGCTGCACGCCCTTCTGCATCTTCTCCGAGATGACCTGCAAAACTACCGTTTAACCTCCTCCCTGTGAGCTATTTCGATGCTGCTTAGCACAATTTGTCAATTCGCACAGAATCCAGTCATATTGTAGCCTGACATGAGCTTGTCGGCTCCAGTCCTTTCCCAAATTATTTCTTTCGTTCGATCTTCGCTCTCTTAGTCTCGTGATCGTTCGCAAGCTCAGTGAAACACGATATCAAAACAAGCATCATGTTTGCCTTTAGCATCCCTGATATTCTGCACTGAACCTTAACGAAATTCGAGAAGCGCCCAGTGATTTCCGCCCCCTGGATCGTTTTCATTATCTCATGACATGGTCCACTTCGCCCCCGTCTCTCACCCTAACGTCCTCGATAATGTCTTGGACGTCGAATTTGTCCTCGAAGATGTAGGCGTTGTCGGCGCCAGAAGCGAGAGCAGACACCGTCGCCAGATATCCGCAGTAGCCTCCCATGGTCTCGATGATGAACACCTGAAGAGGTCTCATTTGGTCAGCAGTCCCCCTCAGTCACGCATGCATTGGTATCCAGTGGTCTCACTGCTCCATTGTCACAGTGCAACCCCCACCATGAGATTTCATGAGCTACTCGAAGTGCGGATTCCAAAGACCAGAGACCACCGTCGCTTACCCTCTTCTTCGTTCCAGTGGCCGACTGCTTGATCTTGTCGATCATACAACAGATCTCGTTCACGGCAGTGTCAGAACCCAGGGAGAGAGACGTGCCTGAACCAAACGACTTATTAGCTGATTTCTGTCCATCTAGCGTGAACGTATGCAGTTATGTCTAATGACGAGTGAATGGTTGCTTACCGGGCACGTTGTTGGAAATGGTGCATGGGATGACAGTCATGGGAATGCGCAGGGCGGGGAATTGCTTCCTCGCACGAGACAGGATCAGGCACGAATTGTATGCCTGCAATGCACTAATTATTCCTTCCTCATTCCTCGTCGCCGGCATGATTAATCTCACTCTATCTCAATATATCTATGTTCCATAATCATCCATTGTTTTCCCCTGCTCCCTCCGCCCTGAGGCTTCCCCCGATTCTCCCCTCCCCCCTACTCCTTTCAAGGTGTCTCGTTGAGAGTGCGAGAGAGGCGGAGTCGGTCGGAATCGCGCAAGTCCCTCCCACCTCAGCGAACCATACAAAAGCCAATCGGACCTCATGTCACTTTCAGTCTTAATTCTTCTTCGGAACCGCCCCACACGTTCCGTTTCCTCCCCTATACAATAATATTATCGTCATCGCGAACGCCTTTCTATTACCAGCTTCCTCGTTTACTCCGCCTCTCTATTCATCACATCGCTTCGAACCCTTCCCTCTCCAGATGTCGTCGTCTTCGTTGCTCCTCTGCCTCGTCCTTGCGGTGTTCCTCATCTCCCTCGACGCCCTTCCCTTCTTTGGATTCGGCAAGGAATCGGTAAGATTCCCAGACTCCCTTCCTGATTCGATCACCTCATCTCTAAAGTGTCTAATCCCTTCCCTATTCGCAGAACTACGAGACGCCGTCTTCCGTCTTCTACGGTCGTCAGGTCCAACCACAACCCGAGAGAGGCTACGTCTACAGTAGAATGCGAGGATGATGCCAACTTGGTTGTATTACTCACCCCCTACAGTTCGAGATAAAGTGATACTTCCGTGTCTCTCACTTCCTTTTCATCCCACGGGGCTCATTAAGAAAGAAGATACAGTTCCGTCTTCATAGTATCACGCGCTGATTCTCGTGATCGCAAACCACCATACATCACCCGTCTATTAGAGAATGAAATATTCATTTCCTGATTCAATGTTAGCTTTCTTCTTGCTCCATTCACAATCACTGATAATTTGTGCATGAATGCACTACTCTTTCAACTTCCTTTCATCACTACCTCATACCCCACAGATCATCTCGACCACTTTTCTTTCTCTCCCTCCCTCACCTCGAATCCTCCGACCATGAGCAGCGCCTGCACTCCGTGCTTCTCGAGCTGCGCCGCGATCTTCGGCAGCGACTCGTGGCTGGGCAGCTGCTTCTGCGTCCCGAGGAACGAACCACCGTGCATCACCCAGTTCGTCACCGAACCCCACTTCAGCTCCTGGAAAGAGAAAGCTGACTAAAAAATTATCTCACGGAACCATGTGAATTTACAGTGTAATCGCCATTGCATGCCATACATTCATTACTGTACGTTTAAGACCAGTTTTGCAAGGGACCACGTGTAATTTTGCATCCGCTCAAAAACATTTCTCCACCCGGGGGCGAAATAGTCTTGCAAACTGCATTTTATTCATTTTGTGAGCTATAAAGAACCGACAGTGTCAACAAAACACTTCTTGTGTGTTCGTCTCATCATTTGTCCCTCGAGGGTTGCACCCAGAATATAACAGGAAATAACCTCGAATTCTCCATTTGCGAGTCCCTCGAAGGAGTTGTGGATGCCGTAGACTGTGCAGTGATGGTAGAGTGCAGTTCGGACGAAGGAGCGAACGGCAGCGTTCATTCCTTAATGACCATGACGTCATCACCCTCCAACCCTGACGACAGCACGACAATTGCCCTTGTGAGGGGTCGACTTTTGTCTGACAAGTCTCCATAAATAGCTCCGACCATGGGGGCGAAAATGTTTCAGAGAACGAGAAATCGAATTCTTGCAATGCCTCAAAGAACCATTTTATTCTAGTTCCTGGTTTGACACGGAACGCTTTGTTTTTTGTTCAGCAGGCATGCCAGATTCCTCTTAAGGCGCTGCTCCTATACGCAATTGCCGGAAAATACTCGGCGCTCCGCCGCGGTGCTTTTTAATCTCTGCATTTATTTCCGTAGACTCGTGAAAAGGAAATGAAAATGCCTTTCTGCCGCACGTCATAATATCGAGAAAACCCTTGCCGTGTGCGCGGAATGAACACGAGGTGAAGCGCAGCAAACATTCCAGTCTATTCCGGAAATTGGAAACGTGCCACAGACCGTTATGGGGGGCATGATTCAGGGGGTATTTTGAGGAGTCGTCTGGGGAGGGGAGGGGGGTGAAACGGTGCCAGGAAATAAGTTGTGATACCTCCAGCGGGTGCTCCGATGTTCATGACTGCGACTGTGAAGTGGTGGCCCTCGGAGAGGTTGTCCTTCTCCACAGTCCGTAGCTTCGTCAGCAGTCTGAACGTGAGCATTCTGGGCGACGAATAGATCCGTTCTTCACTCTACCTACGATACTCCACTACACCTACACACCACTACGAAGCACAGGAAGGGAGAGGGTACCTGTAGGTCTCGAGGTTTCGCTGGAAGGAACGACCACGCAGTTGCACTGCCAATTCCCAGTTCTTCTCGTTCATCGCTGCTTGCACTTTCTGCGTACGAGCGACGCACTGCAAGATACGCATTAACTTAAAATTGGCCAGATGTGGATCATTTTTTGGGATATAATTTGGATTCTCTGGTAGAAAATACTGTATTCGCAAATGGATTGTGATAAAAAGTGTGGAGTGCTCTCACCTGCATGAGGGGCACTCGCACCATCTGATTCCCGTCGATGGATATAACGCATGGTTCGGACTCGGGCGTCATCTCCATGAGTGCCAGCACTGCCTCGGCCCCCATGCGACAGCCGAGCAGACGGTCGAAGGCAGAGGGAGCACCACCACGCTGCAAGCACACTGTTTTATTTATACCATCGACTACCAATTTAGCAACAAAAACGCATTAGTATGCGTTTTTTTTCAATCTCTCCTTCCTAATTTGTGCTCAAACTTATCAATTTTCTGCTCCCTTCTTGGTACGATCAAAGTGACTAAAAGAGGCCAAGAGTTCCACCGTCATCTCCTTTCAAAGTACACTGACTGAGGAAGTTCACATTGTGGGAATTGATGGTTCATTGAGCTCTGCACAGTGAACTAAGTGAACTTCCTTTTATCAAAGCGAGTGAGCTCACTTTGTGTGAACCAATAGTTCGCTAAGTTCAACACAATGAGAAGAGGAAGTGGATACATTCTGTGAATCGTAGTGGGAAGGATACCTGGACGTGTCCCAGGACGGTCACTCGGGTGTCGTACTTGAGTGTCTTGTTGACGACGTCCTTCACGAGTTCGGCAGTGATCGGATTGCCGTCCCTGCAATGAGGAATTCGTATGACTATCAAACATTTTTGTAGTATTTTGTCTCAAAAAATGAGCTCCACTTCCTTTTCCAGGAAGCCCAAATCGCAAGCGAATGTCACCCCAATGAGTATTTTACGTGCAAATCGAAACAATATCGAGACAGTGAGACAATAATTAATCATGTCCGCTATGCTAATATTGTCTCTACATCTTCTTGCTCAGACGGCCTTGTCTGCACGACGTAGTCAATTTTCGTGGTCATGAATCTATAACCATGAATTCTACGCCATCTCTATAGAGCTCTAATGTGTTGTGACCATATTGCGTCGTTCTCCGCCTACGAATTCATACCGAACCATTCCCCCAAAGATTTGAAATCAGAAGTGCGTTCACAAAATATACAGATTCTTTTCCTCACCACTATTGGTTTCATTTGAGAAGCCTATTGCTTATCAAAAATATGAAACTCAGTTTCACATCATTTTCATAATACTCTAGCTATCACACACAGTATTTTTCCTCAGATATCTCTCCCTGCCATATGCTTTCATCGTCCCTTACTTCCTACTACAATATGAGCAATCCGGAGTTTGTCTACTAACTACAGTACCCCTATCTCCAATCGATCCACTCACCGATCGATGGCTCCCTCAGCGACGATGATGATGTTGAGTCGCTGTCCCTCCTTCCTCTGCTGCTGCAGCTTCGCGCACAGGATGTCTCTCCAGTTGGATGGAGGAGGCCACTCGGGGATGAAGCAGAAGTCTGCCTCGGAGGCCAGGGCAGTCACCAGGGCGAGGTACCCGCAGTGGCGACCCATCACCTGCAGCCGTTTGTTGATCTTTGAACTTTTATTGATAGTTCAAGGTCCTCCCGCACTAACAGATTCAGAGGAACTTAGAGGAAAGGAAAGGAATAAGTAACGTCAACGTCATGTGCTCTATCGCATCGCGAAGCCCCCAATTGCATACCTCGACGACGAATGATCTCTGATGGGATTGGGCGGTGGAGACGACAGCGTCGATGGCCTCGATGATTCTCTGGAGGGCCGAATCCGTGCCGATCGTCATGTCCGTCCCGCAGAAGTCGTTGTCGATCGAACCCACCTGAACAGGGACCAAATTATGCTGGAAACATTTGTTCATAGTGATTGTTGAAAATATTGTTCGCAATCGTCTATTTTATCCCTTAATGTTTCCCTTGTTAGCGCACCAAAATTGTAGACAACAGATTAGAATGCAACTTGCCATAACTCGATTCCTTTCCTCGTTCCAGAGAAAACAATTGAAACTAAGTGGCGGCACGAATCATGAGACTCGATTATCAAGATTTGCAAAAGAAGAGAGATCAAAATACCCTACTAGTGACTATTAATAGAAAGAGGACAAATCGGACACGATGGTCCATAATAACCGACCATTCCGACGATCTGGATGTTGGGATTGGCATCTGCCTTCTCCTGCGTGATCTTTCCCTGCTGCACGAGGTCCTTGATCAGATCAGGCCAATCCTTGCGGAACTGGTTAGCTCCGGTAAGAGATCCATCTCCTCCGATGCACACCAGATTGGTGATGTCCCTCTCCAGCAGATTGAAGCACGCCTGAAAGGAAGCATTTTACATTCAGATTTCATTGCTCTTCAGATTTTATCACTTTTTTGAAGAGAAAAGCATTAGCTCAATAAAGCACATACTGGAGAAACTGTATCACGCTCTTCATTCGGCACCTCTTCGGTTTCTGGCCACCCCCCCCCCTCTCATTCCTCATCCCCGCCCATTATTGAAGGGTTGAGAGGCCGACAAATCAGGGAGGAATACCTAGAAGTGAATGGACTAGATGAGGGAGGGGGGGGGGGGTGGCCATAAACCGAAAAAGTGCCCTTCATTCTATACACTCTCATCACTGGACAGGTCTACAATTCCCAGAATGAAGATACGACTACCCAATTTTGAACTCTGCTCATAGGTGGGCACCATCAAAGCCAGCTGTGAAACACCCCCGGTTTTTGGAAAATTTTGTCACAAAAACGATCATTTACGATCACCTCCTCTCCTTTTGACCCTAAACACCCCCGGTTTTCGATTTCCAGCTTCAACAGAGATCAAAGACCAACCTTGAGTCTTCCTTCGGGCGTACGGAAGTCAGCGCATCGGGCGGATCCGATGATGGTTCCTCCCTTCTGGATGATGTCCGAGACGGAATTCCAGTCAGCCAGACGGATGTTGTCCCCGCCGTCGACCATTCCCTGCAATTGATTCCTTCCACTTCCTTACGGCTACCGTATACGATTTTTCAGATATTTGCGATCTCCCCATTCATGATTCTCTCAGACAGAATGTATCACATCTGCCTCTCTATTCTCACGTATCTCCTGGAAGTGCGACTCTAACTCTATCATTCATTCCCATCAGTTGTCGCCGGACAGTTGTCTAGCCACTCCATCTCTTAGACATCTCCGAAAAAAGAGGCAGTACCTGGTATCCCTCGTTGATGAAGTACACTTTGCATCCGAGGTAGATTCCCATGCGCACGACCGACCGAACGGCCGAGTTCATGCCTGAAATCGATATTTCGCATCACTAATTCGATTAATCACTCTCAATTTGATCCCTTTGGTCGCTCCCTTTCTGCATTTTTCATTCCCCAAACCCATCAACCCTCTCTTTCCTCTTCTTCTGCCCTTCTCTGTCAATCTACTTGGACTCTCGAAGGGGGCAAATCTCTCCTTCTCCAGCCTAAAACATCTCTTTTTCGTCCCTTTTCTCGTGTTCTGCACGTCGCAATTTGTCTGCCTTTCTATTCGATAGACGGGGAAGAAAGAGAGGGAGCAGCAGTAAGGAGAGGAAGAAAGAGTTTGAGTTTGATGAAGGATGGCGGGTTAGGAGAAGAGCCCAAGTGAGAGAACTCTTCGCAAATTCGCCGCAAACAACCCACAATACCATTAGCAAACTGTTGTTCACTCTTCCCAAAGTCACGCTCCCCCACAGAGAAATTTCCCATCAATTCTCTCGATTCCTTTACACTGAACTCGGGAAAGAGAGACGAGGTGCTGTTCCCCGAAAGAGAGAGAGAGGGGGGGGGCACATCAATATTTTACGAGCTCGCAGTCATTTCCCCTGTTCGCTCACCCTGTGAATCTCCTCCCGATGTGAAGACTGCGATGGTCCTTCCCTTGTAGAGGTTGAGCTTGATGTCGCTGCCCTCCCTAATAAAGAGTTCGTTAGAAATAAGAGAGTGAGGACTAAGTAAGAACTAAAGCTTAGGACTAAAAACTAAGTTAAGTACTAAGGCTGACCTCCCGATGGTGGGGACTATCGAGTCCATTCTCTTCTGGAATCGGGCTCTTGAAGCCTGTTGGGCCTCTGCCAAAGGAGAGAGAGTCTCGCCCTCCTCCTGAAATGAGAGAAGAGTGAAACAGTCGGAAAGGTTTACTCAATCAATGGGACAGAGAAGGAGCAAGAAGAAGAGGGCAAGGGAAGGAAGGGAGAATACGTGAGGATGCGAAGGAAGGCTCCAGGGGAGGTTGCCGCCAAAAAAGAGGGTCCTAAGCAGTGAGAAAGTGGAAGGACGCGGGCAATTGAATGAAAGCGGGGTGAATCATCGATTATTTGATGAAAGGGCGAGGTACGGAATGGATAGGGGAGGAATTATTATGATAAACAGGTGAAAGTATGCAGTGAGGAGAGTGTTTCGTCTCATCCTGGAGGAGAAATGCGACCTCGCCCTCAGAAAAAGTGTCCGTTTGCACGTTCTTGGCAATCAGTTGTCGATAGACTAGTGGGGCGAGAGTGCTACCGTACCTGGAAGGCGAGCTCCTGCTCCTCGGCCATTTGGGGAGCCTCGAAAGCGTCTACGTCGGCCTGAATTGGTGATGTGGTCATTGCGAGGCATTTCGTCAACGTGGAAGAAAGGAAAGGGGAATTTCACGGAAAGACGAAATAGCGATTGAACCTGTGGATTGAAGGGGTGTCCCTCGACCGAATCCATACGGGATCGATCAAGGACTGTATCACCCTTCCGCAGTGGCGATATGGGCGAAGGAGGACGATGATGAGACATTATGCAGACTACGCACCCATTAGCAGGCTGTGACGGGAGTATCTAAGCGCACGGCTGACAACTATGGAGGTTTCTGCCCTCCCCCTCTGCTCACCCTCGTGTCTCTCTCCTTTCTCAAAAGAGATCGTGATTGAGAGACGTGTTTGAATCACTGCCTCTCTCTCTCCACTAGCTGCGCTCTCTCCCTTACTAAATTACTCCATCAAAAACTCCTCTAGGCTATCGATGGCAAACAATGGAAGACAACGCGATAGGAGAACTCCGTACGCATTTTGAGAACTGCGTAGTTTTACGCCTCAGTGAGGAACTGGGGGGACAGAAAACACAAAAGGAGGAGGGCGAAAAAAAGCACGTGGTAAACAACGATCTGAAGGAAAGAATAGGAAGGAGGAGGGAAATGTGCTACACTCGAGTTTGATTATGGACAACAGACGACAATGCGTGAAGAGGAGGGAAACAAAGAAGAGAAGCGAAGACGCGAGTCAAAGTGATTCGAGGGCAGAAGAAGAAAGATATGAAGGGAAGAGGGAGAGCGGCGAGTCTGTTGGGAGAGGCAAGAAGACTCGATCAGAAAAGAGAGAGGGAGAGGCAGGCCCTTCCCATCTCCCCGCTGCCCATCGATCAAGACGAGTATCGGTAGGAAGAGAGAAGGTCACCAATCTTTAGAAACTACCAAATCTAGTTGATCATTTGACCTTTGGTCGCGTGGTCGTTTGTCTAGCTTTGAAGGCTGGTCGTGAAATTGAATAGGATGAAAACGAGGGAAATGCGTGTTAAACTTAGCTCGTACGTGAGAGACTTCGTCTATGCATCATAAGGTCTCCGATTATGAGAGGTTTCAATGGAGAATGAAATATGAGTTGATTGGATATTCAGAGAAGGAAGTCGTACTATGAATACTTTAGTCAGCAGGGATGTAAGAAACTGAAAACCGAGTGTGAACTCAAACAATAGAAGATAGCTTCCTTGAGAATCTATGAAATGAAATAATATGGCAAGGGAGTGATTGAAAAATCAAGCCCTTGAGATGCATAAAGTATTGAGATGCATACTGACAGATATATGTGCGATTAATTAGTGAGATTATGCTGAGATAATTGAGATATTCGGTTTAGGATGATGCATTGATTGGGGAGTGGGCAACACATTGCCAAGTCTATTTTCACTGTTCTCTGCAATCTAGGAAACGTTTGACGTACGAAAAAACGCCAATGAATAGGAAAAAAACTTGTCGTAGTAAAGGGGGAATTCTTCGATGAGAGGATGAGAGGGATTCTAACAGGGGGGGGGGGGGGGGGTTCAATGGGGACGAAGAGTAGAGGGAGGGTCGACTCGTCCTCTCTTCCCGGAAGGACCCTTGATGGCCTTTCGCCGTTTGTTCGATTCCTGCAAAATGAGAAATGTATAGCGGAGTTGCTAATAGAGTAGGCATTTGTGTGAATGAAATCGGCTTTTATACCTTCGGAGGAAGCTGCTCCTGAGGAGGAGAAACTCCCATCTGAAAGATTAAATGATTGCTCAACCATTTACAACATTCTATATCATCAGGTCATTAATGTGTTTTTTCGAGGAAATTATAATTACATGATAAAATAATGCACTTTTTCTATAATTATGTTCTTCAACTAACTTTCTTTACGTTCTGGGCCAGCACAACGTAACGACCATTGTGCCATATCTGAAACGTATTAATAGAAACTAGAAGAAAGGAACCGTAAAAGACTAAGTAGTCGAGGAGAGATAGATGAGCTCACCAGAAGGGTCTTTTCCATCATCCATTCGATGAGAGTGTTCATCCTTCGCAGGAGCTCCCTCATCTCCTCCAGACTCTTCAGCTGCTTCCTCTTCTCTCCTCTCGTCAGCTTGCGACGAAGAAATTGCTGCAAAGTTTGCACAGTTACAACTGCGAGAAATATGACTAGTAAATTAGGTATTTGTATATGATTCCTGCTGTGTAAGAATCGAGCAAAGTCATAAAGGGGTGGTGCATAAATATTTCGAAAACTTGTAGAAAGAGGTTATTTATGGTGCTTCTATTATACTTTATTAGAACTCTGTTTTCTTATAAAACATAACCATACCTGTTGCTCCACAATCATATCCCGCTGTCTCTGGACCAATTTGATGTAATCGTACATCATGTGGACTGTCTGCACATACCTAGGCGGGATTTCTTTCACAATCTCGATATCGGGATCGGGAGAGATGGGACGGAAGACGCCGTTGGCGACCATGACCGATGTACGAGGCTGCTCCATCGCGCTCAATACAGGCATTGCACCGCTGTTGTTGTCGTTGTCGACGGTATGGTAGCGAGGAATGGGACGAAGAAGGGCATGGGAAGGAAGAGAACAGGAGAGAGGAGGGGGAGAGACCAAGAGGGACTGATCGGGCTCCTCTTCCTTGATGTCCTGAGGAGCCATGAGGGACGAGGAGGAAGAGGCGCTGGCCATGCCTGATCGACGCATCTGGAAGTACGATGTTTACTTGGATTCAGCACCTTTCCCCTCCACTCTAATTAGTGACTCATCCCTGCGAAGCTCGAAACATTTCACCTACTTATCGCTCTAAGTTTTCGTATAGTTGTCAAGTACTAACAGGTACTCTTTCGTACAAAACATGTACCTGATCACTGAGCAAAACAAAATTCAGTTATTGACATTTTCAGAAAGACTCAAGATGGAAAGATGAAACCTTCTCTCGCTGCATCCACCTCTCAGTTCCGATCGAGGGATCCAGCAGTTCCCAGTGTTGGGAAGCATCGTAGCCCTACAAAAAACATTCAGGTATTGATTACTTCCCTTTCGGATACACTCACAAGTCGTTTCACTTCCTCCTTGACGATTTCTCTCTGGAGATGGAGGAACTGTGGGTCGATTAGGCCATCAACGAGAGGAGGAGTGTCCGAGTTGCGTAGCATCTCGTAGATTCTGATCACCAACTCATCGTAGGTGATCACGGGCAACATCGGAGCACTCTGAGAGAATACCCTTCCTTCTCTCTCGGGAATCGTAGTAAAATTATGTGATTAGAAAACGTGAGAACGTCTGATTAGCGGCCGTGGGAACGCAGTTGTTTTGATGGGCAAAATAGAGGGTGAATTTGGGGCATGGTGGATAGAATTTCAAACAAGTCGGATCAAGTACATTAGAAAACCTATAAGAAGTACCTTTCTTCTTGTCCTTTGTCTCCGTAGCTCGAAAGAGGAGAGACGCCCTAACGATGAGTACGAGAAATGAAGTGAGCGATTTGAGATGGAGAAGGGTCTCATGGATTCGCTAATTGGCATATCGCTTCAAGGCAACTCTCGAGAAGAAGCAACTCTCGTTGAGATGAAGAGTCTTCTTATCCAGTTTTTCCCTACTGAGTAGAGGACACTGTACCCAACCCTCGATACCGTAAACTTCCGGCATAATATAGTTGACGTAATAGCGTTGAAGATAAATGTTTAAACGCAAAAATTACAAAGCATCTCTTAGGGACCGAATGAAATCCTTAAAATATATTGAAACAAGGGAGAATCTACCGAGCTCCAGATCTACACTCTAATTGTAATTAGTTTTTTTTCGCCCTAAGGAATCCGTCATGATACAGTGCGCCTTCTAGACAACAAATTCCAGAACCTCATCTACTCTCACCGACAGCTACCGGCATAACCTCTGTCCGAAGACGGTAAGTAAGTTGGCGGATTCGGATTTCTCATAAAACTTCGTCTCATCCCTTTCATCATCTCCTACACTGTTCACTCCCCCTCCCCCCGTCCGTTGGCTACACTTTCTTCCTCTCCATCTATGCTCCTACCTCGGAAGCCAATTTGGATGAGAGAGAAGCCTTCTTCGAAGAGGTGGCAGCCTTCTACCGTCGAGAGAAGTTCTATCTACCGCATCATCGGAGGAGTCCTCAACCTGCGAGTCGGCCCACTAAGAGACGAGACGACGACTACCACACCTGCCCCTTCATCAGTGATCCCGACGGGGATTTGGGAAGGGTAATTGGAGGTTCAGTTAATGGGGTGCTCTGGGGAACTCCACCGCGCGCAATGAGAAATGACAGGGAACCTTCTTTCATTTAGTAAGCTCTCTAATTATGCTCTGGGTCCGATTGGAACATATCCAATTGGTTGTACCTCATTTGGTACAAAATATGGTAGTGTTTGGGTAAGGGGAATGTGATTTGTTATCGATGCACTCGTGTAAAGGACTCTGTCTGCCTGGTATTCCCGTGAAAATGTGGGCGTATCTATGACGTCAAGAAAGTCAAGGATACGAGGAAACACGAAATTTCAAGTCCTTACAACTACTAAGAGCCGAGGTACAAAATTGTGGTTCAAATATTTAATCTTCTCCTTCACTTTTCCTTCACTTTTCCATGTGTTACATCTCTATATATGAAATGGGGCAAGATGCTCGCAGAGGAGAGAAAGTGCCGAGTATTCCATCATTCACCGAACTTGTTATTCAGTAGAGTATTGAATGAATCAAAAATTACGCAATATCAAAGCAAATATGATTATACCATATTTTGCCCGAGGTAATTAAAGCAACTTTATTCAGGGCCAAGAATAGTGATTTTTTTAGCTGAAAATTTAATGGTTTCATTCCGTTTTGAGACTAATCTAGACCTATCACATGCGCATTACATCAAGAATCAACCAGTGATGCGCAGCATCCTATTCATCAGCACACACGAAACACGAGTGAAGAGCACACTAATGAATCTAAGATTTCTGGCCATCCTTCCTTGTGCTAGCCTACTAGTGCAAGCGCCTTACCTCATTCGTCGAACTACAAATCTCCACTATGCTCACTGACTTCTACCCATATCTGATGTTCATTTCGGATCTCATTCTCATCGTCACATTTCCTCTGCAACTTCGATTACTCTCCATTCTCTTGTGCAGGAACAAAAAATTCGGACTCGAATCCGACTTCTACCGGTGCCTGACTCAAATTTGTGGGATTTTTTAAAGATCAATCTACTATCATTAAAATTCTTTCTTCTCGATGACTTTGATTTTTCAGTGCTTGTCGATTTCGTCTCAGCTCTCATCAGCATTATCGCAACCGAACCTGCGACTTATGGGATGTTCAGGGAGTTTTACGAGGTAGATCAAGTATCGTCCCGAATCAATCGATAATTGAGAATAATTCTGGATGGATATCGAAAGCAGTTATCTTCCAAGCATCTCCTCTCTGCATACTCAGCATTTACTTCCATTGTCTAATCGCTTTGAATCGTTTCACTGCGATGCTATTCACTATGCATCATCAATCGGTTTACCCATTCCTCCCAATTTCCGTTCTAGGAATTCCACAGATCTGGACTCCTCGATTGCTCCGATGCCTTCACTTTCTCGGCTGGTTTCTTGCAATATTCTGTTCTCTTCCTCTAATCTGGCCAATCAAAGGATCTTACACAATACTCAAGTCTCCTTTTGGTAGTCGAGGCCTCGCTTTCGTCATTACTACGTCTGAAGCAAATATCTCCTACCAGGTTCAACTATCTTTCATTAAAATTTCTCAGTGAATATTTTCTCTTGAGGCTCCTCCCGTTGTCATTGGAACATTCATCGAATTGGTCATTCTCATCGTCTACTTCATCATTGTAGGGAACGCGAGGAAATACAAGGTGAAGAAAGAGGAAAAGGAAGGATGGAGACAAATCTCTCAGAAACTAACGGGCATCGTCGTACGAACTACTGTCGCATCAGTCCTCATGTGCTCCAGTACGGAATGAGTATTCCATTACTTCTCAAATCCTCCTTTTGAGGTG
Source organism: Pristionchus mayeri (assembly GCA_036245805.1). NCBI lineage: Eukaryota > Metazoa > Nematoda > Chromadorea > Rhabditida > Neodiplogasteridae > Pristionchus > Pristionchus mayeri. The sequence goes on along the minus strand of BTRK01000006.1, from coordinate 36,628,706 downwards.
GATGGTTCCTCATCATCTTCGACGGGGCTGCTTCTTACTACGGTCATATGTACAATGGTGATGTAGGTTTTTCCATTATCTCCATTCTCACCAATTCCCTTAGCTGTTCTCCATCGAAGTCTTCTATGCCTTCTTCAAGATGGGCTATGCTATCAATGGGAGCATCACTTCATGGGTTGTCCTTTTCTTCTTTAGAGATGTAGGAAATTAGCTCCTTAAAGAGAGCATAAATCATTTACAGATCCGAAGTCGGGTTTTTTCTTGCTCTCGAATTCGATCGACTCAAATTGTACCAGAAAGTCTTTCAAGGTCTAACAGATCAACTACAAAAAGCGAGCGTCCTAGATAGATTGTGAAGGATTGATTCGAATGATTCCTTCACTCTTCGTCTGTCTCTCCTCAGATATCAGATCAGTCTCTTATCTTATCTGTGGCTGCACTGACATTGTGAGTGACTATCTTAGAGAATCGAGCAATATCACCTATAGGCCGTACAACGAAAAATAAAGTGCTGCTTTTAAGATCTCCCTAGGGGTAACTTTTCACGTAGAGTTCGAAAATCGACCTTAAATAGCCGTATCTCTAACCCCTCATTTCCGGTGTCGCGCTGTTGCCAGGTGGCCAGTTTTTGTAACTTATGAACGGCTTACCCAAACTCCGTAAATGCATAGTAATTCTGAAAGATCTCGACGAAATAAGCATTTTTACTGCTGAAAGTGAAAGACTAGCTCATCTGTGAAAAAAGTTATGGTAATATAAATTTTCAAATTCGTAGGACTGAAAAAGTTTCAAAAGCTGTGTACTTTTAACCATGCTCATTCGATTCTACGTGTAAATCGACCCCTAGGTACATAATTTCAGGAAAAAAGAGAGGTGGTAAAGCAGGTTTATGAATCGCGAAATATGAAAATGCGTGTATAATGTGAAGGTTTTCTATAGTTTTCAGTCGATCCACTGTGACTTCAAATCAGTTTTGAGCATTTTATGACTATTTTATCCCAGTGGAAATAAATGAAGCTAAAAAACACCGAATTTGGCGCTTTTTCAAAAATCCGACTTTCTTCACATCGAAAATTCCCAAGTTTCTGGCCAGCCAACTTTCCATTTTAAATCGGAATCCTGCATTTGCCATGCAGATCTTGCAGTATGCTTCGACATTAGTCAGAAAAAGTACTAGTGAGGCTGGCAACATATGAGTAAGTTATGATTATTATTGCTTGAAAGGCTGTTTTTGAGAAGGATAGAAAATAAAAATTTTATTATTTGCAAAAAGTTTAGTGTGAATGATTGATATTTCAACAATTTATCACTTTCTCTTATGAATTAAGTCGATTACTGGCTTTTAAAATATACTTTACATAATTTTATAAATTTTTGTATTCCAATGACTAAAATTTTACCAATTTTTTCAATTGATTGGACGTGTTATATTACATCCGTTTTTAAGTTGATCTATATTGGGAGAGTTGAAAATTACATGAGTTTGTTCGTCAGTGTTCGCGAACTTTATAAATAACCACTTAATCAAAATTGTTCGCTGTCGTCAATCGTTTTCAAGCAATAATAATCATGACTTACTCATATGTTGCCAGCCTCACTAGTACTTTTTCTGACTAATGTCGAAGCATAATTTAAGATCTGAAGGGCAAATGCAGGATTCCGGTTTAAAATGGAAAGTTGGCTGGCCAGAAACTTGGGAATTTTCGATGTGAAGAAAATCGGATTTTTGAAAAAGCGCCAAATTCGGTGTTTTTCAGCTTCATTTATTTCCACTGGGATAAAATAGTCATAAAATGCTCAAAACTGATTTAAAGTCACAGTGGATATATGGAAAACTATAGAAAACCTTCACAGAATACACGCATTTTCATATTTCGCGATTCATAAACCTGCTTTACCACCTCTCTTTTTTCCTGAAATTATGTACATAGGGGTAAATTTTCAGGTAGAATCGAATGAGAATGGTTAAAAGTACACAGCTTTTGAAACTTTTTCAGGCCTGCGAATTTGAAAATTTAAATGACCATAACTTTTTTCACAGATGATCTAGTCTTTCACTTTAGCAGTAAAAATGCTTATCTCGTCGAGATCTTTCAGAATTACTATGCATTTACGGGTTTGGATAAGCCGTTCATAAGTTACAAAAACTGGCCACCTGGCAACAGCGCGACACCGGAAATGAGGGGGTAGAGATACGGCTTTTTAAGGTCGATTTTCGAACTCTACGTGAAAAGTTACCCCTAGGGAGATCTTAAAAGCAGCACTTTATTTTTCGTTGTACGGCCTATGGTGAGTTCTCTCAGATAGTCACTCTTCACTTCACTTCACTTCAGATACTTCAGATAAATTAACAAATGAGGGTTTAATTAAACCATCGCATCAATAATCTCTCACGGTAAATGCACCAGAGTAGCACAAATTGTTCGGGAACTGTCCCCCGTTCTGCTTCCTCTTCCCTCTCTCAATTCCTCCTCATTTCTCGTTTCTTCTCTACCTTTCCCTCTTCCACTCTCTCCTCTCCCCTGGCTCTTCTCCCGTTGTAGTCTCTAGTAGACTCTCTACCCTGTGGTCTACCTTCTACTTTCTCTCCTCCCTCTCTCCCTATATAAACCCCACCACGTTGTCCATCTCCACAGTCTAACTGCTCACAACCATGCCCTCCTACAAGCTCTCTTACTTCCCTGGCCGTGGACTCGGAGAGGTACCGTATCCTTCCTCCTGATCTACCGTAATCTCTACCGTGTAGGTCTCCCGCCAGTTGTTCCACCTCTCGGATACTCCTTTCGAGGACCACCGCGTCCCCATGGACGAGTGGCCCGCGTACAAGGATTGTGAGTACGCTCTATCTTCTGACCCATGCATCTACCATATCTTTCTAATTACCATATCTCTTCAGCGACTCCATTCGGTCAGATGCCAGTTCTCTTCGTGGATGGGAAGCCCCTCCCCCAGTCCTTCGCCATCGCTCGATTCCTCGCCGATCAGTTCGGTTAGCAATGCTATTCTTATCCACATCTTCACTCCCTCATCTTCCGAAAACAACTGAAAAAACAGAGTGAAGTGTTCCCGTCCCTCGATTATTTGAATGTGTGTTTCGAGTGTAGCGAGGTATTCTTTTCTGCTGTTCCATGTGTCTCTTCTCCCCCTCCCTTCTCTTTCGTTCCTTATTCTACTATTTTGGGGAGCACAAACGTGTGATACTCGTGTTCAGCGCGAGAGGAGATTTAGGAGGAGGGAATGAAGTAAACAGGGGTAATCCTCTGATTGATCCCTCTCCTCTGCAGGATTCGCCGGGAAGACTCCCTTCGAGGCAGCATGGGTCGATGCTCTGGCTGATCAGTACAAGGACTACTTCGCTGAGATCAGACCTTTCCTCTTCGTCGTTTTCGGATTCGGAGAGGGAGACAAGGAAAAACTGAAGAAGAAAGTGGCAGAGCCTGCCATCAACAAGTTCTTCGGCATCCTGGAGAAGAGGGCGAAGGTGAGGACGGAGAGATAAGTGGAGGGGGAAAGCTTGAAGGGCAATCAATGAGGATTCCATTACAGGACAACGGATCTAACGGTCACTTGGTGGGCAACTCTCTCACTTGGATCGACTTGCAAGTATCTGATCACATCGGAGTGCTGGAGTTGTACCTGCCGAATGCGATCTCTGCATACCCTCTCGTGAATGAGATCAGGAAGAAGACGACCACCGATCCCAAACTGAAGGAGTGGCTGGACAAGAGACCCGTCACTCCCTTCTAATCGATTACACTACCATCTGAACACTTACATTGTACACATTTATAAATATTATTTCAATACAGTCAACAAGCGCGATTTCATAACAATTCTCCGTAGTTGTTGATCGAGACAGCACTTGGCTACGATTCTGCCAACTCTCTTTTCATCTGAATGGATTACTTACTGAATGCATGCATGAATGAACACTGACTATTTCGGTAAACTCTATAGATGCGAATGGACCAAACATCTCCATATTATTCTATTAGATTGTCTCAAAAGTTTCTGACTATTTTCATTTTCGAACATACTGACCTTCCCCGTGCTTCGGAATCTATCAATCAACTAATGGTTTTCAACAGTTGATGTGGCCTTGGGAACCCTTTAAAACGAGTGTTATTGTGGACCAATTTAACCACTAAGGATAGCACTGTTCACAGCTAAGTTCGACATTGGTGGAAATTAATCTCAGTTTTGAATAGATTTTAATTCTTGTGAGAGCTCTGACATCTGCTAAACAAAAGCACTGTTTTAAAGGCTAATGAGTGGGCTTATTAAATTTCCTAATGCCAAAGGATTGGCCTCAAACGCATACTTGATAATGGCTCTCAATCCCAGTCCTGCACCAATTACAATTTTCCAAATATACATTTGCAGGTATTTTGCAAGTGCGGATCGATTAGCAACCATCATTTGTTGATCACTCAGAAGTGCCCTTCCGTACTAATACACGGTTGCATTATGGAGGATGTTCATAGATCTGTTAAGAAATATGATGTTTCGAAATATTTCTGTAGAGATTTGATTGCTGAAAACTGCACTTTTGACCGTTTACCGTTTCTCAACAACGCTACAGACCAGTTTTTTCACCATTATCTGAACAAGCAAGTTTTATTATACCAATGAAAATGTGGGCAAATTGGGTAGGCCGCAGATATTCGAGGATCAGAGTTCCTTCGAAAACACTAAAAAGTCACGATTTTTTCATGTTTTTACCTGGAAGTGCTTTTCTTGGGCGAACCACGAGCAATGTTTGATTCAAAAATATTATTGTAGTCTACTATCATGTCCTTAACTATAACCATGACGGAATGGCAATGAGTCTAAATACACCAAGAGAAACTTCGAAAAATAAATAGTCAGAAACTTTTGAGACAACCTAATACCTAGCAATCCTTGACAACAACTCTCTTCTGCATCTCTTCGTCTTCCATTCTCAGCCATTATCCAATAACAATATTTTAGACAACTTTAGTTGAAATTGACTTTATTTAATCAACGAAATTAATTTCTTGGTCTTGAAGACAAGAGGGGGTATGGTTGGGTACGGTACTCGACTCATTGCATCAGAGATGCCACCGATTTCACCGACGGGACTGTCCTATTGGAGGGAGTGTCTTTGTTCGATTTGTCTCTCTGCGTCGTGTTGTTGTCTTTGGTCCTTGATGTTCGTCCCGATCCCCAGGGACCATGCGATTTGACTGCAATGACCACTCATCCATCAATGCATCGATTCGCGTCACTTACCGGGTCCAATTTGCTGCACTTTCGCTTCCCATTTGGTGAACATGACGAGACAACCTGAGGAGAGATTTCAATTCGACGGATATCGGATACTTCTCACCCTTGAGAATTCCACCGAAGATGAGGGCGAATATGGCGAATCCAATGAGAACTGCCCACCATCTGAACATTCACTCATCGGGAAAGCGAAAGAGAAATTATCCGTTGCATCACTAGTCCATCCCCTATTCTCACTGCGAAATGGCAAGGAAGAAGCTGCTGCTGATGAGATCCTCCTCCCTCACTGAAATCAGCGAGATAACAGGACCAATTCCAGAAATATTCTAACCTTTGCACTGAACTTTCGCATCGACTGAGAGACGTCGCGGTTCTTCGTTCTTATACATTGATACGTAGCCATGTTCTGGGAATGTTGGCAACGTTTAAGAGACCCTCCACCAGAAAACGTAACAGGTCCACGGATGGTGAAAAATTCGATAATTTCCAAACTTTTTTTCTGAAGTGCAGGTACCGTCGAAAAAGTTGATATGCCAGAATGATATGACAAATACATATTCTGGTGTATTTTCACTCGCAGATAATGAATTTGTATGTTAAAATGCGAAAAATTGCGAAACAAAACAGATATCGCCAAAAAACTAATTTTTCGACAACATTTTGGAAGATCGAAAAAAATAGAAAAATTTCGGAGTGTTCTCACTATGATTTTCGAAATTTACGCAAAAAACTATACTAGAACTGAATTTTTCAGATTTTTAAAAAAATACACTTTTTGGGAAAGTTAATTGAAAATACGCCAAAGTGGCCTAAATGCCATATAGGGCGTCAGGTAATTCTGAATATTTGGCCACTTTTTGCATACATTGGACTAGAAACAGTTCTAAATTAGTTATAGTGACATTTTCAATGTGATAGAACCTCAAAATTACGAAAAATATCAAAAATTCAGAAACTCATTTTTTGCTCCCTGGTTGTAAGGCCAAAAATTAAACATTCACAAAGTGAGCCGGAGTAAAGATTTTCTGACGTATTTCGACCCGTAGAAACCGAATTAGAGCATATTTTCGCACCAAAACGAAAATGAAAGTATGTGGGCTCAAAAATTCGTGATTTTTGGCCAAAAATCAAGGTTTTCTGAGACATTGGCAATTGAACGTGTATTGAAACGCTGTATTTGTAATTTATTCTGATACTAAAGATCGATATCAGCGTGGTAAACTTTGATTTTGATGTGTTTATGCATCAATTCTTTGAAGAAAAAATTCCAAATATCCGACAAATGGGTTCGGCATGAAATTTCAGAATTTTTCAGAATTCACTTTTCAAAGGTTCCACATATCTCAGAAGACGGCAAATGTAATGTTTGCATATTTAAAACTGTTTCTAGTCCAATGGATGCAAAAACAGGCCCAATATTCAGAATTACCTGATGCACTGTATGGTATTTAGGCCACTTTGGCGTACTTTCAATCAACTTTCCCAAAAAGCGTATTTTTTTAAAAATCTGAAAAATTCAGATCTAGTATAGTTTTTTGCGTAGATTTCGAAAATCGTGGTAAGAACACTCCGAAATTTCTTTATTTTTTTCGATCTTCCAAAATGTTGTCGAAAAATTGGTTTTTTGGCGATATCTGTTTTGTTTCGCAATTTTTCGCATTTTAAAATACAAATTCATTATCTGCGAGTGAAAATACACCAGAATATGTATTTGTCATATCATTCTGGCATATCAACTTTTTCGACCCCAAAAACTGGGGGTATCTGAAACTTTTTCAAAATCGACTTCTGACCTTAGCTATTGCGGCTGTCAATCAGCACTCGGTACCTACACTTCAGAAAAAAAGTTTGGAAATTATCGAATTTTTCACCATCCGTGGGCCTCTGCACAGTTGTTACGTTCTCTCGTGGAGGGTCTCTTAAAAGATACAATTTACGCAAGTTCACCGGTGCAAACAATCTTGTCGACTCGATTCCACTTTAGAGATTCGTCCAGAACACTCAAAATTGTGATTGTGGAACTCCTTACTCTTGATCAACTAACTGCATATCCGTTCCCTTCATGATACACTCGAACATATTTTTCTTTAACTGCAGAGAATATCTCATGCCATTCCCCTCTTTCTCCTCACCGATCCACACTTGACTCCACACAGAATCTCTGCTGGAGGGGCGTGGCCAGAGCAAGAAAGACGCTGAAGAAAAGGATTGAGACTACCTCTGATGAAGGAGTGGAAGGGCATTCAATCAAATGCAGAGAAGATTCTCGATGGTAATGAACTTGCCATCTGATTTGGACGGGGTTCACAACGAGCGGGCACTGATGAGAAGTCACTGAAGGAACAGCTGAAGTTTCTCAAAGAGAGGAAGACAACTCACACTTCCTTGCTATTCACTTCCCACTTTCCATCCTTGCACTCGGGAACAATGTCTTTTTTCGCACCTTCGATCTTCCTACAACGAAATTCTGTACCACCGTATCTCTACAGTACTCACACGAGACGGTAGTTGGCTATGTCGCAGCGACCCCTCATCGGATCTTGCAGGGGATAGTACTGTAAGTGTGGGTATAGATTGGGAGGGGATGGTCATCGTACCAGTCTCTGTCCTGCGATGGGATGATCATTCATACGGAATGATGAGATATCACACTTGACTGAACACATTTTAACGTATCCAATACAAATATCGATGCGATTCCTCACACTTCATTTATTCCACTTGGTTAGCTCACCTTTATGTCTATACTCCAAAGACTCCAATATGATCGAAGAGCTGAAGTCAGTGGGAAGAGCCACAGTATTCCCTCCAGTCGAGTATTTAACTGCCAGATGGAGAGCAGAAGAGACGTTCAGGAACTAGACGAGAACGAGTTGAGCAAGATCAAAGATCAAAGATCGACCTCAACATTCAGATTCTCGACGTTGACGGTGCAGCAGAAGATCTCGTTGGAGTAGCTTCGCTTTTCGGATCCATCGACTGAAAGAGGAGAGAGGGTTGATCTTTGATCTTCTCTTCTCCCTCAATTCCTCACTCTGCTTGATGTAATCCGACTTGGCTATCGCAAGATTCTGCTCACTCTTATGACATCCGGCCAGGATATTCTAAGGGATGATCAATCGGGAGAATGGGAAGAGATCAAAGATCAAAGATCAACTGACATCTCCGACTGTGATGGCAGCGAAGTCTCCGTCCTGCATTCCAGATGCCTGCACTTGAATGCCCACATTCGTCACTGCCTTCTTCTTCTCTGTATCATCCAGCCTGAAAAGTGGAGTGCTGTAGTCGGGTGTACGGTAGGAGTACGGTACTCACTTCAGAAAGAGACCGACGGTCGGAGCAGGCTGACCCTTCATGTAGAGACCCAAACGGTTCTGCTCCGCATACTTGGTGAAACACGTCTGAACGTTCAAAGATTAAAGATCAACGGGAAATACCGTACCGCCTTGTCGCAAATATTCCAATCGATGGTGCAGCCGGAGAGGAGGTGAGGGAGGAAGAAGAGGAGGAGGAGGAGAGGAGTCATGAGTGACCACTCTCGAGGAGAAGGAAGGGATCGAATGAGGGTAGAGAAGCAAAAGATCACATTGGAATTCAAATGGGATTAATTTGTATGCACTTATTGGAATGCAAATGGCCATTATTTGGAAGAGTGGCCCTTCTCCATTCATTCACTTCTCTTCCTTTCTCTCTGAGTGGTCTCTCCCCTGTTCCGATGGACAATTCACTCGTCGACAGTGTCCGCAGCGATCTCGAGTCCTTCAAGGTGAGTAAGCCATTCCCCCTCTAAGCCCCGCCCCTTTCCTCCAGGGTGTTCGCGAGCGTGCTCCCAGTGAGTCGTCCGTTGACTTCTTCTCTTCCTCCGATTCGAACGACGGATACGAGTCAGATAATACACTCGATGTGAGGATTCCCCTCTTTACGGTGCAGAGATGAGAGAAATGATGTAGTCTGTAGTTCATTCATACCAGCAACTGATTTTATTTCTTTTCAGAACGTCTCCGAGATCGCCTACAGTGATTCCGAGCTCGAGTCCAGTGTACGTTTAGAGTGCTTAGAGATCAAAGATCACATCTAGATTTGCAGGCTTCAAGTGTCTCTCTCAGCTGCTCGAGTGAATACGTGGCGAATAGGCAAGAGATAAAAGATCAAAGATCAAACACGGTCAACTCATTCAGCAGTCACAAGATCGATTCGATGACGTTCCGTGAGCACTGGATTCCCCAGAAGGGAGTTCAAGTGACGGTGACCATCCGAGACAGGGAAATGTCTGTTTAATCCTCGATTTTCGAAATGGTGAAGTTGTAAATTGTAGTGAATCTCATCTGACGAGTGTGTGAAAGACCGACGTCCAAGTTCTTTCCCCCATTCAAATCGACGATTTGTAGTTCATCCCACGCTAGAAAAGCGATAAATTATCGGACTGATCTTTTTTTCTATTTCGTTGCAATCACGTTGATGGAGAGCTTCCGCGCACAAATACAGAGGGGAATTCGGGAAGACTTATTGTTGGGTGCTGAGATCCGCTGTCTGGTGAAATAGATTGTTCCTACACCAATTATTACGTATCAATCGCACTAACAATTGGATCGCTATTGATATACAGTTTTTACTCGTAAGTGGAAGACTCACAGATATGAAGAAACGATCCCGTAATACTATGATCTTTGCGGAGAAATGTTTTTCGTAATTCATTTGCCGATTAGTTCTTCAATGATCTTCGAGTAGCCCGATTCGAGGAGTCTGAATACGATAGACACATAAGATAATTGTTTTCTTAGACTCACTTGAGTCCTTCACTGGAAAGATGCGATAGATCACCGAAGTACGAGTGAAGATTAGTACGATTGTAACTGAATAGATATCATTCTGGTCAAGGGAATCGATGTGTTCACTCACAAGTAGCATTCTCCTTTCTCCTCACACAATTGTCTCTCTACTCGATTCCTCACCAAATTCTCTCCCTTCAGAGCATCACTTCGCATTATTTCGAACTTGTGAATCTCCTCGTAACCCTGAAAGCGAAATTAAGTTGAGGTCAATTAGGGAAAGAACTTAAAAGCCCAGCATCCTACCGCATAGGATCTCTTGAGGTCTGAGAAGTTGAAGTTCCTCTTCAATAATCTCTTCTGAATAGTGTATGCTGGAGCTTCCTCCAGACCGGGAACCATGTACTGATAGTCGAGGACCACCGTTCCCGAATTATTCCTACAATTCGGATTGTGACCGTCATAATGGCAACCCCATTCTATTACTACAAACTATGAACAAGCGAGTCTGGGATTCACCTGACAATGTCCATACTCCATTGGGCGTTCTTCATTACTTCATCATCCGAGAGATTCCCACGAATGGGAGACACCATTCGGCCACCGGAATCACTGAAAGAGACATGATTGATTCAGAATGGATGAGCTGTAACCTGCAAATTATGAAAGTGATATCGGGTTGGTACTTCTCGAGTACATTCCTGTAGGCTGCAGAGTAGTCTGGCTTCTTATCGAAACCAAGAATCACAGCAGCTCAAAATATTTGGAATGTTGAACATGTGGTGATTATTAGGACAAACCGCTTCTCGTGAACAATCGGAAAGTTTGATATCTCTCTTTGAACAGTTTGAGAAGGACGGGATAAGCTCGATATCCCCATGAATTCCCAATCAGGAGAACTTTCGCTGTTCCGTTCCCTCTCTGAAGAGGAAATCTAATCGAATGTTGAGTGACCTCACTTACCCACAGACCTCGTAGATCGGGTTCTTGCGTGAAATTCGTCCATCTAAGAGATTAATAATTCTAATTGCACGGTTAAATCATAACTGACAGTTCGGCCTCTGTATCTCTCAACTTTCCGGGGTATGGCTTGAAGTAGACCACTTTGTTCTCTCTCGCATTCCATGCAATCGCTTCTCTGATCGTTTCTTCAGCTTCAATTTCATCAATTATCTTAAAATTTGTGCAAACCATACTTACACGGTATCCCAACAGAGCTGTTCTTCACCTCAACTAGCTGAGGAGCAACTGGAATAATGGATTTCGAAAGGAAACCAGATGTGAAACTGACGCTTCGATGCCGTTTCAGATAGGGATTGGAGTGATCCAGTGAAGAGAATGAAGAGGATGATGGAGTAGGAAATGAAGACGAAGAGGAATGAAGATCGAGTAGAGGAAGAAATGAAGAACTGCTCGAAGGAATGGTGGAGAAGAATGGAGATCGAGAAGGAGAGGAAGAGACAGATGAAACAATCTGGAGGAAACGCATGAGCGAGCCAATGGGCAAAGGTAAAAAGGTACCATTCACTCCGAGGTCAGTGATATCGTAGTGATACTTGTAGAAGATGATGATGGGCCAATGGGAGAGGTAGATGAGATACGAGAGATCGCCCACGTAGACAAAGAGACTGAAGATATCGATTAGGAAGACGATTGAATTGATCGAACTGATTGGAGAGGAGGGCATTCTGAGATTGGCTGCCAATGAGAAGAAGAAGTCCTGTGAGAATTGTCACCTGCAGATTTGATTGAGGAGAACGAGAGTGCAATGAACTAACAATTGGTCGATTGATTAATCCATTCAGAAGTGAAGGAAAGATAGAGAGAACGATGAGAATTAGAGTGAAAGAGATGGAAAGGAAGGTCAGATAGGGAATATTGCCAGGCTTTTTCTTTGCTTCTGAAAGATGTAGTCGCATGGATATCTTCGATCGGAGCTTTCCTTCATTCTCTTCCTCCTCACTCTCTTCTAGTAGCTTCTCGAGATCATTGGGGACATTCTTCTCTTCAGATAACTGAACTTCCAGCTCGAAAAAGATCGTGCCGATGAGAAATTGCCAGACTCTGGCTAGTAGAAATCCGAATGAGACAGTTGGGGAAGTCGATATGTGTAGAAGGAAGGAACCTGAATGGAATTGATGATCACAAAAGGAAACATGTTGGCACCTCCAATTAGAGTGAGAATCCATGTTAGTTTCATCCTGTGCGAAATGCAATTTCTGTGAATGATCATAATGAAAGGAACGATGATGTAATACTGAATCTCCACTCCGAGAGACCATGAATGGAGAAGGAGAGGAGAGGAGAATACCAGAAAAAGAGAAGGGACAATGAATGAACAGGGAATGAAGACTCACTTGCTCCCAGTAGTCATACTTCTTCAGTACATTCTGCATGTTTTCAGCGAAAGGAAGCGCCCATTTTAGATCGGTTTCGAAGTGAGGAATGTCAGTGGGGATGAAGATAAGTGGAGTGAGAAACTGAAAGACAAGGACGTTCATCAGAATTCATCAGCTGTTCATTGAACTAACGGTGAGAATAATGAGCATGAGAGCATAGAGAGGAACGATTCTCTTGAATCGACGGAGATAGAAGGAGATAATTACATGACCGGAAATGATCGATTCCCGTGAGAGAATCAGTGACATCAAATATCCAGAAAGCACGAAAAATCTAAAATTTGAAACAGAGTGAATGTAAGTGTTGGAATGCTCACATGTCCACTCCAAGGAATCCATTAGGGAAAAGTTTCGGTTTTAGATGGAAAAGGAGAACTGAGAGAATGGCGACTGTTCGAAGACCCTGAAGATCGAATCAAGTGGTCAAAGACACGAGAGGGAATACCTGGATATCGTATCTCTTCTCGTTTGCGCCCATGGGAAGAGAACCGAAAAGCAGATTGACGTATCAGACTGATAACGATGGAAGCGCCCTCGAAGAAGAGAGGGATGGAGGAGGGAGGGGAGGGAGGGGGAGTCACTCCCTTGTCTCGTCGATCAGGGTGAGTAGAGGGGGATACTAGAGGGGAGTAGAGGAATAATAGTAGAGGGGAATACTCAAACAGCCTATGAATGTGTCTAAGGAGATGCAAAGAAAGCAGATGGAAGATTGACCACGGACAACACCAGCAAACATTGAATGAATATGTCAGAGCTTATCTGATGGCTTTCCTATAACTCAGCTATTGAATTTTTCATTCCAATACATGCACTGAAAGCTGTGCAAAATGAGAAAGCAGAAATCTTGACTCGTATTTCCATGCCTGTGCGTGAATCATCGAAACATAAGAAATATCGAAAAAAGAGGGATAATAACAAGAATGAATAAGTTGCTCTTATTTATATCCTGTTTTGATCACGATTCCCACTCACGCAGAGAAAAAACAAATAATATATATTCCCATTGGAAGCAATGCGAGGGACATTATAATCGGTGTCTCATTGCTCGAAAGTATTATAATTCGTGTTTCCACAAAAACGATCCGTCGAATCCGAAGCCCCGTTATTGTACGATTCTTTGTCCACCTAGTCCGTGGTATAGAAGGTAGAGGGCTACGGCGCGTCTCCAAGTGCTTTCCTCGCACAATTTATATTTTCTCAATGTCTATTTCATCTTGCGTCCTTCTCAGACTGTTGTTATCTCACAATCTTTCATGTTGTGGTTCCCTTGAGCATTTTATCAGTGTTGCACAAGAGCGTCTGAGGGCATTGGCCGGTGATGGCGTGCATGGGACATCAAGTGCAAGCTTCAATATGGATTTGAAAGACCGCAAATGAAGCCTGGCTCACTCGGGATTGGCTGTGGTAATGATTTCTGACTCTTCTGTTGTACGCTGAAAAAATTAATTGATTTGGGTGAGGGTTTATGCGAGTACCTCATCGGCGCATGAAATCTTGATAAATGTCCGGTGCAGTGCAGGTGAGTTCACAAGTTACCTCACAGAGCTGGGTGCTATTTCGGGAGGGAGAGATCTGTCCACGGTCGAACACATATGCCTCAAACTTCAAATTCAGTGATCAATAGGCATCTTCGCCCATTACACCTCCCTCAATCACTGTGGAGCACGTTCCGTTACCAAATGACAATCCGGCTAATGCTTTTGCTGGTAGATTTTCTTACGTTGGAGAGTGTCGATCAATCGGCCGAGCATTCTTCAAACGAAGAGCGACTCGTGAATCCTATAGTGCGACGCTTCAATGAACTCTCCTGTTCATGTCAAGATTTAAAATGCTCTCAATGGATTCAGTTGATTTAGGGGGTACAAGTTGGCGAGTTACCTATGTGAAAATGAACGGAAAGATGGCCGATCGATGAGATTGAAGCAGTGCAGATGCCTGAAATATATAAATATGCAGAGTGACCTGCAGCATTCAAATATTTGAGAGGAAACAACGAGTAGAACTTTGAATACACGATAAAAATATGCCAACTCAAAAAAAGAATAAGATGGGCTCTTTCTCTTCCAAGTAGAACGGTGGCGTCTGACTTTGACTGATCCAATTTAGAAAAATCTCTCTTCATTCCAAATGAACATATACTAAAATTGGAACAATACAGAGAAGATTAGCATGGCCCCTGCGCAAGGATGACACGCAAATTCGTGAAGCGTTCCAAATTTTTTTTTCACTCTCCTCTCAGCTCTCACTCTCCTCTCAGCTCTCGTTGCGATAGGCGCGCGCTCTCTTCTCTCTATCTTTTAGCGCTAATTACAGCTTATTAGCCTCATTTCTTTCCGTTTTTCCTTGCTCAAGCTTCTGACTCCCCCTACTTACTGTACTCTACCCCAATTCATGCATTAATTCCTCATAATTAGCTCATAATTGTGTAACCTCTTATTTCCCGCCTCTTCCTCTCGTTTTCTCTCGCCCCTCTCCATCCCCTATACTCTCTCGCTCTCCACCCTCTAGTTCACGTGCACTCTCACGGTACCATGTCCACCCCCACCCCCATCCTCTCCCTCCTCTCCACTCCCATCCCCCCTTTCCCCCTCCCCAACTCCGACGGTCGCAAGCGCCGCGCCACCCAGTCGGAGGAGGATTTCCGTGCTGCAGCCAAGACCCAGCTGGAGGCCGTCACCGACAAGCTGAGGGCATACCTCGACACGGAGCCTGAGCGTACCTCTGACCCCCTCTACGTGGCTCTCGAGGCTTGTATTGAGGTGCTGTCAAATACACTCGAGAAGCACCTACAACCCTCCGAGAGTCCTGTGGAGGCGGAGAAGAGGGCACGCTCGATTGTGGTCGAGAACTTGGCTGAGTCGACTCATTCCCTCCCCAGTCAAAGAGTCGAGGCCGACTACGCCCACGTCACTCGCTTCCTCGATCTCACCGGAATCGAAGTCCGTCCGGACACGGTCTTCCGGATGGGAGAGAAGAGGGAGGGACGACCCCGTCCTCTCAAGATCCTCCTTCCCCGCACCTCCTCGCAGAAGCTCCTTCTCACTCGCAGCAAGAAGATCACGGACCAGCGCGAGTACTCCTCACTGCGAATTCGCCCCTCCCTCTCAGAGAAGGAGAGGCATACGCAGTACGAGTTGAGGGAGAAGAAGCGCAAGTTGATTGAGGAAGGTAAGGGCATTTGGGTGATCTACGCTGGAGTTCTCATGAAGAAGGAAGAGGTACAGGCATTCAAGGCGAAGACAGCTAGCAAGGAGATGAAGGGAAACTAGGATCCCCCTGCAGACCTCCCCCTATCCTCTCCTCGCTTTCTTCAATAACTCCCCCTTCCTCGACCCAAACTGTATATCCCAGCTTAGTTTCTCAATACGATTCCCCCTCCACTCCTTCCTCTGATATTCTGCCAAAGATTTCTTGTCTCTATTACAACGCCCGATCATTAGTCAATAAGCTACCATTTTTTCACTCTATTCTAAAGGTTGAACAACCAGACATTGTGTTTATCACCGAATCATGGCTGACCTCTCGTATTCCTACCTCATTGATAATCGCTGATCTACCATATCATGCTATTAGACGTGATCGCTCCAATGGCCGTGGAGGCGGTACACTTATTGTACTTCGTGACCATTTTCACTACTCTATCCTCGGTTCCATCCATAGTAGTCTTGAATCCCTCTCCATTGATTTGCTCACTTCCTCGTCCTCTTTCATTCGTCTTTGTGTTGTGTACCGACCTCCTAGCTACAGTACGACCCAGACGGAAAACCTCGTTGATGGTCTCTCAGACCTTCTTACCACCAGTCCCCACCCAATCATATTCATAGGAGATTTCAATAGCGACATCATTTCCAGTACCATACCAGCCACAGAACAATCACTTCACTCCTTCGTTTCTACTTCCGACCTCAGCCATCTAATCCGTAGTCCCACTAGGATAGATCGATGCATTGATTGGCTACTTGCTAGTGATTCATCCATAGTACACAACCCCTCTGTAATTCCCTCCTTTCCTACATCCGATCATTTTGGTATATCCTTCTCAATTGATTCAAGATGCCTCCCTCCCGCTCAATCGTTAGTTAGAGATTTCGCTCGCGCCAACTATGACCACCTCTCGTCCTTCCTTCTCACCTTCGACTGGTTTACAACATTTTCACAAGCTCCTGACCCTGAGAACATGTATTCTAACTTTGTCTCTGTAATCCACCACGCGATTGATCTTTTCGTACCGTATCACTGCCCTAAGCCTGCTACCCATTCTTATCCCCCTCATATCCGAAAGCTAATTAAACACCGAAATTCTCTGTTCACAAAGTATAATTTACTCTCAATTCGCCCTCAATACGAGAAGTGCAGTAGAGATCTATTATTCCAAATTAAAAAATGGAACCAATTTTGCGAACATAAAAAACTAAAAAACACTAAAGATCTCTACCGTCACATCCGTACCCTTACCCAACCGAAGCCATCCATCCCCAAACAACTTATTGATTCCTCTGGAAATATCGCAACTAGTACCTTAGATATAGCAAATACTCTCGCATCCCGTTTTGCTTCTCACTTCACACTTGATGACGGATTAGTACCCTCCATTCCATCTCACCCCTCTCATTCATATCTAAGAAATGTATCTTTCTTCCCCCATGACGTGCATAAGGCTTTAAAGCAGCTCTCCCCATCATGTTCTACGGGTCATGATAACATTCCTCAGATTGTATTTCGTAAATGTGCACGTGCCCTCTCCCTCCCCCTATGTGATATTTTCAATATTAGTATGGAAACTGGCACTGTCCCATCATTATGGAAATTCTCACTCATTACCCCAATTCCCAAACCAAATAAGAATCCCCAGTCACCCGATTCTTATCGCCCTATTGCCATACTGTCTCCTGCCTCTAAAACAATGGAACGCCTTGTCAAACATAAGCTTGCCCCTTACCTTTACCGTTCCAATATCATCCCTAATTACCAACATGGTTTTCGATCCGGTGCCTCTGTTCTTACTAACCTTGTGGACTGTGAAAATGACTGGACTCTCGCTCATTCTCGTAAAGAACAAACTGATGTTATTTACCTCGACTTCTCTCGTGCATTTGACACCGTCCCTTTCCCTAAACTTCTCTCTAAATGCTTGCATTATGGTATTAATGGTAACCTTCTAAATTGGATCTCTGATTTTGTAACGGATAGGCACTTCTCCGTAAGGTTAGGTACTACCGTATCTAAGTCCTTCCCTGTTCTCTCCGGCGTACCACAAGGATCTGTACTAGGGCCTATTCTATTCTCTCTTTATATATCTGATATTACATATGTCATTGCTCCCTTCCCCGATGTGTTTGTGAAAGCATATGCAGATGACATTAAGATTTATGTTTCCTATTCTATTAAAAATAAAGCCTCTCGCACTGCCCAATTACAGTATGCCCTAGATGCTATCTATTCATGGACTGTATCCAATCAATTATCTCTCTCCGAATCTAAATGCACACATCTCCACATAGGTTCTTCTCTTGCTCCTCATTATCTCATTAATAATGTTATCCTCGAGCAAGTCCCTCAACAACGCGATCTCGGCGTCCAAGTACTGCCCACCCTAAATAACTCTGCCAGTATTGATGATCGTGTAAAAAAAGCCACCACTGTCATGCATATTATGCTTCGTGCTGTATCCGTTAATGATCCCACTATCCTTATCAAATGCTTTAAAACATATGTTCTCCCTCACATTGAATTCGCTTGCCCCTTCTGGAACCCTCATATCAAGAAACAGAGTCAGAAGCTTGAGAAAATACAAGAGAAATTCACTCGTATTCTATACTATAGATGCTTTCCATCTCCATCATATCCTCTTGGTCTTCCCTCCTACTCTCAACGTCTGTCCTTCCTCGGTCTTCAAGCGCTTTTTGAGAGGAGAGTCACTTATGATCTAGTCCTGGCCCGTAGGATCATGTATGGAGACACCATACTCGATAGAAGTAAATTTTTCCTGTTTGCTCCCCTAAGAGAAAGGACCAACAACTTTGGAATCTATATTGAGAAAACCAAATCCACACCTCGATATCAGTTTTTCTCGTAGAGTTGCTAGGATTTTAAACGCTCTCCCCACCCATGTATTGTCATCCCCCAGCATCCCTGTCTTCAAGAAGAGATTGATAACTCTAGAATTTGATTTTCGGAAATATATTTTCCAATAGTATTCCCTCCTTCCACTACCTTACCACATTCCTTCATTCTCACCCCCTCCCCCCTTTAGAGATCCCCTGACGCTGGATCTCGGAGCAGAGTCTACCTGGTCTACCTCGAGTGCCTCCTCCTCGATAAAACTCCCCATCAGAACAGACGAAGACAGATGAGACCAGCCGATTGGATCTTCGCATTTTACGATTGCACCTCCTTCCCCCTCATTCCCCCCTTCCTATCGTATTCGACCTCAGTGTGAGGAGAGTCAACTCTCTTGTATCATAACACATAAGTAATTATTCGTCTTTCGTTGCGCCGCCGAGCGTAGATAAAATATATATAAAATAAGGGAAAGAGCTCAATGCTTAGCTCCCCCCACTTTGTTGGAAAGCCTTGCTCTCTCTCTCTTCTTCCTCTCTCAATTCTCTAATGGATGAGAATGCAGTAACCCTAGGTTGGCGATATGTTTATTACTGGCATTAATAGTTGAGAATCTCTTTTTTTAAGTAAATGGAGCAATTGTAGCAACTCTCGTAAGTGTGAGCAGCTTTCATGGAAAGTCAGTGCTGTACATTTATGCCATTTCGAGCCTTCTAGTCATGGCTCACTTTCTTTCTGTGTCTCTGAATTCTCACTGTTGTTGAAGGACAGATACAAATTTGTACATATTCTTTACGAAATATCTGAGATGCCTGAATCGAGCAGATCTGGGTGATCCTGAAACAGCCAAAATTCTAGCCGTGTAGCCTTTTATCAAATTAGGATAATTCTGATAGAAATCACTTAAATTGCTTAAGTTTATTGCATTTCTAAGCCTTATTGTACGATTATTTGTTAATCTCAACCTCTGAAGTGAAGAGAGAGGGCTAATGCGCGTCTCCATGCACTCTTGCAGCTTAATCTCCTCTCAAACGTGGTACTAACTGTCAGAAGAATTAACCGCATTGGGATAGATGAAGAAGGAATCGTTCTCCAGTGAAGAAGCTGAAAAATCAAACAACCTACTGAACAAAACATAGAATTCTCAAACAAACTCGATCTAAAGAATCTTGAAGTTCAAATTCACAGGGCTTCGTGATCATCTCGTTTATCAGTTATTGATGGAATTCCGATTCGAAGAAGCAGAAGGAAGGAGAGGCTTTGAATAGTATGACTGCGCACAAAACAGTCGATTGATGATTAGTCGTGGAAAAGAATGAGGAGATAAACTGCGTCAATGTGCATCTCGAGCCGTGCCAATGGAAAAATCGCTGGAGATTCGACGTAGCTCCTTGTGAGTTATTGTAACCAGTTTGTCCTCCCCTACTTTTACATATATAATTCTTGTTACCAGGCGAAGTTGATTTTCACGTCATATCTATGTATAGGGGTTCATGGACCAAAATTGAGAATTTGAGTGGAAAATCAGTGTTAGATAAACACCAAATATCGTAACCAATTCATATTACAGTATTCCAGTAACTACTGCAACCAGGTAACATGGATATCGATTGGTTACGATATTTTGTGTTTAAGTAACCATGATTTTCCACTGAAATTCTCAATTTTGGACCATGAACATAGATAGATATGAATACATAGATATACATAGATATGAAGTAAAACTTAAGTCTACCTGGTAACAAGAATTACATATGCAAATGTAGAGTTGCACACACCGGTTACAACCCCCAAAGAGCTACGTCGAATCTCCAGCGAAGGGCGTTCCGTTGCCGAAATGTCCGCCCCCCCCCCCTCTTTCAGAACCGCAGCTAGAGGGCAAAGAAGGAAAGAAAGGACGAGAATGAAGGGGATGAAGAAGAGCCGGAGCATGAACTTGCCGATGAAAGTAATGCGGATGAAGATAATATGAACCTCTCCGACTTCAATCCTCAATTACGATGTCCTAAAGGAACTCATGTGATCATGCGTTTGAGGAAATATCACTGGAAATGCGAACTCGCTAACAGACCAAGAATATCTATGTGTTGAAGTGACAAATTATCTCTCAATTACTCTATCGATTACCAGCTTTCCACTTCTCCCTCTTCCATTCTCGATTTCGTAAAGGAAATCTGTCAATGGGATGCATCCAAACGATGAATTGAGATGAGGAGATACATGGATACCAACCGTAGCTTCCCAGCAACTGTCCTTGACTCCCATTGAATTCATCCAGCCATTCCCCTTCCCTTTCCCATTCGATTCCATATTCTCTCCCAATCGCTAGAAGAGTTCTTCTCTCTGCAATCCAACTCTACATAAAAATGATCAAGAAAGCTCTCATCATGCTCTCACTCGCACAGGTAACTCGCCCTTTTCTCACTACTTAAACCAACTCCCTCCTTTCAGTGCGCATTCGCCACTTGTTATCAACTCGAGGATATCCCACTCTGGCATTCACTCTGCGCACTGCAGCGGACGAATGCGCCGCCGATTGCACCGCTCTCCCCGAGGTAAGAATACCCATTGGTGAATGCTTTCCGCGAGTTGTAATCACGGCGTACGTCTTCGATCCCCGCCAGGTGGCGCCGACGCCGAACTGTGTCCAGCTTGGCCAGCTGAAGGAGGGAATCGTTCCCTGCACGGCTCCTGGACCCGACACCTTCGTCAAGGTCGAGTGTCCCGATGAGGTAATTGTCTGAATCCGCACTAAAGTAGAGTGACGCTTTGCAGGGCACCACTGCCGTTCAGCTCTCCACGGAGCCGACTACCACTACCACTACGGGACCCAAGTACAAAGGCACGTCTTTTGTTTGTCCCACCATTGCAACACCTTCTTGAAGACTGTGCCTCCTGCCCTCATCTCCCCGTCTCCTCCTCGTGCCCCGCTTCATCCGCATGTGAGACGAAGAATCTCACATACGAGACTCTGAAGAATGGTGCTAACAAGGGCTGCAGCACCCTGGGAAAGCTGGCCGGCAAACTCATGGTGAGTCTTCGTATACTGCTACAACTATTATATTCATATCAGGCCAACTGTAAGGAGGAGTGGATCGAGGCGGAGGAGAACTTCGTCTGCACCGTTGTTGGCTGGATGTACAAAGGCCGACTCATGGACGGTTGTGAAGTGACTGTTAAAGTGTAGAAGAGAACTTACTACAATCACCTCTTTAACTATGATAAAGCACTTAGTTTAAATATGTGTTTGCACACACCTGAAGAGGAGGAATTGTTGAATTCACGAACACGAATGCAAGAAACCTGATAGATACACAGCTATAATTTCCGCGCAGTTGTTCTTTTTTCTGCTGTATTGTGTATGGATAATGCGCATTACTCTGGTGTGCGCGCACAAGTTGTAAACAAGCACTCCTCTCCCTACGCTAAATAGAGTTTACAAGTTGTAAACAAGTAATAAAATTTACAAATTGCAAACAAGTGATAAGTTTACAAGTTGTAAACAAGCAACCGAGAAAAACAAGTTGTAAAACAGCTTGAGCGTTGGGAGATGGGTGCTTGTTTACAACTTGTGCACATACTTGTTCTATACTTGTTTTGCACTTGTTTACAACTTGCGCGACTACACCAGAGTAGCCCGTTCACCCCACTTCAGCTGCTGAGGCCAGGAATCGTCAAGCTCACTAGTACACACAATAAAGCATCAAATTATCATAATACTCTATCCGCATTATCGCAATTTGGAGAACTGAAAATATCACGTAGCGAAGCTGAGTTGGTAGAGGAATGCTCGGTGGACTTATCTCAGATCCGAGAGATAGCGAGAGCCAGTGCGAAAAAATAGCCCAAAACCCAGAGAACTGGTTTAGGGGATGATATGAGGTCAGCTCACTTTCTCTCGAACTCCTTTTGAGAGCACCTCCATCTATAAACTGATCCAGTTATTTCACTTACCAACATTTTTGCGGCTTTCCCGGTATCCGCAAAAAAGAGTGTGTTCACCGTTTTAGTACTTTCAAACCCCCAATTACAGAGTTACTGATAGTATTGATTTGACAGTTTTGCCACAATCCTCCAGCTCTTTCGGATGCAGGATCATAGATGTTGATATGCCACATGACTAAAGATTACTCTTCCATTTTGGTATTTTGTAAAGACTCTTACACATTTGTACCTCTCCAAAGTTATTACAAGTACCGTATTCAAAATTAGTGAAAATGTAAATAGACTCACGAGTAGCAGATCGAAATGGCGTAAAGGACTATAGACGAACTACCACTTTCCATGACTGCTGCTTACACTCATCTGAATTGTTACATTGCCGCTTAGAGGATTATCACGTAGGCATGCCTGTGATGATCATATTTCCCTCCCTCCCATTTGACTGCTTTTTCACAGGTAAAGAAGTCAGATAGTAGGAAAAAGAGGTATTTCAGGCGTATTTGTATATTTCAGGTATCTACACTGCTTCAATGTCATCCATCATCTATTCATCGTTCCACTGATTTCTCTCGATATGGGGTACTCTTCTCCTCTCCTAAGAAATGACTTTAATTTAATTTACATCTCGGCAGCTCTTTAATATCTGACTTCTTGCAATTTTTCCAATTTGAATTGCAGATGCATCTACCGAGTGTACTGATCCTCCGCTCACTACCAATCTATGCGTGTCTCGCCATGACGCCGAGATGCAGTGTTGGGCCAAGTGCCACCGAGTGTTGAGTGAGTGAATATTTCTTCGATTAGTGCAGAAGCAAATTACTTTTCATGAAATCTTTCTATCTTTGCAGAAGAGTGCCCGATGCTCTTCTCCACGTACGTCACAAAGTGTAACAAATCCTAAGACGTGCTTCCTCCCCACTCAAGATCCCTCCTGCATTCTCCGCTGCCCGAAGGACTTCTTCATGATCACTTACGATCAGTACGATCTGTACAAAGCCGGATTTACCGGAGCGAATTGAATTAATGATATTTTTTTATATTTCTTGACTTGCTGAGAAGAAACATTAATGAGTTCTTTATCGTACAAAAGCACAGTACAATTACGAAAAAAATTGGTGAAATGATCAAATTGCCCTGGAACATTTCCGTCGTATGCGAACGAGAACGTTTCCGAGAAAATCTAGGTTTACACTTAGATTTCGCCTTCCATATCGGAGCAAGCGAGACTAACAAAACCGGGCTTTCCAACCGATTCTGCCAACGGCTCATTTGGAATGTTTCTTATTGCATTAAGCACGCCATTAATGCTTTTGACGCCGGTGAAACCGGCCTTGAAGAGGTCGTAGTTGTCGTAGGCTATCAGGAAGAATCCATTCGGGCAGCGAAGGATGCAGTTGGGGTCTGGTGTTGGGAGGAAGCACGTCTTCGAGTCGCACGCAAACACTGAGGTGATGAAGAGCATCGGGCAATCCTCTGCAAAGATAGAAATATTCCGTGAAAAGTCAGTCGTTACTGTACTAATCGAAGAAATATTCACTCACTTAGGACGAAACGGCATTTTTGTTCCCAAGTAAGCGTCGGATTCATTTTGAGGCAAGCATCGGCGACCATGGGGAATACGAAGAGCAGCAGTACACATCGAGTATTCATCTATAATTCGGAGATCAAAGAGCAGGCAAAATAGGGATTCAAACGGGAAAACGTTTATATGAAAGCTTAGAAGCAGTTCCTAGGTAAGGCGAGTTCCTCAAATAAGTTTGGGGGAAGTGGGCTGCCCCTATATCATCACACCCCGAACCAGAGCGATCAGGTTACCCGTTTTTTGCGTCGTTTTTTCGCACTGTCTCGGCTATTATCTCTCGGATCTGAGATAAACATACGATCCACTCTTATGCCTATTGTTAGCTCATCATAGTTCTGCATCGATAAATTCTCCCCTGAAATTTATCTGATTGCTATTGGGTATTACTTCACTCAGTTGATCTGAGCTTAACTGGTTGATTTCTTGGTCACATCGGTGGCTGAAGTATGGGATGGAATGCCTAATGCGTATCCATGAGCATTCCTCGAGGATTCCTCTCTGACACGTTCCCCCACCTGTCAGAAGAATGAACACAAGGGGGCTGACGAAGGAGGACTCTTCCTCCAGAGAAGAAGCTGAAAGAAGAAACAGAAGAAACATACAAACTACTTTTATGATAAATTCGCTTAAACTGTTCAACTCCTAGCGCGATCTCATTGCTCAGTATTTTAGTTCAACATCTAAGGTCGTGATATACAAGTAATTTCACAGAATCGTCCATTCCATAATCGTGGTTTTCTGGATTCAGATCCTCACAATTGTTTTCTGTCTGCTTGTCCTCTTCCGACAGCGCTATAGACTCATACCGTTCCTTCTAATAAGGAAGGAGGAGACTTTGCCAATGGAACAGGCGAAAGGGAACAGGAAATATTGGGACATAATGCAAAAAACTGAATACGCAAGAAGAAGTGAGAAGATCGGCATAGGAAGAGAGGCTTTGCAGTGATTCGAGTATGAAAACGAGAATTTATGCTGAAAAGCATCAGGGAATCTTCAAAACAAGTGGAATTCCTAGTCGATACTAGGGATTGAAAATTATAAAATTCCGTTAGTTTTAATGAAGATTGTTACCTGTCGAGTGTGCGGTGACTATTCTGTAGCATTGCTTGACGAGGGCATTAATCACCTTGGCCGTAATGGCCGAGGTGCTGGACGAATTACTCCCATAGAGGACTTGGCATCGAAATATTTTCAAACGAGAATTGAGAACTGCGATTGGAACCGCGGGGGGAAGCAGATAGGTTTTGACCTTCCCTTTTACTTTCTATACAGGTGTGAAGGTATCAAAGGAAATTCGTTCGAGTGAGAGAGGACCGAATGAGTGGACACTAAGATGTCCAGCACAGCACTAACAATAGATGAGACTTGTCCGGCCATCCTGGCATTCCTCAATGTTGCCATGTGGATCTTCCTTCATGATCTTTCGAAAAATGGATGCGGGTCGCTCAGAGGTCAATTTTCCGCTATCTCTTTTCCGCTTTCCGCTAGCATCAAAGAACTCCTTGTCAATGTAGGAGATCCATGTGTATAATCTGGTCTAGAGAGGTACGAAATTACGGATGAAAGATTACCCCTTGGGCTGTGCTTAGGGATGCCCAGAAAGGTCAAAAACATTCTAGCACTCATTTCGGGACAGTAGAGTGCGGTGTCTAAATTTTCAATCTTGCCAATATCTTTCATGTTATGGTGTGTTAAAATATTTATTTTAAATCAATCTCGATGAAATTCTATGAATAACGATGATTCGATAAACAATATGGGCAGAACCGAAGAGTGGAACAAGTATTGGAGGGATTGAGATGGGTATTGAGACACGAGGGAATGAGGGCAAATCAACGGTCACTATGCTGACTATGAAAGATTGAGGGGCAAATGACGAATCAAGACGATATCATAAATTAGATGTGACGGAAACTGACAGTTAGATTTTAAAGATCATTTCAGTCAAACCAATGCCAAAAGCACTACCACCGACGACTAGTCGAACACTCTCGATACTCGTTCATGTACTATCTATCCAACGGATTTCCGAATTTGTGTTTATTGGTGATCTATAACAACAATTATCTAATGCCCTCGATTAGTTAGTATTAATATTATTATTACATGTATTCAAGCACCAGTAACATGATTCGTGACATCGATCTAGCGAGAAGCAAAAGGGTTAACTCAACAATCTAAATGGGGAGGAGTCTCACTTCTTCCTGGGAGATCCCTTGGGGGATTCCCTCTCGCCCGTTTTCTCACTGCTCTCACTGGCTTTCGACAGTCGTCGTTTCACCTTCTCAGGAGTGGTCGTCATCGACTTGTCTGCATCTTCGACTCCTTTCGACAGTCGGGGCTTCTTGATCTTGTGCAGGATCGGATCGACGAGAGGGCCCGTGCGAGCAGATCGGGCAGCAGCCTTCTCTTCCTTCTCCCGTTGAGCTTCCGCCTGAGAAATTATTGAGGTTACACTGATAGTATAGATAAATTATTACGTTATCAACAAACTCAAGTCTATCTGCGCAGGCGTCCTCTTGAAGAAAAAGTTATAACATGAAATATTTTTACCTTCCTCTCCTCCTCGATTCTCTTCTTCTCCTCATACTTCTCGTTGTTCTCCTTGATCTTCCTCTCCTTCACTTCGAACTCCAATCGGATGTGCTCCGCGCATCTAACCGTGTTCGCCATCCACTGCAATTCACATTGATTATCCATGATCATTTATGCCAATTCCACCACAACTTGCCTAAGTGTATCATAAAAACATTTTTATTTTCTAAATGTGTTTCAATCGATTCCCATCAACTCACAGCCTCATCGTCATCCTTGCTGTTCGGGTCGATGGCCTGCTGCTGTTCGTCCATCAGATGGAGCACCTCGTGAGAAGTCACAGTGCTCATGTTAGAGATTGCAGCTGCCAGGTCCATCTCAGCCTCAACCTGCAATTAGTTTTGTTGAAACATGCCAATAGTCTTAAAATGGAGGTGTCTGACGAAGTTATTTTTCAGGAGAGTGTAGAGTAGATCTCAATTTACGGTTTTGTCGTCTTTCTCACCTGCGAGGTCGACGATGACGCCGGTTGTTCTTCCTCCTTCGACGTCGTCTGACCACTGAGCGCAGCCTCCTCTCTCTTCCGCTCCTTCAGATAAGCGGCGAGTCTCGCACGAGCTGCGGCGTCGAAGACAATGCCTCCGTGCACCTGAAATCGATTTCAAATTTCATTATTTTCTATGATTTCAGGTGTATGGTTGTACGTGAGCTGTGGGCTTCTTTAAAAATTATACGAATAGATAATAAGATGTAAAGGGGTTCATCTATCACTCACCCCAGCACTCACCCCGAGAGGCACTGGCCGTTGTTCGTAGAGGGTCTCTTGGATGGGCGGGGCGGAGGCACCGTTGTATAGTCGGTAGATGTCGTACTCCTTCGTCTTGCTGTCCGTCACGTGCACCTCCACTTGCTCCTCTGCGAAGGTGGGGATCGTCGAGTACTCCGGCTTGACGTTGTAGTGGTACATCTTGTTCTCGTCCTTGAACACCTGCAATCGTACTTTGAACTCTCCTGGCAATGCATAGACAATGTATTGAAACCAGATATTAGCAAGTTGATTACCTTGTAGATGTTGGTTTTCCTCGGCGTGATCTTGATCTCCTCCTCTACGGCGTCTGAACCGGAGATGAACATCGACCTGAAATTTATATTCCGAATTAACTTTCTAAAACTCAAAAGAAAATTGGAAAAATTACAGTAGCAAATGGGTTCGGAAAACTTTCGAGATTTAAAAAAATGTTATCCACTCACGTGCAATTCTCGGTCTTGGGCACGAATCGGTGCGTGTTTCTCCCCCGGTAGAAGGTTTTGTAGTGCCTTTGGAAGTGGTTGATCTCCTTTTGATGAATCTCCTTCTGAGCAGCGGAAACCTGCAGAAAGAATCAGTCCTCGATATTCACCCTCTGCCCCGAGTACTGTAGCCGCCCAGCATTCCCCTCTTTCTCTGTTTTCCATTGTCTGTCCCTCTCTCACTATGCACTCTCTCAATCGATAGGGAGATGGAGGGGTGTCACTCCCTAGTCACGGCCCCTTTGTCGCCTCTTTCTTTCTCTTTCGTCTCTTCTCTCTCACCTGGGCTGAAGTTGGATTCCTCGTCTTGACATTAGCCTCGATTCTTGTGAGATGTTCTTGAGGAATGGATGAGATGTTCCCGCCAATCTTCACCATCTCATCGAACACTGGTTTCGTGATGAGCCTAAAGGGACAATTACAGTAACCTCAGTCCTAGATATACCTTCTATTATTCAATTACGGTAGCTCAAGTAGCGCATGATTAAGAAAGCACTTACTCCTCCCAGTATCCTGGCCGTCCATCGATCGCTATTGCTCGGGCGACATTGGGTGCGTACGCCTTGTCCGATTTGACGGGTTGGTACCTGCGAGGAAGGGGGAATTGTATAGGAGAAAATGAAATTGAGCGGAAATTAGGGTGCGTGTGCCTTAGACAAATGTACAGAAATAAAGAAATATATGTGAAAAGACGATGGAGCGAATTTTAAAAAAAGCGATGTAGAACTGCTCACATGCATCCGAAGTAGATATCGAAGTGGAAGACGTCAGCGTACGAGAGGTAGTTGTGCAACTCAGACTCACTGATCCATTGCACCAGAATCTGAAATAAATTCATTCGAAGGATTCACTTATCTGTCTTCACTGTTGTTCAAGCCTTTTGGTCACTTTCATTGTGATAAAAATGGAAATATCGCCAGAAAACAAAGTGGAAAAAATTATTGAGTCTATTCACTCACGGCGTCTCCCTTGTACTCGTCGAAGGCAGCAGCCGGCACGAACATCTTGATGTAGCCCGGCCAGTACTCCTTCTGGAACTTGGCCCACACGATCTCGCCTAGTCGAAACTCCCGATGGTTGTGCAGATCGTCCAGATGATAGCATTCCGGCTGAAAAAAATCAGCTTGCAATCGGAATTGCAAGACCGATGAAAAAAACTGTCAAGATATGTATAGCATCTACTGTTTTACAGTCTCCATACGCCAAGTCCGAATCTTGAAACCTCGTACCTTGGCGCCTCTGGCCACTTTGACTGGGCATCCGGACACTTGGTGGACGTATCCATCGACGGAGGGGCCGACTCGCGGCCGAGGGTACCACTCAAGACACTGAAAAGAGTCGGAATGTAGTGGAGAAGTAGATGAGGAGGAACTTACCGGATCCTGCTTCGTCAAACTTTGGTAGAAGTCGCGTGAGGCTTGGTAGATTGAGGCGAGACTGAAATGAGTCAGTTTATTGTTGTTCGAATGCTAACGAATAATTAAAATGTTGATAAAAGAGCATCCAAAAATTTTTCAATCTTCACCTCCTCCTCAGGAATTGTCCGTTCTTCTTCGATCCTCCTCTCATCATCGCGAGGAAGAATGGATCGTCTCTCGTCGAGAACGTCGGCGCACTTCTCGGTCCCTCTTCAACTTCCACGGCATCTGTCGCTCTCGGCGTTTCTTCGACTGCTTCAGTTGTCGCGATGGCTTCCGCCCTCTCCGCCCGCAGTTCCTCCCTCTTTGCCAGTTTCTCCTCTAGCTTCTTCTTTGCAGCCGCGGACTCAGCCTCCTCCCTGTAAAGAATTTAATCATGCATTCGTAATTAACAATTGTGTGTTGTATTGAGTGTTATATTACACGAGTCTAGCCCACCTTCGTATCCTCTCCATGATCTTCTCATCGGCAGCTCTCTTCTCCTCATCGCTCTCGTCCTTGATGATTGTGTAGATCTTGAACTCCTTCCTCTCCTTGATCTGATCCTCTTGAGTGCTCGTGCTTGCAGAGACATCAGCATACGCCGTTTCTCCCTCTTCTTCACTCGAATGTGCTCTCTCATCACCGTCGTCTCCACTCTCTTCCTCTCCTCCTTCTGAATCCTCCATCTGCTTTATTCGCTTCTTCGCCTCTTTCTGTGCCTTTATAGCTGCAGCACGAGGCGCCTGAACATTATGTTCATTAATTTTCCACCAATTTTAGATATTTCTAAGCGTAAATAACAAAATTCAAGCAATACCTGTAGACGAGTCTTGACCAGCTGTTCCTCCTTCACCACTCCCTTCATCACTTCCCTCTTCGGAGTGATGAGGGCGACGAGTTCCTTCGGTGGAGTCTTCACGCCGATCACCGTAGCTATTCCGTTAGTACGAAGAGCAGAAGTGAAGGAAAAGGAGGACGTAGAGGGCGTGGCAGAGGGAGACTGGCTATCCTGGAAACAATAGTTTTTTCACAATTAAAAAAAGAATGAAGTGAAAATAATTCGTGCCGAAGCAAGAAGCAAACACTAAAAATTGCTACTCACCTCAGCCTTCCTCCGGTTTTTATTGTCCACAAGTTTTTGTCTCGAGAGCCGCACGACGGTCGGATTGGGCATTGAGCGGTGTTGAGGCTGCATCCGTTTGGATAGAGGGGAATCAAGGGAGAGGGGCACCTTGAGGGAGATTATAGAGTTGAGGGGAGTAGTGGGCTGGGCGCCGTCCTCCCCAGTCTCTTTCAAGGAACACAGAACCGACGACTTCCCCGCACTCCTAAAATTATGATATTATTCACATATCGCAAATCTGGTATCTTGGACACCCCTGGAATAAATGGAACACTTGCACAGTCAAATATTTCTAAACATTGATTCTTGGATAACATTTATATTCGCGAATTTTGTATTCCGCACCTTGCTTTCTTAATTTTCACGATGGTCGATTCCTCAGTCGGTTCTTCTCTCTCCAGAGTGGGCGGGGGAGTGGATGAGGATGCAGTTGATGAGGAGGCGGATCCCGACCTCTCCTTCGTTCTCTTCACTCCATTCTGAGCCTCCTCAGTCATCTGTCGTTTCCTCGTGGGAATGGAAATACGCTTGAACTCCCGCGGCTCCTCCACCCAATCCTTCCACGGCTCCTGAAATTGGATTTAGTAAATAATTAATTTCTTTTAATTAGTATTCTCCCGCACTCACACAGAGTGCAAATAAATCTGTCAGTCAGCACTGACGTCAATAATTTATACTCTTATCAAGCCATGCTTACCCTCTTGGTCCTCGAGGAAGAGCGAGATTTTCTGGATGAAGTGGATGGCTCTCCCTCCTCCTTCGGCATCTTCATTTCATCCACTCCATTACTGGCAGTCGAGGGAACGAGAGGATCGAGCACCGTCAGCTCCTTCTTCGCTATCCGCACTACCAAACGACCGGCCTGCATTCAATTTGATTGAAAATGAGTTACTTTCACCGATTCTGCAGAATTTTCCATTCGTTTTTGACGAAACTTTTTGAAATTGAGAGAATTTCGCACCTTGGTTGGGTCGACGCCGTTGATCTCCTCCTCTTTTCGATCGGGGGAGTCGAATGTTTCATCTGCAGTATCTTCCTCCTTCACTTCCACTGGCAATGCCATTATCTTCGTCGTTCCCTCTCCTTCAGAATTCCTCTGGAGCATCGGCGGCCGCTCATCCTCCTCAGTTGTCGTGTCCTCACTGCAATCAACCTCATTCCTTCAATTGGTCCCTCCTCCCATTATAGATCCATCCTATCCTTGTATACTTGGTCTCTCTAACCCCTCCCTTCCCCTCTCATCGTATTCCTTAATCTTTTTGTTGAGAGACGCGTCGCGGACGCGCGTTGCGGGTCATACCACGCGAGTGAGAGATAGGGAGAGGGGAAGGGGGAAGACACCGTACCTTGGATGTGCATGGCCATTCGAAGAGGGAAGGAGGGCTGGAGAAGGAGAAGCAGTGAAGAAGAGGGAGTCTATCCTCGCAGAGGGCATCGGGATCAGAATGTGCTCCGTCAATTTACTCTCTCCATTCACATCCAGTGAGAGGGAAGGAATGGAGGCACGGTCGACTACTAGCGAAATGCCCTCCATACTGACTACGTATGTGCCAGGTTGAAGAAGGACCTGCAAGAGGTTAAGGATCAAAGATCAAAGATCAAGTCCCGAATACATCGTCGTCAACTCATTTTCGTTCTTCTTACTTTGAAAAACGACTCCCTCCGTGCGGGATTCTTCTTGGATCCTCTTCTCTGAATTGACTCGGGCACGATCATCTCCGATGGAAGTCCGAGTACATTCGTCTCAGTCTCCACAGTTATCATCTTCGTCAGGAAGTCACCCTCGAGCTTGGGTCGAAAATACTCCGACCTGAACGAGTATACACTGGTTTTCCTTCCAAACCATCCATTTTGGTTACTTTTCTACTTGTTCATGCTTTCGAGGCAGCAAACTATGTTTGAGAGTGTCCCTTACCAGTATGAATTCTCTACGGCGATTGTCTGATGGATAAATGGACTCTTGACGTCAATGATGAAATGGTCGACGGACTGCTTTCCCTCGGCGACGAAGAGTCCGTTGTGAGTCGCCAGACAGAGAAGATCATCTGAAGAGGACGAATACTCGTTTTCACCTCTCTCCTAACCCTCTCTTCTCCCGCTTGATTACTATCGATTGCTTGTACTGCTCGAGTTTTGCCACCCACTGTCTATACAATAAACTAAATGATTTTGCTAATTATCGACAATAGTGGGCATTGAGAGTCTCCTCACATCCCAGATGTTGTATATTTCCCAATCCAGAGCAGATTACAGTGAAATTTCTGCCATTTCTACTTCTTCAGAGTCAGCAACAGTTGGCTTGGCCTATTTCTCACAGTTGCCCAGTAATTTTGTGCTTATTATCGTGGGATAAATTTGTGGAGGCATCAAGGGTTGTGACTCGACTCGTTATAGCGTCCTATCTCGTTTAATTCACTCAGAAAATCGATAAGCCAGTGGAGGTGACGAAAATAACGAAACAACGTCCACCGGCTTTCCATGTTATTAAAAGCATTTTTCACACCTAATCAGAACCATTCGATAAACTAGTCACATCTACTGGTCGATATTTCACTCGTTTGGCCGCCCAACACGGCGACAGGTTTAGAATCGACCCCTTTTCCGTGTTTTCTCGACCACTTTCAATGCAATGACTGACCGTGGGTGAGCTTTTTGAGGAAAGCAGTGAGTGTTTGTCGTGCGGCGTCCATCTCAGCCCGTTGTTCATCGTCGACGACGTCGACTCCAACAGTAGACGTCCTCGAGTGTTCCTCTACCATTGAGACGACGACAGGGCGAAGACGTCTGTCGATGGCACGACGAGAGAAACCAGCAGTGGAAGATGATAAATTAACTGAAATTAACTAATATTTTCGAGAAAATATGCTTAAATACGCGCGAAAATAGTGAAAAAGCGAGTGGAAAGACGCGCATACACACGGGAGTGGAAAGAGTGGTGAGAGAAGAAGAGAGTGAAGAGCGAGAGAGAGTGAGGAGGCGAAAGAGGACACAGACAAGGGAGAAGGTTTGCTCCCCCCTTCACTCAGGCCTCCATGCTCCGCCCCCGCCGGCCTTTGCGACCATATTTGGGCTGGAAATGTCGCAAAATTAAAATGTCTTGGGCAGAACGAGAGTCTGGAGGTCGTCACAGGTATGTCGAACACAAATTTATCTAGATTTATCGCGTGATCGATGGACAATCGAAGCAAAACTTGAATTTACGTTCATTCTGACAAATTTTAAAAAGAGCCAAATGACCTCTTCGGGTTAGTATATGCGTGAAGTAGTTTTGATCGGATGCTTCCAGTCTAATACTCGAGATCTAGGGCGGCAATGATCATCTCCGACCGTATACCCACTGGCGAACCTGCTACTCGACGTATGAGAGCTGAATGAGTGACTAATGAGGATCAGAGGAGTTGTGAACAATCGAATATAACAGGGGAGTTGTCGATGGGAAGTTACCATTTGTCGGCTATCCATCCTTTCTCTTTTCAAAATCTTCGAGGATAGAGGGCAGTTTCTCTCAGTGAACAAATGAGAGCATACTACGATTAACTATTTTAAAACATGTTCCTGACTCATTTTCATTCACTCATTTCAACTCAACATGTAATTTAATAGTAGATTATGTACATGTTTGAGGAAATACTTGTCCAAGACCCACGAGTGTCATGTTTGTCTCTTTTTACCTCCACTTTTCTCAGCATCACCATTTTCCTTTTGTCAATTTATCTCCGTTAGTACGGTAATGTGTCACAAAACCTCTCTTCTCATCAATTTTCATCTCTTTACTCGTTATCGATTATAAACTGACTCTTTTCGCTACAGTAAGGGAACAAAACGACGGGGGAGATAGAGTGGGAGGGGAGTCTCTATCGATCGACCTCGCCGAATACAATATCCATCGTGCCTATGACTGCGACGACGTCAGCGATGAGGGACATGTAGCAGACGTCGTGGATAGCCGCCAGATGGGGGAAGCCGGGCGCGCGGATATACGCCCTGTGAGAAGTATTGATTAGATACCGTATTGAGGGTACGGTAAGATACCGTACCTGTAGGGTTTGCTGGTTCCGTCGGCGACAATGTACACTCCGAACTCGCCCTTGGGTGCCTCGATGGGGACGTAGGAGGCTCCGGGAGGAACCTGGAATAATACGGTATCTCCTAGATTCCGTGAGTTGCATATTCGCATTTTTAGTGATTTAAAACCACCCCATAGAATCAATAGTTTATTTTTTGTCTTATTTCAGTAGCTGATGATCGTGAAACTTGCGGTTCTGATTCACCCCACTAATCGATTTTGGATATAATTGATCTGCGACCATTCCTACCTGGAATCCTTCAGTGAAGAACTTGAAGTGGTGGATGAGCGATTCCATGCTCTCCTGCAAATGTTCACTTTAATCTTCCATCCTGCATCCTCATCTGCCCTCTTCATCCCTTCTCCTCTCCTCTCACCTTCATCTCTGCCCTCTTGGGGGGCACTATCTTGTGGTCGTCCACCTTGATCTCTCCCTTCGGCATCTTATTCAGACACTGATGGACGATGTTGAGCGACTGCCTCATCTCCTCCACTCGGCACATGTATCTGAATGAAGTGATTGAGATATGAAACCAGCGATTCCCCGCATCGCATAAGGCATCCTTAGTTTTTTGCTGGAATGCTTGATTTCATTTTCAGCGCAAGCCACTTTTCTAGTTGTTTTATTCATTTACATCTTGTATACTTCGAAAAACGCATTTTCAGACGTTTTGTGGAAGAGAGAACACATTTATTAATTTCAGGAGAAGTACATTAGCTCTTTGAAGAGTATTTACTTTCATAAGTTTCTTCTCGTTTCTCAATGCTCTCGCGTGCCGCGGATGTCAGGAAAATATGATATGATACATGAAGTCTCCGTAATCAATGAAAGGGGACCGAATTCAAATAAACGTGACAATAGAAGTACTAGAAGCAAGACAATAGAAGCAAAACTCCTTCGTTAGTCTCACCATTGAGTTCAATCCAATAGAAATTTGATCGACACATTCTCTCACAAAAGATTCCTTTGTAAAAGTTCACTAAACAAACGGCATACATTACAGCATTCAACACTTCTAAAATTAATTAGGAGATGAATTGATGAACAAATGAGCTTGGATTTCACTGAAAATGTTTTCACTGAACTAATTTGTGTATTGAATTCTTTATTGACGATGGTGGAAGATTTCAACTGATTACATTTTTCTTGTTCGCTTTTCGAGACAAATCTGTTGCGAACGTTTAGAAATTGCAATCGCACCTCCATCATTCTAGAATTTTGAAACATTCGATTTTCAGAAAAAAACAATAATACTATTTGCAACCATGCAAAGCAACACACCATCATGCTCATAATTATGTTGGTCCCGGTTGGAATTTTTAAGCTTGTTCGAACATCACCACATCTTGGTCTTGGTCAACATCTTGGTCATCACCACTAGCATTTTTCTGGGATCCTCTTTTCAGGAAATGGAATTAACCAAATGACCTTCCTCTGACTATCTTTCCAATCTTCTTCTTCCCCTCTCACCTATCGTAGCAGTCTCCCTTGGTTCCGATGGGCACATCGAATTCCATCTCTCCGTATGCATCGTATGGCTGCGTCTTCCTCACATCCTGTTTGATGCCCGATCCTCGCACCATCACTCCAGAGAATCCCCAGTTGAGAGCATCCGCAGCAGAGACAAGACCTGCCAGTTAATCCAATTAGCTGAAATGTCAGTTTAGAATGGACTAGAAAGGAGATTTGGTTTAAGAAAGATAAAAGAACAAGATAATTTAGATAAAATCTGAATTTACCAATGTCGATGGTTCTGGCCTTCCAGATTCTGTTCTCGGTGAGCATGTCCTCCAGCTCGTCGATTCTCTCCGGGAATTTGATGGCCCTGAAAACCGAGTTGAAAAAATTGTTACTCCTGTACTCAATATTTATCCAACTAACCAATCGTAGATGTCATCCATCAGACCAAGGGGCAAATCCCAGGCGACTCCTCCGGGTCGCACGTAGTTAGCGTGCATGCGGGCTCCGGAAACGCGCTCGGAGAACTCGAAAAGCTTCTCGCGCTCTGAAAAACATGTTCTTTACAACGTAATTGTATTTTTTGTTGCGTAACACCAATGAGCCTTCGGATATTGTCGATTTTTAAATCAAAATAAATGTAGAATCTAAAAAAAACCCGCTGATGATCTCGAATAGTTTTCCTTCCTGTTCGAAATGAAATCGTACCGGAATAATTTTGTGCTTTTTCATATTGATCATTTGATGGGACATCATAGCCGACTGACCCTCGAACATCCAGAAGAAGGGCGTCATGGCTCCGATATCGAGAGCGTGTGTGGTGATGCCCATGATGTGGTTCTGGATGCGAGTAAGCTCACCGAAGAGGGCTAAATAGGAATATTTCAGGAAGGTGAACGTGGGCCAGAGTCGCGTGAAGACACTGCTAGTCCAGTGTCAATTGTATTGAAATGTAAAGAGAATATTTCAAAAACCGAGTTGCGAATGCTCTTGAGATGAGGGAATGTACACAATTGAGAAAGCGTGGGCTCACTTCGGATGTACTTTGCTCGGGGCGGAATGTCGATGCCGAGGAGCTTCTCGACGGTGAGTGACCACGCCTGCTCGTTGCACATCATCGAGACGTAGTCCAGACGATCCATGTAGGGCAGCGCCTGTAAGAACCTCACTGTGTATTCGATTTCATAGATTGTTTTCCATTTCTTCTCTTTCTTCTATGCAATTTTTCACTTTCCAAATATATTCGTGCCGAAATATTTTGAAAGCATGAGATGGAAAATTATAAATAAAGACGAGTCAGACCTGAGTGTACGTCTTATTCTCGATGAGCTTCTCGGTGGCTCTGTGCAAGAGACCGATGTGGGGAATGGCCTTGATGATGACCTGTAAATATAATGAAATTGAAAATGAAGAATGAGGACAATGTAATTGAATGAGGAGAACGAAGAGATGACATTGGAAGTAATGTTTACCTCTCCCTCGAGCTTGAGCACGAGTCGCAACACTCCGTGAGCAGCAGGATGCTGAGGGCCGAAGTTGAGGATCATGTTCTCCAGTGCCTTCTCACTGCAAGATGTGTTACACGGTAAAAATGTTGCACCCGATTCCTAATTAGTGTATCATTGCTTATTCATAGTGAGAAATGCTGTGAAAATATAAAGTCTGGAATTTTCACACTATGAAAAATAAATAAAGGCGCTGTTTCGGATTTTCATTCGTCACTAAACTGTCAAATTGGCTGTAGATGAGGGAATGTTCGGGTAACAGGTCTGCCAACCGTTTCTTTCCGTCGAAGGTGTCACTGAACACGGGTTCGCTGTTCATGAGTCGCATTAGTTTGTCCACTCCCATCTGCACGTCGTAGTCGGTCGTGCGCGTGTTCCACAGCTTTCCGAGGGTTCCCCCCGTCTTAAAATCATTAATTCAACATTTTGAATGCTATAAAAGATCATCAGAGTTACTCACCTACTATTGGATGAAAATATGTCGAGATTCCACTTTAGAGAAACCAAAAAATGGATTCTAGCGATTTCAGCAACTAAGCTTTCTACACATTGTGAAAGGACATTATGAACCAAAATTTGCTTGCCTTGAAGTCTCGCTCGAATTTGGCGTCGGGATACCAGATGGTGTGGGAGTTTCTGGACTGCACGGTGGACGAGGCCCCCACCGACACCCTCGAGTGAGGAAGGAGAAGACGGAGTCTAGAGGCCGCCATCCTGCAAGTCAATGTTCAGAGAAGATCAAAGGAGGACAGACCCGGAAGTGAATAGATAAGCGTTGACGGGATATGTTGTCATGTTAGGAAACATTGTTTAGAAAAAATGACATGTTTGAAATTCAGATAACTATTTGTTCGAGTGTAATAATGTGCAAGGGTGATCGGTGCTCAAGTTGCATATATTGATGAGCACTTTAGGATGATATGTTTTAAAATTAAGAAATTTGCATTAGATGGAAAGTTGAAGTTCACGGTGTTGCGCAAAGGAAGACGAGGACGCAACACACAGTACCCTCAACGATCTGCTACGGATTTTCTTGGCAAGACAATATGGAAATTGAAACATCTACTGTTATGATATAAATATTTAATCTGTAATATGACACTTTTTAAAATTAACTCCGTCTATATCACATTCAAAACATTATTCAGTCAATATTTCCTCAAATAACACAAACCAGGAATTTATACGGATGGACTGTTTTTGTGATGTTTTTTTAAATATTTTATTTCAAAAGGAAGACGGAACAGATAAATGGATTGAAATATAATAAAATAAATTCAGACATTCAATGAACATGGCTGAGAATTCAATGTACAGTTTGACAGCCTGACCAACCATGTGCTTGAACTCTGAAATATTCATACTGTATTTATTGAATTTTCGTTTTCCTTAATTTCGTATATTTTCGTATGGTTTTCAATTTATTTGATTTCTTTCTGATTTATTGATCTTATTCTATAGGATTCTTATATTGAAATATTTTTTCATAATTTCGTAAATTAAATATTACGTTTTCGATGAATTTGATGCCTGGTTTTAGTGTTTATTGTGATTTATTTTGCTTGTATTTCTGTCTCCTACTGCTCTAGCTTGGTTTAGTTATAATAGTAGGCCACGTAAACATGATTTTCTAATATTTTGAAAGCGCGCGTTTATATTAACCGCAACGCGACTACCGCAACGCATGTCTCTCCTCCGCGCTCTCAGCCTCCTCCTCGTCACCCTCTCTTTTGAACGCACGCTCTAGCTGTCTATGTCATCGCCACCTTCAAAATTGTTTATTTTCTATGTATAGCGATATTTTGACCGATGGCTCACCCCCACGTCGTGCTTATCATTTTTTTCGCGTTTTACTTATTTTTTTTTGCCTTTTCGACCTTTGCTGAATCTTGTTTATCATCAGATCAACAAAATTTTTTCGCAAGTTTGAATTCTAACTCATGATTTTTCGTCGAAATTTGCTTACTAGTGCATTTGCAGGTACCCATTGGCGGACAGAGTTCTTCTGTCCTCACATCATCAGTCATCACACGACCAATGGACAACTTCCCTCCTAGGAATCCGGCCAATCCACCCAACTACGATGTGAGTGATAACATGTTTGCACGCGTTTGGTTTATTTTGGCGTTATGGTAATTTTAGAACGTGAGAAAAGGAGTAAACATGCAGGTTTCAAATCGCTTTGAGTGGTAGTTGCTCGTTATCCATTCTTTCTTTGGCCGGAAATTGGCCTGCTTGCCTACCATCCGTCTCAGTCTCACACGAATCAATCTTCAGGTGGAGATGGTCGGTGACGAGAACAATCCAGAGCCTATAGATGCACGGCTCCGACGTCCGCTCGAGGTGAGCAATTTTTTTAAATTCCATTCCTTCACTTCGATTTCGTAATCTCGCCCTCAGCAGTGTGATCAGTAGTAATAGTCGTTCTCTAATACCCAGTCATCCTTCGTTTCACTCCTTCCCTCCATTCTCTCTTGCAGCCATTGGCGATCTTCGCCGACGAGAGCGAGCCGATGGACACGAGTAGACCCGTGGCTGCTGTCGCCCCCACCATTGCACTCAATGTGAGCAGTGGAGACAGCGAACTGGAGGGACCCACGCAGCAGCCACAGCCACAGTTACCACAGCCGAAGAGGAAGGGTCAGTGGCTGTTTGCACCCGCGACTACTCTATATGCAGATGCGAACAACCTAATGGACTGAAAATGGGCTTTTTTTGCAGAAAGCGAGATCAAGTCGGCGTACCAAGTAGAAGCAGATGAGGAGGAGGACAGTGAGTTGTCTTAGCAAAGATATCTTATTTGTTTGTTATTCTATTCAATGCGAAATCTCTGCGAGAGAGATTTTCACGTACGAATCGTGACCTCTAATTTTCCGGTTTCGGCTCACAATCACTAACTGAAATTGCCCCTTGATTTAACTTTACTATGCTGTCCGATGCTCTTTAAATCTTTACGAATAGAAGTTAACTGTGAGCATTTATTAGATAGTTAATGTTTGATAATCTTTTTTTAAAATTTTTCGAGCAACTGGAGTTATGCATATAATTTGTTAATTGAGGTCTGACGATGTCTGATCCGTACAAGGGGAAGGGCTTCCTCCGACTAGACATCAACAAGTTCTCCGAATTCTGTCGAGGGGAACCCGATCGACAGCAGCGAATGTCCAAGTCGGTGTGGGTGCGAGGACTGCCATGGAAGATACTCGCCATACCGAGATCCATCGACCGAGGGTCAGCGATAGTCTTTTCTCAGCTTGAGTATATTTCACATAATTATGTATAAACAGAGAAGTTGAAGATTTTTGGTAGAATAGCTTTTGCATAGTTACAGAACTAGATTACAGATTTACTGTTATTGAATTGCTAGGATTGCTAGACCAGCGGAGTAACTGCATTAGGAAATGATGATATTGAAAATTGAAGTTGCAGGCAGCAGCGTAATTCGAAGACGCTCGGTTTCTTCCTGCAGTGCAATGGGGGAGAGACGGGAGAGGGCGCCAACTGGAACTGCGTCGCATCCGCTGCACTACACGTCAGTTTATCCCTTTTCCTCTCTCGGTTCTCAGAGTTAATCTTTGATCTCTCTTAGTTTACCTCTCCTTTCAACTAAATATTTGGTAATGAAGCTACCACAGTCACTACTTAAAATAAAAATGGCTGATTTTTGGACTTTATTGTCAGTTCTGTTCCTTTTCCTATTCACTTATATTTAGCATTTATCTGTAGAGACTCCTTTCTAGTCTCTACTTTACACCATCTGACCTTTGATCTCTGCAGGTGATGAGCAAGAAGCCTGGTCAGGAGGCGCACATACGTCGCATCACGCACACCTTCTACCCGAAGGAGAACGACTGGGGATACTCGTCGTTCATGATCTGCGATGTGAGTGATCATCATTTACTCGTTAACCATTTGAAAAGTCTCTAGTGAGTTCTTCATGATTCTTCGCATATTTGTTGATCATATTCATGTGTTATAGCATAGAAAATGATTTTATAGTTGAAGAATGATTTTATAAATACAAAGGTTTTTTTGTGAGAACGAAAGCTATGACTGATAAATGTTGTATCTGA
Source organism: Pristionchus mayeri (assembly GCA_036245805.1). NCBI lineage: Eukaryota > Metazoa > Nematoda > Chromadorea > Rhabditida > Neodiplogasteridae > Pristionchus > Pristionchus mayeri. The sequence goes on along the minus strand of BTRK01000006.1, from coordinate 36,587,256 downwards.
ACAAATGATGGTGAGTACATGCGCCCGTTCAGCAACTGGCGAACCCTGCGAATGGCTTCATCGACAACGACACGGTCTCTCTGGCGGTGTACGTGTCAGCCGAGGCCCCCCATGGCGTCTCGTGGGACAGTCGCAAGCACACGGGATTCGTAGGACTGAAGAACCAGGGAGCAACCTGCTACATGAACTCCATCCTTCAGACACTCTTCTTTACGAATAGCCTGAGGAAGGTGGGTGATTATCGAGTGATTCCTCGTGTTAGTGATTGCTAATTGAACTGAATTTTTGCATTTCCTTCAAGCTTTGCTAATGAGCCGTGCTTGTGAATCAGCTTTAGTTGATTCTCTAGGTAGCACAACCAGACTTTCCTGGCATAATTGGCAAAATAGTTACAGATGAAAATCCGTGATTTTGATATTTGATTTTATAGCCAAATTACGATTATCTTTTAATTTTGATGGTTTTCGATTTTTATGAAAAGATTCTTTTTTCTGCCACTCTTAATCATTTGACGCGTGTGGTTCAGGCCGTCTACCAGATGACGATATCTCCCGACGAGGACCCCGAAAGCTCCGTTGCATTGGCGATGCAGCGAGTCTTCTACGATCTGTCCCACTCGGATAAGGTTCGAACGATTTACTATAGACTCTAATGTCTGAAGCGATTTCTTCAAATCATTTCGATACTTATCTGAACTGCTGATTTAGAAGTAAATTTAATTCAAATTAGTTGTGTACAATTTACTAATATAGAAATAGTTATTGAAAGTTAGTATCTTTATTTGAAACTATTTTACAAACTCTAATCTTTTAGAAAGCAATATATCTGTAATGTTTGAACAGTTCACTCTAACACAAAAATTGAATTGTGTTTGTTATTCGGAAACATCAATCCGGAAAAATCGATAACTTTTCAATTTTTCAATGTTCACATTTTTGACACATGTGGTCTCACGCTCTCGTTCTTTCAGTGGGAAAATGTGTTAAAATAGCTTGATATCTGCAGCCGGTGGGAACGAAGAAACTGACGAAGTCCTTCGGATGGGACAGCCTCGACTCATTCCTGCAGCACGACGTGCAGGAGTTGTGTCGTGTCCTCCTAGACAACCTCGAGACGAAGATGAAGGGAACCCCCGTGAGTCACCATCTGTTTCGCTTATTTTTATCTTATCTGTTTTTTACAGATCTTGTCTTGATAAGAAAGTAGTCTAGACAAATAAAAAAGTAGTCAACATTCTGCGATACGTGTTTTGCCCATTTCACCCATTTTAACCGACTACTCAAATGGAGAGTCAATTATCGAAGAATTGTTTTAAAAAAATTATTACTGTTAGTGTTTTTATTATGTTTCTATCTTCGATCTTTCGTCAAATATTTTTGTTAATCCTTATTCATTGCAGGTGCAAGACATGATTCCGACGCTCTTCAAGGGAAAGATGTGCTCGTACATCAAGTGCACGGACGTCGACTACGAGAGTGCGAGAGACGAGATATTCTACGACGTCCAACTGAACATCCGATCCAGAGACCCCAGTGAGTATTTGCTGTAGCTCTTCTCCTTAGCTTTTGTATCAGTGAATTTCTAAAATTTCCTTTTAGAATATTGTCATTTTTTTCTTAAACATTCTTGTATTTCAATTCATACGATTTTCTCAATTCACAATTACAATTTGCAATATTCGGATGATCTACTGCTTGCAGGTCGCCACAACACTTCCTTCTCCATCATGGACTCCTTCCGAGACTACGTGGAGGCGGAGCGACTCGACGGTGAGAACAAGTACGACGCGGGAGAGTACGGACTGCAGCCGGCGCTCGTGAGTTCCCACTCCTTCATCACGTGGACATAAGATATGATAGTGCACTTCCACGTTGTAATGTCGGAGGAAGTCTTGAAAATAAAACTGGCGATATGAAATGGATGAATACTCGAAATTGATCAAAATTTCCTTTCATCAACTATATTTTTCTCCTACACGAAACATCGAATTGAACCTGTGACTGTAGGTCTGGTGTGTACTTTTTCTGCGCATGAAATAAAATCCAGCGGCGAAAAATCAATTCTATACTGTTTCCCAAATGTCATTCCAACTGCATAATTTTTGCAGAAGGGAGTCCGTTTCGTGCACTTCCCTCCCATTCTCCAGTTCCAATTGATGCGATTCCAATTCGATCCCAATCTCGAGAGCAACGTCAAGGTCAATGATAGGCAAGTAACCTTTTATTGCTTTTTTTACAAATATTTCATTTTTTATTTACATCATAATGTTTCAAAAAGTATACAAAAACTAATTCTAATTCTTGAAGATTCGAGTTCACCGATTTGTTGGACCTCAACGAATTCGTGGAGAAGAACGACGAGGGCATCGACTACACCTACTATCTACATGCAGGTACGAGATTATCGATCCGATTCCGCCTTTGACTGTCCAGCCAGGGCTGACTCATAGTTTGATCTTTGATCTTTAGTGCTCGTTCACTCGGGTGATTTCCACGGTGGACACTACGTGGTCTACATCAACACCAATGTCAAGGGACGGACCTCGCACGTGAGTTGGCTGATATTAACAACGATTTTCGTGTGTTTCGTTGTGAGCCTTTTTCGTTGCAGTGGTGCAAGTTCGACGATGACGTCGTCTCCCGCTCCACCTTCAAAGACGCCATCGTCGCCAATTTCGGAGGCGACGACCCAGAGGTGAATCTAATAAAAAGTCGTGGAGAAGCTTATTTTTGCCGCGCCCGAGGGAATTGAATGTGCGTAAACAGCAAAGTAGTCGTGACGATGGCGTGAATAGACTTTAAATGAGCAAATTGAGGTGCTCGGTCGAATCTTCACCAACGCGTACATGCTTGTGTATATTAGGAAGGACAAGATTGACGAGGTGAGAAATTAGTTCACTGATAAATTGCATTGGCATTTTGGCTATTCAAAAACTCGTATCATAGTGATTTTGTTATTTTTTAAACTGAAAATTCGACTTCCATAGAGAACATCCAGAAAAAATTTGCCATGCTCCTACCTAAGTTTCGCTAAACAAGAATATTTCGACTGTGAAATAATACTATTGTAAAAATTTATCTTTGATCTCTTACTATTCAGGTTCTGTGCGAAGTCACGGACAAAGACATTCCGCCCGAACTCATCGAACGATTCGAAGTGGATAAGATAGAGGAGGAGAGACACAAGAAGGAGAAGCAGGACGCCCATCTATACCAGAATGTTTACGTGAGGCAGCTTTGATCTTTGATCTTCTGCGGTAGAGTGTTATCACTGGCTTCACAGTCGTCCTAATTTGATCACGAATTAATGTAAAACTGAAAGTATTTTTCATGGAATGAAGTTTATCGTATTTTGTATTTGAAAAGTGGAGTTTCTATTTGGAATTTGAATTTCTTGCCAAAATCGTGTCCTTCAGTTCCTGACGGACGAATTGATCGAGAAGCACCGCGGCTTCGATCTCTTCGACGTGAAGTCCCTCGATACTCCGGAGATCCATAGGAAGATCGAGAAGGCAGCCCCCCTCGAGAAACTATTCTCTTTCGTCCAGAACAACGTACTCAATGGAGAGGATGGGGTGAGCTCCCCTTTTAATTGAATGCTTCTTTAGAATCTTAGAATGACCCTTATTATGTTGGTTTGTTCGTTGGGATGTAATGACTTTATTGATTCATTAGCATGCGAGAATTATTTCATTGTTATGCTTTAATTTGATCTGATTAAATATTTTTACTATTTTGTTATATTCGGGAAGGGGTTAGTGATAGTTTTCTTCGATCCCTTGTCTATTCACTAAACTTCATTGATTGCTTCAGATGGGAGAGGATCTCTCCTTCCGTCTCTGGCGATTCTCAGAGAGTACAGTGAGGGACGATCGAGCGCACGTGATAAGTCTCGCACGATTCCGAGCTACCGAAGCAGTCGTACTCAATGAGGAGACGGCCAAGAGGGTCAGCAACCAGGAACACATTTTTATATATTTGTTTAAATGGAGACAAAGAATTAGCTATGAAGTAGTTCGAGAGGGTCATGAATCAAGACTTGGTAAATTCTTTTCTGCTTCAGGAGATCGTGACGTCGTTGCAATCGGAGAAGGCGATAATCTACATCGAGAGGCCGTCGTTGAGACCCGATGGCTCGCTCAGTCTCCTCCCGTACAACGACTCGTGTAAGCACTCGAATTGCGGCTCCTATTAATCTATTAATATCAATCAGGATGACTTCCTTTTCTCTCATCTGTGGAGTGGCAGTGAATTTTATGAAACTGAAAAACTAACGAATGAAAACGAATCGAACTAAACAAAGAACTTAAAGATCAGAGAAAATGAGTAAATAACTAAACACTAAATGCCTAAGGAAAGCAAACTTCCCATCACAAAGAAGCAGAACGAATCAGATCCCCGAATATCACCTCGCAGTTCTCTAATGCATCTCCTTTCAGCCGATATCCTGGTCTTCCTCAAGTTCTACGACTCTGAAGCGAGGGAGATGCGATGCATCGGGACGACGATCGTCAACTTCCGTGCTTCCCTTCTGGAGATGCAGCCAGAGATACTCGTGAAACTAGACCTGCCCTCGGACACCCGACTACGATTCTACGAGGTGAGAAAGGCGGCGCATTTTTGTATCATGTAGACAAGTTGATCAAGAAGTACATGTCTCCACAATATTTTGTTGTTATCAAATAGATGTTATGTAATAACCACTGAGAATGAAGTAGTACGGCACTTCGTTAAACATATTTTGCTATTTTTTAAATTACAAGTTTTTAAATTTTAATCTGTTATTCGTTCAGGAGATATCACCGGAGAAGGTGAGGCCGATCGAGTCGCCCTCACTGCCCTTGTGCAGCGAGATGATGCTGTCGGAGGTGAGCGAGTTACGTCGCAGAATACCCTTTTAAATATCCTTTGATCAATTTTACTTTTTGCTCCATCGTTTCCATAGCCCATGGATGAAAATATTGTGTCTCTTTGTTTTTTTTCTGCACATTTCCTTGTTCGCTGGTTATTTCTTCTCCCACACTCCAGGCTGTTCACATAACCCCGAGTATCTTCAGGTGAACGACGGGGCGATCATCATCTTCGAGATGGTCGAGAAAACGACGATGAACGACAATGTGATGACGTACATCAACAAGCTGTACAACACGTTAGAGGTGAGGAATGAGAGAAAAGAGAAGAATGAGCAAGAGAGAAGATGCGAAAAGGTCACTTTATCACCAATAGTGTGCAAACACGGGAAAGAATTGTCTCTTTGAAATTGCAATGGGACACGTCCACTGACTAAGCGAGCGTACGCAAATCACAAGCGGAAAAGAGCTGAAAAAATATGTTCAGATAGGTGGCATTACAAATATACAACAAGTAACAAGTTTGAGCAGATTGTATTCAATCATAGTTCGAAAAGTATGTAGATATCGACATGCCAAAAAAAACGCACCCTCCGTTAGCAAACCCATAGAATACTCTTAATTACATTATCGGTCCCGTAGAATGATTAAATAAAAACGCGGCCCGTTCTGGGAAAACGTGCGAGAAAACCTGCCGCATTCTAAAAATCCGATTTTCACATTATGATAAGCGAGCAGGCTTATTTTATTCGGCGAAGAGCAAAAGATAAAAGTGATACACCATTGGTCGTAGAGAGTAATCAGAATCGTAAAAAAAGTTACACATTTTTTTCGAAAATAATATTCTTAAAATTTTCAAACGATTTGCGCAGCATGACTTTTCGATCTATGTATTCTATTCAATTCAAAAAAATACAATCAGCTCTCGAAAGTTGCAAAATGGCATTCCAAAATTTGGAGGCTGAGTATCATTAAAGAATAAATTAAGTGCTTTTATATTCTCTACGATTTTTGGCAAAAAAATGATTGACTATAATTAGCCATTTTTTGTTAAATTATATAAAAAATGCTCACCAATTTTATGAATTCCTGACCTACTCTTTCGACCATTGCAAAAAAATTAAAATGAGTAAATTGCAGGTGGAAATCCTGCAGAATGACGATCAGTCGTCGTTCCCCTGCGCCATCATGGACGCCACTGCAGTGAACACGACTGGCACCGTCGATCTGGTGAGTGATCCACGCCCTCCCGATTGACAACGGGATATACTTCTAATGATGATACTGTGGTCTGCGGAAAACTATGTTTTGCTAGCTCTTGTGAATCAGTATTAGTCCTTATTTGATTATTTGATTGGTGTTTTTTTAATCTGATCCTGAAATTCAGTAAAGCTGATATTCAGAATTCCGGAAGTGTGGATTATTTGTCCAACATTTCTCTTGAGATGTGGCGATGCGACAAGTTGACGGATTACGTGGCGGAGAAGCTCAACTACGACCCCTCTCGATTGATGTTGTGGAGACTCGCCGCCTACTCGGAGAAACCCACCCACTACGTGAACGAGGCGCAGCTGAAGCACAGCAAGTGAGAAATTGATCTTTGATCTGTTGATTCTTTTTATTTTCTTATCCGATCTTCAATCAGCTAATCTAGGAAAATGGTTTTGTTGACGAGTTTCCGTGAAAAAAGTCACATTTTTTTGAAACAATTACACGATCGCCCATTTTATTATAAATTTAAACTCCTTCGTTGCAGTTTCCGCGTGCGTGAGTTGCTCTCTCTCACGGGTGACGCCATCCACGATCCTCGAAAGCAGAAGAAGTACAAGATCTTCTACAACAAGATCCCCATCCCCGTCGCCGAACTCGATCGAAGGAAGCAGATGAGGATCACGATGGTCGACGAGAAATTCAACTGCGTCGATGCCACCGTATTCCCCGACAAGTGAGCAATTTTCCTATATACTTTTAATCATGGGAGTAGGTGATAACAATCGAATTACTATATCTTGCCTTTGATTCAAATTTGTTATTATACTTAGAAATTTACCAATGTTTAACATAATTGAAAAAAATAGTATAACATGCCAATCATTCTCTCTGCAGGTACGGTAACGTGAAAAGCATCCTGGATGAGGCGAAACGTATTTTCAAGTTCAGCCAGAATGGATCCCGCAAACTCCGGTAAGTACATTCAATATACCCCATTGTTCCGCACGAGAAACAAGAAAGCTATTAATTTTGTTGCGACTTTTTATAAATGATTTAGAAAAAGAAATCAACAGCGAATCAACCATGAATATAATCCAAGATATCAATTTAGCATTTGCTTATGTGTAGTAAGCAATTGCATTTAGGAACTCATTATTCCCCTTATTGGTATCTCAGTGATGTAATAATCTGTCAAAATTTGCACAATTTGCAGTCTTGTGTTGGTGGGTTCGACGCCGTCCAACAAGCGTGCCGTGGCGATCTTCCACGAGGAGGAACCATTGACAGCAGTGCAGAAGTCATCGGCGGCTGCCTTCCATCTGCGCGTCGAGGAGATTCCGCACGACCAACTGACGAGAACTGCCAACGAGTTCCTTCTCTCAGTCGCCCACTTCGATCGAAGCCCCCAGGACCGCATGTTCGGAGTGCCATTCTACATCAAGGTGAGCTGCAAGTATTGATTAATTAGGATGGACATGCTTATCTCTTTCAACTTGAAATGGGGGCGCACTTGATAGATGATACGACAAAATTCTTTTTGTCTAGGAGCATATGGCCAAAACTTCTTTTTGCAATCCTTATTTTAAATTTGCTCAGTAGCTGGCACGGCAATTTTTTTCTCGACATCCCGTTGAAAGTCGTGGTCCCTTTTCTGATCAAAAAATGGTGCGACACGTGCAGTCATTTCTATGCTTAACAACACGGTTTACTACCCTTATTTACGGTTCTATATTTCACGGCTATAAATGTAGTGATGTGCTTGGTTCGTAAACATCGCCCGTTCACACAAATCAATGAAAATACGAAAACCGTATAGCACTAATACAGTATTTTGACAGAAACGGTAGAAAATCTACAGACTCGCAGGCGAAAAAGTACAGTACCACAGGAAACCATCATGGGCTGTGCAATTGAATTTTACAGTACACCTTCCGAACAGGGGTGCCCATTTTTTAACTGGTATGTCGATGAAACAATTGCCGTGAGCTGGTATAACTAAGTGTTCGTGTTCAGGTGGCAGACGGGGAGCCCTTCCAGCAGGTGCGAGAACGAATCAGACAACGATTGGAACTCTCCGAGAAGGATATCGAGAAGGTCAGTTATAGTGGACTGCTAAAACTAGTAATAGATCTCAAAAGCTGTGTCGATGTAAGTAAGAAAATCGAAGTGTGCTCGAATCATGCACATCTAATGTGTGCCATTTCTTGGCTAAATCCGATTGGGTGCTCGTAGAGATCAAAGATCAAGTGCTCTCTCTTGCAGTACAAGTTCGCCATTCTGGCTGGTTCTCGTGTCAATCGATATCTGGACATGGAGACGGACGAGCGAGTGAGACTTGCCGACCTCCAGCACTTCCCCAGAGCAGGAGTGATGGACATCAGAGGTACATCTTCCTTATTCTTAGTATCGAGCCTTGTTGAAATCTCGAAATTTGGAGACGTACTTACCACGCAACCTACTATTGGCGGAGACGTACTATGACCATTCTAACGATATTCGTTGCCTTTTCAACTTTCGTTTTATTGAAATTAGATAAATGAATAGCATACAGTATCCCTGGCAGGCGTCTCCAACTCGATCTGGCTGGGTCTGGATCACTTCAATCGCGCGAGAGGATCAGAGAAGACCCGATCAGAGAAGGCGATTGTCATCCACAACTGAGAGAGAGAGAGCCCTCGACGTATTATAGGACGGAGATACCGTAGTCATGCACACACGCACCCCCACCACCCCGATGAGACCTCGCACTAGTGTCCTTCCCCTTGCACTAAATCAGTATCCCCCACTGTCCGCATGTCTACCGTACCCTTTCATCCCTGTAGATAACCTCCCCTGATCGCGCAGCTTCATCACCTTCCGCATTCTTACTTGTCTTACTCACTCCGCTGGTAAATTGGTCTATGAGATGTATAGAAATACGTAGTACCCTTCTTTCAGATAGTAAATTGAGTATGCAGACTTCCCCATGAGAGTCATTTCCCCTTTCACATCATCCGATCTGTTGCGTAATAATTAACCCGTCCCATCCCATTACCGTAACCTATCTCCTTGCTCGCAAGCCTCGCTATCACCTATCGCCTTCATCGATTGTCCACTACTTTCGCCTTTACGAGAAGTGACCGCTTACTCTTTTCTGTCTGTGAGTTGATCGATGTTTCGTGCTTACGTCGTCTTTTGATATGGGCTGATTGACAACTTCTTTCCATCATTTATCAGACAAAACCCCGCTAATCCCAAATGGAATCAGTAACTATGATGGAACTTGTGTTGTAATTCGAGTCGGTAGATACCATAAATAGAGAAACTCATTTATTTATATTCCCTTAAAGCTGAACGTTTGAAAGTAGATTGTATTCGATATTTTAATGTTATTATTTCAACGTTATAATAATGCTCTATTTTTGAGCGCTGTACATGTAAGAGTACATTGTTTGTCATTATTATTGAAATATTACAGCTTTCTATCAATGTTTGCACGGTGCATATACAATACAATGGCTCATCACACAGAATGCTGTTTGTAAAGGACATCTAGACCGAAACAGTTATTTGCTCCTTATACGCTTATAAATTTCGGCTCTTTTAACAAGCTATGCAATATGAACGTGTGAGGGCATGGAATAATGGGTGATTTCTGCATTTTATTTCTCTACAGTTTCCAACCTTGTTTCCTTTTCCCTGGAAAGTACCACTAACGGCAGTCCCTGAAATGAACACATGACGGGAATGTTGTCTACTTGGGTCCATCCAGACAGAACACAATGCAAATTCCCCTCTGTCCTTGCATGTCCATTCAGCAGACAATACGCATTGTATTGATCAAGGCAGGGCGAGAGTCCGCATGCGAATTCCCTTTCAGTGAGGGGTTCATAGATAGAGAGAGTGGGGACGGGAGGGATGAATCCGGAATGGACAGTGGGGAGGGAAAGGACAGCTTTAAGTAGGTCACAATGGCGAGAGAGGGGAGGGCCTTGACACAAGGAGGGATCTCTTCCCAGCTTGACTCTCTCCCTTCCAGAGGAGGATCATCTCAGATCTACGAGCAATCCCGCCTCTCCCTTCCTCTCACTTCTTCCCCATGCGACTGCTCGTCCTAGTCGTCCTTCTGGTCGCAGGCCTGGTCTCGGCCCAGGATGACCCCACTCGACCAGTCCTCATCAGACTTGAACCCCAGCATGCCCGACCCTCTTTCCTCAACCAGGTAAGACACGCGCACTATAAATCTTCCATTTTCTTCTCAATTCTCGCTCACTTTCACTATTTCCTCTAATCTCAGGCTGTTCCTCCTCGCGCGGTCGCCTCTCCCAAACAGGCTGCAGCAGCCGCTGCTGCAGCTGCAGCCACGGCACCAGCTGCACCTGTCGTGCCTGCAGTGATGCAGCCGCCTCCTCCTCCTCCCGCAATGCAGCCGCAGCCTGCTGCAGCCTCTCCCTTCGGCGGCGCTCCTCCCGCTCCCTCCGCCCGCAACCCCGTGTTCCCTGCTGCAGGATCGGAGCAGTCGTTCGTGCCTGCTGCCACCAACCCGATGGCCACTCCTCCCCCTCCCCCTCCCGTCACTCTTCCCACCGATGTCCAGAACCAGCTCATCAAGTTCTTCGGCCTCGACTCTTTCGGCATCCCCGGCCTCACCGGAAACCACCCCAACGGATTCGCAGGAGCTGTCCAGGTAATCGATACCTTATCATTATGAGAATAACCTAAAATCACAACTTAAAGTATAATCTAAGTGATGTCAATGCAGGAGCTCCGTGCTGCCGGTATTCCCGTGCCCCAGGGACTTCCTGCAAATGCCATCCCCGGAGCGGACAACGGCATCGGTGCAGCACCCACTCCCGGTCAGTGAATAATCGTCATTGCTTTATTGATCTTTGATTTCTTGCAGACGTGCTCGCCCAGGCCAATCCCAACTTCGCCAACACCATCTCTCAGATCTATAATGAGGTCCAGAACCCGCAACAGTTCGGCTCTGGCTCAGGCAACATTCCCCTGCCCGAAGCCACCCCAGGAGAGAACGGACTCATCGGTCTCCTCTCCACCTCCATCAGGAAGCTCGTCAAGGAGAGTAAGTGATCTTCTAAACCTACCAAAATGTAACAAAAGTTACGCTCCCGGGTGGGTTCGAACCACCGACCTTTCGGTTAACAGCCGAACGCGCTGCCGATTGCGCCACGGAAGCAGACGTCTGACTCGTTCCATTTACAGCTGGTGTTGCCGACGCGCTGTCTCAGTCGATCCCATCAGTGCTTGGCACCTCCAACCAACAGGATGCTCCCGTCTCTCACGCCGCCGGTCGCACGCCTTCGCGTAGAGCAAAGGTCTCCGAGTCGCAGGATGGCGCCACCGTCTCTGCTGTAAGGAACCATTTTGAGAGGCTAAACGATGCCAAATTGCGAGCACGCAAAGCCAGAATAGCATACCCTAGTAATTACCGCCCTTCACCGATGACGTCTTCAGAACAAGGACGCCGAGATTCGTCGTCAGCCGTCGACGGCGCAGCGTGCTCTCTCCAGCTTCGCAGCTGCACTCGGAGGAGGAGGATCGAACTCGCCCACTCACGCAGGACTCCCTCGTATCCCCGGAATTCCCCTTCTGCCTGGAGGAATTCCCAGAAACTCCCAGGGACAGATCGACGTAGTCCAACTCATCGGTACGATTACTTATAATACAATCACCAAAACTACCCATTATTTATCGACAAAAATTATTCTACCTATCTTTGCCAATGGTAATTCATTCTAGGAGCTATCACCCGTCGTGTCTCTAACGGCACAACTCTCGCCGACGTTCTGCCCCCTGAGCAGCTCCAGACGCTCGCCGACAACGTCACCGACGCCCTCCTCCCATCGACGCCCGAGAAGTTCGAGATGAGCAAGCTGATGGGCAGATGGTTCGAGGGAATCAACTCGCCCCGTGCCACCGAACAGCGATGCGTCGTCCACCACTGTGAGTTGATCAATCCAGACGATGTCATCTTAGAGAAGCCCTTCAGATGGCGGTCTCACCAAGAACGACAAGACGGCGACGTTCACGGCACTTAAGATCTACCGCGAGGGCAGCGAGTTCGGCCCCGTGCGATACTCGATTGGTTACGCCTTCCGCTCTGGAAACAAGGACTCGATGCTGCAGTTGCACTCCTCGGAGACTTCCGATGCACAGCCCTGTAAGCATCCTTTCTAGCCAGAACCAGATCCAAATTTATCCGTTTTCTATGTAAATCGTCCCTTTTCAGTCTGGATCTACAAGCTGGGCCCCGTGGGCAAGGACCCATTCGGCAACCCTCAGTACGAGTACGCCATCGTCTCGAACTGGGTGAAGTACCCGGTGACAGTCCTCGTCCGAGATCCCGACACCTTCAAGCAGAAATACGAGGTACGCAGATTAGTGCTGCTCCAGTTAGAAAGGGAGAAAGCGAGATCTCGCAGCCAATGAGGTCGAACTCAAGTGAAAGTGGGATCGAAAGGGAGAAGTGGAATGGGAATGGATGAGGAAGAAGTATCTCTCTCTCTCTCTCTTGGGGACTGAACTATCCTGCTGCAGGTGGAAGTGCTGCGATGGCTGGAGGATCAGGGCTTCATCAACGGATTCATCCGCGCCTTCAACCTGCTCCAGCCTGCCTCGTACTCCTCCTGCCAATACGCCGATTCGACCTTCGAAGTCTTCGGAAAGTAAAGATTCGAGTGCCGATTCGATTCGTTTTGTTGTTGAATGATCGTGTTCCTCTCCACGAGGTGCACCCTCTATTGTACATTCTGATGACGCTCTCTCTCGTTTCAATTGTAGTCATCATGCTACTCACTAATAATTTCCTTATTTGTGTGCTTTGTGCAATCGATAAATCGATACGTGTCAGTGCTTCTCGTGATTCGAACAGACGAAGGGTGCGAAGGAGAAAGTGAGGGCGAGTCCGGATAACAGTTGCAAGAGAGAGGGAAAGTGATGACCATCCAATGTCCAATCCAGATCCGGAAATGGACAGACCCCGTAATTACCCAATACTCGATCCGAAGCGATACGTGATTCAGCTAGGCTAGCTCCCGGAACTCAATAAGCAAAAAGGAGGTTGACCCTATGGGAGAGAAAGGTCAGGAATAGAGTCCCGTGCTCCTCCTCCTCTAGCGTCTCCTCCCTCTCCCCCTTGATATCCCAGCTCATTCTCTCATTCCCCATCCAATCATGACTAGCTGGACGGTCTCGCTCTGCTGTTTGCTGCTGGTCGGATATGCTGCAGCAATCGGAGAAAACACTGTGAGTCACATTGTAGAATACTCTAGGCTAATGTCGATTGAGTGCGGTAGGTAACTTAACACAATAGTTAGAGATAATGGGCATCAATTGTAGTTGGACCTCAACTCGATAACTGGTATCCTCGGTGGCATCGGTAACATGTTCGCCACCGACACCGTAACTATCAACGTCCCCACCAGTCTCCTCATGGGCAAGTGGCACCAGGTAATGCATAATTCTCTGCTGTAGGTCGTTTTTTCGCCCCAGAGAGGCCATCGATTTTTCCAGATGTTCAAGGCGGCCATCAACCTCGACGTCTTCCGCACCACCATGTACTGCCACGTAGCATACTGTGAGTGCTTGAACTTTGATCTTTTCTATTTTGCGACCACAATTTTTAGTCAAGCCCAACCCTATCATGGGCGACGGCGGTTTCTCCATGGAGGAGGCCTACCGAGTGGTGTCCAAGACCGGGCCCATTGAGACGTACAAGCGTGACCTGAACAAAATCGCCCCCGGACAGTTCTGGATGTACACTGAGGAGTACTTCTACCCCAGACAGTGTATGTCCCTTTTCCAGATTGTTTGCAAAGCATTTTATCTGATCGTAGTTTCCTAAACAAATATCAACCACAAAATTGTACTCTCTTCATTTGCGGCGTAGTTGAGACCCGTAATATCTGAAAAGGGATAATGAAAATGCAATTCTGTCTGTTCAGTCTACTTCATCAAGGCTGGTCCCTCCTTCGACAACGAGACGGGCACGACGACTGCCGATCGTCTGGAGTACTTCATTGCTTCCGATGCCAACCGTCTCTCCCTCATGGTCTTCGCCCGCGATCCCCAGCTATTCTTCCAGGTGTCATCATCATCATCTCGGGTCCCCCAAGACAAAAACTAGATAAGATCGGTGTCAGAGACTAAGAGGCGCGAGATCCGAACAAAATCGGGTTAAAATGGGGCCGCGGCGGCTTAATCGGGTCACCACACCACATGCTTTTGTTCGTACCATCCCTGAAAGAGCATAAGGAGATACTAAGTAATGGTGTGAGGAGAGAGGGAATGGGAGCGTGATTGATCCCTGTGACGGGTGGATGGCGAAGTGGGGAGGGGGGGGGACTGACCCATATGATACACAAACACAATGAAATAATTCATTCAAAAAAGTAACAATCCATATTTGCAGAAGTACAACAAGGACGTGCAGCACTTCCTCGAGAGCCGCGGCTACGGCGGATCCGTCTTCTGGAACTCCCCCAAGCCCATCTACCAGGGACCAGACTGCGAGTGGCCCGGAGAGAAGGAGGTCTTCGCCAGACGGTAAGCATTTTCATCAGCCGAAGATATGACATCACTAATATATTCTTTGCAGTGTGCTGAAGAACCAGGAGTTGGCGCAGCGTCAGAAGTCGCACGCTAACGACGGCGGAATCTCCAATTCGCCCATCGCCGACATGATCAGGAATCCAAAGCAGACGCTGGAGCGACTCGTCTCCTCCGTCTAAGATCACGTCGTCTGAATAACTACCATCGGATTCCCGTTGTCTGTACATTGCTTCCCCATAATAATTGTTCTCGTTTTCCATTGATCCTTCCATAAATCTTTCTCCTCAATCCCGGCTGTTGACAGACAGAACAATCTCAAGAGAAATCTCTCGCTGGAGTAGTGGTCAATAATGGAAGTGAAAGTGGGCTGAGGAGGGACCATATCCTGAGGCCCAATCGAGAGGGGAGAAGAGGGAGAGAGAGCACGATTGTTGAATGATGATGACGGCGAGGGGAGAGTGTGGATGCGAAAGGGAAAGGTATCCGGATAGGGTCAGGGAAGGGGAGAGGGAGAGTGAGTCTCTCTCTCCCTCTCTCCTCACTTCTTCCTGTACTGCTCAAATCTCGCCCATTCCCTCGGTCTCTCCGCCTTTTTTCGTACTCTCAAATCCTTTGGAGGAGGGGAAGCAATCATTTCATCCCTCATTCTTCCTTTCATCCTCACGATGAGTCGCACTCTCGCAGTGCTTGCAGCCGTACTCGGCGTTGCCGCAGCACAACTCGACGCCTTCAACCTCCCCAACCCTCAGAGGTACCCGAGTGCATCCAGATGGGATATAGTTACACCCACCCCTCATGAGTCGTCTACCATCATTAACACTTATTACCTGATGTACAATAAACTAAGATATCATGTCGTACGATTCCATAGCAGTCCAAGCTGATAGTTTCGAGGGCAGCTGTCTACATGAGCCTATACCAAATGATTGAAGCCAATTATTCTAGGTACGCGCCTAAGCCCACAGTTCCTCCTGAGTTGCGGAGCTTCTTCGAACTAGATGGACACGCTCGTGAACTCGTCGATTCGTTGATAGGAGCAGGCGGAGGAGCGGGAGGATTCTTCCCCGAGAAGACTTTCGAGATCGGATCGGTACTGATTCTACTAATTAGCATGCAACTAATTAGCACGTAACTACAATTATTAATTTTCTAATTGCAGCAGCAGCAACAGGAGGCCTCTCTTCAAGGACCTCCCCACAAGATCTCCAACCTCGAGCGCACGCTTGAGTCTCTCTTTACTGCGCCCGAGTCCGACAACCGCCTTCCCGCTCTTCCTCCTGGTTTCGGATCCGGAGGCTTCGCCCTCTCCAACAACAACAAGCCGCTGCTCAACGCGAACAAGGACTCCGCCACTGAGGTCTGTAGTATGGGTCAGTATCAACGTAGACGTGCTCCTTCCAGTTGGTCGTCGTCGACGAGACCGAGGGATCTGGTCAGAAGGAGCAGCCGAAGCCGTCCAAGTCATCCATCGGAGGCATCCCCAAGGTCTTCCCCAAGCTGCCCAAGGCGCCTATTGCCTCGCCCGGTGCTCCCTCCGTCTCTCGTCCTGCTCCTATCGCAGTGGCCGATGTTCCCATCGTCCCTGCCATCGTCTCCTCCCCCGAGGTTCGATTAATAGTTAATTTGTATACTATTTTAACAGCAATAACACTCTAATTTTCTCTTTCAAATCTCTTCTTCTCAGGTGCCCGAGGGTGGTTTCGCTCCTTCCTCCGACATTCGTCGTGCTCCTCAATCCGTGTCTGCCGTCGCCTCCAACTCTGTCGATGACCCCATCAACACTGCGGAGTACGGAGGATTGGCGGAGGAGACGTCGACGGGATCGGGAGGACTCATCGGCACAATCATGAACCTCATCGGACTGGGCAACAAGAAGAGTGGCCAGCCAGAGGACAAGCAGGCACTAGGCAAGGCTGTCTCCAATCTCATCGGAGGAGAGAACTCCCCTCTCCCGGCCAAGAATGTCCTCTCGAACGTGCTCTACAAGGCACTCACTGCCGGCACTCTCCAGGTCAATCTCCCCCTTCATCAGTGTAGATTGGGGTCATCGGTTCAAAGACGCTCTCAGAACACCACACTATCTCGCTCGGAACCTTTTCACCCTTTTAGGGCGAACGAAGGTCAACACTAGGAGGGGTTGAGAAGTTCAGTTCATTCAGTCGTCTCAATGTGATCCACTGCAGAACAACGAGACGAGCTCTGATCGAGGAGCAGAGGAAGGAGCAGAGAAGAAGAACTTCACCCTCACTCGCGCCCAGTCGAATGCCATCGGAGAACAGCTGAAGATGATCCAGAACCTCGTAATCCAACCCACCTCCCCCCTCTGCACTGCCAAGCCTGAGCCTGTCGACTTCGACTTCAACTCATTCCTCGGACAGTGGTACCAGGTAATGATCTACATTTTATTTTGAATTAGAAAGTAAAGACCATACTACGGCTTATTCCCTGAGATCACCATAATCCAGTGCTTGACCACCAATATCTCAGGTGCTCTACTCGCCTCCTCTCTCCTCTGGAGCCTGCTCGATGGTTGCCTACAAGAAGCTTAATGACGTCAATAACGGCGGTGCTGGATCCATCTTCGAGATCATGGAGTACACCACTGATGGCACTCCCTATTCCAAGCCGAAGATCTCCTCTGGCTACTCGCTCGTCAAGTCGCCCGGAGAGCTCATCTACAGGACGAACTCCAACCAGGAGGACGTCACCGGTGAGTGTCGCCTTTCTGATTCTGGGCTTCAACATTGATTTTTTCAGTGCACGTCATCCACCTCGGACCGAAGAACACTGCTGGCGATTACGAGTACATCGTTCTCTCCACCAACTGCAACTACCCCGTGTATGCATTCGCCCGCGATCCCGTCCAGTACAAGCAGGTATGGGATCAATGGCCAATCCATAAAGATATACAGGGGGATTGGGAGTATGAATAGGCAGCCCATCATTACTGCATCCCGTTCTCGGCCAACAATGCGGCCTACTCCCATTTGCATATCCGATCCGGTTCCATTGTTGATCCCTTGCAGAAGTACGAGGCCGAGGTGACGGAAGTCCTCGAGAAGAAGGGCATCATCAACGGCTTCTCTCGACTCCTCAACATCGTCGCCCCCGTCGACAACTCCATCTGCAGTTTCCCTCCTTCCCTCTTCAATTTCCTCGGATAGATCCTCTTTCCAGTCATTTTCCTTCTACTTTCACCCTCTTCTCCATTACGAGTGCATCCGTGTTATTTTTGTCGACCAGCCACCATTTTCTTGCCAGTTTCCCCCGCCCTGAAGACTCGGAATCTCCGCGACGGAGAATCAGAGAGATCAGCGCAATCAGGCCGCTAACCCACGAGCGCAATATGTTGTACATAGTGAATGCCTTCTCTCGTAATAATGACCAGAGTTACCGTACCCATCTCGTCATTCGATTATGAACCAATTCGTATGTGCAGAGTTCTCCTAATAATGTGATTCTAATAAATTCGCGTTTCTGACTCATTATCGTGTGTGAAAGCAGAGAACGTGACAAATCGAATATTGAATGGAAATGGGATAATGACTTGTTATTTGAGACTCTTCGTAATTGATGTCAGAGAACTCAATCGTTCTTTCGATTTTCCCTTTCTCGCAAAAGGGAAAGCTGAAACTTTCGATCACTTTTCCTTCTTTTCCTGCTCACAGTTCGCAATCTCGATTAGCTCAGTCCCAATTAACGGGAGAGGGAGGAGGGAGATTTCCAATTAGATATGACCTCCTTGAGTCAATCAGAACTTCTTTGCCGCTATTTGCACGGAGAGCGTTTGAGTGAAAGTGACTGAGAGTGAAGTCCGTGGGGAAAGTGCTAGATGAGGCACGGATCGGCTATTGGAGGAAGGAGGAGGAGAGATCCGGGACTGGTCCAACGGGGGGAGAAAGGGGGTCACTCTGTGGCTCGATCCAGAGCGAGGAGAAAGCCCCCATCTCATTCACTCTCCAAATGCGTCTTCCGATTAGCTGCGCCCTCTTGGTGTGTGCAGCACTTGCAGCAGGGGTGCAGGAGGGACCTGACTTCGGGAATTCCTTCAACCAGGAGGTCTTCCTCACGAAGCAGGCCAATGCAAACCCAAAGGAGAAGGTGAGTGGGCGAAGAGAGTGAAAGTTAATTGTCTCATGGCTCATTAGTGTCTCGAGTTCTTGTTATCCTTCGGGTTCAGGTGAAGATCGGCGAGGTTGCCGAGAATATTCTGGAGCGACTCGGCTTCAACGTTCGTCCAGAGGGTCAGGAGTCGACGCTGCGACGTGCACCTCTGCCCTCGTCGCTGCTCCAGTCAGACGACCTCAACGCCATCGTCGACGAGGCCGGACAGAATCGAGTCGACTTGACCGTAAGTTCGACATTTTTGTAATATATATATTTTCATTTTTAATATTGTTTATGTAGTACTGTTTATTACTCAGTCACCATTAGTAATCCATACCCTCAGGGCATCGCCTCGGGTAATTTCGACAAGCTGGCGCCTATCCCGGTGCCCGGCTTCCCCGGTCCCTCGGATGTTCCCTCGATCCCCGGAGTAAACACGATTCCCGGCCTCAGCAATTTCAACTACCTCGTGAGTCGCCGCGATTTATTCCTAGATTATGCTTCAATTAGATTGAGAGCATCTAGAGCGAGACCATGAGAAGGAACTAATCCCGTGCTTTCGCAGGTCGGTCAGCTGTTCCCTCAAGTGATTCCTCCTGCCAACACACTCATTGGATCGTCCATCTCCAGAATCCTCCCGAAGGACTCGGCGAAGAATCTCGCCAAGGACGTCTTCAGAGCTATCCATCCCTCAGCTGAGAACGTTGACGTCAACAGAATGATGGGAAGATGGTTCCAGGTGAGCTATCGGCCCTATGCAACTATGCTAGTGATGCAAACAGTGTAATTTCATACATTTCCAGGTCATCAACTCCCCTCATGTGATCCGTGAGGCGTGCACTGTCTCGCACTGTTAGTAATTCCACTTCTGAGAATTAGCTGGCATATTTCACTGATTGATGCGCTATTTGAAATGAATAATCTTTCATTTAGTCGGCGCCCTTACGAACTCCACGTACTCTGCCACCTTCACCATCCTCAAGTTCTACCGCGAGGGAAATGCCAACGGACCTCCCAGATTCTCGCTTGGATATGGATTCAAGAGCGGCGAGACGGGCCAGTTCGTGCTTCACTCATCAAACTCCGCTGACTCCGAACCCTGTTAGTTATTTTTGATCTTTCATTAATTTGATGTGGAAATCTGAATATAGCCTTGTATTAAGTCCCTAGGGACACGAAAAAACTGCCTTTTTAGCTGCACTTTGACAATTTTTGTGCTCATTAGCGCAGAACGAGATGATTTCCGACAATTAGAAGAACGATATGCGTAGGGCATATTTCTCCGAAAGATGATTATAATATAAATACCAATAGCTGAGTAATTCCGTGAACTCTGCCCTGTTTCCGATGCCCACTAATTCTTCCCAGAACATGCGGGCGCATTAGCATGTTTCGTCGTTTACTCTGAAAACGGGGTCCCGATGTGCACGAATTATGCGAGCAATTGCAGTCTGGGTGATCAAGAAGGGCCCGCTCAACGAGTTCAACCAGTACGACTACGCCATCATCTCCACTTGGGTTCGGTACCCCGTGATCGTCGTCGCCCGAGATCCCGAACGATTCCGAACCCAGCATATGAAGAATGTTCTCACCTTCCTCGAGGACAACAGTAAGCGATCAATTTCAGTTACTTTAGTATAAGAAGTTTCAATTTCTCGTTCTTTTCCCTTATTCTTGTTTCTTCAGACTACATCAACGTGATGACGAAGGCCTTCAATCTCATCTCGCCTGTCGACTACGAGTCCTGCCAATACACACCCACGTTCTCCTCAGTCGGGAAGTAACTTCCCCCTCCCCATTCCATGTCCCCGTTGTTTGTACAAAGTTGCCGATTCGATGCTAATAATAACGCCTTCCGATCACTAAGAAGCTTTTATCGAGAGACATGCCAATTGGACGAATATGAGTAACCGGATGCAGGAGAAGAAATGGAATGGACAACGGCCGATACTGTATGCACTGTGGATTGCGGGGGAGAGAGAGGGGGAGGATGGGGAAGTCGTCGGACTTGATATGAGACAAGGTCGTCTCTGGCTGCGAAGGTCAATCGAACTTCTCAAACAGTTTCGAGATTTCTCAGCTGGTACGAGAAAAGTGATAGAGACGAGGGGGCAGAACAATTGAATAGAAGATCAGAGTAACGGATCGACTCTCTCCATTTCCACTGTTCTTTTGACTGTTAGACAGCGAGATAAAAAACGGAGAGAATCAGTCGAGTTATCAGGGGATCTCGATTACTCATCGAACTGGATATCGTTCCGCTGACACAAATACGCGGACATTTGGGACACTGTTGAAGCGGAAATCGAGGAAGAAAAGGGAGGAAGAAGAAGGAATGCGTTTAATGCTCGCGTAACCACTTAGGAGGGAAGGAAAAACTTAACGAAATCATTGTACATAAGAATGCTTGGGCAGGAAAGGCCCTGCATCACATAATGGAGCACTTTTGCGGATCGCCCTCGTTGTTATTCGTGTTGTACGTCGGCGGCACCTTGCCGACGGTGTGCGCGTTCACCACTGACGTCTTCGCTCGATTCATCAGAAGGTCAGTACGCAACGACGGCCGACGAGCGTTCACGTCCGTATATCTGCAGGAGTACGGTTACATCCGGCACTTTAGTGTGCAGTAAGTTCTTCGAATGGATGCTGCTTTGTCATTTCCGATGGTCAAGTCTACAGTATCTAACGATACTCACACAGCGAGGGTGTCATCTCCGTCCCTGGAGAACTTTGATCGCATCCTCTGGAGGATCTTCTTCTTGCTGTCTCCGTCAGCACTCAATTCGTTCCTCAGCATCTTGTGCAACTCGGGATTCATGTGCTTCGGACACTTGGCGATGGAAAACAACCGTCCGAACACCTAGAGAGAGAGGGAGACATTATGCAGGAAGGAGAATGAATGAATCCCTTCCTCTTTCTCGTATCTATTCTGCATTAACGAGTGGTAGTGGTGGTGGTTTATTACAAATTGGATTAGGAGGGAGGGGAGAAAGGGGGAGAGGGGCGAGTACCTTGTCGATGTTCGTGTTCGTCGCAGCTGAACACGAGACGAGGTTATCCGAATGGCCGAACACTTCCTCCAATCTCTCAGCCACTTCCTTCTCGTCAATCTCAACACGAGGATTGTCACGAGAAGTAACAAAACCGTGAGATGTGACAAGGAACACACATAACCGACCACAAAACATCGGAAGCACCTCTTCGTTTTTTTCCTTCCTAAGCAGTCTTTGTAAACATTACCGAAATAGATTCAAATTAATACCTCAGTTCGCGATGGGATCGTGTCCGTCTTGTTGAAGGCGAATACGGTAGGCACGTCACCGTTGCCGACTACTCCACGGGATTGCTGAGGGCAGAAATGGTTACAGTACTCCCGGCTACCGTACCTTGCACTCTGTGATCTGCTGTTTTAGGTCGATGGCATGTTCTACGGAGTAGGCCATATCAGCTGAAGAGACGATGATGAACATGTCGCCTGGAATAAATGAATGACCTTCGACCACTTCGACCACAAATATTTCCGGTCTTTTTTCGGTTCCGTGCTCTAGGAAAAGCTCAGGCTTATTCGAATAAGGCCAAATGCACTTGCACCGTGCATTAGCACACGCATAATCAGTGGACATTTCTCCTTAGACATCATCCCTCCATTCCCTCCTCTCCTCTCTCTCCTCTCTCCTCCATTCATCGTCACGTATCCCATCAGAGTCTTGAGGTGGACTGTTTTTCGCCTGACCCGTGACACTTCCTTCCCCTATTCTCCCCTCGTTCTGAGACTGTTTTCCGTTCTTCTTATCTCTCTCTCATCCATCCAAGGGGATCCTCTCGAATCTCTCCCCGTCACCTCCTCGATTCAATTAAATTGCGCTGTTCATCACACGACTGAGTGAGTGTACTAGATATTTTTCAAAGTTCTCCTCTTCATATCTTCTCTGCTCGGTTATTCAGATGAGTGCGTACGGCAAAAAGCCTCGAATGGACAGGAAACGTTGCCAAAGAGGAGAAGAATGAGGGAAGAGAAAAACAGGGGAAATGGAATGAGCAGAAAATGCAGCCACAATATGCAGTCTCCTCCGATTGAACTCAATGAAAGGGTAGTTAGAGAAAGACATTCTACTGCTTTCGCACACTCATTTCGAGTCCTCTTCTTCCAATTGAATCAGATAATTTCGGGGATGGGGCTTTCTGGGGAAGAGTTTCTTTTGAACATTTCTTCCGTTTCCGCAGTCGAAAGAGAATTGAGATGAGAAGACTCGTCGACGAAGAAAGATGAGCCCATTGATAGTGTACAACATCGAGGGCATTAGCCATGCCTCTCTACTCTATGCATGCTTTTTGAGCGGCGTAATTGGGAATGAAAACATGTGAACAGTTAATGAAGGGAAGGAGAAGAGAGGATTACATTTGCAATGTGGTTAGGAGGACAGTGTTGTCGGCAGCTACTGCTGCTTTTGCTTCCATTCGTAAATTTGGTGCTTCCCCCCCCCCCTCTCTCTCTCCTCTAGAGAAGCCACTTCTGAAATACAGACTCACCCGATATGAAGGAGAGTTTGCGTGCTGCTGGGAAGGGATCGTTGCCCGAGGTGTCCACGATGTCCAATTGGAAGATCTCCCCCTTGATCTTGTAGATCTTCCGATGGAAGTTCTCGATCGTCGGGATGTATCTGTGATGGCGTCATCGTCGAGGTGGCCTTCATCCTTCACCCACCTCTCATCGTGTTCCTTATCCAGGAATCTTCCGACGATGGACGTCTTCCCTGTCCTCGCAGCGCCCACGACAACCAGTCGATAGACCTGCAAACACGACCATCAGTGATCCATTTCCTTTCCCAATTCTTTTATTGGGGTGTCCGGAAAGTTCGTATAATGCTTCGGAAAAAAAGTTTTACTTCATTACTACCGTCTTGGCCGATCCGTGAAGGAGGCCCACTCTGCCCTGGCCCAGTCGGAAGGAGCTGACCCCCCCCCCTCCATACCCTTCTGCTATAAGTGGTTCTCCCGCTTCAAGAAAGGGGAGTTTGGTCTCGATGATCAACCCCGCTCTGGACGCCCTCCCTCCCTCGATCAGCCTCTCGTTCTCCGCACACTGAAGCGCAAGCCCATGGCCAGTGTGCGTGAGTTGAAGAAGGATACTGGTACTCCCAGATCAACGGTGTCCGATATCCTCCATCGATCTGGGAAGAAGCCGAAACTCCCACAAGTGATTCCCCATGACCTCTCCCTCCGAACAGCTGAAAAATCGTGTTCAAGTCTGTCGGGAATTACTCCATCGTAGATCTAATCTTCGATGGGTCAATTCCATCATCGCTACAGATGAGAAGTGGATCACGTACGATAACCCTGTGAGGAGACTGCAATGGGTGGATGCAGATGAGAAGCCCACGCCCGTCCCGAAGAATTAAGAGCACGGAAAGAAGGAACTCCTCTGCTTCTTCTTCTCAGTGCTCGGTCCCATCTACTGGGAGATCCTCGCCCCTGGCACCAGTATCAATGCCGACCTCTTCTCTGAACAACTGCAAGATGTCGCGATCAGAGTCCCTCCCAGCCTCCTGAACCAGGGCAAAATTCTTCTTATGATGGACAATGCTCGCCCACATCGAGCGAAGATGACCCAGAAGAAAATGGACGAGCTGAAGATCGAGAGGATTTCCCATCCACCGTATTCCCCGGATCTCTCCCCATGCGACTACCACTGCTTCCGCTCTCTCTCTGACTTCTGCAAAGGAAAGAAGTTCAAGTATCGAGATGAAGTTGTGAGGGCTTTCGTGAACTGGGCGGTCTCGAAGAAACCCGCATTCTGGAAGAGAAGAATCGAGACCCTGCCCAATCGCTGGAGGGAGGTAGTGAGAAAGAAGGGGGCATACATTGGTCACTGAGAATTGTAAAGCATTGAATAAAAAATAAAAACAAAAAATTATACGAACTTTCCGGACACCCCAATATTCCTTTCCCATTGCTCTTTGCAACTGATGATCTAAGGCTTCAGGCATGAAGGGTCCTCTCTCACGGTCTCACAACACATCGCAGCACAACTCCCACGCTGTTGCCAACTCTGCTCTTGACACTTCCTTTTCTTCTCCTTCTCACTGAACCCTCCATCGAAATGAACCCGATATCCGGGAACCCGCTACATTCATCTCGCAGGCAACAGAATTGGGAATAGTGCGAATCAGATGATAGGAAGGAGAGGGAGGGAGAGTGGACAGGTGAAGTTGCCCCGTCTGTTTCTTCGCTCCTCGCAACAAAAGTCACCACATCTTTCACGCTCTCGCTAATATTCGTAATCGAAAAAGTCGCGTCAATTTGTCTACATCAAGTATGTGGGGTGGGTAAGTGGGAGAGGACACAAGATGTGACGTCGATTGGGAAGATGCTGAATAGAGGGCCTCCTCCTACGGGCCAGACATCTCTCACAGAGATCGTCCACTCTCTGTTGTACTAACGGGAGCGTCTTCCC
Organism: Pristionchus mayeri; assembly: GCA_036245805.1. NCBI lineage: Eukaryota > Metazoa > Nematoda > Chromadorea > Rhabditida > Neodiplogasteridae > Pristionchus > Pristionchus mayeri. The sequence continues at coordinate 36,562,084 of BTRK01000006.1, read as the reverse complement.
TGCTGCACCTAGTGGGAATCTCTCCGTGAAAGGAGAAGTCGTACTGGTAGTGGCTGAAAGAGGGGAAGGAAGGAAGAGGCGACCATTTAGGAGCCCCCCCCCCCCTGCTTATGGCCGAAGAAAGAGGATAATCATGGACTGCTACGGGAATACTAGAAGACAAAAAATGAATATAGCGGATGGATGGCGAATTGGAGGCTGAGAGAAAACAAACAAAGGACACATAAGAGGGAGACTTGCCTTCTTCACTGCAGGAGAATTGGGACAGGAAGTGCCATCGAGGACGGGAGTCTCTCCTGGTTTAGATGGAAGTCGAGTCAGCTGGGAGGATTTGGCAGAGCGACGGGAGAGCAGCGACATGAGTGGAGGTGAATGAGACTGGGGGCGGCGCCTCTCCTCGTCCTCCTCCTCCCTCGACGTCCCCCTTCCAGTCGACGAACGACCACGAATACAGAGCATCTGAAGAGAGAGAGAGAGAGAGAGATAGGGAATGATTGTTGGAGGAGAGGAAGGATGACACTTGGGAAGAGAGGAGCAAGGAGCGAATAACACTCGGACGAAAGATTGAGTGACTTCCCTCCATTCCGGACCCCACTCTCTTAATGAGACTCGCAATCCCATCAGGACTGGAGAAGGATCCGAATATCCGAATGGGCGATGGCAAGGTGCAAGAGAGTGCGAGAGACTGGAGAGCGAGGGTGTGAAAGGTGATATCTACCTCGATTTCCACTCTCACGCAACATTCAGCCGGTACAGATTATTCTACGAAGGCAGATGGACTACGCTCTTTTTTATTCTCGCCTTTCTTTCCTCGATTCCGAGACTGTATGAATAGTTGAGTACAGAGATCTTCCTAGAACCGACCACTCAAAACGGTTTCGCCACTGCGCATTCGCATAATCTGCTGACACGCTCACATCTGGAAATAGCGCGAGTCCGCTCCAATCAGCAGCTCCTAATGCGACTGCAGGGGTGGGAGGTGCAGCAACCTCGCGGAGAGGTCAAACCGAAGATTCATTCCAATTTCAAGCGAGGAATTAAACGAGCGAGAGGAAACTAATTTAGTAGTGGATTGTCTTGACGCACTCTCTTGAGAGTCAGAGGAGGAATCGAGATGGAGATGGAGAGAGGTGCTGCAGCTGCTGCAGCTGCTGAAGCTGCGGAGGATGCCGGCATTAGGTCGGATGAGAACCCACCAGATGAGAAACAATAAGGACTATTTCTCCAGTATTTTTAGAATAGGATCTAGCATATGCAAAAAATGATTCTGCCAAAATCCTAGAGAAGGGCACTTTTTTGGTTCGCATCCGGTGAGTTCTCATCCGACCTAGAGCCAAGATGCACATACTGCCGCAGCTAGAGAATTGCCACTTCCTTCTATGCGTGCATACCTTCCCCTTGCATATATATTGACAATTGAGAGAAGCATAGAGCGGTCGAAATTATCATATATAGGATATGTGACAAAGAGTGTCGATCTCTCCACAGCATGGAGAAGGGAGTGAGTAAGCGACGCAGATCCTCCCATACCAATTATCCCCCTGTTCGCTCTCCCTGAACATAAATATCAGCCTCTGCCAATTTGCCTGGTGTAAATTCACCCCTACCTTCTGCTCTAAATGCTGCTATTCTGAGTTATTTATTTGATAGGATAATGATGAGGTAGACTGCTTGTCTACCCTTCGTATAGGCCATGTTTTGGATTCCAAAAGTACGGTAGCTACCCCTAACTACAAACGTGCACGGGCGGCTACGAAATATTATTTCCTGCGCGTTTTTCTTGAGTGAGCAGCACAATCAGAAAAATGGAAGCAATTAAGATTACTTCCATTGGGGGAAAGAAGCATTAGGAACGCGCGCGTGTACTGTATTCCCCCAGGAGAAGGATGGTCTGTCATCCTTCCGGTTCTCCCAGTGCACTCAGTGTTCTCTCCTTGCTCTCGAATGGACTCATCTCGCAAGTGATGAGAATCATCAGTCGGATGACGTCATCCTTCCATCCTCCATCTTCTTTAACGAATCCCCTCCCCACCCTCCCCCCTTAGCCGTGTCTCTGTTTCTCTTCTTTCATAAGAGGCTCTAGCACTCTCTCAAATCAATAGAAGGGGAGAAACGCGCGCCCGTCAAAGAGGCGAAGCATCGCTTGAGTGCCCTCCCTCCGTCCCATCTACCTTCTCGGCCCTCCACCACACCCTTCGTGAGCTCCGTGATGAACGCGGACGTGGAGACGTCGAGGCCCGTCGAGTACTACATCAGTCAGTGGTCTTCACTTCTCATTCCTTGTTTATTCACCTCTTCAGGTCGTTCTACAGATCCATTCCTGGACGAAGAACAACGGGGCAACGCCGCCCTCTCCCTCTGTGAGAAAGTGAACGAGGAAGTGAGTGTTTGTCCTCGTGCCAATCCAATTTTCGCCCCTTTCTCAGGCCGAAGCCGCGCAGATCTCTGTGAATATTCTCGCGCATCGACTGCTAACGCCTAATCAGGACGAAGCCTTCTTCGTACTCCAGGTACGCACTTTTTAGAGGATTTTCGGCGAAAAAAATGGAGTCTGGGGCATAATATGCTCAAACGCATGAGTTGTTCAGACGATCGAAGCGCTGGCTCAAAGATGCGGGGCGAAGGTACACACGAAGGTGAGGGCGTCTGTTTGAATCAAAGCGAAGGAGATCCTTCAGATAGGCAAATACCGATTCCTCAATCAAATGGTCAAGTTGATCAGCCCGAAGCATCAAGGAGCGAACACTTCGGAGAAAGTGAGGGAGAAGACTATCGAATTGCTCTTCGTCTGGCAGAAACAGATGAGACATATTGAGAAGTTCAAGGAGGTAAGAGGAAGAAGGAAATAAAATAAAATTAAGAAAAAAACACAGGTTTACGACAATCTGCGGGAGCACAACGTGATCCGAGCGGATCCCGAGGTGGAAGCCGACGCGATTCTCGCCGTGCCCCCACCACCGCCCAAGCTGGCGCCTTTCGAGGTACCCTACTGTCTATATTGTATTGTATCGTATATATTGTATCTTATCGAAAGGCGCAACTGTACACAGTAATATAGTAATAGATTGCACAAAATAGTTAGGATTTGATTCGCTATTAGATAAACACTTCTTATTTCTCACGCAACTGGCAGAAATACTCGAAATAGGGCGAAATATGAATGAGCTAATTTCGAAATGTCAGGACGAGGAGAAGGCGCAGCTTCTGAAGCACTTGCTCAAGAGCACTAATCCCGACGACCTCCAGGCGGCCAATCGTCTCATCAAGACACTAGTCAAAACGGTTCGTAGCTAATTAATGGGGTTGAGACGTGGGTTCGAAATGACAGCATTATGCTACTCAATGTAGCGCACGTTCGTGTGCGTACAAAAAAAAATTCGCCATATTCAAGAATGATCGGGACCGGGTAGTAGAGCGGGTTACTGTAGTATTGCATATTCAGGAAGATCTGAAGGTGGAGAAGGCTAGCAAGCGACAGGAGGATATGGAGAGGGCGAGGAGAGCGTGTGAGTGCATGGAGCATCTCCTCTTCCACCCACGGGAGAACAATGTGGAGAGCGCCGAAGTGAAGGTGAGAGAAGCAGCTGGGGAGCACGATCAAAAGGATAATGAGCCATGAGGCTACCGTAGAGCGGAGGAGGGAAAGTTTGCGGGGTGGAGGAGGGAGATGAAAGCGGAGAATGGGGAGGAGAGGGGAGGAGCAGGAGGAAAGTAGAGAAGAGTCATTGTGGAAAGACGACAGTCGATCAGATTAGGAGGGGATACATTCCCGCAATGACGACGAAATGTATGGGAAGAAGAATTGAGTGCGGGGACTCAATGAACGGCGAATGCAATTTGGAAGCCAGAGAAGTCTGTTCTTCCTCCATTCCTCCTTCTTCAGTGTGTTTTCGATGGACTCATCGGAATCCGACCCATCCTCTTCAAGTACGCTGGAGAAGCAGCTGAAGTCAACGATGAACTCCTCGCTGAGATCCTCTCCCTCAACGACCAAGTATCTCCTGCCCTATCCCTATCCAATAAAGGGCTTCCATTTAGGTCAATCGGCTCATCCAGAGATACCAGCGAATCTTCGAGGGCAAGGAAATCTGCCAGGAACGAGACTTATTAGGAGGAGAACTTTCATTAGAGGAAGAGGTGAGGAATAGTTGGAAGGGGAATGAATAGTGAAGATGGCAGATCACTGGTTTGTCCTCGTCGGCAGAGCCCACACTCTTGGACGACGTCGCCTTCATAGGAATTGATTGCTGTGTAAGGAAGGGATTCTCTTTTGGCTCACTGCTCCGTGAATTCGAAACGATATGATCGTCATTCAGAAGTCGAGCAGCAACACTCAAAAAGACGTTCTCTCCGATTTATCGTCGCTTCTCGACGTGGCTCCCCTCTTCAGCAAACCAATCCCAAACGAGTGAGGAAACAGAAACATCGGGGGATCACCACTGATTTCAGATCTCCCCCTTCATCATCCTCCTCCTTCGCTACGATGTCTTTCGCACTAGAGAATGCCCTTCTGGGTAAGAGGAAGAGATTAAGCATAGTACAGTGTGATTCATCAGCTTCTTCCCCTCCAATCGAAGTGATCTCCTCTCCTTCCACTCGAGTCTTTCTCCACATGGCGACCAATGCACCTCCGCCTGCGACTCGAGCAGCAGTCGTGACAGTACTCAACCTCTCCGACTCCTCCTTCACATTCTCACTCGAATTCACCACCCGGCACAAGGTCCGATAGTCAGCAATACAGTCGCATTTTAGCCATTTACGACTGCGTTAATGAAAAACCGCACCAAAGATGAAAGATTGTAGTGTCGATGTTTGAGAGGCAGCGAAATACGAGTAGCAATACTACATCGACATCATCTTTGTAGCGAGACGAAAGATTAGGGAAATTTTGCATTTTCAGAGCGTTCTCACCCGACTGTTGGCTCCTTCTTCTGTTCAACTTTCACCATTCAAGATTGGCTCGATTCCGTTTTCTCAGCAGATTCTTCTGTTCTCCTCTCAAGAAAGTCGAGTCTCCTCGACCGAAGTCGACGCAAGAGTAACGTACTCCAATCCCATTGGAGTGACCACCCAACATGAAGGATCATTCCGAGTTCAATTGTGATTCCTTGCCCCTGATTGATTCTTCGATCTCAAATTTTGCCTCTTTCCACACGGTTTTCTCTCGCTCTCCACGACAAATAATGATTGTACAAGGGCTGATATCTCAGAATTTATCGAGCATTTCACTGCAATGAATAAAATACACTTTATTCATGAGTCATGGAAGGGAAACAATGGGAATCTCTGCCTGGAGAAGAAATCGGGTTAATATGCAAATGCGATGGGTGATAAAGGGGAAACTGCTGTGATACAAGAATGACTGGAATTGGTCGGGAGACTGACTGAGATTGGCTGATCAAAGTTCATAATGCGCTAGAAAATACAACAGGTGATAATATGCGAAAATGATAGAATACAACTCTTGAGTGCGGATTGCATAGGGATGAGGATGACACTCGTATGGGATGGATGGTATGAGGGAAGTGATAGGAATACTGCGTCTCTCTCGTGCGAAAGACTCTAATCTATATATGATAAACAACAAGGAGCGAATATGAATACATGGAATTCAATGAATGGAGTGATATGGGACAACGTCTGCGATTCAGCTGCAGTCTCATTCATCGAATGAGAATCGACTGAGAGTGAGCTGGATTGAGTCGTGACCGGGACTTCAGATGGAATGGAAGTCACATTGGACTAGGATGAACATGAGACCAGGAGGAGATCTCATACATCATTGGAGAATCTCATCGAGAACTTCTGAGGTGGTTGGATTGATTGCTCAGTGAGATTGATGAAGGGAAGGGCGGAGACGGTGCAGATGAGCTGCACCCCGATGTTCTCCTTCGGATCGTGACATCGAAGGGAGAAGGAAGACCCGTGGCAGACTGCATTCGAGGCAGGACCACTGCACGAGAACGACCACTTCGACTCGGTAGCCACTGCCTGCAAGAGAAATGCAATTGAATGGAGTTGTACGGTATACGAAGTAACGATTTGGCATACAATTAGTAAGCAGAACAAATCTCTCTTTCGATTCAGGGACTTAAAATTTACGTAAAAATCCGCAATAGCTTATTGTCACTCTACAGGAGATCATCGTACTTAGAAGCACTGTATGGGACACACTTGTTTTCGCGATTCTATTTTGATAGTGTTGTCGGGTCTCTCGCAAATGCTTTCGGACTCTCGCGGGCCACCTAGGACCTAATTTCGTATATTTCGGACGTAATCTGCCTGTATGCTCACCTTCTCAGGCTGTCGATCGGAGGTGAATCTCTGGGCGAACGTACGATAGTTCAGCTTCAGAGCGAGACATCTGCAAATTTAGGATCAGAACGATGTCTAGGGTTTATTTTTTGTTGTTTTTCAGGATTTAACGTGTCTGATTTTTGGGTGCTCATAATGAAATGCATTTCTTGAGCCTGAAGCCTACCCACAAAATGAAAATGAAATACTAGAAATTGGAGAACCCCGGTTTGGCTGATTGTCACTAGGTACAGCACTCACTTCTCAATGTGGGCCTTCACTTGCTCGGGCACATTTCGATCCGTCTCCTTGATCACTCTGAGATACTTGGAGAGGATTCGACTGATTCCATTGTACATTGCCTCAGCCGTCTTACGAATGTCCATCTCTCCATTCTGGAATAGATAGTATGTATACAATTCATGGAAAAGCAGAGATGGAAAGCGAATCAAATAGTCGCCAATCAGTACTATTCTCCCCTCCTCCCTTTTCTTTCCTCCTCGGGAAGGAGTCTGTCATAGTGAGTGATTAAGCGACATTCATCATCGTGCATCATCCTCTCCCTTGTCACACTAATACACAGAGGAAGATGACTACAAGTGGTTCGAGTGTCCCTGGAGGCTCCCTTCGACTTCTCCCTTTTGTGGAGCGAATTTAGCCTAGTGTTCAGCCCCGTCTACTTCCATTATGTCATAAGGCAGTTAGGGTACGCCCCGGGTCCCTATCCCCGTCCTGCCCAATCCAATCTGCCGGTCAGGAAGAGAGAGAGAGAGAGAGAGACGGACAATTACAGCAGTCACTCTGCAGATGTTACAGAGAGAGGGAGGGGGGGGGGGGATGAAGCACTAAGGCGTGATGGGACGATATCCGAGAGACTCACCTTGGGTCCTTCATGTTGGTTGTACACGGGGAGAACTTGTGCGAAGAGATCCTCAGAGGCAGAGAGGAATCGGTACTTCCTCTTGAACATTTTATTGTCAAAGTCCTGCTCTCGCTGAAAGTGTTCGTATAATCATCATATCATCATATTTATCCTGACGTCAGGCACAATGGTCCTGCAGGAGGGTGACTTCGGTGTAGAGGGGATTGGGTTCGTATAAGGACCATAGAAGTATGAAAAGCTCATAAACTAGCATTTTGCCCGGTCAAAATCAAACGATAAGATAACTCACCTTGAACATGTCGACGTATCTCGATGGTCGTCGACGGGCCATCTGCTCCAGAAGAGTTCTCGCCGTGTCCTGAAGGGAATGATTGAAGCGAGAGAGGGAGGTCACACCCATTAACATCGAATGTAAACTTCGATGCGGGTGACTATCCAATTTCATTATTTCCAGCCCCGTGGACGGGGTAAGTGAAAGAGAGAAGGAGAGAGGGGTGAAGAGTGAGGATGGGGGGGAGGGGAGAGAGAGGAGGTGGAGGAAGGCAATCATTCCTTGTCCAGACAACCAATTCAATTACTTCTCCGCCTCTCTCTCTCTCTCTCTCTCTCTCTCTCTCTCTCTCTTCTTACCTCGTTGATAGATGAATGCTCTCGGCCCATGTTCGGCTCGATATCGTACACCTTCAGTTCAGAGGCAGGGAAGGTGTTCATGCGATTACCGTAGTTGCGAGACTAAAAATGTAGTTTGTGATAGCGACGATATGGCTGCCGTACCTTATCCAGGGCGACGTTGAAGGAGGGGAAGTGTGCCTGATAGAAGCGGAGCACTTGGACTCCCGCTTCTTGAAGAGACATCTTGCCTGCACGAAGGGGAGCGTAGATTGGGTTGAGGAGATGTGAGGGGATTCTATTGTCCTCTTTTCGTTCCACTCAAGAGTGAATAAAGAGATGAAGAATGACAGCAAAAGGGGCACAAGCTTTGAGTGTGGACTACGGTGGTTCGGACGAGCAGTTTATCGAGTTGAAAGTACAGTAAAAGTCAGGTTTAAATCAGGCAACTAACCGATCATCATCGTCTTCGATTCTCCATCTGGATCTCTCACTATCGTAATGTAGTACTCCTTGCGGTGCTTACGGAGCTCGAGTACGATTATGCTGGGAAAAGCGAGAGTAATTCACGGGAATCAGACCGCAGTGATCTCGTCTCTTTCCGACCAAACTAATAACAGCCAGTGTCATGTGGTGCCAAATGGATATCAGCTCCCCACGCTCTTCCAACTATAGCTGATGCGGAAACGGGAATCTTACGGTCCTAGATCGTACCTGAGAAAGAGAGTCCAGAGAAGGGCGTTAAGGAGGGAATTGGCGAAGGAAGCGACGTGGATGTACGCTGCTTGTCGCTCCAGAAGAATACGCACCGTGTAAAATAACCAGAATCCGAAGAGCTCGAAGAGAACCTGGAAGGAAAAAGATGAGAGTCGATTCGCACGTACACTCTTTCTCGAATTCAGAATTCTGATGAGATACAAAAGGCTGCCGAAAATGGAGGCCGAAACTGACCAGGAAAGTGATTGCGGCGCGTACGAAGTAGAGTCGAGGCAGATCAGCCTGTGCATGCCTGTAGTACATGGAGAGATGACCGAGGAGCAGGAGGAAGGACTTGTAGCCGACGTTGAACAATTCGCCCTCGCAGTCCAACTGAAGAACACGCCGTGACTACATCGGGAGAGAGAGATTGACGCCGTCGACGGGGCGGAGAGAGGGAGAAGAGGGAGGGAGGGAGGGGGAGGGACCTAGCGACTCTCTCTCTCTCACTCACCTCACACACGATCGGCGGCCACTCTGCCCTGTAGTGATGGAGGAAGTAGGGAAGGGCGACCATGAGAGGAGCGGAGAGGAAAGCAGCCAGACATATCAGGGAGGATATCAACAACCAGAGCAATCGGGAACACCTGAGAGATCGATAGAGGACGAGGAGAGAGGAAGTAGTTCCTAATGCACACTGTTTGCACTTCAGCGAAAAGAGTAAGTACTAGTAAGTACTTCTAATGCGCTTTCGGAAGTGAAATGCACGTCTAACCTGGCATTTAAATCTTCTCGAATTATGTGTCATCTAGCATAACATTCTCAGCAATTTCTAACAATAATTTTCGGTCACAGATATCATAGAGCATTTGACACCATAGAATCTCATTTAATCCGTATAAATACAATCAGAAAGGTCTATTCCTAGTTTGTCATCAGAGTGCTCGATTCCTCGATAAAGTACTCACCGTCTCACTACGACTGCTCCAGATGGCGCGTCAATCTGCTTATGTTCATCTTCGAGGAAGTCATTCTCAGACGCGCCCGTCAACGCCGTCGCATCGTCCGCCCAGTCGTTGTACGACGGCTGCAGCCGCTTCTGACCCTGAATCAGACACTCAACCGTTTTTCTTAGAATCCTTTAAAGAAAACGCTTCTGCATTTTCTCAGAAATGTTTGGAAAAGTGATTACAACTGGCAGAAAAAGTTGCATTTTGTGCTTCCTGGATAATGAATAATGCAATGAGTACGCTTTAGTTAAATTGCAAGATTCGAGTGTGCTGTGTTCTGTTTGAATCGAGACCGTCTTTCACACAACATGACAGACCGTGCTTGAGTTTATCTAATTAGCGCGTAGGAGACACGACAAGTCTCTCCTCCTCTCGAGTTTCATCCCATTTACGGCCCTACTCGCCTGCATCTGCTTCTCATAACAGCCTACTGGAAGACTCGGGAATGGGATTAGGGTCCCTAACCCGGTTGGAGATAGGAAGGAAGAGGGCGGCCAGGGGGAAGACTGTGAGCATGGCTACTCCCCCATGGAGAATCCCCCCATGACAACGTGTGAATGAGATCAGTGAGAAGAGGGCTCTTACTCGGTCTGAAGAGAGAGAAGGAGGAGGAGGAGGTGGAGGGGGAGGAGGAGGGGGGATGGAAGGAGGGGGGAATCGGACTGTGTATCCACTCATTCCATCGAATCAATGCGGAACTAATAGGGAATGAGAGTGAATCCGTAGAGATGTTCGTGATGAGATGGAACCGGGAAAAAGCGATACACGCATGGATTAGAGATGATGACGAAAAAAGCGATCGAGACATCTGGACAAGAACAAGGAGAGTGCGGTCGGAGAAAAGGAAGAATGGGGTGAACAGGCGCGACGAAGCTAACGAACGAACCTCCCGTACTCATACACGATTCCATAAATTATCACTCGACTACCATAACCAGAGAATCAGTGGATACCTCAGAAGCGACGGCGGAGAACTGTGGTGGAGGGTAGATGAGGGGTTCGAATCCGATGCCTCCAACCTCTGATTGGCTGTAGCCCCTTCCCCGTCCTCCCAGAGGCCGTGGTCGCTGATGAGCTGAAGAAGAGAAGAGAATATTAGGGAGAGAAGATAGCACCAAGGGAGAGGGACACCAGGGGGGCCATATGGACATATCAGGAGAGAGGAAGACCAGGGGCACAAGGGAAGCCCCGGGAGGTCTAAGATGACGCCAAACAGAGAGTTCTATCTACTAGCAAATATATTAATGATATTATTCACGGTAATGCAAATCGGTTAATCTAATTAATGGTGAGATTCTAGAATGAAATAATGGATGGTGTAGTTAAGACTCGATCTTTTATTTCGATCCGAGTATTCATACTTACATTGATATCTTGGTCGTGTGGCCGATCGTTCCGATACGACGGACATTCCTCAAGGGAAGAGGGAGATCACACTGAAATAGAGAGGAAGAGTAGCCACGATTCGGGAACAAGACATGAAATGAGAGTGGGAATAGAGAGAATGAGAGAGAGAGAGAGAGAGAGAGAGAGAGAGAGAGAGAGAAAGGGTACGAGTCAAGATGGACAGCTATCCCATGAGAATCACACCCTTTGTGAGGGATAGTAGGAGGGAAAGGAGTGAAGAGATAGGAGAAGGAGAGGTTATGGGATTGAATGGGAGGAGGAGGATGGAGTAGATGGGAGTGTAGGTAGATGATGGAGTGATTGGGCGTGTGAGTGATGGGAATGAGTGGACACGGCAGGAGACATGGGCAAGCGATGTACGAAGATCGCCAAGTGATATGTTAAACTGACAACCAGAGAGAGCGATTGGGCGAAGGATGCATATTAATTAAATTTTAAATTATCTTTAAGAATTTTAAATATCTGTCGATATGTAGTAAGAGCACAATTGGATGGAGAAAGGCCTCATTAAGGCGGACGCCATTGTGAAATTCCGAACGAAGTGGAATGAGAGAATAGAAGGCAGGGCAAAATCGGGCAGCAGGATGGAATGAATGCTCCAAGGAGAAACTAAAGGGGAGAGTAAACACATCTGGGATTAAGGCACACGGAGGAGTCAGAGGAAGGAGAACGAGGAATACAGAGGGATGAATGGTATGAGGCTGAGAGAGAGAGAGGACAGCGATAATGTTCCCCCCTCCTCCTCCACCCCCTCCCTGTCTCTCTCCTCCTCCTCCTCGACCTCTCCCCCTTCTCCTCCTTTGATCTGCTAGTCGGCGACCCTATCTGCCACTCGAAGAGAGACCACGCATGTCTGAGAGAGTGCAGAGAAAGTCCGAGTCATTTGGCAAGCCGCCGACTTTCGAATTCCGCGCGCTTGTTTTCTACGGTAGTTCGCCGGGGCGCATGAACAACTGAAAAGCGTGCAATTTATTTGTGCGCGCAAGCAATGTTTACCTAGATTCCTCCACTGTTTCTCGTGTTCTGACTTCTCATTGCTTCTCTCCTCCACTCTTTCTTTCTTTTACTATTTGTGCTCTCCTCTATCTCTCAGTTCACGCTTCTATTATAGCGGTGGAAGGCCGTGTTCAATATTTACTACTTTCTCCCTCTATCTTCTCCTCCTCCTCTTCTTCCTTTCATTCTACTCTCTCCCTTCACATCAAGTATATCATCCTCATCTAATCTCCATCTGCTTCCCTTATTCTTCTTCTTCTCCGTTTCCTTTCTTTGTCTTCTCTTCCATTATCTCTTCCCTCCCTTTCTCCTTCCCTTACTCAGTAAATCGTGCCATCCTCCTCGTTCTCCCTCACTTTCCTTTCATAACACACGCCTCTCGATGACTATTATCGCACCATTATATTTATCGCCCTTGTCCTATCCCTCCCACCCTCCTATTACCCCCCACAATATTCCCGCAATGCGCGCTAATCCATCTCCAATCTGAGACTATTAGTGTGCCCTCCCTCGCTCGTTTCCTCATAAGCATGATACTCCCCTCTCCCATCTCTGGTTTCTCTTCTCCTTCCACTTCACTCATAGTGCACACTCTCTTTTTAGGTTCGAGAGGGCGGAGTGAAGAGAGAGAGAGAGAGAGAGAGAGAGAGAGAGAGAGAGAGAGAGAGGCGAGGGAAGAAAAGAGAAGACGGGAGGAGGTCGAAGTAATCGAAGTGCGGTCGTGTTCAGTCATGGTCAACTCCTGCCAATAGGCAGTTCAACCAGCCATGGAAGCAAGGGAGGCCGCACAGTTCGGAAACTTAGAGGCACTCAGGAGTTTGCTCGATTCTGGTGAGTGTCTATCCCTCTCTCCACTCCCTTCAAGTAGTGCCTTTGAATGGTCGAGAAGAGGGGAGAAAGCCAATAATGATGATCATGCGTGTGTGTCTGCCGCGCCTTTGTGTGACTCTGCCACTTTCATCGATCTCATTCTCCTTCCAATTCTTTAGAATGACATGCTGAAATCCTCAGCTGATTTCCAGTGTAATCTCGTGATGCAAGAGAGACAGGGAGAGACTCACTAGTAAAAGAGAGGCGGGAGAAGAATAGAGTAAGGGAAAGTGGGCAGATCTTATCGAAGGACGATCTGCCATGTGGGTAGAGAGAGAGAGACAAAGAGCAGAGAGTGACCTCCACGAGACGACGTCACTCTCGACCATAAGCACTCCTTCAGGGGCGATTCCTCCCGATTGGGTGGATCAGGACGAGTGCTCACTTCTCCATTGGGCAGCCATCAACAATCGAATACAGGTGAATATCCGCCGAGGGTGGTACGAAGGGAGGGAAGAAGACAACAATGAATCACAGATTGCTGACCTGGTCATCTCTCGAGGATGTAATGTCAACGCCATCGGAGGAGTACTCAGGTGAGGACGAGGAGATGCACGTTGCTTATCGGGTTGACACGAACCTGATGTCTAAAGAGTGTGATTATGCAATTATCGCGCAGCAGGAGTTTCTTGATATGAAAAAATTCTTCATCCAGGTCGACTCCACTCCATTGGGCGGCTCGTCAGGGTCATCTGAGGATGGTCGCCTTCTTGGTGTGCAGAGGAGCAGATGTGGATAGAAGAGACGTAGAAGGTAGCCACTATTCGGTCATATTATTTCGTTGATGCACTTCATGGTGCTCAACCCGAGTCGCATTTCTGAGTAGTGTTAATGGGTGAAAATGAAAAGAACGTATTTACGATCTTTTCTTCTAGGCTTCACGGCGCTGCACGTGGCGGCGCAGTTCGGGAACACTCCAGTGGTCGCGTATCTCGTCGCCCGGGGGCAGTCCATCGACACCCCGGACGTATCCATGATGACACCCGTGATGTGGAGTGTATCCAAGGTATGATTTCTGCTATTGTTTGACATATTTCATCATCACGAATGAATTATCATACTTTCATTTATTATGAGAAAAGGCCATCGATGTTCTGATAATACCCTTTATGAGAAAAGGCCATCGATGTTCTGATAATACCCTTTACCGAGTAGCTGTTGAATACAATGACGAAAGTGAAAATTAAACCATTCAAACGGTATCTTCCTTATGTGAATGCTAAAGTGGCTGTGCGAGCGTGCTCAGACTTTATTATACTAGTTCCATGCTTCGAAAGCGTTACGAAATCCTCCATCTATGATCTTTTCCATTTCAGATCTTCAACAGTGATCCTCTGACTCTGATGATCACTCTGGGGGCAGATCTAACGAGGAAGGACGCCGTCTACCACAACTCCGCCCTTCACTGGGCAGCGTGCCATGGCAATTTCATCGCCGCCAAGATCCTACTCAAACGTGAGTCACAAAACCAATTAAGACACGAGGATTTTGAAAAGAATCTACGAAACTCTTTCGCGGAAATGTAAGTAGGAATGATACCCAAAAGGTGCTATCAATCACACGTTTCACACTTGATTGGAAAACATGTTTGTTCCTAGTTGTGGACAACGAAGGAACATCTTACTCGGTTATTTGCACTAAATGAGTATTTTGGGAATTACTTTCAGACGAAATCGATTTGACGCAAGTGAATAAAGAGAATGAGACGGCGTTGGACGTGGCCAGACGAAGGGGAGATTTCGCCATCGTTAGATTGATAGAGAAGGAAGGGAGGAAGAGAGGCGTACTGCCTTCAACGAGAATGCAGAAGCTGACGGAACGATCGGTGAGCAAAAGATCACCTTTTTAATGCTTCTGATCTGTGGGGAAATGAGATTTGAATGAATGTCGAAGGGAAATGAACAATAGATTTTTAGAAGACTAATTGCTGATGACCACGATAAGTATTTCCTGGAAGGATATGATACTGTCTGTTGGCCAGAAACAAATACGATGAAGCTTTTAATGAGGTATTTCTTGCAGAGGAACGCCCGTGCCTTCCTCTCGGTCATTCCCTTCCTGACCTACCTCTCCTTCGCCGTTATCCTCCATCTCAATACTGTGTTCACTCTCAAGTTGTTGTTCATCCTCGCCTACCTAGGAGTTGCCTATCTCATTACCAGGTTTGTTGTTCACCTTTTTGAAGGTTGATTTACGTAACATAACATCACGTACCCTGGCAGTGTGATGACTACAATAGGGGTCAAACTGTCAATCTAAGTGGTCTTTGATTTTGCAGGAAATTCAGTCGTGCTGACTTCGACACTGCCATTCCGGTCTCGTTGGCCTTCGCCACGAAAGTGGCGCTGATCCTCTCTTGGGTCGCTTATCTCCACTCGATCTCTGCATGGTTCGTCATTCCCTTTGACCCAGCGAAACTGCGGCACGTCAAACGAAAAGCAGTTGAAAGAGTGCAAAAACCGCTGTCCAAGGGCACGGTGTGAATAGAGTTTCTGCAGGTACATGCAAATAGCGTTCACGGTAATCCTCTTCGCGCTGCCATCGTCGTTCATTAGGATATGCACTCTGGATCCAGGCGTAATCGAGACGAACTTCCAGGAGAAGTGAGTTACATATTCATGAGCTGGAAGAATGATACGAGGAAGGGATTTACGACAATTTTCGTACAAGTTCACCTAGAATTTCTGAAAAACTATGATACTAATTATTTTTACAGTCATTCTCAGTAATTGTTCCAGATGCGGCACGATCATCGAAGTGTCCGAATTGGGAGAGCAACGGGCCAAATTCTGCCACACTTGCCTCCTCCTTCGACCGCCGAGGAGTAAACACTGCAGGTACCCAGTAAACTGGCCTTGAAAACAAGTAGAGATGACAGAGTTCGGTAGAACTTTGTAGTTGAAACAAAATTTGGAAATTATTCATGGAATCGTGACATCAGTGCCCTTTTGCTATAATCCAGGAATTCGAATAAATTAAAGCTATTGCAGTGGTGGCCAGAGGTTGTCGAGGTAAAAAATATTAAAAAAAACATTTTATGAAAAAATATCATTCTCGTAATCAATCCAATCTCACAAATTAATATCTCTCAATTGCAGTAGCTGCAATTTGTGCTATCGACGCTTTGACCACCACTGTCCGTGGCTGAACACTTGCGTGGCAGGGAACAACCATAAGACCTTCGTGACCTACCTCGCCATCCTCGTCTTCTCCACGGCATTCTACGCCAAGGGAGTATACAATTGTGAGTACCAATGAAAACCAGTTGAACAGCTAGCAATAATTCCAAATAGTCGTCAATAGATGCAGTGAAGAACGCCATGAAAGTATTTGAATGGACGCTTGTTGTAGACTGGCGAGATGGTTGTGGGGAGATCTCTCTGGAAGTGATTCTGGAGTGCAACCATTGGCTCTTCTTTTCGATGGTCGTCGCCGTCGGGAGTGGAATCTTCGCCGGAGTGATGCTCGTGCAGCAACTATACCAAATATCTGTGAATGTGTGAACGAAGAATGTAGGTTAATGGTATGCGAGATCTGCTTAGATAACAACGAACGAGCGTCTCAACATCAAGCGGTACACTCACTTTACCAAGGGAGATCACTGCATGGACATCAATAGTCCCTTCTCGTCAGTTTGAATCTCTTTTATTCTTCTGAATGAATCGAACAGGAAAAGAAATCGAAAACATGGCATACAATTTCTCTAGTAAGAACACTCGAATGAGAACTATTTCTCGACGAGAAATCGAATATTTTTTGCGGATCAATTATTATTTATGACTGCCTTCTCCTAATTACTCCATTCAGGAATGGACCAGTTCGCAATCTCTCCGATTTCTTCTGCGGGCAAGCTGATTCGATGTGAAGCCTGTGTACATATCGTGTCTGTCTCATATCGAAGTCTCATCTTAGAATTCGTTTGCTAGTTCGTCACTTGTACTTCCCCCTGTTCTCAACTACCTCATGACTGTCACTTCCCTGCCCACGAGTACTTCCCATTCATATTACTTTTTTTGCCTTTAGTTCCCGTTCGGTAAATTTGATCTGTTCAAAAATGTCTCCCCGTGATTGTCAAAACCTCTTGTAAAGCCTCATTCCTCGTATTCCATTCGCATTTGTTGTTGTGAATAATGACGTTTCATTCATGGAAATCACAATACATGGGATGGGAATGCATGGGGGTAGCCGTAGCGGACAACTGGCCGTTGATATACAAAGGTATGCTATTTCAAAGTCATGGTATCTGGTCTAGACAATGTGAAATCCTAAACCTTTTTCGTACTCAGAATATTTCCCAACCAGTCCATTGCTTCATCGAGTCCTTCTCCTTTCTTCGCTGAGGTCTTGAAGATTTGAAATGTTCGGTTCTTCAGTATTTCCAGACCCAGAGCCTCAAAAGAAGGGAATATCAACAATAAATTCATCGAGAATTGGTGAAATGATAAGTTATGCAATTTCGAAGTAATGGAATTTATCTGATAATAGTGTCGAATGGCTCACCTTGTGCACTTCTGGTAGAGTCATTTTTCCTGGTAAATCCTGCTTGTTGGCTAGCACTAACAACACAGCGTCTTTCAGTTCTTCTTCCTCAAAGATCACACTCTTCGGCTTGTAATCACATTTCGCCGCGCTGTTCTACAGATTTCTTTTGGAAAAGACGAACCTCGAGCATGGAGACGAGCTCTCCCTTGCTCACGCCCATTCTGTCCTTGTCCGCAGAATCGACCACATAAATAACGGCGTCCGCATTTGCATAATAACATCGCCAGTAGGGTCGGATGCTCGACTGACCGCCCAGGTCCCACACCTAAAATTGATACAATTTTCATTAGGCAAAAACTGATTTAACAATGGCCAAAAAGAATCTACTTCCTAGTTTTCTAGAAAATTCCTTTTTCATTTATTTGTTGCACACTACATGGATGCCACATAAGGTTGATTTCGGTAAAGGGCCTTTTGTTCACGGAAACGAGAAAGGTGGGAACTTTAGACGGCGATAAGATAGTGGGTTTTACAAGATTTTTATGTGTCAGAAAAAAGAGTGGTGAGATGGTTCGTGTGGAATTTCGAAAGAACAAAAGAATCCCGATAAAGGTCCTCACTTGAAACTTGAGATTCTTGTACTGCACATGTTCGACGTTGAATCCGATTGTTGGAATCGTAGTCACAATTTCTCCCACCTGCGAGATCAGATTGGGATCATTCCTAGCAGTAGGGGATTCACCTGAAGCTTATAGAGAATGGTGGTTTTGCCAGCGCCATCCAAGCCCAGGATGAGAATCCGATACTCCTTACTGTCGAGTAGCGATCGGAAGTATCCGATAACACCTCCTGAATAGCAAGGCATATTGGTGAAAGGAGACAAAAAGCGATGAAAAATGGGAAATTACGAAAGAGCTTACCCATTCTGTGTGTGGTTCCAATTCGCCTCTATGGGCGCATCTGAAAGGAATACATTGTGAGATAGCGAGATATGGAGGAGTAGTTAGGCAAGAAAGACAAGACAATGAGAATCGATGAGAGTAGACGCTTCTTCCATATGTGGCCCTCCCCCTCCCTCCCTTCCTCCCAGAGCTACTGGTCAGAGAATAGAGAGAAGAGCATTAAGGCCATCGGAGGAATCTGAGGGAAGGAAGAGGATGAAGGAGGAAGAGTGACACGTTCCATTTAGGACGGAAGAGGAGGAGATTCATTGTGTGGAGAAGGGAGCGAGAGAGGGAGAAGGACAGAATACAGAGGGAGAATTCGGGAATCGAAGCTGCCTTTGTCGATTCCCACACGTGGAAGAGTAGAGATGACTCAGCCCCCATGCCACTCGTCCCATTCACCTATCCATACAGTACAAAGACGGTTTATCACTCGGTTTGCACATGATATTGAACTGTGTTTAACAAGCTCATTTCTCGTATCCATCGCACTCGTAATCTGGGTGTACAAATGCTCGCTCGACGAACGGAAGCATTTCCAGTTTCCGCTTCAGTGGTTCTTCCACCTGCAAAGTACACCAAACATAGAGATCAAAGATCAACCGGAAACCTCGTTGTGGACGATTTTAGAAGGCGTGTCTGGATCCAACACCACATGTGCCTCGACTCTAACCTATCAAAGAGTGTCCTGTTATCAGTCTGTTCCTGATCAGACTGTACCTTGAGCCCTGTGTGATATACGAGAAGGGTCTCCACCATTTTCACCCTTTCTCCATGAGTGATGAGAACGCGCGCTATGCGAGAGTACTCGTTCCTCAATTGGCGCCGTCATCTTCGAGAGGAGCTACGGTAGCCTACTTTGTGCATTGCTTTCCGGATAGAATTGGTAATTGCTCGACGACGACGCCAGCCCAAGAGTAGACGATGTAGCCTCTGAAGTCGTCTTCTTATCTCTGTGATGTCAATAGGGCGACTCTTACGCAATGAGGCAGGCTGCGACGGGATCAGCGTAAGCAGTCCAATACTTCGACAGAATCGCGCCTCCCATGCCGACGATGTTAGTGAGGACGTCATTGCGTTGATCGATGGCGAGTACTCTGGAAGCGGGCGTCTTCAACCTGAGACAGGCGATGAGCAGCCCTCCCTTGACGACGATCGTCCCCAGAAGAATGGCCAGAGCAGTCATCGTAATATCGGGCACGACCTGCAATGATCTCTCCTCCCTCTCTCCTCACGAATTTGTCAATCCGTGCCCGAAATATCCCCCCTCTCGCACAATAGAAGAGTACACGAATGGAGGCTGCGGAGCATAACAAATGTGAGCGCTATCGAGCAGGCTGTTTCCAATTGCATGTCGGCAATCGCTCATTCGCACCCGAGGCAAGCCAGTCTCGACCCCCATGCAGCCTAATGACCACTTATGTGTCCATTGTCGCATATCGAGCGTATCTAATTCAATATAATTTTACCTCAAGGGTGAGAATGCGATTCACAGATTGGAGCATTATGTAGAGATTGGCCATTCCCATAATCACTCCGATGAAAATGAAAGCTATCAACTCGAGATTCTCGCGACCTGAAATTAGTTAAACCTATCTGAACCTCTCTCTGTCCCATCTACCTCGTGGATACAGGAACTTGTCGGCATGGATAATTGCATGGGAGGCATACCAGATGCCGATGCTACTGAAAACAAACGAAAACGTTGATCAAAGGAGGCAAACATGATGATTAGCCCACCTCGTGATGTCAACAACGCTGTCCAGAAGGGTGCTGATGATGGAGAGAGAGGTACCCGAGGTGAAGTAAGTAGCCGCCATCTTGGCGATCAGCAATATAATATTTGCGGCGAACACGATTTTGGATAATACATTGTCGGAGGCAGTCTGAAATCACTGAATGATTTGACAATCACATGCATTAGAGCTACTTCATCTTCCTCGACCAACTGCCCTGCAATAGTCGCTTCGTCCTCTGCGTATCCTCTTTCGAGTTCCTCGAGCTCTCTGGAACACAATTAGAAGAGTGAAGGAACAACAATCAGACAAGTGAAGGGACGTACTCATAATACTTGCGTGACTTCCTCGACCTCTTCTTCTCCTTCTTTATCAAGGGAATCTTCTCTCCATTGCCCATCTCTCCTCACGTACTCACTCCTTCACAGTCACGTATGACCCTTCTCTGCCCTTATCATTCCCTTTCCCTCCTTTCTTCCCCTTTTTTACCGAAGACCACTGTTTATCAGAGAGTCGAGGGCAAGCGAAGCATCGAAGGAGTAGCAGCACTCCATCATTCAAATGAACAACATGAAACAGTAGAGAGAAATGACAGAGTAAAGGCACTTGAGATACCCATAGGCAGGAGAGAAGAAGTCAACTGATTTGGAGACAGGAGAGATACGGGGCGTGAAAGCTCGTCCAATTTGTGGTTGATAGTTGAATCGGGGGCATGTACGGGGAGCAGAATCGAGCGATGTGTGATGAGGGGAGTGTTAACCGTTGTGTGGGGGATACTGTAGTCTACACGAATTCAGGTGGTGGTTGGGATTGGCAGCAGGAGGGCAGTTGTGACTTCTCCCTGTCTTTCCCGATGACACCATCGACGTGGAAGGCAGATGCGTAGTGATCGGCTTCGTCCGAGTCGTCGCTCTGAAAAAAACATGTTTTCATTGTTAATGTTTTGCTGAACTACCAAGATATTAACGACTCATTCTCTCACGATTTTTAGGATTGTTATGAGTGTTTAGAAGGAATGGAAAAGATCACTATTTTGTATGACTGTATTTTCAAAGATCACGACTATTCCTGACCTATGGCTGATAACAATACACGTGTTGGGACTTGTTTTTCGCCACTATTCTTATCATCTTTAAGTTCAGGAAGATCACAACGGGTTGAACCTTTGGATTCCGCATCAATCACATCTGAGAAAAAAGAGGAGGAGAATGGGACACCACGCAAGTACGCTGTGTTTACACTGCTCCATTTGCTTGGCGATGTTTTGCCGTTTGTTTCCGATGGCACAAAGGAGGAGGAGAAAGAAATTACCTGCTGAGAGGCACAGACGCGTTCCCGCATTGCTGCCGCCAGTGTGTGGAAGGCCTCCTCGCAGTTGATGCCTCCAATATTATTTTTTAAATTATTCACAACGTAAACATTAATTGATTTTGATAAAGCGCTCTAACCGTATCTAGACTACAAGTAAGCTACAATCCGGAACACCTCTTTCTCTCCATCATTTTGATGGCATCGTCATCAGTGTTTCATAGGAATGCAAATGGCATCATGTCATTTCCCAATCAGCGATTGCTTGTTTCCAGCATCGCAATCACTTCAATCAATCCCCTTCACATAATCGGCTCACAAGCCTCGGGGAGGAGGAGAGGCAATGTTTGAGAGTCAGAGACAGAAGGGGTGAGAGGCTCATTGTCATTCCGGATGCTCACCTGTTTTGGCTGAGACCTCGTAGAGAGAGACGCCTAGTCGCCTCGCCAATTTCTCCGCCCTGTCAAAGTCGACCTGAAGAGAGATGGACGTCAATGATGACCCTCATTACTCGCCCGTCACTCAGAGATGAAGGCAATGAAGGAAAAGATGAAATCTAACCCCTCCCCGTTCTCTTCCCTCCTTCCCAGTAGTTGATTTACTATGTTTATCTGTCCGTGATTTAGTCACTCACTAATCATTCGATCATCGTTGAGCGTCAAGAGTGGTGGCTGACCAATCGCCACTCAGTTCTATCTCCACCTTCCCTCCAATCTCTCCCTCTCGTCACCCCCAGTCAACGGCTCAGCAGGGAGCACAAAAGAGTGACATCTGGCGATTTGGAGGAATCAAAAGGAGGCCCTCTAATTTCTTTCACTCGCCTTATCCGTACACGCAGGCTGGCAAGGGACATGCTTCCCAATTGTTTTCTCCCCTCGGAACCCCCCTGGAAGACTGACTCAGTCTTGTTTGTCCCATAGGTCTAATCTGATCCGAGTCCTCTCGATCTCCCTCTCAAGGTATCATCCAATTACAGTCTGAGAGGATGATGGGGAGGCAGAAACAGGATGGGATAAGAGTAATGGAAGACCTTAGAGGGGACTAACAATTACAGAGAGACGGAGAAAGGGTTGCTCCCTGGATAGAGAAAGGGAGGAAATTCGACTGAGACGGCGCGGACATTGGAGGAATGAAGACACTCATTCGGGAGGGGGGGGGGGTGAACAAGGGAATGGAGAGGAGAGGAATGGGAATGCAGATGAATAGTCGGTGAGGCATTCGTATTCTCACAACAACAGAGGTAGATACTCTACTGACCTTTCTTTCACTGTCGAGATCCGCCTTGTTGCCGACGAGCATGAGAACGGCGTTGGAAGGCGCGTGATTCTTGATCTCCTTGATCCAGTAGTTCTCCAGGTTCTCGAAGCTCTTCTCCGAACACATATCGTACACGCAAATGACTCCGTGAGCAGAGTGATAATACGAGTTGTAGATGGTCCTAGAAAGAGCAACGATCAACGAAGCGGGGATAAAGACTCACTAATACCCGCTGACCACTTCCCAAAACAAGGACCGGTAAATAGGATCAACCAGTTTCCCACCTGTAGCGCTCCATCCCCGCTGTGTCCCAGAGCTCCAGTCGGATTTTATCCCTGGAACAGTAGGTTTTGCGAGACCTCGACTTCCTTTGACTGCTATGCCCCTTCGGGCAATAAATGTGCAACTTTTTGCGCCCTTTCAGATTGAATGAAGACATAATCTATTCTACTTTCCCATCCATCCCTTCTCTTCCCTTTTTGCTTCGCTTGAACTGTTCCCTCTCTCGATATGACGATCGATTTACTCGAGATAGGGAAAGGTTCGAGAGAGAGCATGGACAGTGAGGAATGATTGGGCGCGGCTAATGGAGAACATTCTCTGTTGCTTTCCCATAGAGTGCGAAAGACGACACGAACCTTCCCAGCTTGATGGTCTTTAGCTTGAAATCGACGCCCAGAGTGGAAATGTGATCATTTCGGAAGGAATTTTCGGCGAATCGGAGTAGAATGCAGGACTTGCCGCAGTTGTGATCGCCCACGACAACAATCTGTGAATCGATCGAGTTATGAAAGAGGACATCCGATCATGGCCATGACTAATCACCATTACCAGACGTACCCTACTTGTCAGAAGTGGTTAGTCAAAGGTGATTGAATCACACTCAGCCCTATTCTTTCGACTCGAATTTCGAGCGTGAAGATCAAAACATCGTTAGACAAATGACCTATCACACAGAGAGATGAAACGAGAGAGAGAAGAGATGGGGAATGACACTCACTTTGAAAAGATAGTTGTAGCTCATCGCCTTTGATCTACCGAAGGGAGGGAGGGGGGGGTACAGAAGTAGCTTCGATTCTCTATGAGTCGACTACCGACCTGTGATATGTACACAGAGATGGAGGGGCGAGAGTGAGGAGAATGAGAAGGGGAGAAGAGAGAGAGGAGGAGGGTGAGGGGGGAGAGGGGGGAGGAGAGGTGTTCGAGGGGTCACAGATAGAAGAGGGGAGGAGGGAGGAGTCAAGGGGGAGGGAGGCGGTCCCACCATCTGTGGATGCATCTCAATCATTCCTTCCAATGATTCTTCTCCTCTTTCCTAATCCTTCTTTTCTCTCTCGGCACTGCCCTTCAAGTAGGGAATGAACAAGTATCTCTTTTGAGTAATGACAACCAACTCGCCCGCCCGCTCTCAAGAGCACTCAATTACATGCAGCACTCTTTATCAAGGGGTTGCACTGGGAAATGATAGGAATCTGAAGGGTACTCTAGCTAGATCTCTCTTAGGGTTCAAGCTGACAGGATATCGATAGACGAGAAAGAAGGGAAAGAATATTTGGGAATGCACACTGACTCGAAATAAATTAAAGTCTTCAAAGGCGAAGGGGACGGTAAATACAAATTATGACAGAAAGTTGAATGTACGATGATGAGAGAACTTGTTTTGATGGAAGGAGATATCGAGGAGGACAGAGGGATGTGTGGATGGGATAAAGGACGAGGGGAATGATGGGAGATGAGTGATAAGATAGGAGGAGATGGAAGGCCTTCCCACAGCATCCTTAGGTCTTGTTGATCTCGAACAACTTTACACTCGTATCGTACCAGATCGGAGGGTCGACATTTCTGCAAAGGGACGAGGGATGAATCATCACAACAAGGGCGTCGTACCTCAGATAGATGACTCCCCACATGTAAGTGCGGAACCAGTGGTTGGTGCCCGCATTCGCCTGGTACTTCCGGATGAGAATCGGATGGGGAACCGGCAGTAGACCGACGAGAGTTCCGTGTTGCAGGAACTTGAGAATCTCCGTCTCGTCTGTCAAACCCCTGCGAAGTATTTGTTATCGATGATCATATGAAATTTGAAAGAAAATTTTCAAAAACTCAATGATGCACTGTTCCTTTTACTCATATCACAAATATTACACAAAGATACCAGGAAACGAGATTTTCAGAATAAACCCACTTGTCGATGCAAATCTTCTCCACTTGGGGCACGAGTACTTGCAGCAGTCTCATGATTGTCTGGAGGGGCAGTTTTCCCTTCCATGCCTCCGCCCACTCCGAGGTCGCCACCCAATCCTCCCCTCCCATCACTGGAGACGCGTCCGTTGGCAGCTGATAGCGTATCATTCAATAATAATAATTGTGATGTTTACAGTACCTTATCAGTCATCACGGAGATCTGGGGAGTGGCAGCGAGTCCTGCTGTGGCGCCTGAAATATTCCTTTAGCTTGCTGTAACCAGGACAATCGTGATTAATGATTTTGAAATTTGTTACATCAATTTTTGAATACGTTCCCACGAAGAGCGAAAGATATTTTTGAAGTTTTGTTTATGAAACGCATATTTTTGGTAGCTTATGTTTTCGGCTTTCTTTTTTATGCTTTTTCAATAACTCTGTTTGCACTCACTGGGTGCAGGTGCATCGAGGAGGTGTTCGGGCGGCGTGGGAGCAGTGGGACTCTTCAGCTGATCGACGATGTCCTCCGTCTTCGCTCCCTTTCCTTTCTTTCCCGAGAGAGACTTCGCTATCGACGAGGCATCCGTCGTCAGATTAGACAGTTGGTAGAAGACCTGTCGCTTGCGAATAATCGTGTAGATGAGGTTGGAGTTGCCTGCAGGGAGGGTTCGGTGAGAAATTGCGTGCAAATTGCATCTTTGCATCTTCCTAAAGATCAGTGAAGCCCACTTCGACATCTATGGCTTCTCGGAACGGTTGTAATCACGAGAAAAAGACCAACCATCAAACTGGTACTGGATGATGTTGTTGAAGACCTCGAGGAGGAAGAAGACGAGATGGTGATTAGTAGGAGAGGAGAAGAGGAACCAGGGAGTGGAGAACGCCTCCACCAGATGGACCAACTTGTTAGCAGAAGTCATCGATAGCGACTTCAGATATGGCGATACTGTAAAGAATACGGTAAAGAGCTACCGTAATCCGTGTGTGATGTAATACTGAGTTTTTTATGCGTCATTCTCCATTTTCACGATTTATTTCGCAAGTCATGCAGAACTAAATAAAGAGAGTAACGTGCCGATGGACAACAATAAGAGAGTAACGTGCCGATGGACAACAATAAGTGAGGATTCCTCACCATTGACGACGACAGTGAGAAGGCAGTCGAAGAGGGATTGCATCCTGTGGTTACCCGTCGTGATCAGTTTGTGGAAGACCTGCACATATTTGTAATTACTTTTAAGCAAATCGGAATGTAAAAGGGGAATCTAGTCTAACGCGGAAACATGTGAAAACGAAAATTGAAAAAATTCTCACACACGGTATCAAGAGATTCATACTCGGTTAATAGCTTTTCGGATTTCCTTCATTTCAATCATTCACATTTTCATTCGTACTACAATAGAAACGAAATGTATATCGTACCAAAATGAGTAGATCAGCGTGGGTTCCTCCATTGACTGCCTGAATGTCGATAGGCGCCTTTCCCAGATGGGGCTTGTTCAGTCGCACTCCGAAGTTGCGCTCACCACTCAGAAGGAGGATGATGAACACGCACATGTGAACGAGACCCACTCGTGCTGAAAAGGATTACGGTGTGATTACGATATACCAGGCAATATTACGGTAGTTTTATTCTTCTCATCGATTGAAAAAGTCGGTAGATGCTCACATTGGTCGTTGCGTGCATCGCAGATGTGATAGAGGATGGGAACGAGCAACTCGAGGACGTCGCTCGTCTTGAGGACGTGCAGCAGGAACTTCTGATTGTACTCGCAGCACTTCCAGAGGAGGACCAGCAGCTCTTGATGAAAGTTCACCTTGAAATCGTGCGTATATTGAAACAAAATAATACAAATATTGTGTGAAATTATTTTAGATTGAATACTCGATATAGAAGGAACGAAGTGGTATGTGGTCAATTAGCTCACCTTCTTGGTCGAATTGGGCAGATATCCATTCTGGAGTGGATTCTGCAGCAATCGAGTGATTCCCTTGAGCATGAACTCGAAGTCCTCGTCGCGATGAATTCGAGAGAGGAAGTGAATGAAGAAGTTGTCCGCGTAACCACTCTGTAATGCAGAACATCACCTTCGATCACCTTGTACAATAGTTGCCATGGCACTGTTAAGGTTAATTCGATACTAGAACTAATATTGAAATTAAGCATACATCATCGGACTTGGGCGCTGAGTCCCTATCGAGACACGTAATGAGAAGCTGAAGTGCTGCCTCAACGAGAGGTTCTCGAGTGTCCGAGAAGAGAAGGTAGTTGTACGGCATACCCATACCCACTGAAATGTGAAACCATGAAAAAAGTTTCGAGTTTTCTTTGGGAAGTTGACTTACCAGGATCATAAGAGCACACAGTGTTTAAAAGGGAAGTGAAGAGGGGCAGGACGTGTCTGTTTTCAGCTGCTGAGAAATGCATCGTCCACCGAAGACGTTGCTCGTCTAAAATATTCGGTTAGCTATTTCAGTCTCTGACATTTCTCTCTTCGCCACACTAATTATTCAAAAGGAGAATTCCTCGGACTGACGTGCGTTTGAATCACGCGGTTCATATTTGCGGTTCAGTTCATCGTCATAGGAAGTTTTGCAACATGATCGCGCGGGGCGGGATTGAACCAGCAACCATGCGTTATCTAAGCGAACGTCCTACCGCTGCGCTATGCAGCCAATATGTAGGATTGATTATAGGAAGTACGAACCATTGACTGGCATGTAGATGACTTCTGATAGGCAGGTAAGCAGCAGCTTCAGAATCTCAGTTCGGTTCTGAAATTTCGCTTTTGGTTTCAACAATGATGCTGGTCACGGATTTGAAATAAGAGAAATTTGGGAATCTTTTAGTATAAGATACGGACTCTTTCATATCTGTGTTTGTTATAATTTGCCACTCACTTGGTCCATCTGAGCGGTCGAGCTGGGCCTCGTTGCGCATCCTACGCCCGCTTCCCAGATGTACTCGCATGAGTCAATCTGTGCAAGGTCGTCCACCTTTTCCTGAAAAAGTGTAACTTCAAAATTCATTTTCAACAGTAATTGGCCATTTGGATGTACGAATTACTAAATTGTGATTCTGCCTACACATTGAAATGCCTTTGCCATTAATATATAATACATATTAAATGAAGCAAGACTCACCGGCCCTTGTTCATTTTTTGATATGGTGAATCCGAGGCAGAAGAGGAGGTCGGAGAGGACACCGAGCAAGCAGCTGGCCAGCGGAATCTGACTGTCGCTGTTGGGAATGGTCGACCAGAAGTATCCCCTCCACTCGGGATCCTCGAACATGTAGGGGAGAATGCGAGTGAGCAGACGAACACAGTTGATTACCTCAATTTTAGCCATTTTATTACGATTCTGATCGTGTTTGTCACGGTTTTTGGCAATATACGCGCCATCTTGATATTCAAAACAATAAAGAAAACAATTATTACACTGAATAAGGTATTGTATATTGCTTAAAACGCCTCACGGTTGTCTGTTTGATCGTCGATGGATTATCTCTGGCGTCTTGTAGTTTTTCGATGGATTTGAAGCAGAGAGTCGCGAGATTGTTTGGATTTTCATCCCTCAGTTGCCGAATATCGGCTGTGGGAACGAGCCAGAAAATATCCGACGCCTTTTGAACGTTCTCCGTCGACCTAAAACGGGCGAAATCATCAATTTTCACACGCTACTCGACGTGAATAGTGAAAAAGAACTTGTATGGATGTCAATACATAGTAGCTTACCACAATTGCTCCCAGAACAAGTCGTCGCCGGGCTTGGAAGGCTTAGATGTTAAATCAATTACTGCTTGCCGAAAATTAGTCTTGCTTCCAGTTTGACCCATGACTGAGAGAGTGAATGTGAACAGCAGGAATACACGAATATCGACAAAAAGCGAGCAACAAGATGAGGGGAGGAGGAAGCGTATTTGCGCCCCGAAGAAAAGACTGCAATTTTCTAGATACGAATCTTCAAGCTGCACTATTGGACTGCTAACCACAGTAGGCTATGGATTGTTGACAGATGGATTGAAGGGGAGAAGATCCAGGGGCTTTCTCTCTCTTTCATACACTCTCTACTTCTCACGGTCTTTCCCTCTATAAGAACTTTAGCAGATTACTAACGTCATCCATCTGAAAAGATTCTTTCGTTGATACTTTATCACGGATACGACGAAAACAATGAGAAATGCAAGCCTGAATTGCACAATTTGAATGACGTGAGAGGGTTTATTAGGAAGGGAATGTAATATTTTAAGGGCAACAACACGTGATATGTACAAAGCAATTTGTAGGGGGCGATAAGATATGAGTGAGGCAAACGAAGAAAAAACAGGGGATAGGAAGGAAATGGGCATGAAATAATTATATAATCTATCTTCTCGGTATTTTAATGGGCGAATACAGTAGAGTCGGGGACCTCAGTGACTTCTGAAATCGGGTACATTGAGGGAAATCCCAAGGAAATTTGCTTGAGTGTCTTTGAGATACTGTGATGCTGAGTAGTGTCAATACTTATCTTTTTCTTACTGAACTAGCGATATCCAAAGAGACATCCCGAAAGGGATATAATTCTACGCTATATCTTCGTCCGCTTCTATTCTACGCTTCTCGCCCGTCCATTTGTCTATCCCGAAAAAAACGTCTAGACATAAGCGCCGGTTTAAAAAAAAAGACTGGATTATCGGCTTTAAAAAACCACTAATAGTTTTACTACAGGTGGAGGAAATTCATTATCCTCACATCATTGATTTATGCTCTCATATAAGTTTGCCGAGCCGAGAAGAGATCGAGAAGATATAGTGAGATCACAAGTTTCTAAGCCATGGACGAGCGCCTTCTGAATTTACTCGCGCCATAGGTATTGCAGTTTCAAACAATCTCTCACCAGGTCGGTAGTAGTTCTCATTGTACGGCCATCCGTTCCTGATGTGTCTCATGATATACTTCTGGGCCATCTGCTTTCTCTGCTCTGTATTTGCAGGGATCGGGCCAGTGAGAGTCTTCGCTGCTCTCGCTCGAGGACGAGCGAATTGAGGCTCCGTGATGGCGTTGGCGTCGATTTCCTGGAAGATTCCTCCTTATTTGTGTTTGAACTTCACAAGATATCCTTACCTGAGCCCTCGGTCGATTCCTGAATGCAGTCTCTCCACTCTCGTAGCTCTTCTCCTCCTCCTTCGGCTCTTCCTCCTTCACCTTCTCCTCTACTGCCTCAGTCACTGCTTCCACTTCTTCCTCGATGGCAGCAGCGGACGTCGTCGTCTTGATCTTCCTCCTTCTGATCTTTCTCGTCGTCGTCGTCGCCTCGGTAGTCGTCGTTGTCGTCGTGGGGGCCTCAGTCGTCGTCTCCTCCTTGCCATTCTCGTCCACGTAGTAGTACTCGTACTCTTCCTGAATCAGGTTGATGAATGTTGAAACTTCATTAAGAACAATGGAGCAGCGCAATCAATGGCTATGACATTATTTTTAAGAGATCACGAAAAAACCAGTTGTATAAATGTGAAAATGTTAATCTGAAATATATTTCTTTCGAGAGAAACTATCGAAAATGCAGTTTCTCTCGAATGCATTGCACTCACAGGTGATGCAGTAGTACTCGTCGTTGTCGTCGTGGTCGACGTCGAGCTGGTCTTCCTCACTTTCTTCAGTCTTCTCAGCGGTTTCTTCGTCATCTCTCCATCATTCACAGGCAGTTGCTGCACGGGAGCAGAGGGCTGCACTGCATCCAGGAACTCCTGACGCTTGTCCACCTGAACTATGCAAATTTCAAAATATTCTTTAACAGTGCAATCTTGCAGTTCATAGTAATGTTCCCCTAGCTTGCGCGGATTGTTTCCCCATGCAATTCCCTGCTGCTCTCGCGATAATTTCCGGTGGCATAAGAACGAGATCTAGATAATGGTGAAGGATGACTCGCCTTTCCGCTCTCCTTCACGTGTTTCCTCTTGAGTCCTTCCTTGACCGTCTCCTTCACTGCCTTCGCTGCTGCATCTGAAGCGTGTCCGGAGGTGTGATCTACCATCGCTGCTCCCATCGAGATGTGCTTCTGCGCCTGCTCCTGACAGCAGATCGCACGCTTCGTCGTGCCGAAGCAGATGTGGTTCGCCTGAAGAGGGAACAAATAAACGCACAATCGATCCACTTGCATTTTCAGTACAAGAAACATGAGATGTGTACGAATGATCAGTACAATCTGAGTCACCACCCGGTTTTCTTCGTTTGCATATCCCATGATGTTCTCACTCACACCGGGACAGGGCTCGCTGGCACTACAGGAGATCGTGTTCCCATTCGCATTGAGGACTGCCAGGCTCTTCGCCGGGCACGAAACCCTGCAGAGAACAAAACGAGATCGAGAGAGAGAGAGGGAAATCGCCCATCGAACTGGAATCGACGATCGAAAGCGAAAGACATTTTCATTTCCGATCGAGATGGATGGATAGTGAGAGCTGTGTAAGTGAAAGGGCGGCAGGGGAATTGTGCAACGCATTCACTATTAGTTCATTGATAGCGTAGAAAGTCGATCAGGTTGCTTGAATGCTCACTTCTTAACGGTTTCATCATCGCCAGCGTCGATGGGCCCATGGCTGGGTTTGGGCGTGGGAGGACGAGCCAGGAACTTCTGGCAGCAGACGTGCTCGCGCTCGCGACCAGTGTGGAGACACAGCTGTCCGCCCTGCAGGATTGTGAATAGAACAGTTCAGGGCACATTTTGAGAAATCTCTGTACACATTTACAAATGGACGCATTGGTACTGGACGTTGTGTAATGTTAATTTTGCGTTTCGATAATTGGAAATAAACTTACAGCAGGGCAGGCCTTGCGACCGGGGACGCAACGAACGACGTGATTGCGCGCATCGGTGACAGTCATCAGACCGTTCGGGCAAACCTGTGAATATCGATAGATTGTAAATTAAAATAGCGTTACGGCATGCGAATAATATTGAATTGAAAGGCTATGGTAACGCACTGGTGGTGCATCTGCGGGCGGTTCATTGGTAGGGCAGCACATGTAGTTCATTCCGGAGAAGAAGCAGGTGTGGACGGGTCCGCACACCGAATGCTGCCCCGCACCTTCAAGCGCGATAACATATGTAAATGCATCTTCTTTAAAGGACAAACACATGATCACCTATACATTGCAAGACTACAGACAGTAAAACGGAAGTGTTCAAAGAGACATACCAGGCAGACACTGAATGAGGGAGCCTTGCTTGTCCAACTTGGGTGGTTCTCCATTGGGACACTGCGGCAGTTCCACCGAGTTGTTCGGACCGGGGAACGCTGAGATTCTGGATGAGATTCTGAAGGAGGTGGGGGGAAACCTCTGGATTGCTGCGTGATGCAGCAGGGAAGTAGAAGTAGGATTGGCAGGAGAGATCTCATTGGTCGAATGGGGTCGATCACTGGGATCTTCTCCCTATGGCTCGTTCTCGTCTTTGCTCCTCCTTCCCTCTCCTCCTCTCTCTCTTCCTCTCTTTCTCATCGGGGAGTCCGCGACTCATCCCCGTAAACAGTTCAATCTCATCCATACTCACAAATCACTGTCTGTATCATCGCCCCTTTCGCTTTCTCATAATTGAGATCAAGAGATAAGAAGGAAAGGGACAACAATCTGGAGGGGGAGGCGAACAAACAATGCTTGGTCACTCATCGTCTGACCTTTCCACCCTCCATCACTTCCCTTCTCCCTGCTATTTGCTTATCGTACGCGTAACTCTGCGGTGTCCACCAAATGGTCGGCGCTCCACTCAAATCGATACCTCTTCTGATAGTCATTCTCCTTGTCGTGGTACAAATCGAGGCCAAGCATAGACGGTACTCCATTTTATCTTTTTTTTCTGGTAAAAACTACTAATTTAAGGCAAGTCGTTAAGTATCCTACGACTTCAAACGCGACGCATACCAGGTTATTAGCAGGCAAACGCAGTTTTCTCATTTTCTCTTATCAGGACCCTATCTGGAACATACGCGACAGATGGGAACAATGCCACGAATTGGGAAGTGTACAATCTCATCACACTCACTCTCTTGAGAGGATTCGTGAAGTTCCAAGTGAAAGGATATAATGACCGAGTGTATTTGGAGAAATTCCGAAGATCGTACTGGTTCGGAGACCGGTATTACTACATGGTACGTCATTTGTCTTCCATTGTTTATCCCTCCTTCAGGACAACTTGTACTATCTGGCGACGAGAGATACGTGCGCATACAAGATGGATTACGATATGAGGAAGGACATTTCCTATACGGATGGCAGTCCCGTCTACGATATTGTATACCAGTGAGTGCGATTTTTGTTTTTATTTTTGTTTTTAATATTTTGCGTTTTGTTTTTCGAAACATTGAAATGCGAAAAAAAGTTTTCAAAAGTTTGGTCGTCTGTAAGCATCTGCTCTCCCTTGAAGAAAACAAAATCGTCTTGCCAATGAAATAGTCAGCGAGTCTTCTTCCTAGATGAGATTTCGGATTTTCCTCACTCGATTTGACACGAGACGTGCATAATTCACGGGGAAT
The DNA here is from genome assembly GCA_036245805.1 of Pristionchus mayeri. Taxonomy (NCBI): domain Eukaryota; kingdom Metazoa; phylum Nematoda; class Chromadorea; order Rhabditida; family Neodiplogasteridae; genus Pristionchus; species Pristionchus mayeri. Next base: position 36,528,897 of record BTRK01000006.1, on the reverse strand, counting down.
CTTTCAGATGCCAACGATACGTGGAGTATTGCTGTGGTCTTGACTGCTGTCGCAACTACGGCCTCCTCATATCACCCCGTCCCCCTCATCAGCAGCAGTATCCATGGTCGTTATCCCCCTCCATCCATTCCCTCCTCGCCCCCCTTCTAACCACTCTCATACGAGCATAAACTCTTCTCCCCCTTCCCAATACATCCTCACGCGTCTTTAAATAACACTCGGGGTGGTGCACTGAAGACTGGGCGAATTCATTCGAAGGGCCACTTATCCTCTCTCCTCTGCCCATCAGATTGATGGTAGTCCCCCTTCTCTACTCTCTAATCATTGTCTTCCATCCTCACTCCTCCCCTTTCTGAATCTTCCTTCCCTCGTCTTCCCTCGCTTCTTCTACTTCTTCTTCCCTCCTCTCATTATCCCCATCCTCTTTCAGGAGTCCCCGAATGTGAATTGTCTCTATATGGTCCCTCGTTGTCCCTTCTCTCCTCTCGTCGTTATCTTCATTATCACCGTTTCCCTTCTCGCTTCTGGTATCATCGTTGCCATCATCGACATCGAGAGATACGGTGCAGGGCTCTATCTCGTAAGTTGCTCCTTGTTTATCCCACACGGTTATCTGAACAACCATTAAAGATCTCCGGATGTTACGAGGCTAACAGTAGGGAGGGAAAAGTCGACAATGCATTGCCTTACACAAGAAAAGTTGTTGTCCTGTGAGAGAAAAGGCCTCTAGGAGGGCTAATCAGCTCTCCCTCTTTTCGGTGTAGGACGAAAACCTAATCAGAGTCCCACACCCGTTGTACTCCTGCTGCCGAACAGAATTCCTTCCCTAGAATTTCCCTCGATCGAAAATGTGCTAATCCCTCACTCCGCTTCATTGTCTTTTCCCAAAAACAATCAGCCTGTTTATGGGCAGGGGACGCTGGCTCCATCTTCGCCGTCCATTCGATATTCTGACTTGCCTCGTTTCCTCATTCCATAACTGGTTATGAGTATCTGCCTCAGAATAGTGTTGGGCAAGGCAGAGACACGGAAACCCTGAAGCTCAGGGCGAATTGGTTCTTTCCACGACGCTCATTTTTCCCTTCAGGCGCTCGTCTCAGTCGTTGTCGTAGTCGTCGCCCTGGCCTTCTGTCTCGTCGGCACGGATGAACAGGTGACCTTTGCCTTCCCTTTCTCCTTCTTCCTCTTGCACTGCCTAATCCATGCTCCCACGCCCTAATCCCTTCCTCTTCTCAGACGGAGCCAACAGTGGCCAAGAAGGTTTGGTCGACGACTCGACAGACAATCAGACGATACGCTAAGAAGGAGTCCACTCGAGTGATTCCCCCTATCAACATAGTCCATATCGACCTCGACGTGGATTCGAAGAGTCTCACGAGTCAGAGGGAGGATGAGACGGGAAGGAGCATCCGCAGCTTCGAAATGGAGGAGGAAAACGAGGAACAACTGTGATTCGGACTCCTCCATTTCATTAGGATCCTCGTCCCTTCCCACTTTCTCTCATTCAATTTGTTTCTCTCTTTGATTGTGTCATCGATGTGCCTTCATTTGCTTCCTTCTCTCTGTGTTCTCCTTCTCTGTTTCTGCACTCATCGGGTGAGGTCCCTTCCTTCCTCCCTCTCTCACTGTGAGCAGCCTACCGGAAAGGCTTAGACGACTCTATGAATGCCCATGTAATCCACTTGCCACGGCAACCTCATAAAGACCAGATATAGATTTCAACTGAGTCGTGTACCTTCTATGCAATGGATTATGAGGAGACATTCCACAATGGGAACAGTTTCAATCCCTCGAGGGAGCGAGCGGAGAGAGAGGGAAGGGGATGGGAGGAAGAGACTGAATCATCATGATAGCCCCGGGCCGGTCTATCTCCTCCCCCATATACAGTAGGTGGTAGTCAGAGGGCAGGTTAAGCTCCCGCCATTCCCCTCAATTCTTCGACCCTCCAATCGGTCGAACGATGCGATCAATCTCCCTCTTACTTCCCTTCTTCTCCCTTGCACAGGCCTGTCTGCCCGGCATTGGCTTCGGATACAATCCCTACAATCCACTCGGTCAGACTCATTTCTACTCCTACCTCGATTACATTTTTTCAAAATTTGAAATGCAATCTCAGGAGGCCTCGGTCTCGGGGGTCTAGGAGGCCTTGGATATCCCTATAATGCATACGGTAGAGTAGGCCCGTTCCGTTCGCAGGCCAACCATGATCAGGTACTGTCTTTTTTCCGATTTTCGGTGTTATTTGTTTTTGTTAGATTCGAAATCCTTCCGTCCTAAATTGCGCGACGCTCGATGAATCGTGTCGGTGGTCTAATACTAACGAGGAGGAGATGGACTGGGTGTCGGGCAAGAACCATCCCGACGTTGCACGATGGCACTCCACTCTCAGTTCGTCCACTGTACCAGGTACATCATTTCATTTCTGCTGAAGATATAGATTGTTAACCACTTTCGTCGCGTTTCGTATTCGTTGCTCTTCTTCGATACATGGTGCATGCTTAGACATTGGTGCGGGCGCGCTCATCTCTGCACAGCGTCGTGGGTGGGAGGGAGGACAGCTGGTGTCCGACTCGCTGCCTTGCATCTCGCCCGGTCTCCGCCTCACTGTGACTGCATGGAAGAGCAGAATCGGCCAGATGGAGACGCAGCCGAAACTCCAGGTTAGTCCCAGTTTAGACGCTTGGTTTTACATGATTCATTCCCGTAGGTGTGCTCGCGCAACGTCAAAGAAGCCCGCTTCCCACTCATAAATTGCATCGAAGTGGATGTTCGTAATGGCATGCCTGTTACTGTCGCAGTGCCGACGCCCAACGACGCCGGCACCCCCGGACAGGTACTCCTTGACCTCATTAGTCGCCCAACCTAACTAGCGCTATTCCGAGTATCATCTACGTTTCGGCTGCTAACGAGTTCACTGAAACCTCGTGTGCGAGAAGCGAAATCTGAAACTGAGCCTGTTGCGTGTCTGATTTCAGGCTAGTAGCAAAGTTGGCTAGGGAGTATGACTTACTAATCGAGTTGCTTTACTGCATAACCTCAAAGATCAGAGATTGTTCTATTCCAGATCGTTCTCTATGGCAACAACTTCGCTGCTCCCGAGGGCGGTGCTCTCTTCGTGCAGGACATTCAGTTGGACGGGATCCTCGATTGTGCCAGTGCAAGAAACGGCGATCAGCACCCGACGCTCGTCGAACCACTAGCGATGCCTTCTTTCGGAGGATCCATAGGAGATGATAGGCCCGGTATGTGCTAATTTGAAGCTCAATATATAAATAAATATGGACGTTTCTCCATTGCAGTAGCTGCACCGCAGCCCGTTTCCATTCCCAAGTATTCGACCATCGAGAGAAACTCGATCGAACCGATCGACGCGCCCGCTAATCCCTTCAAGTCCTTCGCATCCTCAGCTCAAGTAGCCCCTCAGCCAATCTCGAATGACCTCTCTCCCTCTTCCTCCTCGGAAGTTCCTTCCGGTCTATTCGACACGTGTCTCGCAATCTCATGCGACGCCACAGGTACATTCCGAGATTATCTCCCAATTCTAGTTGCCAATCAGCCCCCCCCCCCCTCCCCCCTCTAGAGGAGGAAACGGGCCTCGCGTAAGCGGCTAAGTCGTAATCTCCTACTGTAGAGGAGGGGGCAGATATCACCCGACTAGTTGGGAGGGGATTAGTGCGCGCAATTTCCGGTGATCAACGAGGTAAATGCTTGCAGACTACCTCAACTGCAACTTCTGGCGGTCGTCGGGTGGTAATCAGTGGGAAATCGCATCGTCGAAGAGAGTAGCCACTCCGAAGGCCGCCATCACGACGTCACCTGGAGGAGGTAAGAAATGTTATGAAGATGACGTCACTCTGAAAATTATGAAATTGAATGGTGACATCACACTAACAGCATTCTCAAGAGTACTGCAAGACATTCCATCAGAATGAATTTTGTATAAATCGAATCGAGGAATTTTCAGCTGAAAGGTTCCTCGTTGCTCCCTTCACAGACGACAAGGAGAAGCAGTTCACGCTAGTCTCCGAGACTGTCTCCATCCCGGCGACTACGGTACCTCTCCCCCTTCCCATTCCCTTGATCTTTGAGCTCTTGCAGGAGGTCTTCTTCTGCTTCTACGAGTACTTCTCATCGCGATCATTTGCACTATCCATCTGCACCGATGATAACGAGTAATAATTAATTAATTAGCTAATCTAAAAAATTGCAATTAGCTAATAAATTCTAGGTGCTTCTACAAGAGGAACGGAGTGGAGAACCTCGAGGAGGCTCCTGAATGGAAGGTCCGCTGCACGAAGATGCCTCCGGGTAGTTACGAGGTGAGAGACCACCCACAGGCTACCGTAACCCCCTCATCTCCAGTTACGAGTGCACGCTGAGAACTTCGGATCAGAGAGGGGAGAGCTGGGCTTCCTTCCTGTTCGACTCTCCAAGGACAATCTCGCCTCCAATCTCATCTGCTAATAGCTGAATATCACTGCGCCAATCACTCTTATCATCACACAAATCAGCTTACAATTAGTCATTCGATTAGATCGCTTCTTGCCCAGTCGCCCACGTCATAAGTTATATGACTCATAACTTATTGTTTCTGTACATCTAACTCAGCCCTCTCGAGCAATTCCAGTCTCACCAGTCGATTCTCTTCCCTGTTCAGTCGTCTTTCATCTTCGGTCTCTTCTCCCATCCGCGTTCTCCCACTTTCTCTCCGTCCAATTTGTTCGTTATAACCCATACTTTCATGTCCCCACCAACTCGTCTCTAGTATGAATAAAGGTTAACGACATACGAGTCTGCGCGCCTCCGAGAGAGCAAGCTAGTGGCCAATACAAAAGAGTGAGGGATGGAAGGGGGAACTGGAAGGAAAGACAGTCGCACTTAGGTATTGAAAGTGAGAAGACTCCTCCTTCCCGAGAGGCCATTCAAAGAAGAACCTAATTCAGTGAAAGGGACGATTGGTTCTGTCTCCATTACCTCTTCCCTTTCCCTTTCACACTGGCTCCTGAATCGAGTGGATCGATGAGGAAGAGAAGACACCGATGGGAGTTACTCGGGATTCTCCTCTCCATCCACACTGGTGAGACTGCCTTCCTTTGATCAGCATCCATCCGTAAATAATTTCCGCGCTACTGCTCATTATAGATAATTATTATTGCTAATTAAATGTTTACCAAAAAACATGATTTTGTTCACATTTATTTGTTGTCTAAACGTGATTTATGCAAGCTTTTGTTGTTGTCTGCTGATGTCCGATCGACGCAATGATCCACTGCCTTACCGTACCCTTTGTAGTCTCATCTTGTCTCTCCAACCCCCATCTTCCTTGCTCGGTCGCCTCTTCTCAGTCCTCATGCAGACACGCGCACGCAGCAGTGACCTCCTTCCAGCATGATATTTACGCTACCGGACAATACCAAGGCGACACTTTTTTTCTAGTTTCCGCTCTACTTTTTAACTTTCTTTCCTATTGAAGCCCCGTATAATTCGTCTAATTGAGGGTCTAAGGGCTATTCTCTGCAGGATTTCTGGGTGATCGGGTACAGGCCCGCGCGTATTCCGAGCTACGCAGCGAAAGTGAATTCGCGCTCACAGATCAGGAACTAACATGCACCAATGTGAGACGACAATGTGATAAACACTGACGAAACATGAAGAAGCATACCTACTGCCGAGTGGAATTTTCAAATAGTAGCTCTACTTAATTTCGAAACTGCTGCAGGTGACGACATGCACGTGGCACAACGACGCGGGCGACCAACTGGACTGGGTGACGGGATTCGGGGAAGTCGCCCCGACGAAGCTGAACATCATCACTGGATCGACGATTATGCCCAGTGAGAGACCGGTCCGAGAGAGAGAGCACTTGTACGCACGATTAGTCTAGCACAATTACGACTTCACTCTCTTTTTTGTACTTCGTTGCCTAAACTTCCTTGTAAGTACATTTCATGTGGATGAAATTGAGGCGCGATCTTCTTCATCCTGGCCTCTGATACTCGTCCTCAATCCTTCTCCGGTTCGCTCATCTCTAAGGCGATCGCATGCCAACCCTCCTCTGGTCTGCTCTCCTTCCGATATTGGAGAAGTCGATCAAGAGTCATCGGGCAGGTAGGATCATAACTGAGATCATACTGAACTTTTCTAGTGTGGGCCTTGTCTCCATTACCATATTTATTTATATTCTGTGGTCTTCAAATCCTCAACGGCAACATCTTCAGGAGCCGGACCTCGACGTGTGCACTCGTCGGGTTCCCGATTCGACGCTTGAGAATTGCCTGACGATCGAGACGACGCCCAATCACACCATTCTTGCTAGCATTCCGCCCATCTTCGAACCATTTGAAGTTAGCATTTTCAACAAGCTGAAGTTGAATTTTAATTTACAGAGAATAAACTTTAGATGATACGCTTGTTCGTTCACGTTCTATTCTCCTATCAGATCGTCATTCGCGGGTACGGTTTCGAGAACGAACCCGAGGGAGGTCTCATCATCCTCGACAGCATCGATTACTTCGCACAGTTGGATTCAGCGGAGAATTGCGCAGTCCGAGAGCAGAACACCATCCCGCCAGAGGCAATCGTCGACCCAGCCACACTGCCTCCGGTTAGTGTGATTGAGTGGAGACCAAAGACTAAAAGTGCTTCCCAGACGGTAAAACCAGTGGAAGTTGCGAGGGACGAGGAAGATTTGGTCAGCAACGAGGCCATGCCCAAGAGCATCCTCATCGTTCCCAACAACGAAAACGAAAACGACTGCAAGTACGTGATAACGGAAGCTTTTGCTAATAAGAAATATAATTCCTGCAGATCGCTGGAGTGCAACCTGGAGGAGTCTAATGACGAGGGTTGCCTGTATCGACGGGTCGGGACGGGGGCGAAGGGAGAGGGATACAGAGTGGGATGGAAGGTCGCCCATCAGAAGGCGATCCATTCCAACCCACTCACAGGCATTCACTCGCCTCCTGATGTCTCCAAGGGTGAGCGAAGCATGATTAAGAGATATATCCCATACTACGACTAGTACTTCCTACTGTTATTGAGTGTGAGATTGAAAATTTGAAAACAAATGTAATATATCCACGTGTCCTTTGCACGTGGTTCTTTCCTAGATGACTCGTCTCTCCCTCGTGAGTGGACAGGTGCGCTCGTAACATGAATGACACCAATCGGGGCTCCCCCTCCCTCCCTCTTTTCCACTGGAAATCCGTCCAATTTCCTCTGCTTGCAGATCCGAATTTCCTCGTTGCTGACTTCCCCGGATATGCGAAAAGCCGGAAGGGACACAGGTAGGGGAGACAGAGACTGAGCAAGAGGAAAAAGGAGACATGAGTATGGGAAAGTAGGCCGTAAGAAGGCTCGTACTTACGACGTTTATCGAGTGTGAGACTGAAAGATTACTTCGGAGACTGAAGGTCATGTCTAGTACACATACATCGATCTCGTTCTATCATACTAATGAGATAGTCTGCAAATATTGAATGTCTAAGACTGAAATTTTGTGCAGATTCGTGCTTGAATCGCCAGAGTTTCTGCTGGAGGAGAAGGTGGATGCGTATCTCTCCTTCAAGAAGTATATGGCAACTCAGGGCATCGAACTACTCGTGAGTAATCTCTTATCTGGATCACGAGGGGGAATCTCATCCCCTGTTTACCCTCTCATCGCTCGATTGATCGCAGGTGTGCACAGACTGGAGTGGATCTGCTTGCTTCTGGGATGCATTCCAAAACTCGGCCGACCCATTCTCCCGAAAGTGGACCAAGGAAGTCGTCAAACTGCCCAATAACATTAATAAGGTAGCAACGGCGCCGTGTAATGGGATTCCACGAGATAGGGGCCTCCTCTATTCAAGTGGGAGGAGGAGTTGAATAGATGGATGGAAGTCGATATCTCCTTTCTCTCAATTCATTCCTTCCAGTTCTTCATCATAAGCACACAAGATGAGACAGAGAGGGCGAATGTCGGCCAGATCGGAATCTCCTCCATCCGAATCTACGCTGATGCTGAAGCGACCAAGCCCTTCTGTTGATCAATCCCATTCAATCTCGGATCCCTCTCTCTCTCGCCTCTCCAATCAACCGGATACTCATTCCTTGCTCATCCTACCGTATCTCCCATCCTAGACGCCCCCCTTTCTTCTCTCTCCTCCATTCTTCTACGGGTCCTCCGATGAATCCCCCTCATCTCCCCATTCACTAGATACTAAGTCTGAGTTCGTTCCCATTCACAATCCAACGCGGCTTCTTTGTTTTGTTCCTCGCTCCTTCCTTCATGTCGTCGTCTCCAAGTAAAGTGAATTCAGCGTCCGTTGAGCGACATCTCGCACCTAATTGAACAAATCGAAAGCGAAAGCAGGCGTGTCCCTTCTCGTGAGTCGTTGATTGAAGGACTGTGAGAGAGAGGGGGGGGGATTAGAGTCGAGGACATGGGGGTAATCGAGGGATGGTTAGTGAGAGGAGTCAGAAGTTGCGGTGTCTCATCCACCCACTATTTGTCGTGCTGTGAGATAGAGAGAGTGGAAGAAGTGGAGAGGGAGGAGAGAGAGAGGAGAAGATCCAGAGAGAACCAGAGAACAAAAGTCAGAAGCAGCCGTGTCCCTCAATTTACACTCAACCTCAACAGGCGAAATCGACGAACGGATGGGTCGAAGCTCCGTCTTTAATTTCATTCCTCCCCTCATTCCTAATCTTTTAATCGATAATCATAAACAAGAAATTGGATGGGTTTGTTGTCTTCCAGTGACATCTTCTCTTCTCTTCTCTTTTCCTTGATCCTCTCGACTACTCGAATCTTCTCTTGCTCTCTTCTCTCTCCATTTCATCCCTGCTTATTTATTCAAATCATATCCATAACTTCTTGGTATCCTCATAAACCTCCCTCCTCTCTCCTCCTCCCTACCGTCATCTTCTGATTCCCATTTTGTGCGTCTAGGAAGTCTCTTTCCTTCCTTCGACCATAATCGTCTTCAGTCTCCAACATATCAAGGGTCTCTCTCTCTCCTTCCGACAATGGAATTCCTCCTCTAGTCGCGACAATGAAATGGCAGTCGAGAGACTTGGGAGAGAAGACAAAACTTCTGAGAGATGAGGTCCATTAAGGAGTACTTAGATTGTCCCTCTGCTTTCTCATCAATATTTCTCCATCCTCTCCAGCCCCGTCCATCTCTCCTAATTCCTTCCTCTGTCCCCTCCTCCTTTCTTCTAGGCCTCCAACTCTGTTTATTCTGACAATGAGTTTACGTCTTCGTAGATCTAGGACCTGTGTCATTCCCTCTATACAGGATCCTCCTCTTTCCCTCCTCCTCCTCCTCATCCTCCTCCTCCTCTCCTTCTTGTTCTTCTTCTTCGTCCCTCCCTAAACTTCCCTCGATGCTTTCAGTCTCTTCCTCTCAATTCATCTACTCAATTGTAGCTGAGTAAATCCCGTCGTCACTTCATCCCTCCATCTTCTTCTTCTTCGACCCTTCCCCTCCTCCTTCCTTTAATCCTGCCTTCATGGCCGAAATCGCATCTTCAATCCCTGATGAGGTCAGTCCTATTTTCCAATTTTATGCTCAATTCCTTCCTTCTTCTCTCTCTGTGCATCTAACCCATTTCGTCGTCTAACTTTTGTAGCCTTGCTCGCCTTTCTCCCCACACTTTTTACGAGAATTCTGGTCTCACTGCACTATCACAAGCCCTTTGAGAATGAGAATTCGCCATACTACAGTACACTTATGGGTGCTCGTTGTGGGTTCATGATCATCACCAGATTATTTCGATTATCTGCACACGCACACGCGTAATTCTTCCCTTTTCACACGATGGAATAACGATAATCTCGCTTATCGAGCACCCAATTTCCTCCTCGTCGAATCTGTTGTTGTATGATACTTTCCACGTCGTCGCATGATTCATAGAGGGGATAATGGAGAACGGATTCCTCCCTAGAAGGGGCGGAGTCTCACTGTCTCATCACTCCTCCCTTTGTCTTCTGTCGCAGAAGATCGTAATCTCCTTCTCTTCCGTCTCCTCAAGGGGATAAACAGCTTCTCACCTAATCATCGTTCACATAATCGAGTATAGAGAAGGAGAGGGGGAGAAGATTCCTCTTCTCTCCACTTCTCACAAAGTAGAAAGGGCTTCTCTCTCCCTCTCAGTCATCGACCCCCTTAGATCTCGTTCTCTCTCTCTCTCTCTCTGCCTCACTATTTAATGTCGTCGTTCTATCGGAATCTGTAATGAGGCTGAGGGGAAGGGACGACTCGCATTCCATCTAATTCTGGTAGAAGGAGTGCCATCTGTCTCTACTCATCTCCACCCTCCTCCACTCTGTATCTCTCTCCTCCTTCCGACCGCGACTCGAGATCTATTTGAGATCTCGCTCTCAACTGTACACCCACCCCTCAATGCTCATACATATCACTTTCCCATCCTTCCTCTGGTTATTCGTGGGGGCTGTTTGTGCTTCTCTAGGTCAGTCTCGCCCCTCTTAGAAGTACCACCCCCTCACAGCTGACTCGATCGATGGGAGGGGGATTTGGAGGGGGATCAATTGTCGGGCTCTTGCAGAAGGAAGGGGCAAACAAAACAGATCGTGCGAGGTCACGACTCAGCAGTAGAATGCCTTGTTTTCCACTCCCATTCTCACCTTCCCCCCTATTGCTGACCTGCGCTCTCTCCCCTTTGTCTCTGCGAAATATATCCCCCACTCGCATAGATTTCGTCATAATTCGACCTCTCCATTCTTCTGATGTTTTGACGTGGACTGAGGGGTAGAGAGGGCTGGTTACTGTAGTAGACGGAACTGAACGAGTAGGAGGGAGGAGGAATAGCGAAGAGGAGGGAGGGGCAGTTGCAAACGCATAGCTGAACTAGCTCTCTCTCTCTCTCTCTCCTAATACCTCTCTCCAATTTATAAATCATCAATTATTGTGGGAGCATCTGGTATTATTGGGAACTCGTGCGAAGCCGTGGTTGAGTGAGAGAGGGGGGGGGGAACAGAGTAAACAGGAAGAGGGGAGAGAGGGGGTGAAGCGGCCCTTCTCGACCTCCGAGTTCAGACAACTCAAGAAGGTGCTAACTCGAGTAAAATGAATGAGAAGACGCGAGGCGGACGCGTCGCAGTCTCTATTTCCCCCTCTGTCATATTCACTACCGAGGTTCACTCAGCAGTCCCCCTCCCTATCCCCCTCTCTCCCTCTTTCTCCCTCTCACACGGTCTCCCTCCCCTCCCTCCTCTCTACCGACCATCAGCACACTGTCCCACCACCACAACCATCCCTCTACCCTCACTCGTCCCTCACTTGGCTAATGGATCTTCTTCCTTAGAATGGTAGAGACCTCGATCCCCCTCCATGTCTGGCCTAGCCATCCTTCGCCTAAGGTAACTCTCCTTCCATCTTTCTCGCTCTGTCGAGTATTCTGATTGAGTTTCGCAAGTGTGTGTTGGATACATGTCTCACTCTCTAATCAAATCCCTCTTGTGCCTCAGTCTCCTCTTCTCTTTCTTCATGCTCTCCTCCCTTACTCTGTAGTACACCTCTCCCTTTCTCTCTTCTTATCAATCCGAGTCCTTTTCAGGGAATGCAAACTCTCCAACTCCCGTATCAACTGACGACAGGGACGACACCGGGTGCCTTCCAGACTCCTGGTCAGCAAGTGCCCACGGTGTCTCTCGGTCTGCTGTCGGGACTCGCTCATCCGTCCCTCCTTCAACACTACATCCAACAAAGCCAAATGGGCATGAACCAACGTGAGTGGTCTCAAGTTAAATAAAGTTGAGAAAACGTATCGACTGCGCCATCTCATGGGGGACTGAGATACGATACGAGATAAGTCGTGCCATCTCCCCCTCTCCCTCCTCAACTTCTCCTCTCCTCTCTTATGCACACAAATTGTGCTCGTCTTGCCTCGATTCATCGTCCGTCCTCCTTTCTTCCACACGGTTCTCCTCTTTCTTCATGGACCATTTCCTCCCCTTTGCTCGAGTCTCTACAGGCAAGAAGAGGCTGACCTCCTTCCTCCTTGTCCTACACTTAGCACCCTCTCGAATGCCCACACTCTCTCTCGTACATCCTCAATCCTCTCAATCTTCTCGTCTTCTTCCTGTAGTATCCAGATGTGTTGAGAAGGCATTCGAATGGCACTCTCCTATCCTCGTTTCCCTTCCTCCAGCCAGATTACGATCTCCGTCTAAAAGTCGAAAACGAGAAAAAGAGATGGGAATGAGAAGAAGAGACTCTGAATTGCGTGAATTGAAAGCCTCTTGGCTCTTTCCTTATCCTCTCAAATGAGCATTGATTGGGTCTGGGCAGATCGAGAAAGGAGAGAGAGGAGGAGGAGGATGGAGGGAGTCTTGTTTACTGAAGAGAAGGGGACGGTCCACTGGCTAACAAAGGGGAGCATCGCGAAGTAGAGAATGGAGGGATAGGAGAGGAGGAGGGACTAGTGAGGGAGAAGTGTTAGAGAGTAAAGGAGAGATGGTAATTGAGGCAGAAGATTGATCCCCACTCTGGATACAGTAATTGAGTTGGAAGGAGAGAAGAGAGGGATGCCTATCATTGTTCACCCTTTGCAGAGCAAGAAGTGCTGATGCTCAATGGTACGAGTCCCAATGGAGAATTGCACATGATGGCCGAGAAGGTTGGTGATTTGCCCATTTCGAGTCTATTACCACTGCCTTCCTCCCTCCATCTCTCTCTCTCGCTCCTCCACTCATCCACCCATCACATAAATGGAGTGGAGACGACTCTTTTTGCCCGGCTGAGAGTGAATGGAAAGTAGGGAATAGGTAGAGCTATTCGTCGTGTACAGGCACGGGATGCATAGTAATTGATGTATTGCGAAGGACTGACGAGGGAGAAATGAAGAGAGGGATAGAGAAAAAGGAGAAGAAGAAAGGGATGTTTACGACCGATTATTAGGCAAAAGATGAAGAAGAAGAATGAGCGAATAAGTTTATGAGGTTGTAATCGGAAGATGGATATGGCGGTTTTGAGCTGGGATTGTTGATGTGAATGTTTATGGGAGGTCGCAGAGGAGGGTCTAGAGATGGAAAGATAGGGTTGAGATGAATGATGAAAGAAAGACAAAATAGATGGAATACCGCTTCCGTTCCCTTCTTTCATCAATCTCTCGTTCTCTTTCTTTCGAAGATTCATCTCATTCATCGATTTCAGCAGAGGTTGGAGGACCAAGTGATGAAGGAACTCTCGGTGCAGGGGATTCATTCAAGTGGAATTGGTCCCCAACTGCCCGCTCCCTCCACTTCCACTGCCTCCACCACTACCTCCAATCTGATAGCCTGCCAGACTACTCCCAACTCGAGTGGAGATCCATCCACTTCCGGTGAGTTAATCGATCCGCATCCATTTCAATCCGATTACCGTAATCCTTCATCTCGTGATTCACTCTCCTCGTTAAAAGAAAATACCGACTCAGTGTTGCCAGATGTGGCTGAACTGTGAAAACAGTGCCCTTTGATGGACCCGCAGTGAAAGTTGCCGAAACAGTGAAAGAAACACGAAGGAGTGCTTTTCGGCGGGGGCAAGGAGGAAACTCGATATTTGATATGTTGCCTTCTTCGCGTTTTTCTCTCGACTCGCACGATTATTTATTGCGGAGCGAGGGGGCAAAATTGCTTTGCCATGACTGGAAAGGCGATAGATCGGTGGTCTCTTCTGATTAGGGGATTCATGGGACAATCCCCTCCCTATTCCCTCTCTTCCCTTTTCCTCCACGAATCCAACAACAACAACCACTGTGCGTGGTAGGAATCCGTCCATTGGAGTGTTTGGTGTGATGGAGAGGGAAGAGCCAACTGAAGAAGAGAGAAGGGCAGAGGAACATCTGGTCAGCAAGTAGACGTGGAGGGCGCATCTGGGACTCGTTTGAAGAAGTGTAGATGTTAGGCGAGGAAGAAAGCCAAATTGGCGGGTTGAAATCTCGTGGAAAGGCCCCCATTAGATTGGGGATGCGAGGAAAGCATAAATTAAGAAGTGTGCATTATAATTACTTTCAGCAGCCGAGGGAAGCCGACGACTGCACGTCTCCAATATCCCCTTCAAATTCCGGAATCCGGACCTGCAGAAGATGTTCGAGACATTCGGGCCAGTGACGGACGTCGAGATAATCTTCAACGAGCGAGGATCAAAGGTACTCCTTTTCCCTTCTTCATTCCTAATCTGTTCGTCTCCTCTTTCGTAATTGGAGCCTCGCGCGAGTCCCTCTGCCTCTCGAATTCCCTCAGTCTTGCCACTCCCAATTATGAGCGCTGCTTGTCACAATCAGAATCACAATTTGCTCACAGTGCAATTAGCAGAGAGGGAGGGGCGATTCCTGAGAGTAAAGTGAAGTGGGCATCGAATCGGGACGGGGGGGGGGGGGGGCGCAAGTCAGTGGGATAGAGGGATCGACTATTTTCCCACACACAATCTCTTCTCCATCCTCGATTGCTTCCTTCCTCCTCTTCCTCTTCTTCTCTCTCTCTCCCTTCCTCCATTCACAACCATGTCAAGTTGTCGATGGTACGAATCGGGGGGGGGGGAGACCCTAGTCCTGTCTCTCGTCTCTCCTCATCCTCTCCCATCGTCTCTCTCCCTCTCTCCTTCTCATCTCTGCATTCGACAGCCTCGCAATTAGCTCAGCTTAGCCTCTCTGGATAGGGGAAGTAACACAATTGACGCGAAAGAGAGAGAGAGAGGAGGAGGGACTCGAAGTGAGCAAATCCGAGAAGAGTCGAGAAGGCGAATCTTGAGAGGAAGAAAGAGAAGGAGGAAGGAACTATCTCATGACTGAATTGAGCAGTGACCAATCAGGCTGCTATACACAGTATCTCCTCTCTTCGCAGGGCTTTGGCTTCGTAACAATGGAGAGGCCGGAAGACGCAGAAAAGGCGAAGAAAGAACTGAACTCGACGTGCATCGAGGGACGAAAGATCGAAGTGAACAGTGCGACTGCACGAATTCACTCGAAGAAACCAAAGGCTAATGGAGGTGAGGAAGAGGAAGGGGATGGGGTCACAAGTGGGTCAATCGCCTCTCCACTCACAATGCAAGGAAGAATGGTCTCGATTTTGAAGAGGGAGAGGCGATGACACTCGAAGTAGGTGTAACTGTCACTCGAGTGTAGGTCACGTGACAAGGAGGAATAATGAGGGAGAGGAGTCTCAACTGGTTACGGGATCGATTAGTGAGTACAGTGGATAAAGGAAGAGTTCCGAGCTGACAAATCTAAATGTAGCATGGATGCGAAAAGATGAATCTGAAAGGTGCGTCTCTCCGCTCAATGTTCGGGAAATTGTTTTTGAATATGAAGAAAAGAGGTGAATATTCACCAAAAAATGAATGAAAAGATTTCGGAACGATTCTAAGATTTATAAAATCAACTGGCTTCTCTACAATTCTCTTTCTTTATAAAAAATATTATAACAAAAATTTATCTTCCTTTATCCAATCTACTCATGAGTTCCTCCTCTTACTTACTTTACTTTTTTTGGATATGGAAAATGCGTAAAAATAAACTTGGGAAGTGATACATTTCTTGCTGATAGCCACTTTATTTTCCATAGGTCATATTTCACTTGGAATGGAGGGATCGGGTTCGCGAATGGCCAGTGACCGCTGATTCAGATCTTGCAGAGCACCTGCTGCAGTCTTCCATCGTCGATCCCTCCTCATTGGCTGCAGCTGCAGCCCTGCAAGGGGCGGCCGTGCAGCAGCAGCTGGCAGCACAAATGAGAATGGCGATGATCGCAAGGCAATTGCCACTGGCCGCCGTCCAAAACCCCGCAGCAGCAGCGGCACTGCGATTGCCGACGATGGCGAATGCACAACCACAGGTGGGCTAGCCCGTACTTGCATCGACTCGACTCTTAATTTTGTATTTTTTTCACAGGAAAATCGTGAAATATGCTTTGTGCATATTCACAACATGGTTGTGAATAGAGATGACACAATGGGCAGGACAAGACGTGTTTTTTGGGTTTGGAATTTTTGAAATGATGCAGTTGGTGAAAACAGTGCTCCAAATTAACCAGTTCACAAATGAAAAGTTCTAAAACGACCAGTTCTAAAATCATACACAATCAGTATCGCCATCGCTACTAGTTCTTGAAAAAATCTCCTCATCTAGCAGAAATATCTTCATGCTAAAAGGGATACATTTCAGGTGCAGCAGTTGTTGGCTGCGCAGTCTCTGGCTAATCTGCAGGCGCAGCAGCAACTCCTGGGTGCTTCCTACTACGGGATGGACCTGCAGATGGCGAATCCGAACCAGCTGCTGCAAGGTTAACATCCACCCCTCGTAGAGCAGAGCAAACACACGAGTACACCTACCCGATAGTGGTTTCGGTTACTCTGTACCCACAAACATTCGTGAATATCGAGCATCGAGCGTAGAGGCGAACGATTCTTTCAGTCGATGGGGTCGAAATGGCAACGATGATGCGTACGTTTGCCCCCCTTCCCTTTGGTGTTGAGATTGCTCTGATCTCCTGCTGACACATGCACACTTTGAATTCCCTTCTTGGCTGAGCACTCAACAATCTGCGTCTCGGGTCAACTGTTTCGTCCTTTTCGTTCCATCTTACTGCACCACTGGGTTTGATGGCGAGCTCGGAGGAGTCGACGAGAGGGGAGAGAGACTCTTCTGCTTGCTAGCCCCTCTCTCTCTCTCCTCTCGTCGACAACCTCAGGGAGAACCTTAGCTATCCATATCGTCTGCTCGCATTAACTCGTTTGCGTTCGCGCGCAAGAAGAAAGAGAAACTACCGTGCATGAGGTGTGAACGACCGTCTAGAGCATTGGGTAGCAGATTGGATGATGATGATGATGATGATGATGATTGATTTACTACTACTCACTCGATCTTTCTCTTAGTTTTTTTTCTCTGCAACTCTCTCTATCTTCGGGTTGCACTCCTTTCCATGTAGCTTGTCGTTGTCTTGCAGCCCAGCTGATCGCCTCGATGAACCAGCAGCGGGCTGCGACTGCTGCAGCTGCAGGACTCGGGTCGGAGTACCTCGGCTCCTCCATCTCGCCCTACGCTGTGCAATCTGCAGCTGCTGCACGAGGCCTCAATCGATTCGCCCCCTATTGAGTAGCATGATGCCTCCCTTTCCCCCATCCCCTCCCTTGCTCTCCTTATATTATGAATTGTCTTGTCCTATATGTATAGCTCCCCTACTATAATCATTACATACTCACACCGTTCTCTGCTCCCTCTCTGGTATGGCAACTTTCGTGCACGTATTTGACCCCCTGCCCATCCCCCCTCAATACCCCGATCGACCCCCGAATCAACAGCAACGAATGAGCATCCCGATTCCTCTATCATTGCCCCTTCCAACGAAATTCGCAATCGCATAATAGCCCCCTCACGGATCGGTTTCACTTCTGATAGTTCTTATGATTTGATATTCACCTCTCTTTTTCACCCCAAACCGTGTCTCTCCTCACTCATTTTGGTTATCATTTTGCCTTTCGGTTTGATTGGTGCTCGGAGGCAATTCGCCCCTCTCGCAGTCGGTTCTCCCTGATTGCATCATCGCTCCCCCGTCATGATTCTATCCCATTCATCGAATGATGCCCACTGTGTATCCGCACTCCCATCCGTCCTCACATCTCCTCCCATCGTCGCGTTCTAGATTCTCTGTCTGTCCTTCCACATCGATATGCATATTGCTCGTTAGTACGAATGGTTGCTTGATCCCCTCCCTCCCCTTGCTTTACTCCCCTCGTCTTCTACTTTACTTCTTTGGTTGTTGGACGACCTCTCATGTCACAATCCGATCGCATCTCTTCCTCCCTTCCTTCTTACCTTTCCTCTTTCTCTCTCCTACACAATTCTTCTCCCGACCGGTAATGCACTTCGATACCCTTCATTCTCGCAGTTGATTGAAGAGTAAATCAGCTTTAAACGTATTCGTCCATCTATGACACTTGTCTCGTATTGCAATGAATGAAGTGGCTCTCTGGTTCGTTCGATCGATTGAATTAACAGCAAGCAATATGTGGCACTGGAATGAATCCCCCACAGAACCTTCCCCTCTATCTAGTTGCATGCGGGAATGAGGAAGGGGAGGCGCGTCATTTGGTGCGTGTCCATAGCGTATTCATGAATGGAATCGTCCTCAGCCGGGTCCATCCCCTCTCACTCCTTCTCCCACTTTCCTCCCTCTCTCCCTCAACGACTAGTGATGATCGTGTCTGCTCTTCTCTCTTTCCTCGTCCTTCTCCTTCCTTCCTCCGATGCAGTTCAATGCATCATCGACCACGAATTCACCATCGATCGATACAAGGACATCTCGATGGTGAGGTCGACGTGCTCCGCTATGAAGCACTGCGTCTCCGTCACCTACGAGGATCGGAATCCGATGAAGAAGCAGGGATGGGGACTCGGATGCGACAAGACTGACTGCACGAATATCGACGATAACTGGGACCGTCATGAGAACGGGCAAAGGTGTCGGAAGCATCGAGACTACGGATCGGGAGGAAGCATCTGCTGCTGCACGAAGGACTTCTGCAATGGGATCGGGTACTCGGGATTGCCCCTGGCTGCATTCCTCTTGTGGGTCATTGCATGATAGTATGTGTCATTCCGCCCTTGTTTGTGCAGCCCCCCTCCTCTACCTTGCCTTGGATACCATTTAAGCCAATCTGTCTAGTCTTTCATTGCATGTCTAATCCACTTCTTATCAATCCCGTTTACCTCATTCACCTAGTCATTTCCTTCTCTGATCTGATGCAAATCGTCATTCATTTTGATTCCTGGCGCTATTTCCCATCTCTCATACAGGTCTTTCGCTCATTATATTGTATTCAATTGCTTCGGATTGATTCGTGTGATAAATACTCGAATGTTTGATAAACATTATTCATGATTGCAATTTTTGCGAGCAGTTTGTAGATGAAGAAGCATTCAGATAAAAGAGGTGTTTGAATGGCAGTAAATTCTCTGGAAAAACGATCGATTTTGGGATGGCACCTATTTGTGTCTCGTCTCTCTCATGCATGCATTGCCAACGAAGGAGTGAGCTCGTGACTCCTCCAGTCTCTTTTCCATCCTTCGTCCAGTCTTGTCTCTACTTCCACTGCTCTTTGGCCTCTCTTCTGCAATGCGAATTACTTGTCGCAATTTCCATCGTTTCACCGTCGATGGATCGAAAGTGATCACGATGACGGCGAATCAGATGTGCTCCGGGTTCAAGTACTGCGTCTTCGCCGTATACGAGGACATCGACCCCACGAAGAAGCAGGGTTTTACTATGGGATGTGATAAAACGGACTGCGCCGAATCGTACACCTGGCCCAGAGATGGAGTCGGGAGACACTGCAAGAATGACTCTGACTACGGTAGTGGAGGATTCGTGTGCTGTTGTGATTCCTCGATGTGCAATGACTTCCCTTCCTCAAGGTATCGATGGGATATTATAGTGGCCTCTTTCCTTGCTGTCATCCTTATCGTCGCCCTTTTGGCGGCTATCATGTTTTGCCTGGGAAGAATAAGAGGAGTAAGAGGACAAAGGTCACAAACACCCCATACGCCGCACCCAGCGTTCGGAGATGAACTCGATTTGATTTATCACCATTATATCGAATGATAATAAACATTTGTGCACTTGATGTTGTTGAGTATTACGTACACAGAATATAGCAGATACATTTTTGGATGGGGGCATTACAGAAATGGTTGTAGCAGCGTAAAATCTACCCCGACAAATAGCATTTTATGATATTTTTAAAATGTGCAATTAACTTACTCCACATCCACTGGTTTGTAATTTTTCTAAATTACTAAGGAATCGTTCACTAATATATCTCGCACAATGATTATGCCATAATATTTGAACGAGCGAAAAATAGACCATTCCTGCAGCAGATTTCTCCCGAATAGATGTTCTAACATTTTTTGTGCATCCCTGAGCAGTTTCAGGTCACGACCAACTGCACATGACCCATGCATACCCATGAGATGATGTGGATCATCACTCGGGTCTGCTTCTAGCTTCATCTCCTCCCCTATGCATACTTCCTCCTTGTCATTGCTTATCATAGTCCGCTTCTCTTCTGCTGAGAGAGACTCCTCGTGAAACACTCCTTCAGTGCGTCATCAACAGCGCCCCGGATGAGAGATCCTCAAGGATTCATGAGAATGGACTCCTCTCCTCTCTCTCTCCGCCCCAGTCCCCATTCAGCTCAGTCATCTAGTGTTCTGGAATGTCGTCTTTCTTCGTCGCTCTCTTCATCCTCCACTTAGTTCCTCTCTGTTCATCCATCCAATGCCACAACTACCACGACTACTGGGAGGGAGGAGTGCACATTACGATGACGAAGTCTTCGTGCTACCACGGGGGCGCCTACTGTGCCTTCGTAAACTTCGAAGACTCTCGCAAAACGCAGAAGAAGCAGGGATTCGTGCAAGACTGCGATAGGGGCGACGAGGAGTGCGGCAAGATAGACAGTAGGTGGACGGATGATGGAGACGGAAGGAGATGCAGAAGGAGCAAGAGCTACGGTCGCGAGGGATTCATCTGCTGCTGTAGCACGGATAACTGTAATGTGCCGGTTCCTGGTCCGCCTGGTCCCGCGTCTTCCGAACCCTCCGGGACTAAATTCCCCGTGATGTTCGGATTTGCCATCGTCTTCACAGTTATCGTCGTTGTAGCAGCCGTCGTGTGCGCCAGAAGACCCGTGAAGAAGTGAGTCTGATTGCACTCCACCCTCCCCCTCCCCTCACCTCATCCTCCTCCTACTTTCATCTTCGAAACGTGTGTTTTGCGATGCGCCTGATAAAGTGATGCCATCCACGGCTTCCCTTATGCTAAAAGTGACAGAGAATACGACGAAAAAGGCACGTCGTAGGCCAGAGAATAACAAGCCACTTCGGTAGATCCTTTCCACTATGAATGCATGTACCCTCTTTCTCTCTCTCTAGCACTTTTCCTTCTCAGAGCATCGTTTGCGGGAATAACTTCCGCGTTGAGGATCAAAGCTCATGCATGGGTAGAAAGACAAGTTGTTGAAGGGAGAGAATGAGAGCAATCAGTGAAAGATTCTCACACTTCAGTGGGAGAGAGAATAGTGCGAAGCACTTGGTCCTTCTCGTTGAGATCGCATTATTCGGCCTAGAGTTTCAGTCGACAAATATACTCCTTGCTTGAATATTTCTGATATCGTTTATGGAAATTGTTTAATCAGTATGTGGTTATAAAATGCAATAGATCACATCGGGTGAGAAGGGGGAAGAATCGGGTGCAGAGTGTGGAGACTATCTCAGTTGTACAGGAAATGCTATCTCAGAAGCATCAACGGGTGACTATGGAATATTTCGTGGTTAATCATGATAGATACCATCAAGGAATAAGCTGTGCTGGTGGTGAAGATTCTCAAGTAGCGGAGTGCGCTGATCGAAGATCGTTGACTAACTAAGGATATCCGGGGAATTAACTCTACGCGGAGGACTACCTCAAATCTACATCTACGGTCTGGGAGTATCTCAGTTCGATGGATACTCAATGAGTGACGAGACCTGCATCGGGCAGAGAAAGGAAATGGTTAGGAGGAGAAAGGAAATGTAATGAGATCGATAGGGAAATATTGATTCGATACCACACTGGATACGACAAATGTGGAATGGTGGGACCTGGGGATTTCGGAGGGAGGGAAACTTGAGTGAGGGTAGATGGTAGCAACTACCTGAGTAGAGGCTAATGAGGAGTAACAATGGCCGGAGGGTGGAGAATCTTCAATGTGAATGCTAGAATCAAAAGAGATTAGGAGACAACAATGCGAAGTAGGATCGAGAACTCAATGAGAAAGATAATGCGGGAGAAGGTGAAGGACAGGCGCGATCAGAGTATTCGAAGCTAAGTCTGGGATGGGTTCGAGATTCTTGGGATACTGGGAAACAGAGTAACGATGGTAAGAACTGTTATTAAATCCACAGGGAGAAATCAGTTATCGACTAGATCAAAAGGAGGGGGGGACGAATCTACGGGAACTATCGAACAGGGATTAATAATGCAGTACAAACATCGACGATGCCGTCTGGTGTCAGATGCAACAGCAACAACGTTCACTATGGCTCTGAGGGGGAATAATGCTATTTCGAGTACAACAATGACTAAATATCAATCATTTCTAGCGCTGGCGAATGCGCGGAAAGATTAGAACAGCGACGAGAGAGAGAACAACAAGGATGACGAAGAACGAAGAGTGCAAGACGAGGGCGACCTTCACGGGGTTGACACAACAACGAGAGAGGGATTATGGATAGGGGAGGGATTTACTGCTGACGAGTGGCATTTAGTGCCGCCGCCAGGAGGGGATTCAGACCGAGACTCTTAGAGATTCCCATCAGGAGGTCTATATCGGTCGCAGAAATGGGTGGATTGACTGCGAGTGGAGCGGGTACTACAACAGGAGGAGCAGGTACTGCGAAGGAGACCGATGCTGCAGGCACTGCTGGCGACATGGAGAAGGCGGCAGGCGACGCCGTCGACAACGTGGACGGCGTCGAGTTCGTCGCTGGCGGCGAATTCTGCTGCGAGAAGGGAAGGATCGGGTCGAGCAGGTAGTCATTGTGGTCCCGCATGGCAGTGAGGAGATTGGGGAAGAGAGGAGCAGGGAAGGAGGGAGGAAGACCGTAGGGAGCGGGAGAGGAGAACATCAACTGATGGTAGAGGGGCGAGAGGAGGGGATAGAGGGGAATGGGTCGGATGATGGGATGGGAGAGCAGTGAATGCATCGCGTTAGAGAGGGCTGCATTCGCGCTCACGGGCATGTACGAGGTCAGCTTAGCGTAGTTCGCATCTGCCTCGGCTCGCTTCTTCTCGAGCAATTCTGCATCCTGCTGCTCCTTCTTCTTCCGCTCCTTCTCTTGCTCCTCTTCCTTCGCCTTCTCAGCATCAGCTTTCATCCTGAGATAAACTAATCTGACTTAGATTCAACAAAGATTCAGTTCTTACAAAAGAACCATTCTAACTTTCCGGCCAAAATTGAAGGATGGCAATTGCAAACACCTTAGCAGCGTTGCCTGAATGAGGTCAGCTCCTTCGGGGGCGACGAAGTTGTCCTTGGCCCGTTCCTTCTCCGCTTCTTTCTTCCTCCTCTGGAAGTCTGCTTCTTGCCAGGCAGAGATGGCCTCCAGCTTCCTCTCCTCCTCCATCTCTTGCTGTGTCTTCTTCGGCTTTCTCACGTACTTCCTCCTCGCCTTGGGTGGATACGCCATCGGCTTACTCAGGAAGCCACTCTTCTGGAGCTTTGCCTGCAATTCATTACAATCATTAACTGTTTCCTTTCACATTTCGCAGAATGATAATTCGAGCATTCAGGATAAGGGATAACGGTACCTGTGCCACTTTCATTCCACATTCTGCACTGCAGTAGTTGTCCTGGTGCCTTCGATCCTTCTCGCAGCCTCTGCACATTATTATACCGTTTTACCATAAATTTCGCATTTCACTCACTCATTCGAGCACTTTCCCTTCTTGATCTCGGTGAGCTGTCCCATCTCCTCTTGGAAGTGCGCGTACGTAGAAGAGGCCAAGTCCAGTCGCTCTTCTGAAAATCATTTTTGAAACGTGGAATGTTGCAGCAGAAGTATTTGATCTTTGATCTCTAATCCTCACTGAAAGATGCATCGTATCCTGGTCGTTCGGGTGCATTCTCGGGTGCATTCTCCTTCTCTGGCTGGATCTCCTTCCCCTTGATTTCCTTCTTCGGCGACTTCTACAATGAATGTCCCTCATCCCTTCTATTACTACTCCATTCTCATTCCCTGATGCCACGCATCCACTATCCGCTATACTAAAGCTGACTAATCCGGTTGCTATGGCATCCCTCGTGTTTGGATGGACTCTCGATTCAGTGATGCCTCTCTTCTCTCACCTTCTTTGCCTTCTTCGGATCCTTTGCCTCCTCTCCCTCTGGGGCTTCCTTCCCTTCCTTCCCATCCACTGACTTTCGCCATCCCTTCTTTCTGCCTCGCTTCTTCTTTTCTCCCACTTCAACATCCACCAATTGCTGTTCTTCCTTATACGATAACTCCTTCTTAATCATCTTCCGGGTGCTCGTAGATTCGGAGAAAACTGGAAAAAAACAAAACAATGTCAGAGAAAAACACATACTACCGTAGAAATTATAAAAAAATGTTTTTGAAAAAAACGAACAAAGTTCATCGTCGTCAGAGTCTCCGCTCTTCCTCTTCCGTTGCGCTGCAATGAGTACGGTAAGAATCTCGAGGAATCTCTCTCCTCACTTTTTCTCTTGGCTGATCCCTTGGGCGACAGCTTCGGCGAGACGAGGGGCGTCGTCGTAGTTGAAATCGTAATTGGCTCCTGCTTCTGAGCGGATTTGGCCTTCTCGGCGACCTCCGTGAAGCAGTGCACTTTGATGCACCGACCAACGTCGTGCTGGCAGTAGTGACACTGCAATAACATACATTTTCTAAAATAATAAAGCAAAGGAATGAAAGAAGATTCAAGATTCTGGTTGTCATAGATCGGAGATCGAGTACAGGAGAACCAAAAGCAAAGAAAAACATTCATAAAAACCTCACCTGTCCACAGTTCTTCACAGCGGCACAGTTGATGCACTCGGAGCAGCGAGGAGCTCGAGGTTCTGTAATAACGGAGAAGCTAGCAATTCAAAAATCAATATTTGGTCTAGTTCAACGCACCGTACTCCTTCTCATCAACCGGCTCTTCCTTCACATCGATCAGAAGGGAATTCTTCAATGCCATCTCCAGATCCTTCTTCATCTTCCGAGTCTCAGCTGCCTTCACTGCATTCTTCCTCTTCTTCATGAAGTTGTCGAATGTGTTCTTGTACACTACCTGCAACGGGTTTCCTCCGTTGACATCGCCCTTGTAGCCAATTTTCCAGCTGGCAAATGTGCACCTGGTGCAAGTTAAAAAAAATAAGTGCTACCTTCACTCCGTGCTTCTCCACGCAAGAATCGCAGTAGTAGTGCACAATGTGGGCGCTCATCTGCACATCGATCTGCAATTATCGATTGATTATCCACCTTTCTTATTCGTCTCATTCCATTCCCTCAACATGTGCAAGCCATCCCATAAACGGAAAGTGCCATTCTTTTCATCTTTTTCCTCATTTTCAACATCCAAATGGTCCTCTACTTTCGCAATCACTTCGTGCTTGTTTCAGTAGTTACGGTATTTTCGTAGGTCACTCACCCTCACGCACGTATCGTGGAACCACACATCACAGTACTCGCAGGCAATCATGAAGTCAGTGCAGCCTCTCTTCCTGAGCATGTTCAAATTATCGTTACTGTACTCTTTTCAACTAGAAAATCTCATGGTTCCATGCCAGTGTCACTCACTTTCCCAACTAGTTCGAGACTACAAATTCATCCCATCCTCTTCCCTTCCCGTTTCGTCTTTGCGCACACCCCTCCAATCTATGACATGAGAGTGTGTTGAGAGTGTATCGATCCTCCGCGCGACTAATAAGTGAATAGGCAAGAGAGGGAAGAGCATGACGAAAGGCAGCTTCTTATCGATTCGTACTCTCGCCCAAATGAGCCTTATCAGCGAGTGATGATTGAGAGGAAACAGGGGAAAACTGACTGGCAGAAACAGTAGATTTGCTCATTTGGATTCTCTTCTGATTCTTGATCCTCATAATCGTCATCCTTGATCTCCTCCTTGACGACGACTGATTTCCTCCGTGAAGAATCACTCATCTGAAACGAAGAAACCGGTAAACAAAAGGCAAAAAATATGATCGATAAGCAGGAGTCGCATAAAAACATGGAGTGATATAGTGAAATAAAGTTAGGAGGAGCCTTCCAGGTAATTCGAAATAAAAGGCAATAAATTTACTTCATAGCTGTCGTTCTCCGCCAGAGGGTTGGCTTCATCTGGGAAGTCGTCGGCGTCCATCGGTTCCAGTTTGACCTCTCGAAGGGGCACAATAATGGGCGGGTCAGTGCCCGATTCGGGTTGCGACTCCTCCATTCGCCTCAATTGATCGAAGGATGCGACGAGAGTGATAAGAACACGAAAAAGGACAAAATGATGACAACAAATAGGACGTATTTTCGAAACGTGCGTGTGGGGAGAGAGCAGCGATGTGTGTATTCACGGGACGCAGTTTGTGATTGAGAACCAGACTTATTGCCGGCACTTCAGAACCCAATCCAATTTATTGCTACCGTGGCTTAATTGGAACCCGCTTTATTCATCCTCGGACAAATATATTTCTACCTTCATATAGACACACACTTTAATTTTATAGAGAGTATACGTCAAATAAACAAAAACGAAAAATATCAACATGGTCAAGAGGACATTTTCTCCCGCAACGAAGGTTAGCGTATGGTCAACGGGCATACATCGTGATCCTCACATTGTTTAGAGATATTGTTTTTGTTGTTTTGATTGATTATGCTATTTTCACTTCATTATTGTGGCGTGAAAACGAGAACAGACCCTATACTCCTGTAAAGCATCCATATTCCACTTGATTTGACCCGATTATAGTGGAATATTTTACAATTATCTTTGTTTTCTCTCGATCAATTACCTCTATTCGCCTACATCGATCTTTAATGATGGATGATTGTATTGATTCTGAAACTGATTGACGAGCTCCTTAGTTATCGCGCTATGCTATCACAATACTTTGAACTTTATGTCAAACAATGTTCTTGTTTAAACAATCAATTAAAAGAAATGAAATCATTATCATTCCATATACTCAGTTAGCATCAAAGGAATCTATTTCTATATGTACCATAAATTTTGCATCACAAACTATTTGCAATAACATCATTCGGAATTGCATGATCAGTATTCAATAAATCATATTTAATCGAATGCAGAATTTATGGCAATGCGAAACGCTTATAATTCAAGGCATGTAATTTGAACAAACACACAAGAAATGTAAATGGTATTTGTTTGTTCATAAAAATATTTGGTGAGCTTCTGATTAGTTGATCCTTGTGAACTTATTTATCAATTCAATTCTAAATTTTCAATATTTCCCTACACGCCAAATCATCTCTCTTTTTTTTTCTCTAAATTTAGAAAATGTGAGCAACATATTGACTGATTTCGCCATGATTCATACAATTTTGCCTGTATTGGTGTCTCATCTTCAAGGTATTGCAGATAAGTAACCTCCAAACCGATCCGAAAACCCAAACTCGAACCACATTCTTGAAGGACCCTGACAAGTTAATGAGACATTCGTCCTTCGGCGCTCGTCTTTGTGCGATACCGTATGACTTCTGTAGCTCAGAGGCATCATCGATCAATCAATAATCCGTCTCTCTAATCTCCATTTCGATCTCGTACTCTTGATATTCCTCTGTATCTGTCGATTGAAGGCCAATCGAGTGAGAGAGTGTGCTGATCAGAGAGAGACACACTTTGGAGAACTGTAGAGGGACGAGGGGGAGGGTGTAATGTGTGCCTCTCTCTCTGCACTCTCCTCTATCCCCACACTCTCTCTTGCGTGCACTGTAAGCCCCGCCCCCAATCGGCGTAGCTCGACTGAGGGGAGAGGGGGGCTCAGTCAGTGTTGGTGTGTGCCTCTGGCTGAGTGCTCTCCTCCTCGTCTCTTCTACTCCGACCCGTCAACTCTTCATTCCTCCTCCCTCCCTCTTCCTCCTTCACTTCTCAACTCCCTCCATGCTTCTTCCCCTCACTCAACAGTCTTTCTCTCTCACTTTCGGCATGCGGTTTTCACGTTGATCTGAGAGCTAATCGATGTGTTTCTGAGATCATAGTGAAAGCTACTTGCCGAAGTGATTCCCCCTCTCTCTCCCCTCTTTCTCTCGTGTAAGTCTGATTCGATTCATTCCAGATGACTCTGGACGGGGATGGGATGGGCGATGACTATGCTGCCTATCAGCGACAGTTGGAGGCTGCGATCTGGGCGAATAGTGCAGGCGGTTCACCTGATCTGGCGAAGACTTGCGAGAGTCTCGCCAAGATCAGGGAGGAACTGGTGACACTGAGGGAGAAGTATCTACCCTCTCTGGTCAAGACTGCCACCAGTCTACGCAAGTTGAAGGAGGAGGTGGTCGAGGAGTCAGCCAAGACATCCACGGGGGAGTTGTCCATCGCAGCCCAGTTCCTCATCGAACAAGACATCGAGAAGGCAGAGATTGATCTACGAGACATCGTCTCCGATCATCGATCTGCCCACACGGCAATCTCAAAATCTGGCAAGGACATCGATCGATATCTCGGCAAGAATCTCTCGGGTCTCTTCAAAGGCCAGAAGGACCTCGATTGCTCAGATCAGATCCGCCTTTCGACTTCCGAATTGATCTGCAAGCACATTCACACTTCTGGCTACATCAAGTCGTCTGCGGCACTCGTCAAGGTTCGGGAAGAAGGGGGAGAGGGGAGAAAGAGGGGGGAGAGGCGAGTTGTCTAGGCTCTCTCTCTCTCTTCCGATCGATCAATGGGAAAGGGGCTCTCACTGCACACTCAGTGAGGGAAAGAGAGAGGTGAAGAGGGGGGAGGTAGACTATACTCTCGTGAATAGAAGAATGCCCGAGGGAAGAGGAGATGGGAACATCGTTTCATTGTAGGATGCGGGAATTCCGAAAGAACCGGAGAAACTGCCAGAGGATCGAATGGACGTCGAAGCTCTCACTTTCCAACTGAAGGAGAAGAACCTGGCAACTCTTGATCAATGGGTGAAGAAGAACGAGGATGGAAACTACGCCCTGAGGGCAGATCTGGACAAGCTGAGATTGATCAAACTAATTCAAGCAGGTATCGATTTCCCATTCTTCTTCTTCTTCTTCTTTCTCTGGGATGATTCGGATTGCGATGAGTTGGCTCGTTTGGTTGGACGAAAGAGCGAGAGAGAGGGGCGAAATCGATCGAAGCAGTGATAGGGAGAAGGGCGAGAGGAGGAGAAGGAAGAAGACGAAAGAAGGGAGGGGGTCGGAGAGGGGTTGTTACACGAGTGGCAGGGATTTGCCTAGAGGACACACGCGGTGCTTCGACAAGTGCTTGTAGAGGGGAGAGGGAAGGGGGTCGATGAGGGGTAGGTCATCAGGTCGATCGATTGCAGGAGAGAGGACGAAGGCGATTGAGTACTGTAAGACGGCGATGAGGAGCAGCATCGACTCGGATCGGGAGTTCGGGGCGATCATCACAGCAGCATTCATGCTGAAGGACAGCAGGGTCTATCTACAGAAGAGACTCCCCGCACAGATCGATGCACTCCAGAAGCGCATCATGTACGCCCTCACCTACGAGCAGTGCCTCCTGCCATACTTGTCAGTTTTGACCTTTGATCTCTTCGTCCCGAAACATGCAGTTGCACATTACATCGCACTCTGGCCTCAGAGGCCAACTGCTCTCTTGCCTGAGACTTCCTGCTTCTTTCTGACGCCAATCGATAATGGGAAAATTGGTGATCTTTTCAGGTTGAACATCGGCATTCAGTCGATTCCCAATCTGATGCACATTCGACAGCACGTCGACAAGCGACCAGAGTTCATGTTTTCGGGCGATGAATTCCCACTTGCTTTGTACTCTGAGTGCGATGGGCACTGCACGGTCAATTGCCCAATCCTACGACAGCAAGTTACTAAGGTCAGTGAATTTTAATTAAATTAATATTAATATTAATATAATTATCAACGTAATAGGAGAACCCGGCGATGCGCATCTCGTGCGGGCACGTAATGTCGAAAGACGCCGTGACGAAGTTGAGCGCCCAATCGAGGTGAGAAGACATCAACGACGAGGATACCTAACCTCTCCCCTTTTCAGCTTCCGAGGAGGCAATCGGATCAAGTGCCCCTACTGTCCCTCCGAATCAACCATCGAACAGGCACAAGAGCTCAAATTCTGAGCATGTAGCATAGTTGTATTTATGCCGTGTACTATACCTGTAACTACAGTAGTATTTATGAATGTATAGAAATGCTGGCGGATTACTCTCGTCAGTCAGCAATATGTAATGTTTTCTCTCCTTTGCCTGTCCATTCATCTTTGGTCGTTCTCCCATTCATTCGGATCATTATCGACATTCTCCCCCGCTTTCCTTCCTTCCTTCCTTCGTCTTCTCCCATTTGTACGTGTCAATTGATTCCTATTCGTGGAATATCTCTCTCTCTCTCTTCTGCAGATAATAAATGTCATCCAGAAAGTCTCGAGATAAGCATGAGGAGAAGAGAAGGGGAAGGTATTAGGTGAGTAAAGAGATGGCGATAAGATACAAAGTATGGAAAGAGAGAAAGGGAATGAGAAGAAGGTATCGATTCCCGAGTGAGATCACGGAGGGGAAGGGGATTGGAACGGGAAAGCGACGGTTGACCTCCAATCAATCGGAGCAAGCACTGACCTTCACTATTTCATCTGATATAGAGAGGAAGGATCGGATTTAAGATGGTAAGGCAGCCGCCTTTCCCTCCTCTGGACAGTATTGACAGAGTGAATGAGAGAGAGTGCTTGCTCCTGTCCCTATTAGAGGATCTCGTGTCACTCGATCACCACAGTACTCTTATCTATCGCCGAAAGAGGGTCAACTCTCGAGAGGATTTGACGAAGGACTGATGTAATGTTAAACTGGAGTCAAGTGGGCATCAGTTCATGAAATCGACTGGATTCACTTTCCATCCGGGAGTGATAGGGGGAGGGGTAGGTGAGGGAGGAACCAGTATACACTTCGTTTCTCCTCGATATCTCTCATAAATCTCGACCCATTCCCTCCTTGCACTTCTCTATTGTGGTTCGGAAGAGATTGAATGGAAAATGGTGAAAGGAGGAAGAAGTGATAGGCAGAGGGCAATGGAAAGAGAACATGGCAGAATGATTAGAAGTTTCATTTCACAACTTTAGCAAATGCGAGGGCGGAAGAGCGTGAATCGATGGAGTAGTCCTTGGAGGGGACGACCAGATTCGAATCGGAAGTAGTCTGAGTCAAGCTCACTCTTCTTCCCCTTCGTCTCATTCCTCGTCCTCCTCTTCCATGTACGGTCTCATCATCGACAACATCGTCACCTACATCAAGCAACACTACGGAGAGGAGGTTTGGGTTGAGGTCAAGGTATGTCATCTCCCTCCTTCTCCCTCCCACTGTAATCACCACAGTCAAATATGCCGCGATAGGGAGAGAGGCAGTGTCCAAGTGTGCCACGTCGTTTCTTTGCCTTCACTCTTCCAAAGGGGCGCTGAGTAGGAGGAAGAGGACGAGAGAGAGAGAGAGCAGTGATTGAGGAACAGCTGACGGAAAAGTGCGAGTGGGGCCAGAGAGGAGACTTCTTACCTCACGGAGACACTGATGGCATCTTGCAAGGAGAGAGAGAGACCACAGATGTGCCAGGGGGGTTCATCCAATTAGTCCCCTCCCATTGCAGTATGTGTGCGGAATCGAGCAAGATGCGTATACGATGGATGAGATGTACAGTGAGGGACTCGCCCATCGAATCATCTGGGCGTGTCACGAAGTCACCAATGACACCGTAGACATGATCACTTCCGATGTCGGCTACTTCTTCTACAAGTTTCTCGGAAAATACGAATTCAACAAGGTCACAGACTGTCTCCTCCAATCCATCACCTTCTCCTCTCCTTTGAGATAGTCCGAGTGCTGGGACGAACTTTCCCCCAGTTCCTGAACGGACTCGATAACCTGCACGAGTACTTGCGATTCTCGTTCCCCAAACTGAAGCCGCCCTCGTTCTACTGCGAACACGAGAGCAGAACTGGTCTCACTCTGCACTACAGGTAATGCTGATCGAGTGGGCAAGAAGAAGTACTGTTCCCCCCCCCCTCCTCCTCCCTGACCAGTGGGACAGCAACAGTACTGTCGGCGTAATGAAAGGACGCGCAATAACTAGGACGAACTAGCTACTGCTCATCTACTTTTTGCCCGTGTATCCCGTTCCCTTTTTGTGACTCCAACCTTGGGGGAAGGCGAGACTGGAGACTGGAAGAGCAACTAGAGTGTATGTCTATGTATGAATTGCAGAAGCAAACGGAGGGGCTACTTGCACTATATGAAAGGACAGATCAAATGCATTGCCCGAGAGCTCTTCCAGGTGGAGGCTCGATCAAGTAACTTGATCTTTCATCTTCGCAGACCGACGTGGAAATCGAGTTGCTCGACCATGAGAACGACAACAACATGGAGCATGTCATCATGCGTCTCCACTTCAACAACGTCCATTTCACCCATCGAGTCCGTCCTTTCCATCGGTTTATTCGCTTTCTCCGAAAGAGAAAACACACACAGAGAATAGAAGCCGCTTATCGCCACCTTTTCATTTTTCATCGAAAGAGACGAAAGTATCGAGTGATCGAACGGTCCCAGTATTAGTACTGCGAGAGGGGAAGGGGAGGGAGGAGAAGTGAGAGGGAGTCGACTAATCTGGGACGGCTGGAATATAAACAAAAAGGGAACTACTCTCTCGTGAGACGAAGAGTGCACTAATTGGTAGTAGTGGCTGAGAGGGGTGAGAAGACTGTTTAGAGAGTGAGGAAAGGAAGAACCGTTCAGGATGTCGACTCACTCAAAGTACAAGAGATCAGGGAGAGAATTCGAATTACTTCCGATATCTTTTTTGACATTTTCCCATTCATAATCGTGTTCAATCGTGGAATGAGGATACGGTATGAGGATGAATGAGATGAGAGGGCTATAAATCCGTTGCAGTAATGTCGGAATTGGCCTGGTTCGAATGCTTCGCAATCTGGTAGGAAAGAAGATCACATCGGAGTTCATTCTAATGAGGCCATTCATCCGATTTCGATGGGAAGAGGTCGGTCGGATCCGATAGGTGAAAGATTAATGGAAGTTGTGGTAGATAATGCTCCATTCAAACAACATCTTCGAGTTGATGACTACTGATGCCGTCTTCGACGATGACGACTCTGTCGTCGTCTATAAATCAACCGATGCATCCATGCGTAAAGTTGATCTTTTGATCCCTAATCTCAACTGTCATTTGAGTGGCTGACGAGCGGTCACACATGACCGAACAGGATCTCGAGAAGTTCCTGACTCTCAAAGGTCAAATGTTCTACATGGAAGAGTGGGAGAGTATCTGCTTCATGGGAATCCCAGTGTGAGTAATATAATCCCAGGACCCTTGATTAGATAACATCTCCATCGGAAGTATTCGAGAGGGGTCGCGATAGCCATCTCTCTCTCTCTCTCTCCTCTCCTCTCCCAGACCCTCACCTCTCCATAAATAATCTCCCCTTCCCCTCTTTATGGCTAATGGGGACGCGTTGCAGAGTGTCGAATCTCGGTCAAATGCATAAGAGCGGGCTGTTCATCAATGACTTCGCCCTTCACGATTCCAGTAGAGATCTTGTACTAGCGAGCACCCAGCAAAGTGCAGAATTGAGACTGCTTCTCCATCAGGCATTCAGAGATCAGAGATCAATCGAGATTCCACCCCTTTAGGAGAGTGTAAAGAGGCAGAATATGATTGATAATATGAAGAAACTGAAGAATGAGAGAAAGAGAACAGACAAATTGTTGTATCAACTCCTGCCCAGAACAGTGGCTGATTCACTGAGGAAAGGGGAATCGGCAGTCGCCTGTTGCGAGGTTCGAAGTGAATCTCTGAGTCTGCCAACAGCTCGCACTTTAGAGTTTCAGTGAAGTATCGATTCTCTTCACAGACATTGTCGGGTTCACGAATATCTGCTCCAAGTTGAACGCCTTAGAGGTAATTACAGTAATTGTCAGAGTTGCTAGAGGGATAATTGAAGGTCGTCCACCTTCTCAATTCAATGTACACCGCGTTTGATGAGATCATTGACGTGCATGGCGTTTACAAGGTAATCGGCAACTATACGAAAGGAAACAGCATCTACCAGGTGGAAACGATTGGCGACGCGTACATGGTTGTATCGGGAGCGCCAGTGAGGACTCGGAATCACGCCGAGTACGCACTAGACTGCGCCATGTCCTTCGTCAATGCAGTGAAGACTCTCGAAGTGGAGACACTCAAAGATCCGATAAATATACGGTGGATCAGAAATCATTCAGCATCATTCAAGCAATTCCTCTCTCAGAGCCGGTGTTCACAGTGGACCCGTGATTGCCGGAGTGGTCGGTCTGAAGATGCCTCGGTACTGCCTCTTCGGAGACACTGTAGCGATTGCGAACGCGATGGAGAGCAATTCGAAGGTTGAAGAACTTGTTAGGAAGCAATAAAAATCCATTACAGCCCATGAAAATTCACTGCAGCGAAAAGACGAAGAATCAGGTTGAATTGTTCCGACCCAATACCTTCTCTTTCCAGAGGAGTTCCGTGTTTGAGTCCAAGGTGGGTGGAAGATCGAAGATCAAATACCGAGGGAACACGTTTGAGTTGCTGCAACGATGCGAGGTCTTTCGGGGGTCGATGCAGATGTACTTTCTCTTAGGGAAGAACAGTGCTGCCAGACTGCCAACTCCCAGGTATCAAATAGTATGTGATTTATCTGGATAAGAAACATTACTAAGCATTATGTCGTGCAATAACTAAGCAATAATGGTAAACCATCTTACATTTCACTCTGATTTTCTGATTCACATCCTGTCAGAGTTCAATGTCTTTCTCTCGTTGTCTCATGAAGTGAAATAAAAATAGAGTGAATTCGCTTGTATCTATGCCTGGGTATTTCAATAATTGAAATACATAGACTTGACGATTTTTCCCTCACGAATGCGGAACATTACAGGACGTCCAATCCGCAGACTTCAGCTGAGAACACAGAGGCTGAGAGCGAGGAAGAGAACGAGGAGAGG
Source organism: Pristionchus mayeri (assembly GCA_036245805.1). Taxonomy (NCBI): domain Eukaryota; kingdom Metazoa; phylum Nematoda; class Chromadorea; order Rhabditida; family Neodiplogasteridae; genus Pristionchus; species Pristionchus mayeri. The sequence continues at coordinate 36,494,167 of BTRK01000006.1, read as the reverse complement.
GTGCTTTCACAAAAACGTGTATGCATTAATTAGAATTTCAGAACGGTCCTACAACTCCGACTACTCTGGCTGCTCATGAAGTACAGCGAAGACGGAGAATGTCCTACACTCCAGTCTCAGATGCCGAAATCGACAGCTTCTCGCGGACATCCTCCGTCTTGATCAATTGAGAGGGTTATTGTATGTTCTCTCTCTCGATTGAAACCTGATACTCCGCATGCTTGCCCATTCCATAAATCTGAACTACTCATGGATCTCTCTCCTCACTCAATTGCCCCGTTCATTCACTTCTCGATATCTTTCATCACTTCGACAAGTCCATGGATAAACGTTTGTAATTGAATTCTCTCGAGTCGTTTGCCGTGGCGACGAATAAGAGAGTGAATGAGCAGAGGGGAGGAAACCTGAGAAGGCATGTGGGAAGCAGGCGAGTAGGAGGGAGAGGAGGCCAAGGTAGAAGGAGCTACTGCCAACTCGAGAAGAAGTAGCACACCATGCGCATTCTCCTCTTCATCCTCATCCCATGCACTGGAATAGCAGCCGCCATCGACATTCGTGAGTTCCGTAATCTCGTCGTCCCTTCGGCTACCGTAATCACTTCCTCATTTTTAGTGGTCGCGTTGGAGCAGGCGGATACGTACACAAAGGACATCCTGATGCACTTGAACATCTCCCAGATGTTCTTCAAAGACAAATACCAATTCGAAGCGGGTATCCAGAGAATGGTGATTCTGCCCAACACCACGCAGGAGAACGGTACACCCCGTCATCTTTCATTCGTATTATTTCTCTCCTTTCAGTTTGTTCTCGAATCGTCGACGTTTCCGTGATCATTTCACTCGCGCGGTCACAAGACAAGATCGATCTCATGCGTAACGTCTCAGTAGCTGCAAGGATCCCCATGATTCAGTTCCACTTCTACCCATGGAGCCCGCCCGGATTCTTCAAGTCGAACACTTCCCAAACACGTGCGTTTTACTGACCAATCGATATTGAAGGCTTGGAGTGAACGTTGTCTCTTGCAGTTCTTATGCCGAACAACTTCGACAACTACGTGGCGATGGTCCCTCCTTCCGCTGTCTTCCAGTACTCGATAGTCGACATCTTCCCCCAGATGAACATCTCCACCCAACTCACGGTCCTCTCCGATGACATCTACAGTGAGCCCAATCTAGCTTGGCATTTAACAGTAACATCTCCAGACGTGGCTTTCGATTCCTGGAAGGGCTCGTTGGATTCCCTCGGAGTGCCTGTGAGATACATGCAGATCGCCACGAACCCAAGCAGGATTCGAGCCCAGTTGAACTCCCTGAGGAACCAGGCAAAGACCATCGTATTCGTCGCCAAGACTGAGAATATAGAACGATTCCTATTGGAGGTACTCACACTATTCAATAGAGAAAAAGAGAAGAGGTGTGTTTGTTCTAGGCCCAGAGCAACATTGAGAATGAAGACTTCGAAATGGTGTTTGCCTTTACCAAGGTGAGAGGGGAGAGGAAGAAGGGGGGAAATGCATGGAATGAATCTAGGACGTGACTCCCTTCAAGTGCGATGACTGCCTCAGTGCCAAGATGCACTGGATACGACCCTACAGTACCAATACTGTTCAGGTTGGGGCAGATGATGGGAAGAGGTTTAATTAGAATTGAAGGATATTCGTGCCTACCAGGAGTTCATCAACAAGAACGAGATCAATCTGGACATGGATTACACCATCACCAGCAGCGAGGAGGTACGGAAGAACGCTGATCGATAGTCACCACGTTTATTGAGGTGGACGCCTCCTTCTACTACGACGCGATGAATAGCACATTCGTCTACCTCATGAAGGTAATTGCCGATGCAAATTACTGTCCTAGATAGCGGCTCAGGTGAATTCGACGTACAGCGACATCTCTTCGTTCTCGTGTGGGTCAGTCCCCTCAGCGAACACGACTCTTCCCCTGGCCAACTTCCTCACTACTCGACCCATCCTAGAATATGGAGTGACGAAGAGACAGGACAAGTGAGGACATCGGTCGAAAAGGAAATAGTTCCAATCTATCAGCAATTACTTCTACCAAGACGTGCCCGTTCGAATATTCTCCATCGATAGAATAGCTAGTAATGAAGACTCCAAGTACAACAAGCTGGTAGGTCAATGGACACTTTTCATTTATCATCGAGGAACCTAGATGGCCAATTGGACAGTCGACACGGGCGTGCTTCTCTACTACGAGAGTCTGACGCAGAGTCCGAGAGAGATCAATATCTATCGAGTGGCGACGGTCGTCGTGAGTGCTAAGGAGATGAAAATCCCCAAAGAACAATGCTTCGCAGCAACCTCCCTTCGTCCAGCGATTCCCCGACTGGGAGAATGGACCCGACTTCGAAGGCTATTGTATTGTAAGGGACAATGGGTCTTTCCTACCAATCAACGCTCGTTGAGGATCTGATGGCCTTGATAAGCGATACAATCGGGAACATGTCGTACGTGCTGTACGAGGTTGAGGACGGCACCTTCGGCACCATGGACGACAACGGGAACTGGAATGGACTGATGGGAGCTGTCGGTGAGTGAATCCACATTGTTATGTTACCGATAATTAATAGCTTTAACCGTTTTCTTATTGAAAGCATAACATTTTAACCAAAAATATACTCCTAATTTTGTCTCGGTTCAAATACCGATCAAATAATTTTATTTTCAGTCTCTGGATCCGCCGACATCGCCGTCGCTCCGATGTCCGTGATGGCAGAACGAGAGAACGACGTCGACTTCACCGTAGGCAATGTCTTCAGATGAAGATTTGACGTGGTTCCAGGTTCCCTACTACGACCTCGTCGGGACGTCGATTCTGATGAAGAAGAGCGAAGTGGAGTACTCGCTCTTCAAGTTCATGAAGGTCACAGCTCTCCTATGAAACAATGGCGAGGAATGAGGTTGCAGGTTCTGGAGTGGCAGGTGTGGGTATGTATCCTCGGGGCGTACATCATCACAGCGCTCCTCCTCTGGGTCTTCGATCGATTCTCCCCTTATTCCTACCATAACAACAGGGTGAGACGGAATCAGAGAGATCAGAGATAAAAGATCATTCTAGGAGAGGTACAAGGACGATCTCGAGAAGCGCGAGTTCTCGCTCAAGGAGTGCCTCTGGTTCTGCATGACGTCACTGACGCCTCAAGGTAGTGGCGATCTACAATACTCTGATGAAGTCGTCGTTGAGGTGGTGGAGAGGCGCCGAAGAACATATCGGGAAGAATAGTGGCGGCTACGTGGTGGCTGTTCGGCTTCATCATAATTGCATCGTACACTGCCAATCTCGCCGCCTTCCTGACTGTATCTCGTTTGGAACAGCCCATCAGGTACAGAATTATGCTAATTGATTAATTAGGTAATCATTAAGTTCTCTGGACGACCTGGCTAAGCAGTACAAGGTGGAGTACGCGCCGATGAAGGGATCGGCCTCGGAGACGTACTTCAGAAGAATGGCAGAGATCGAAGAACAGTTTTATCAGTAAGCCCCCCCCCCCTCTATGTTACTTGGATTTCCATCGCCATTTCAGTATATGGAAGGACATGTCTTTGAACGAGTCACTCACTCCTCGCGAGCGTTCCCGCCTCGCCGTCTGGGACTATCCCGTGTCGGACAAGTACACGAATATGTGGAGATACATGGAGGTGCTGAATCGAAGCGAACTCTTCATAGAAATCATGACCGAGTACACACTACTGTAGAGCCAAATGAAGTTTTCAATTACTTGTTAAAGACATCATTCAGGAGTCCGGTCTGCCCGACTCGATGGAGGACGCGATCAATCGAGTGCTGACATCGAAGGACGGCTTCGCCTTCATCGGTTGGGACTCTAATTAGCATTAATTAAAGGATTATCTTAGGCGACGCAACGGAGATTCGATACGCCGAGTTGACGAGCTGCAATCTGCAACAGGTCGGCAGCGAGTTCTCGAGAAAGCCGTACGCAATCGCGCTGCAGACCGGCCACCCCCTCAAAGACGACGTCTCCAGCGCGTAAGCAGCACTTTCTTTCTCTATTTCATCCATATCCTATCCTCAGGATCCTGCTGCTGCTCAATCAGCGTCGTCTCGAAGCGCTCAAGGAGAAGTGGTGGAACGAGAATCCCAAGAGAGTAAGCGTTAGAGTGATTCTGAATCCAAAAGGTCTCGGCAGATGGTGTGTCCGGTGAACACGGACGAGTCGGACGGCATCTCCATCCAGAATATTGGCGGAGTCTTCATCGTCATTCTCGCTGGAATCGTGCTGTCGATTGTGACGTTGACGTGCGAGTACTTCTACTACAGGTGAGACGAGGACTCCATCGTCAGTTCATCGACTGATTCAGACGCGCGACGCCCGTGAGCAAGGACGTCACGACGAGTAAGCATCCAACGCCAGTCGTCAAGGAGCATCAATCGCCTCCAATCTCGAGAGATGAAGAGGAAGAGAAGGAGAAGCCGAGAGAGGGATCGGTGATACACAGAAGGAACAACTCCACCAAGAATTCGCCTGATCCCAGATCAATCCCTAGTGAAGGAAATTACACATACGAGAATGTCGCATTCCAGAAATAAGAATTATCCCCCCAATCAATGTGATTCCGTGACTTGTTCATTTCAGCCATTCTTACCCGTGATTATCATTTGTACAAGTAGCTAGTTTGTCACAAGCATAAACCCATTTATAAATTACTGCATTTCTCAAGGGAACAATAATCTCTTTCTCAGTATGGACTGGCCTCTCCCCTTTCACAGCTTGGATAATAAAGCTAATTGAATCCGAGTCCTCCAATGAAGGGAGGTCTCTTTATTGCGCCTCTCTCATCTATTCCATCAGTGAAGAATAGTAGATGGCGAGTCCCTTTCTCTCTCCCTTCGACCTCATCGATCATGAATTCCACTTCGAATCTTCCACCTCGGGATCACAGGGACTCAGCGATTCCGATGAGGAAAGAGAGTTGAGGAAGTTAACTAAAGCAGAGAGAAGAAAGAGAAGAAGAGCCACTCCTAAGTACCGTAATCTGCATGCTACGAGGGAGAGGTAAGTTAATTTGATCGTGAAATGAGGATCTAGAGGTTCAGGGTCCGCGTAGAGTCCTTCAACAACGCTTTTGCTGCCCTGCGAGCCCTACTTCCCACTCTTCCCGTTGAGAAGAAACTGAGCAAGATCGAGATACTCCGAATCTCCATCTCCTACATCAAATACCTCGAGCACATCCTCACTGTTTATTGAGTCAATTAGATAAAGCGGCAATGTCACACAGGCAGGAAAGGCGAATCGATAGAGACTAGTAATACTGGTAGATCGACTAGATGGCACTGAGAGAAAGACGAGAGTCTGGTTTATTGCTGGGGAAGAATGGAATGTAGCTCGTTGAGCACCTGAGATTTCGTCTTGAGGGCAAAAGTAAATTCACCTATCGTCCTAATGTTCTGGGCTAGTACGGGATGAAGGGGTTCCTTCGATCTAAGACATCTTCGAGCTTCTTCTAATAATAATGAGATGGCCTCGTTGGCATTACCGTTGAAGAGACGAGCAATTGCGAGGTTGTTGATGGTCTGAAACGACATTTCTTGCTTTCCTGATATGTTTGATCTTACTAACCTTACTGGAAGACTCCCGAGAATGGGAGTCTTCCAACAGCGCAAGCATCTGTTCGCGATCGCCTCTGTACATCGCATTCAGAGCACTGTAATTTCAATGATGATTTTCAACTGTTTCTTTTCACTCACCCTTGCTGAAGCGTCAATTGTTCGTCAGGAGAGCTGATTTCCTTCAACACTTCAAGTGCTTCGTCCTCTTGAGATCGTATCAAGTACATCCGAGCGAGGAGGAAACTCAGGTCCTGTCGTTCCTTCTCGTCTGCTTCAGATCTCAGCTCCTCGATCGATGTGACTACGAAGTCCGAGTGCTGAATTTAATTTTGGGTTACTGTACATACATTGCATTCTTACGCGTAGTTCGTGGAATATCCTGGCTTTCATGTGCTTTGCAGCCTTCAATCGCATCCTCCATCCTTGGATGTGCGATTCGTCAGTTGTGAACTGCTCGATGACCTATAATCACAACACTATCTTTGACCAGCCTAGTCTACTCTGTTTACTAGCGTGTGCTTATCGAGTGAGTTTTGCTTGATATTTGATGACCGCTCATAAACCCTCACGTACTGTGGTCACATCAGAAATCAGTCGCTCCACTCGACCCATGGCCTGCGATGGAAGGGGAGAGTGCACGAGTGCTTCCGCGTGCACCATTCGCAGCGAGAAGGGAATCATCGAACCTGAACGATTTCTTCCCGTTGGCTTACTGCAGACAAATAATACTAACCTTCCTTTAGCTCATCGTGATACTGGAAGAAGAGATCGGGAGCGTCCAATTCCTCGAATGACGTCATCTCGTCCAGAAGTTCCGTGAACTTCTTCAGGCCGAACAGAAGTTGAAACCGAATGGACCAGATCTGTATCGAAGTTTTTGATGAGATTCAGAATATTTCGAACCTCGAGTGAGAATGGGTTCAGTGTGCTGCTTCTGCCCGATTTGTCCATTCCCTGGCCGAGAAGAGTGAGGATCTTCCCCGTTCCTTCCACTGCTGCCAGGTGCTCACGACTGTCCTTAATCAATTGCATATTATCATGCAAATTGATAAATAGCTTCCTTTACTATGTATTTTGTGAATATTAACTCATCGCACTAACTCACAATGAGTTGCTTGAGTCCATTCCAATTCATGTCTTCGTCAATGGTTTCGAAAGATTTCTTCAATATCGTCGATGCCTCTGGGCTCATTTCCTTTATCCCATTGAACTCATACTTCATTCCAGGGAGGGTGTATTTAATTCCTCTTCTCCGTTCCTACAATTATGCATTTGATGTTCTTACTGACCTTTACCGCATAATTAGTCACAATAATTACGTGATTTGCTCACCGTCAAGGCCGCTTTCAATCGCTTTGATGGTGGCCATAGTGCTAGATACGAAGAAGACTCCCAGTCTCGACACCACATCTCATCAAGATCTGATGCAATCGGAGTGATAAGATCCCGCCATATCAGACATACCATGGATAGCCAGTTGCGCAATGTCCGGAAGATAAGATAAGCAAATCCTTTATTATGCGAATAACAGATAAGGAGCCAAGTACCGGAATGATAGTATATTCAAGTGAAGTATTTTGGTATGCATGTGAAGCTTTGAAGACACGCGACGAATAAATATGGGAGATTCGTACATAAAGCAAAAAGAAACGCTACGAAATGCACAGCACACAAAAGCTAGTGGGCGATAAGACTTCACGCGAGCAACTGCTTGATTTCGTTGTTCTCAGTGGAATCAGCAAGGGAGATTCCATGGGGGGCGTCGATGTTCTTGTTCGCCCCATGGGCAAGGAGCACTCGCACGATCTCCGGATGACCCTCGAAGACAGCACAAGTGAGAGGAGTGAGACCGTGCTTGTCCACTGACTGCAATCATTTCATCAATTTTAATTAAAATATTCTATACGTTTGATCAATCTACAAGTTCAAACTTTTTTCAGACTATTCTCACACTTTTTTATCTGGGCAAAATCAATTAGATGGATTAATTTCAATTGCCGTACCTTTTTTCAATTTACTTTTTTTTGTTTTTGTTATCGCAAATCGTTTCCTCGTTAGTCATATATTGCTCCACTCACATCGACAGTTGCTCCGATGGAGAGTACGTACTTGACCATCTCCGTGTGTCCGTAGTCTGCCAGATGATGGAGGGGAAATCTGCCGCCCACTTGCTTGTTCACGGTCTCAGTCGTCTGCAAGTATCCAGATGATCTCTCGATCACGTCATTCTTTCGTCGTCCTGGTCAATCAGCACTAAAAGCCAGTCTCGTGTTGCCATTCAGATATGTTTTCATGTGTATCGAGCCGACTAATCGATCGTAAAATGTGTGATTTTAGCGTCATTTTTAGGAATGTTAATAGTCGTATGGCGATACAAAATGACACGTTCTGTTCACGTCTGCGCTCTCTAAATTTCGTATAATCTCTCCACATCGAGTGAATGGTAATGAAATGCCACCCCTAGCAGAATATAAGAAAATGCACACCGATCTAAATCACAATCACCATGCCTTCTCTCCTCTCCGCATCCTTTCTTCAGGTAAGCGGATCCCATTTATCCTAGAAGTAAACTGTCACGGTTGATTTGTTACGTACATTTCACTACATTTCTATCTGTTGTTATTATTCTCAAATATTAATAGGTCATAAAATCAGAAATTTCCAAAACAATTTTTCATTATTTTCAGTCCGACATTAAAAGCCTTAATAACAACGGACAAGGGGACGTGAGTTACTCTGTCTCAGTGCCGATTTAGTCAATGACATTTAGGTTCCCCTATTTAGACCAGTGCGCCCCATCCTACCACAATTGGAAAAGACAAAGGATAAAGTGAGTCCGCCTGGGGCATGTACCGGATTGGAAGCTGAGTTCTAATCTGTGTAGTTCTAAAACAATGCATTCCCGTATTCATATTTATTTCGTTCATGAAGTAATATTCAGACTCCGATATTCTAGAAGAAGGCCGCAACAATTCATTGCGCCACGCTAATCTGTCCCTTTCGCTTTGCCCGTAATTTTGTGTTACATTTTTCTTGTTAAGCTGTATATTTTAATCGTTATCGATAAAATTCTCGGAATCAATTTAACTCCATTTCCATACTGTTACTTACGATCATTTGTGTAATTGCGTCTCGGTCTCCTCCCTGCAGTGCCCATCGAAGCTCGTCCTCCGTTGCCATTCTGTTTGATTTCGTTCGTTAGTACCACGACCCCGAGGGTGTTTCGAGATAAAGCAATGCCTTCTGCCCATGCGACAGTTTATTGACGCGATTTCGAAATACATTGAGAAAAAAACCTTCATTGTACAAACAGTCATCAATGGAATTGGAGAGGAAAATGCAGGATGGAGAGGAAAATGCATAGTGTAAGATCGATCATGTTTTGGTGGAAAGAACTGGAGGAAATGGTGGAGCAATCGTGGCGTTGAGAGAGAGAGGTACTTTGTATCAATGAGGGCAGGACTAAAGCAACAACGAGATATATGGACAATCCGAGGGATGACAGTGGAGTGGAAATGGTCGAAAGATAATCGGGTATTATGCGAACAAGGAGATCTTCGGAATGGCTTAGAGTTTGACGGCGTGTTTGATGCGTTTTGGGTTGCCTGGAAGGAGGGAGATTGGTGTTCCGATGAGTCATCGAATACTCACGTGCGTTTACGCGTGTGATCCAGCACGATTTCCAGCTGGGACGGGGACGCAACTCCCAAGTATCCGCAGGCTTCACGATTTCGATCGCGAACAGTCTGGAAAGTTAACAGTAGAGAAATATAGATAAACGGTGGAACCTAACAAATGAAGAATTGAACGCATAAAAGATTTATCAGCGCAACTGTTTACTTTTCTGTATTTTGTCTTGAATCGATAGTTGAAGTGGCTTCAATTGATGTTTACTCTCCAAGCACCCGTTCGTCCAGTGTGACTCACCCGATGGAAGTGGCGGCTGCTACGAGGGCGTTCATCTCCTTCCTCATAGGAATCTCGCCCAGTTCCTCCACCGTCCTCTTGTACTCCGTCGACTTCAGCTGACAGTAACGGACGAGGAAACGCATTCTGCAATGGGAACCTAGATTGTTTGTATAAATTTATCGCTACATGTTGCATTCTTGTGTTTCTTCTGATGGAGAATTATCATCTCAATATGCGAGACACTACAGCACCTGTTCCTGAACTCTGTGCTTTCCTCCCCGTTCATCTTATCGGCGACGTACGGCACGTGGCGGAGGTTGTAGAGGGCGAGACAGCACGGTTCCAGTCGATGCAATTCGATCTTCGGCAGAGTGATGATCTCCGTCTCAGGGTCGATAGACGGAACCAGACCCTACAATGCAATTTTGAACTTCTAATTTATGGATTTCTGGCATGTTCAACTAATGACAATTGGTAAACATCCATCCGTACCGTAATGATCTTGAAGAGTTGGTCGATGTGGTCGTCTGAAACGAGAGAGGTGCAGCATGTGGTGAATTGGGCGAATGCCCTCAGGGCACGGATCTCCTTCTCGAATGGCAGCTTGAAGATGGAGTCCATGTGGTCAACGACGAAATTGAACCAGTCGTTCACCCTGTTCATCTTCTGTCGTTGAACCTAGAATCAATAATTGGAGAATCCACTACGTTTTCACAATGTACGGCTACTAGATCCACTGTTTGAGTTTAGTATGAGATGTGAATCACAGCCTCGGCAAATATTGTTCCCTACCAATTCCTTTGATTTTCGCGTTTCTTCTTGAACCGCATTAGTATGATAGTGTTTATGTCCAACGATAGATCATAGGCATATTAAAATAGTTATAAAAACGAAGAAATAAAACTACAGTATGCCACTCCTCGCCTACCGTAGTCATCTGCTGCAGGATGGTCATGGTAACGAGGAAGGAGTCGAGTTCCGCATTCACTGCTGGCGCCTTCCCATTCGGTGTTTCGGGTTCTCTGATATGGGCGGGCACCCGGAGAGGAAGCTCAAGTGATTCTGGAAATGCGTTCATGAAGATACTGAGTAGGTTCTGTACTATTGCGATAGAATGAGCCCGATAGTCTGGTTTGGAGAAAAAAGCACGAGCGATTACGATGTGAACAATGATAAACTGCTTCGATAATATTTAGAAGACAATCTGGCTTACCGATGAAGTGTCGCGAGATGCTCTGCTGTTTTTCGAAATTGTCCATCAGGAAGGAATTCCCGAGGTACATGAAGAGAGAGTCGATGTACGTGAGATTCGAACGGGCGAACTGTAGATGCACTATTAACGAAGAGCAAGAAATTAGTTTATGAGTGTGTGCTCACAATCAGTGTTAACAAAATTTTCTCTTGATCTTTCGACTGTAAGATGAAACAGAGAGTACATTCTAACGCCAATAACTTATATAATATTTTTGCTCTACATTCCCTAAAACTCATTTGTTTCTGCACTCGAACTCTTCTACTCACTTCGACAATCTCTGACTAACTGATCCTTCCAAACATTCCCAACCTCCTCTTTGAAGATATTCTCCAGTAGGTCAAGCACTTTCGTGTCTTTGTACATCGATAGCGGGATGATTCTCATTCTGTCGTTGACGAACTCCAGGACGAGCTTCCGATTCTTCGCACTGTGCTCCTTATTGAGCAGATCACGGACGCAGCTGGCGACCTCTGCAAGGATTTACTTTCCCAGTCCATTACTGCTTGCCCTCATTCCCCCATGACAGGAAAGGTCACTTTGCGGAATATAGTAGGGAGAATAGATGGCTACCGCGATTTTCGCTCTGTTTTTAGGTAATTTCCACAAGAAAACGTAGTAATTGTGCAGGGTCAGTATGCAATAATGTTCATATTTTTTCAGAAGTATGCTTTCAGGTATTGCATGAGGAGCGTAATAACTATCAATGCTGTAGCATATAAGTTCAAAAAAGTTGGCGTAGTCAAGGGCTTACCGATCCAGTGACCGTGCAGGAACTGCACGAGACCGTCGTACGAGGCCGCCCGCTCCTCCTCGATCGAAGACATAGCGCATTGCAGATACAACTCGATAACCTCAATCATATTTCATAGACATCCCAATTTCCAAATCTCATAAGAATAATCATTTCGACGTCATTTACGGGAAAGGTGCAAGATATTCCAGTATTTCGTTCATCTCAGGTTGATTTGGCTAGTCAAACGGGTCTTACGGGCTTAATGTGTCCTCCTTTGCTGCCGATGACGTGCAGGTTGTGAAGCAGCGTGAGACGGAGCTGAAATATCGATTTCCGTTGCCTGATTTTACATGAAATCGCTGACATTTTCCTCGGGCACGTTCATGAGGGAGAGGGCGACCTTTGACGCCTCGGTCTGCTTGGAGGGAAAACAGTCGAAGTACTGAAAATGAGATTATTTGCACTTTAGAGTAAGAAAATATATTAAATTAGATAAAACAGGCCAAGCTAACGCACTTTGAGCATGTACTTTACGGCGAGAATTTGGCACCTGTCCGTGCCATTCTTAGCAGCCTCGATGAGGAAATTGTACTTTTCCTCATGCTGAAACACTGATTAAATAAGAACGTTAGTTGTCGAGGCATCCTTTTCGACATCGTGACTTCTGATTCGGACCTGGAACTCTCGTCTCTCAAGCAACGAAGAGGTATTGAAGATGTCTGGGACTGAGGCTATCGACAATTGCTTTTCGTCTTCCTCATATTCCATACTACTCGGACTCGAGGGAAGAACGGAAGAGGAGATAATGGAAACGGAGTGATGAACCATCGATCGGCTGAATGAGAAGATAGGGAAGGGACAGTGGCAGACTGGGGGGGAGGGGGGGAGGTCAGAACCTCAATGTCCATCTCTCCCCTCTCCGTCCCCACACGTGATTAGTGTAATAAGAGCAGATGCAAATGGTCTAGGGAACACGCGAAGCGAGGGAGGGAGTAGTCATATGAGTGGAAGTTGCCATCCAGTAAACAAAGAATCCACCACGAGGAATAGAGGGTGCGACGGAGAAAAAGAGCCTCGAACACACGGCTCACTATGCGATACTTTTGGTGGTGTGCCTATCGTGTGCGCCCAGAGATGGTGTCGTTTCCGAAAAGTCGTCGCTCTCTACACACCCGCTCTATACACAGAGGCTAAATCGCTTTACGTTCCTCATTTGTTTATCTTTTGTGCTCTTTTCTCTTTGTTTCTTGTGCTTATTTTAATATTTGCAGTTCGAATGACCTCAACATGTGATAGGATCGAAAACTTCCTTGACGGTCCCTTCATTTCGGCGTACGTCAATGTAATCAACAAGTATATCCGCGGCCTAGGCAATGTCAGTTTTTTTTCGGACTTTTAGTTTTGTTCCCGATCCACGTTCTTCCTTTCAGCTTCTGGTAGTAGTTGTCTACTGCTTGACTCTCCTTCTGGTCATCACTTCCTTCGGTATCATTCTCCCCTACGAGCAATGGTTCGTTCCCCTTCCCTCTTCCCTAATCGAATCTCCCCTTCAGGTACCAATCTCCTCTGCTTCTCCTCTTCTACTCCATCCTCGGCTTCTTCCTCTTCGTCAATATCATGTATCACTACTACAAGGCGCGCACCATCTCGCCCATCTATGTGCCCGGGGTGAGCGGAGAGTTAGTCACGGCCTAGTCACTCCCCATGAATGCCACCGAATAAATCCGCCTGTACAATTCATCCCTTTCCTTTTCAGAAAGATCACGAGCGATGGTGTTTCAAGTGCGAGCATCGCAAGACGGCGCGAACCCACCACTGCGGAATCTGTCAGAGGTGAGGGACCATTTCTATGGGGTGTTTGCACTCCATCTCGCATTGAATGCGAAGACTTGAGATGAGTTGTGTGGAATGATCATTCATGATTGAATCTCACCCGTATCGTAGGTTTGAGTGAGTCATGCCAAACATGAAAGAGCAAGCAAAATAGGAATTGATTAGTAGGCACGAAATGATAGATTAGGAGGGAATTGACAGGTGGAAAGAAACCTCGTCCTCAAAAAAGCAATGTGCATAGCTCATGATCTTGAGTGAAAATCTGGAGGTATCCTGCTTATACTAGCTCTTTTTCGATCTAGCTTGTTCCAAACTACCTGCATTTTCCTTGCTATGTGTTACTCTTTCATATATGTCTTCTTCAGATGCGTTCTCGGTATGGACCACCACTGCATCTGGATCAACCAGTGCGTCGGGTCACACAATCATCGTCACTTCTTCCTCTTCATCGCCAATCTCACCGTGGCGACCTTCATCGTCGTCGTGGCTGGACATCACTCGGCCTACGATCACTTCTTCGAGGTGGGACTATTGGTTACTGATTGTTTATGCGAGTTGTAATGATTTGGAATGTAACAATAGTTGCATTTACGTACTGAGAATATCTGTTTCGTAGTGGTGTCTTAAACCGAATGCTAAAATACCGTAATTGATTACATCTCCATGTCAATTATCACGAAATTTTAAATGAGGTGGTATTTACAGTACTCGAATGGGAAGTCATTCTGCTCGGCGTTCCTCGACTACGCGCCGCTCCAGAGCTGGATATGCAGGTGAGCGAAGGGATTGTCACTCAACACGTAGCCGTTGCAACTACTGTATCCAACTTCCCTGTCAGAGATGAAAAATCGCCTCATTTTCATGACAAATTCATCCTTTCAGCATCGACGGTTTCTCTCGGAATGCCGTCATCTTCTCCTATCTGCTGGCTGCTCTCCTCATGTGTTTGGTGGGATTCCTGACTGGATGGAACATGTACCTCATCTCGAAGGGATTCACCTACATCGATTACTTGGTAAGACTCACTCTTCTACTAATTCGACTCTGAAAGATTCTAGGTTACGTAAGAGCTCTGAGCTCATCACGAAAACACACATTATCGCATTACGGAATATTTTGAGCAACACTCGGATCACATGGCGCTCAACGCGAACTACCGTAACCCGCTCGATCAAGGATTCACTCGGAATTGGCGGAACTTCCTCGGTCTCCGTCGGAATAGGTCCTTCTTCCGACACGTAATCCTTCCCTCTTCCCATCCCTCATTCCTCCCTGAGGACGAAGTCACGACCACACTGTTGATGGACGAAGTAGTCTAGATGGACGAGTGATCTCATCTACTCTAGCAGTCAAAAGACCAAATCAGTCAATGCCAATCTCAGTGCCTCTGTACAATTCCAATCCCCCTCTCGATGATCTCATACCTTTGACACTTTTGCAAGTTTCTCTACTTTCTGTGATCCACCTACGGATTCCCAGTCATATCCTGCCTTTTCTCATCGAGAAGACACAGCTGACGTCTTCTCGAGATTCGAATCTTGCATGTACAGCCAACATCCGGTATCTTCAGATGAGTATTCACTTAGATGCGTATGATAAAGAGTATTTATTCGATTCGTAATTCGAAATCTCGCACCATGGGAATAGGGATGAAAGCTGAGAAGGGAAAGGAGCAGTACAGAGAAAGACTGAGGCCTTCTATAACTGATGCTGCACGAATGGATCGATGGCAGTTCACTCGGGATGGAAAGGGAAGAGGATAACTAGGTAGAATCGAAGGATGGCTAGAAGCACTACGATGAATACTCAAGCATCTATGGCTACACCGAAGGAAGGAGGAGTGATCGGATCAATTCATCCATATGTGCTATCTAATACCCGTGAACAAGCGAAGGGAAAGAGAATCGTTAATAGTCCTACTTCTTAGTTGCATTCCAGAATTCGTCGAGGGATATGGCAGAGACATTGTCGAGGACCTTCGTCTTCGGTTTCTCGAAGAGCCCTTCGTTCTTCTTTGTTCTCATGAATGATTCCTCTCTCGTGCTTATGAAGGTGCTCTCCTTGATCGTTGGCCCGGACCGGAAGCCTCCTTCTGTCTTGAATCCGTTGCCATTCGAAGGCCCCGGCTCGTCGATCGTCTCTCCTCGTTGGTGGTCTGTCCTCAACTGCAGGGAGGGCACGTTCAATGGCATTTCTCGGGGAGAAGAGGGAGGACGAGGCTGCAGCACCTCCTCCTCCATCTCGTCCTCGACGTGATGCACGATCGGAATCGCCGGCACTTCGTCTGGGTCCTGGAACGAAGACGCTATTGAAAGAGGGATTACGGTATGCTCACCTCGGATCGATGGACAACAGCGTCGACTGGCATCACGTGCACTGTTTGGGTAGCCGGAGGAGATCGATCGAGCAGAGGAGGAAGAGGATTCGCAACGGAGGGCAGAGGAGAGGTGGTGGTGGGCAGAGAAAGGGTGCCCACGTTGACCTTAGCAATTACATCATCTCTTCATCTTTCGATCTGGTTGATACCTCAGTCGGTCTGACGATATTATTATTCGTAGTCTCATGGTTGTTCTTCGCCCTCTGTGCTCCTTCTATCGTCGTCTCCTTCGCCCGTGCTTCGACGTCATCGACGAATCTCGCCCGATTCGTGCTCGTGTTTCGCGGGGGCGCCGTTGGCACCGGATTACGGTAGTCCTGCTCCAGACCCCGCATCAAACGATTCTCTGGCTCCACACTGAAATTTGGCTAGTTTGGAGCGAAATTAGAGGAAAATGTGATTCTGTGATTTAGAGAACTGCCTATTGGTTAGAAACAGGAACTTCATAGACCGAGGAGGGTGGGTGTTTCGGTCTGTACCGTAAAATGGATGAATGTGTTAACCGATTGGGGCAGCACTTCCTCTTGATGCAATCCTTGCAGAAGAGACAGAGAAGGACGATGAGAAGAATCGTTGCGATGATGATCAGAATCCAGATGGTCAGATCCACTTTCTCAGCGATTTGCGAGCGACGAAACATCTGGCGAGGACCCATCACAGCCGACGTCGAACCGTCTGAAGCAGCAGACTGTCGTAATGTGGGCGGGATTACGGTTCGGGGCTAGAGGAATTATTACTCTCTTCGTTTTAGTGAGCGAGTGAGAGAGTTTTCGCTGATTGAACATGGCATGTTACATAAAAAAATAAAAACATAAGAATATTTTTCCCACACGTCATCTATCCTGTGCAAAGGATGGTTAGAGGTTGTTGTTTTACCCTGTCATAAATTTTTAAATTAATACCTTTGTACTTCTTGCATATGAATGGATGGCGGGCGAGACAGTCCTCTGCAACGTGAGTCAGCCCCTCTTTGATGTCGAAATCGAGCATGACACAGTCCCGGATCGGCGAGTTGTTAGCCACGATCGGCTGACTGAAACACAGGATTTCGTATAAAATTGTATACACTGCTTCGGAAATCTTTGATAAATGTGTTGAAGCTCATAATAGCTGAGCCACACACTTGCTTCTTCCTTATAATTCGCTAAGCTCGCATCCAAACTCGTAAAATAGATAAAACAAGTCGTACGGATGCGGCCAGAGTGCTTCCTTGAAGATGATTGACTGGTAGGTGCCCTCCGTTGCCGCATCGAAGATGCCGAACCAGGGATAGTTCAGCGAGCTGTTGTCGCCGTACGTGTCTTCAAATTCACTGGTTAAAAAGCAAATTCCGATTCACTAAATCACCAAGGTACTTTAAAAAATCAAGTCTCCGATGCCTTCTCACCGACGATGAAGTCGTACTCTTCCTGGTTCGTCGTCGTCATCAGATTGCTCATCTCCGCGAAGCATTCCCTCTGCGCATCCAGCCACGTCTTCCTCGCTCCGTTGAATTTGAAGCAGACTGGGAAAGCGGTGCGAGTCTGCCAATCAGCTCCACACGAACCCTCGACTGCAAGAAAAACATACAGTTGACATTACCATATCCAGAATTCGATAATGAAATCGCCTTTTCTCTTTTAACGGATATTTATTCCGGAATCGGCAAATGTTTTAACCTTTTACTACCAGACATATGACCCCTATACAATTCAGATCGTATGTCAGTGTGGTAAACTTTCCGTGCACATTCTTACATTCATCATTTTCTCGATAAATTTCTCACTCTTGAAGTGCACACATTCCTCTCGCCTTCTTTCGAAATTTCAACTTTCAATTCTCCATTTCTCTTTATTCTGCTAGTGCGAAATTATTCCGGATGCCTCTTAGCTCCTCTCCTTCCCTTCGCCCTAATTCAAATGTTCGTCACGGGTTTCCTGCACACATACCCTCATCCTTCTCTTAGACATCATCTCAACCCGGCCATTTACCTCCCCGATTTGCTCGAGAAGGAAAAGGAAAAAGAGAGAAGAAGTATGTGCTCACAGAACTCTCGAATGACGATGTGTGCGCCCCTCCTCTGGACAGTCCGATCGCTAACGATGGAGATGTGGATCATGTCGTTCGTGGAGACGATCGACTTAAGCGGGTCGCTCCCACACATCTTTATCAGTTCCTTGGACGTCGTACTGCTCCCTGAATGAGATGGGGTCACACAATAGCCCCCCGCTTCTTCCTTCAAATGCTCAATGGGGCAGAGAGTGACCATTCTTCCGTTCCTCGTGCTTAGATTGAGGCAGAGGCAGGGTGAATTACTCCCCGAGAGGGACCGTCACTTCGTTACCCGAATTATGGCGGAACCCCAGGAAGGAGTGACAGATCGCGCGCCCCTTCCAGAGTCCCATTACCTTCCCATTTGACTTATGCTGCGCCCCGATTTCTAAGAATAGGGGAGGAGCCTCACCATCTTTGATTACGATGTAATCGGCGCATCCCGAGAAGATTGGCTGTTCGAAATCGGCAAAGACGAAGTCGACTTGGATCTTGCTCGAGGTGTTCGACCCTTGGAAGATGTACTCGCACGTCATATTGGCCGGATAGTGCCCGGGATTGTCGAACCCGGGCGTTTTGATCTCGATTGCCTCATTGCTCTTCATCTGGTGATAAACGGCCGAGGCTGAAACAGGAAATCTTTAATCCTTCCGATTTCCACGCTACTCTTCTCTTAAATCTTTCAAAGGGCTCTTCGCATCCAGCAATTAAGACGACTAGGAAAGAGGGGAGTTCAAAGATTTCGAAATTGCCTTCTCACAAGTAGCTCATTAGGGGTATTTGCTGAAGTCTCTTATTGGAATGTACGATGAGAGTATGCACGTGCTTTTGTTATTCTATTTTATTCTTCTTGTATATGTTGTCACTACGCATTAGCCGATTCAACATTCAAAAGGCGCTTAATGAAGCCCTAGAGGGGATTAAAGGACTTACGTGAGCATGGAAGATTAAGGGATGATCCATAATTGGCGAGAAGGAGCAGAAAGAGAACGACGATATGCGGAGATAATGATGGTTCGGCCCTTAGGCCACTCATCGAAGAGACTCGCTTAGCCTACTAGGACCGATTTGAGGTAAGGAGAAGTGAGAGAGGGAGAGGAAGGAAGGGGAGAGGAAGCGAGAGGGGAAGAGAGGGAAGGAGGGGAAGGTGACCAGACCCTCGTATCCAAGTAACGCCTTTGCTACTCACGATGTCCACTCTGAATGGACTAGGGAGAGAGGGACAAACGATGATTGTCCAGTTGTTTTTTCTGGGCGAAATGGAATAGGAGGAAGAGGAAGAAAGGGCGCCACTCGTCGTTGATGAGAAGACGTGAGAGTCGAAGGGGCTGCAGATTGACGTTAGAGTACAGAGAGAAAGAGGAGGGAGGGGCATGGAATGAGACTAATCTCGAGCAGAGAAAGAATCTTAATGAAGCTAATGAGGGACGGCGCTCGAATCAGAGTTGGCCATGTGAATGAGCAGAAGAAGAGACGAAGAAGGAGAAGAGAGCAGGTAGAGAGAATCAAGGATTCAGAATAGAGGAGTAGTCAAGAGATGGATGCCAGTGAGAAGAAGACACTGAGAAGACTGCCCCCTAATCGTCCCCCTTCACTCGCGTATTCCACGCTTCCGGCCAAGTCAACAGGAGAGATGATGGAGTGAAGAGGGGAAGATTTCCTGCTACTTAGATACCGCATAGCGGCTCATTTATAGTACGGACTAGTCTCTTGCACTCGATTACAATTAATGTGCACTCTGCTGACAGTCATAAGATATGCGGAGTCGAGAATGTACAATGGAAGGGCGAGATGAAAGAAGGCATTGGCGAGTAAAGCTATAGACCCTAAGGGGAAAGCAATTATGGAGAGATCATGGATGGAGGGATAAGACATATGAGGCAACTTTAGTAGAGGTCCATAAGGATGGACTTGAAGAATTGGATCAATCGATGGAGGAGGAAATTGTCGTCTGCCAGGGAAGACGTGCGAGAAGTCGATCCTTCTGCAGAGATGCGATGCTGTAATTATTCACAAAAACAAACTAGCATTTTTCTTAGTTATGCTTGCTAACGCTCCCGAACAATAAAATGAAAGATCTGATTGGTGGTTACGATTAACTGTAATTATCCCCAACGGCATAATTGCCACCAACCTCATCTCAGCACGTGGGGCGGCTTCCCGATCGGCTCCATATGCAATTAGAAGGAAGGATGAGAATATATGGTAGACACCGAGTGAGGCTGCCTTCCGAACCACTTCCAACTGATCGAGGAGCTCATCGATTATCACGTGCATGCCGGAACCACGGAAGGCGAGAAACTCACGAAGGGCTGGAAATGGAGAACATTCCTCTCATTGCAGGAGAAACATTCGTTTTTGTGAGTTCACAGTAGCTATATGATACAATTTCAAACTAAATGGGCTCACCAGCTTATATCTCGTCTGTCCTCAACGTGAGACAGTGCTCTCTGTCCCTCGACGCCACCTTCATCGACTCCTCGCTCTCGATCTTGTCACCAAGGATTCGGATGCCGATTTCCTCCTGAAAAAATACTGGATTACAAGAGACACTCTTTTTGAACGGTTCTGAGATCATATTTGCATAAAAAATGGAGCGTGGGCTAACGCGCATTAGTTGCCATGGGAAGAAGGGAATTGAGTGGAAAAAATGTGAACGTTATGTGTTACTAAGCATCTAGGGAATGGGCTCACCTGCTGGGGGTACTTCTCCATCTCTTTCCTCTTCTCTTCGTTGGCATCGGAGTAGAATGTCCTCTGGCCATCTTTGATGTCGATTGCGATAGTAAGGACGAAATACTCCACCATGCCCAGAAGCTCGTGCGCTAAAAGAACGAGTTATTCCAGTTAATGAAGGTTTAGTCATACAGAGATGCTGTCGAGGGCATCACAGTCGGCTTCTCCCTTGGATCGAGCGTCCTGACGTTGATGATGCTGATGTAGATCGAAGAAAACGGAAAGATCGAGAAGAGAAGGAATCACTGTTATCCAAATAATAGGGAATATTATGAATGAAGTGCTGATGAAAGATAATGCGTACTGCCAATTTATCCGCAAAGTAGACCAGAGAAATGCCTCGACGAGGTCGTGGAATAAATTAGTGTATTGAAACAATTATTATGTGTGAATTCGATAAAATATCATAATATGGATCCATGAATGATACTATTCTAGATGGCGCCAGTAAATATTGATAGCGAATGAGAACATAGATCAAAATAAGAAATGGTTGTTACTAGTGTATATTGCAAGCAAATCAAGTCGAGGTTACGGGAAAGATGCATTAATGTGAGTACATTCTGTTTGGTTGTTACTAGGTGGGGGACTCATGTTCGCTGTGCCCCAGGGGCAAGGGCGGGTCCCGCTGTCACGCCGTGGGGCTTGTTGCAGATCCGACAGGTCGATCTGTTCTTGCAATTCCTCTCGTGGTTTCTGATCTTCTCCCGGACGAGGCGGGCCTGCAAAGAAAAAACATGATAGAGAATCGGAAAGGAAGATAACCAGAGCATGAAAACAAGACGACTTACGTTTCTGCGTTCAGCAGCCTTCTCTTGAAGAATGTCCCAGACGAGGCCTCTGAAATAGTGAATATGAATTTGAGCTATCGCAAATTTTCTCACCTGTGATTTCCGTATGTGTATTCCAGCCAGTAGCGATTGAGTAGAGGTCCTGCCGGGACGTGATACACCGCTTCTTTTGGCCCGATGAAACTGAAAAATGGGTTATTCGGGTTGAATAAGGAATGCGCGTAAGACAGTGATGATAAACTCACTCGGGTCTCATCTGCTCCATATATCTCACGTCGATGACGTGCATCCTCGGGTTCTGACTGAGTCTGTCGGGTCCCTCCGGGAAGGCCTCCTGGATGCTCTGAAATACAAACATATTGAAAATGATAAGGAAATGGACATGAAAAGGGAAAATTAAGGGGATAGGTCTCTAAGAATACAAATGCATTGGGTTCATAGTGAAAGCGATTTACTCACGAAGGTCTCCTTGAGGGCGTCGTAGTATGGCTCGCCTTCTGCCGCCTGGAAGACTGCATCATCCGAGTAGATCTGAAATGTCGCCCTCTAATCAGGATCAACGGAGAAAATTTTCGAGTGTTTCCGGATCTAATTTGAGCATGGAAAAGACTAACTGTAGGAAAATTAGGCATTGCTAGCAAGCATATTTGACAATCCGGGAACGAGTGGAAGTTTCAATACTCTATTCGAATATTCAAAGTGAGTACTCACCTTGTTCCATCTGATGTTGTCCTTCCTGTTGTCCTTGTAGAGCATTTCCATCATACGCTTCTCCTACAAAAAATCATACTTGAGAAATTTTAAACTAGGATTAGTGACAAGATCCGCACAATATGAAATGAACAAATAGATTGAAGTAACTCGCCTGAGTGCGAGTGATGATGGGTAGATCCAGAGCCACACGCACTTCCTCAGGGAGACCGAACTGAAATCAGAATAGATTGAATCCATTAATCTTCAAAGATATGGTTTTCATTGCACTAGCTGCCAAAATAGTATAGATAAGGAGTACCTGATCCAGGGTGAGCGCCAGTCCCACTTCTCTCTCCTCAGGGCAGGAGAAACTGAACATCGGGATGATGCTCTTCAACAGCCTCTGCAAGCAAGGAAATTACCCAATGTTAAACATAATTTTGTGAACTGTGATTAAATACAAGTTGTTACTCACTCTTTTCTTTGGATGGACCGGAGCTTCTTTTATCCTGCTGGCCACAGGGAGTCCTTGCATGTCCTCTCTCAATCAATCTGGCAGATTCTCGATGAATCTGCGCTCCGCGCGCTGAAAGAAGACAATTTTAATCAAGTCATTTATTTGTGTGTTAGTCGCAATAATGCATATACAAAACATAAGGATAGAAAACTAACGGTGGGAGGGGCGAAGTCCATCCTGTCCTGGACTGCCATCATGTCTGCCCACTCGTTGAACATCGTTGCCGCCTGTTCCTGAATGCGGGAAATTAGAAGCCGGACAACACATTTCAGACGACAAATCGAATCACAACGTACACTGGGGCATTCCTCTCCATGGATGAACCCGTTGTCGAGTAGGCCATTGTGGACGTGCTGCAAATATGAAAGTTTTTCACTGTTTCAAAGTGTTTGTAGGCATACTGATCTAATACAATTCATAAACTTCACATACCTTGCATGCGTCCTGAACAGTAATTCCCAATTTGATCCTCGCCATGAGGTACTTCTCTGTCCACTCCAAGAATTTCCATTCTCTCTCACTTGCCGAGAACGAGTTCTGAAATCAAAATATCGAAGGACTGATCTTCATTAGTGATGGTTTTGCAGGGAACGGTCTCTTCATTCTTCATTCTCTATCACCAATCAAATCGGTGAAAGAGAGGTATTTCTTGGGAAACTATCCTTAGTCTAGATATGAGCCGATCAAACAATTGCCCCTGCCAACTGGTTTCGTTGAAAGTAAAAGAGTCAGCTTGTTGCAGGGGTCGTAAACCCACTTCTTGCATGGCTCGGGTCCTTCGAGGGGGACGTGAGGATGGTACTTGGCAGGGATTCCCTGAATTGAGATGTATTTTATTGACCAAGCGTACAATTTCGTACCTTGGCCATTAGTTCTCTCTTCTCCTTTTCGTTTTGCTCTTCCTCTTCCCTTCTCTTCTCAATCTCAGCTTCTCTTCTTTTTTGCAGCATCTCTTCGTATTCTTCCTTTCCTTTCTTCGCGATCGTCTCAGACCTCAAAATTAATATCTAAAATCTTGAATGCATCATAAATAAAGAGAACAACGATTGAAGAAAATCCAGTGAAAAGATGAGTGCAACTAACGTGGTGAGCCAGGTGAGGTGATTGAATTGTTCGAGCAGAGGCTGGCTTGCGAGTTGCCGTCCTCGCCATCGACCCAGGAATTTCTGCAATGGAAGATCTAATAAATATGTTAATCATTGTATAATTATAAATACTAAATAAAAGGAGGAAGCAAGACTGACCCTATCACAGAAGATTGCCTGACTGAATGTGACGAACAAGTTCAGGGAGACGAGGAAGATGTTGGCGCTGCAAATATATCCAGAATATTCGATAAAAGCTATTGAAGAATACCAAAATCCCTAGATTTCGAAGTGTTCAGACGGCTTTCCTAATATAATATTCACTGTTGAATATAAATTGACTCACTATTTGATTTCCCTCCAGTCGAAGGCGAGATTGGCGAGGAGTGAGACAGAGTAGAAGAACTGGATGGGAGCACCCAGCATGATCGGCAGGATGTTCCTCCAGCACTGAAAGGAGATGATCAGATAAAGGAAGATTGAGGATTTCAATTCAGCGTCAAAATTAGAAATAAATAATAACTAACTTTCTCCTCGTTCTCGACATTCTTGGGATCCTTCGATGTTTCGTACTTGTTGTCTCTCCTCGTGAATTCCAGGAGCCTTCTGAAAGAATAACAGATTAGTCGAAATTAGTGATCAACCTAATGTCAATTTGCTGCGAGATGAGACAAATGAAACAAGCTAACCTGTCCTCGTCCAGCACGATCTCCATGCCCTTCCAGAAAGAGTAAGTGCAGCACAGCAGGTAGGCCAAGCATGCACATCCCATCATCCCCAGATTGGAGTTAACGATCCCTGAAATCGATAGTTTACTGTTTTCAAGTGGAAATTGCATGTGCATAAGTAATTCTTCTAAATTAAACGAAAATGAAAATCTCACCGAATGCCGTGTATTCCTTTTGGTGAGAGTCCCAATTGACCACCCACATCGTGAGGGTGATGCCCACTCCGAAGATGATCGTGGTCCCGTACGTCCACTGAAATGACGCAACTTTGAATTTGTCTTGTTGCCTCTATCATTTACTAATAGAATGCATGATAAAGTACTTACTCCATAGTCCCACTTGTTGCGCTGTCTGTTCGAGGTCTTCCACGTGTTATCCGATTTCCCCTTTAGTACTCTGTCCACGTGGAACATCTCGACGCAATAGAAGATGTGGACTGCAAAGAAAGAAATGTGTACATGATTCGCGAGAGTTTACAATCTCAAGATACATCAATAAGTGGCAACTCACTCAGAAGGGTGGGGACATGGAAGAGGAGAGAACAGAAACGACGTTCAGCGACATCTCAAAACGAATATCTTTTTTTAACCCATTTTTCTTTTCTTTCTAACGTAATGACAAATGTTCCTATCGCTAAGTACTGATTTCTGATTGAACACTAACTATTAATAATGGTAGAAGTTACGAAAGTTGGCAAAACCACCAGTAAAAAGAGAACTGATTGAAGAATACTCACCCATGCTGAACGTGAGTGGGTCTGATCCAACGATGTAGATGATGCCAGCGAAGGAGGCCGCCACACCTCGCATCCACTGCAGAGAATCCTGGACGGTCTGAAAACTTACATCGGTTGGGGGGCAGAGCACCTGCACGATGATACGGAGAAGGAAGTCGAAAATGGGTCCCACGTACCTTCATTTCCTGAAAAAAATCTTTAGTTTAATATGTGTATTATTTCTAATCGATCAATATTCTTTGGAAATATTTGTGAAATCTCACATTAGTTCTGTTGGCGAGTCTCATCATGACGACACAACGTTCCGATTGGCATTCACATACCGCGTGGTCGACCTGCAATTAACACTTATTTGTATTTTCGAGTAACCACTGGTTCTACTGAAATGTGTGCATGGGTGTACTGCTGAGAATGCAACATTTATGGGAAAAGGAAAATTTGAACAATGGGAACAGCGTATCCACCCTTTGTTCAAATATTAGGTTGGCATGAAAGTCTTTGTCACTGGTTTTGTTTTTCCACTGCTCGTCGCAGATGGACTTTGACATTTCCTCGTGCCTAGTGAATAACAAGCAGTGAGGGGCCTTTAACGTAAAGAACTTCCCATTCCCTTCCCATCAGAAAGGGGCAAGTAGAGGAACGTTGTATGTCACAAGTGCCATCCACTTCAGTCATGTTCTGATTTGCATTTCAATATCTGACTTCACGATGAAGGATTCAGATACCCTACTGAATTATCTTTATGGCACACGTGCCCCCTCTACAACAGCATATGGAATTGGTTCCATCGCTTCGAAGAAGACGACTTGACCCTCAATGATCAGGATCGGCCTGGAAGACCTGGGGAGTTGGATTTGGAAACGTTGAAGGAAGTTGTGGAAACATACCCATTTCAAAGTGCCCGTGAAATGACTATTGCACTTAGAGTCCACCATAGCACTGTCAAAGACGACTTGAGATCTCTTGGAATGAGGAAATTTATCGGTCGATACATATCCCATGATCTGAGCCAAGCCAGCCGTGACCGTCGAGTCGATGATTCCATTACTCTCCTCATTTCCCAAGGCGGGGATCGATGGATGGAACCGCTCATAACGGGGAATGAGAAGTGGGTCCTCTACGATAACAACCACAGGAGAACCCAACGGGTTGGAGAAGGAGAGACTTCACGGGGTGTCCCAAAACTTGATCTGCAAGCCAATAAAAAAAACGCTGTCAATGTGATGGGGAGTGGATGGCGTAATCTTATCGGAGCTACTACCTGAGGGCATGTCAATCACCGGGGTCAAGTACGTCACACACCTACATCATTTGAAGCTGGAAGTCGATCATTCAAGGCTGAAGGACAAGAAAGTGTATACTAAACAAAATGACCCCCGTCTCCAGGTCTCCAATCAAATCAATCAGGAACTGGCTAGATAGCGATGGATGGTTCTCCCTCACCACCCGTACTCTTCTGACATGGCCCGTAAGATTACGGGCTTTTCGCAGACCTGGCCCATGCCGTTCGAGGTAGGGCCTTCAATTCCCGTATATGTCTCGAGGTTGAACGCAAGCAATACTTTGCATTATGCCCAGGCGGGTTCTAAAGGGAGGGGATCCATACATTGCAGGTACGTTGGGCACATATGGTCAATAATGATGACAAGTATAAATGAACTCATGCTTTTCATTTCTCCAAGAAATAAAGTTTTGAAAAAGTGACAAAGACTTTCATGCCAACCTGATACTATATAATAGATTGCATTTCTCAAAATATGCTGCCTTCTCATCGGTAAGCAAAAGCGTAATAAGTAGTGAACTAACCCTTTCACGACAGATCGAATCCTTAGGGCATGTCATTTCCGGGCAGAAGTGGGGAAATCGCCAGCAGTTCTTCCCCTGAAATAAATGGGTCACTGATTGAATTGAATTAGTTTATCAATGTAAAATCACAGGTAGTCATTGTTCAATTTCTTAATATGCGCTTTCTTAGTATACTTTTTACACGCGAATTCAAAAAATGACCGTACTTCAAATTTCGAAACGGTACACGTTCTAGTCTATGTGATGCATCAGATCACTCTGTTCTCTCTTTCCTTGCACGAAAGACTAGGTGAAGTAATGAGATTTGTATTGCTACTCTAATCAACACGGCAATTTCACTCACACTCCATCCTTCCCGGCAGACACATCTGTCGTCTTCTCCCTTCTTGCCCTTCTCGCATCTCTCAGTTCCACGCTCCACGCACCATTCACATTTGAGCCCAGGCATCTCTTCTTCCTTCGGGGTTGGGGGCGGGACTGGAACAGACCCGTTTGGCATACTTCCAGTATTTAATCAATGGCTCAATTTCTTGCATCTCGATGCTAGGTCAGATATAACGAGAAAAGGCTACAGGATTACATTTTCTCCAATATTTCCATACTATTTTTCGACAAAATTAATTTTCGAAACATACTGGAGAAGTTCATTTTGGTTTTGATCGTTCTCTTCAGACCTAGTATTCTATTCAGTTTTTCACTAGTTCCATGTAATCGGAAATAACAAACCTGGTTTCTCCTCGGGTGCGCAAGAGGGGTTGAAGATGCTGGCAGCCGGTGCCACCACTCCCCTTTCCGTGCACGTGGCAGTGTATCGTCTGTCGTGCTGAAATTACAATTGATGTTCTTCTATTCATTCTTCGCATTATAATCATTCTTTTGCATTGTTCACTCACCACTGATTTGTCCTTGCATTGGAAGTAGATCTTTTCAGTGTAGTTGAGGAATGCAGGGGTGTGGGGGTCGGCGT
Organism: Pristionchus mayeri; assembly: GCA_036245805.1. Taxonomy (NCBI): domain Eukaryota; kingdom Metazoa; phylum Nematoda; class Chromadorea; order Rhabditida; family Neodiplogasteridae; genus Pristionchus; species Pristionchus mayeri. The sequence goes on along the minus strand of BTRK01000006.1, from coordinate 36,466,379 downwards.
ACTCGATGTAGGGGGCATCCGATAGAGAGGGGGCAGTCGGGCACGACCAGCGGAGCCCATACTCTGCAATGCCGAATGGAATACAACGTTTTTTGTTGAGACATTGACTTGATTCATCAGCCTCCTTCGAATGATAATTTTCATTCAACGATTAAACAAGAAGAGTACTTACTGGGCACTTTGCAGATAGTGCCGACACTCTCCTGCACCTCCGATCGACTCACAATGCTGTCGTTTGATGTCTCAAATCATTGAAGCATACATAAATTTGAAACATTATTGAGAATTATTTGTGCCCAAATGAGTGATTTCTTACCAAGAGTGGAGTAGATGAAGAGACCCAGACCACTTGAGCTTGAAGGAGCGTCCTGAAATATACACATTAGTGCTTTACGTGAAAAGCTGTTGAACTGAACTAAAGCAGGGCAAAACAAACCTCGAGAGTCGACTCATGAATCCGTTGACGAACCACCGATACAGGGGGAGAGCATTGTATTTCCTGCAAGAGAAAGTAATTGGATTCCCCTGTTTAATATATTAGGAAGAAACAACCTTGCAAAGAAACTCTTAATGAATGAAAAGTATCTCACATCAGCTTGCTAATTCCGGTGTACTCGGCGCTGAAGTCGTAATAGGAGATCATGTCTCCGTTGGGGAGATCCTGGCAGAGGGAGAGGGAGTTGGTGTACTTGCCGCCTGAAGAATAACAGTTTGTAACTGACGAATTCCAAGGAAATCTAAGATTAACTCACGGATGTTCAGCAGCATCAGGCAGCCATGGTCCCCCTCGAAATAATCGCCCGGGCACGGTTCCGAGTTGGGTCCTGCAGTTGATTTCATTATTTTAGATATCAATGAAAACTCGAACCACACAGATGAATCTAATAACTAACCGGTGGCGGTAGCCTCCGTCTTCAGCCCTCTCGTGGTTCTCTTGATCGACTCGGCAGTAGTCGAGGGGATGGTCTGATATCCATTGATTAATACTGGCAAACCAAGAAAACTACATTTATCTTTTTCAGATTAACTTTTTAGATGGTGTACTCGGCGCTCAAGTCGTAATAGGAGATCATGTCTCCGTTGGGGAGATCCTGGCAGAGGGAGAGGGAGTTGGTGTACTTGCCGCCTGAAGAATAACAGTTTGTAACTGACGAATTCCAAGGAAATCTAAGATTAACTCACGGATGTTCAGCAGCATCAGGCAGCCATGGTCCCCCTCGAAATAATCGTCCGGGCACGGTTCCGAGTTGGGTCCTGCAGTTGATTTCATTATTTTAGATATCAATTAAAACTCGAACCACACAGATGAATCTAATAACTAACCGGTGGCGGTAGCCTCCGTCTTCAGCCCTCTCGTGGTTCTCTTGATCGACTCGGCAGTAGTCGAGGGGATGGTCTGATATCCATTGATTAATACTGGCAAACCAAGAAAACTACATTTATCTTTTTCAGATTAACTTTTTAGATTGGTTTTGAACCAACAATATGATCAGCTCAGCAGCAAATGCCATCGTACGCGAGCGAGCAATCGATGAATGAGGAGAGAAGAAGAGAGATCACGATAGCATTGCAAGATCTAATCACATAATTGGAAGGTTCTTCTGGTTTTGAACCAACAATATGATCAGCTCAGCAGCAACTGCCATCGGACGCGAGCGAGCAATCGATGAATGAGGAGGGAAGAAGAGAGATCACGATGGCAACGCAAGATCTAATCACATTATTGGAAGGTTCTTCTGGTTTTGAACCAACAATATGATCAGCTCAGCAGCAAATGCCATAGGACACGAGCGAGCAATCGATGAATGAGGAGGGAAGAAGAGAGTTCACGATGGCAACGCAAGATCTAATCACATTATTGGAAGGTTCTTCTGGTTTTGAACCAACAATATGATCAGCTCAGTGGCAAATGTCATCGGACGCGAGCGAGCAATCGATGAAAGAGGAGGGAAGAAGAGAGATCACGATGGCATTGCAAGATCTAATCACATTATTGGAAGGTTCTTCTGGTTTTGAACCAACAATATGATCAGCTCAGCAGCAACTGCCATCGGACGCGAGCGAGCAATCGATGAATGAGGATGGAAGAAGAGAGATCACGATGGCATTGCAAGATCTAATCATATTATTGGAAGGTTCTTCTGGTTTTGAACCAACAATATGATCAGCTCAGCAGCAAATGCTATCGGACGCGAGCGAGCAATCGATGAATGAGGAGGGAAGAAGAGAGATCACGATGGCATTGCAAGATCTAATCACATTATTGGAAGGTTCTTCTGGTTTTGAACCAACAATATGATCAGCTCAGCAGCAACTGCCATCGGACGCGAGCGAGCAATCGATGAATGAGGATGGAAGAAGAGAGATCACGATGGCATTGCAAGATCTAATCATATTATTGGAAGGTTCTTCTGGTTTTGAACCAACAATATGATCAGCTCAGCAGCAAATGCCATCGTACGCGAGCGAGCAATCGATGAATGAGGAGAGAAGAAGAGAGATCACGATAGCATTGCAAGATCTAATCACATAATTGGAAGGTTCTTCTGGTTTTGAACCAACAATATGATCAGCTCAGCAGCAACTGCCATCGGACGCGAGCGAGCAATCGATGAATGAGGAGGGAAGAAGAGAGATCACGATGGCAACGCAAGATCTAATCACATTATTGGAAGGTTCTTCTGGTTTTGAACCAACAAGATGATCAGCTCAGCAGCAAATGCCATAGGACACGAGCGAGCAATCGATGAATGAGGAGGGAAGAAGAGAGTTCACGATGGCAACGCAAGATCTAATCACATTATTGGAAGGTTCTTCTGGTTTTGAACCAACAATATGATCAGCTCAGCAGCAAATGCCATAGGACACGAGCGAGCAATCGATGAATGAGGAGGGAAGAAGAGAGTTCACGATGGCAACGCAATATCTAATCACATTATTGGAAGGTTCTTCTGGTTTTGAACCAACAATATGATCAGCTCAGCAGCAAATGCCATAGGACACGAGCGAGCAATCGATGAATGAGGAGGGAAGAAGAGAGATCACGATGGCGTTGCAAGATCTAATCACATTATTGGAAGGTTCTTCTGGTTTTGAACCAACAATATGATCAGCTCAGTGGCAAATGTCATCGGACGCGAGCGAGCAATCGATGAATGAGGAGGGAAGAAGAGAGATCACGATGGCAACGCAATATCTAATCACATTATTGGAAGGTTCTTCTGGTTTTGAACCAACAATATGATCAGCTCAGCAGCAAATGCCATCGGACGCGAGCGAGCAATCGATGAATGAGGAGGGAAGAAGAGAGATCACGATGGCAACGCAAGATCTAATCACATTATTGGAAGGTTCTTCTGGTTTTGAACCAACAAGATGATCAGCTCAGCAGCAAATGCCATAGGACACGAGCGAGCAATCGATGAATGAGGAGGGAAGAAGAGAGTTCACGATGGCAACGCAAGATCTAATCACATTATTGGAAGGTTCTTCTGGTTTTGAACCAACAATATGATCAGCTCAGCAGCAAATGCCATAGGACACGAGCGAGCAATCGATGAATGAGGAGGGAAGAAGAGAGTTCACGATGGCAACGCAATATCTAATCACATTATTGGAAGGTTCTTCTGGTTTTGAACCAACAATATGATCAGCTCAGCAGCAAATGCCATAGGACACGAGCGAGCAATCGATGAATGAGGAGGGAAGAAGAGAGATCACGATGGCGTTGCAAGATCTAATCACATTATTGGAAGGTTCTTCTGGTTTTGAACCAACAATATGATCAGCTCAGCAGCAAATGCCATCGGACGCGAGCGAGCAATCGATGAATGAGGAGGGAAGAAGAGAGATCACGATGGCAACGCAATATCTAATCACATTATTGGAAGGTTCTTCTGGTTTTGAACCAACAATATGATCAGCTCAGCAGCAAATGCCATAGGACACGAGCGAGCAATCGATGAATGAGGAGGGAAGAAGAGAGATCACGATGGCATTGCAAGATCTAATCACATTATTGGAAGGTTCTTCTGGTTTTGAACCAACAATATGATCAGCTCAGCAGCAACTGCCATCGGACGCGAGCGAGCAATCGATGAATGAGGAGGGAAGAAGAGAGATCACGAAGGCATTGCAAGATCTAATCACATTATTGGAAGGTTCTTCTGGTTTTGAACCAACAATATGATCAGCTCTGCAGCAACTGCCATCGGACGCGAGCGAGCAATCGATGAATGAGGAGGGAAGAAGAGAGATCACGATGGCAACGCAATATCTAATCACATTATTGGAAGGTTCTTCTGGTTTTGAACCAACAATATGATCAGCTCAGCAGCAAATGCCATAGGACACGAGCGAGCAATCGATGAATGAGGAGGGAAGAAGAGAGATCACGATGGCATTGCAAGATCTAATCACATTATTGGAAGGTTCTTCTGGTTTTGAACCAACAATATGATCAGCTCAGCAGCAAATGCCATCGGACGCGAGCGAGCAATCGATGAATGAGGAGGGAAGAAGAGAGATCACGATGGCAACGCAATATCTAATCACATTATTGGAAGGTTCTTCTGGTTTTGAACCAACAATATGATCAGCTCAGCAGCAAATGCCATAGGACACGAGCGAGCAATCGATGAATGAGGAGGGAAGAAGAGAGATCACGATGGCATTGCAAGATCTAATCACATTATTGGAAGGTTCTTCTGGTTTTGAACCAACAATATGATCAGCTCAGCAGCAACTGCCATCGGACGCGAGCGAGCAATCGATGAATGAGGAGGGAAGAAGAGAGATCACGATGGCATTGCAAGATCTAATCACATTATTGGAAGGTTCTTCTGGTTTTGAACCTAAAATATGATCAGCTCAGCAGCAACTGCCATCGGACGCGAGCGAGCAATCGATGAATGAGGAGGGAAGAAGAGAGATCACGATGGCAACGCAAGATCTAATCACATTATTGGAAGGTTCTTCTGGTTTTGAACCAACAATATGATCAGCTCAGCAGCAAATGCCATAGGACACGAGCGAGCAATCGATGAATGAGGAGGGAAGAAGAGAGATCACGATGGCATTGCAAGATCTAATCACATTATTGGAAGGTTCTTCTGGTTTTGAACCAACAATATGATCAGCTCAGTGGCAAATGTCATCGGACGCGAGCGAGCAATCGATGAATGAGGAGGGAAGAAGAGAGATCACGATGGAAATGCAAGATCTAATCATATTATTGGAAGGTTCTTCTGGTTTTGAACCAACAATATGATCAGCTCAGTGGCAAATGTCATCGGACGCGAGCGAGCAATCTATGAATGAGGAGGGAAGAAGAGAGATCACGATGGCAACGCAAGATCTAATCACATTATTGGAAGGTTCTTCTGGTTTTGAACCAACAATATGATCAGCTCAGTGGCAAATGTCATCGGACGCGAGCGAGCAATCGATGAACGAGGAGGGAAGAAGAGAGATCACGATGGAAATGCAAGATCTAATCACATTATTGGAAGGTTCTTCTGGTTTTGAACCAACAATATGATCAGCTCAGTGGCAAATGTCATCGGACGCGAGCGAGCAATCGATGAATGAGGAGGGAAGAAGAGAGATCACGATGGCAACGCAAGATCTAATCACATTATTGGAAGGTTCTTCTGGTTTTGAACCAACAATATGATCAGCTCAGCAGCAAATGCCATCGGACGCGAGCGAGCAATCGATGAATGAGGATGGAAGAAGAGAGATCACGATGGCAACGCAATATCTAATCACATTATTGGAAGGTTCTTCTGGTTTTGAACCAAGAATATGATCAGCTCAGTGGCAAATGTCATCGGACGCGAGCGAGCAATCGATGAATGAGGAGGGAAGAAGAGAGATCACGATGGAAATGCAAGATCTAATCATATTATTGGAAGGTTCTTCTGGTTTTGAACCAACAATATGATCAGCTCAGCAGCAAATGCCATCGGACGCGAGCGAGCAATCGATGAATGAGGAGGGAAGAAGAGAGATCACGATGGCATTGCAAGATCTAATCACATTATTGGAAGGTTCTTCTGGTTTTGAACCAACAATATGATCAGCTCAGCAGCAAATGCCATCGGACGCGAGCGAGCAATCGATGAATGAGGATGGAAGAAGAGAGATCACGATGGCAACGCAATATCTAATCACATTATTGGAAGGTTCTTCTGGTTTTGAACCAACAATATGATCAGCTCAGTGGCAAATGTCATCGGACGCGAGCGAGCAATCGATGAATGAGGAGGGAAGAAGAGAGATCACGATGGAAATGCAAGATCTAATCATATTATTGGAAGGTTCTTCTGGTTTTGAACCAACAATATGATCAGCTCAGCAGCAACTGCCATCGGACGCGAGCGAGCAATCGATGAATGAGGAGGGAAGAAGAGAGATCACGATGGCAACGCAAGATCTAATCACATTATTGGAAGGTTCTTCTGGTTTTGAACCAACAATATGATCAGCTCAGCAGCAAATGCCATAGGACACGAGCGAGCAATCGATGAATGAGGAGGGAAGAAGAGAGATCACGATGGCATTGCAAGATCTAATCACATTATTGGAAGGTTCTTCTGGTTTTGAACCAACAATATGATCAGCTCAGTGGCAAATGTCATCGGACGCGAGCGAGCAATCGATGAATGAGGAGGGAAGAAGAGAGATCACGATGGAAATGCAAGATCTAATCATATTATTGGAAGGTTCTTCTGGTTTTGAACCAACAATATGATCAGCTCAGTGGCAAATGTCATCGGACGCGAGCGAGCAATCGATGAATGAGGAGGGAAGAAGAGAGATCACGATGGCAACGCAAGATCTAATCACATTATTGGAAGGTTCTTCTGGTTTTGAACCAACAATATGATCAGCTCAGTGGCAAATGTCATCGGACGCGAGCGAGCAATCGATGAATGAGGAGGGAAGAAGAGAGATCACGATGGAAATGCAAGATCTAATCACATTATTGGAAGGTTCTTCTGGTTTTGAACCAACAATATGATCAGCTCAGTGGCAAATGTCATCGGACGCGAGCGAGCAATCGATGAATGAGGAGGGAAGAAGAGAGATCACGATGGCAACGCAAGATCTAATCACATTATTGGAAGGTTCTTCTGGTTTTGAACCAACAATATGATCAGCTCAGCAGCAAATGCCATCGGACGCGAGCGAGCAATCGATGAATGAGGATGGAAGAAGAGAGATCACGATGGCAACGCAATATCTAATCACATTATTGGAAGGTTCTTCTGGTTTTGAACCAAGAATATGATCAGCTCAGTGGCAAATGTCATCGGACGCGAGCGAGCAATCGATGAATGAGGAGGGAAGAAGAGAGATCACGATGGAAATGCAAGATCTAATCATATTATTGGAAGGTTCTTCTGGTTTTGAACCAACAATATGATCAGCTCAGCAGCAAATGCCATCGGACGCGAGCGAGCAATCGATGAATGAGGAGGGAAGAAGAGAGATCACGATGGCATTGCAAGATCTAATCACATTATTGGAAGGTTCTTCTGGTTTTGAACCAACAATATGATCAGCTCAGCAGCAAATGCCATCGGACGCGAGCGAGCAATCGATGAATGAGGATGGAAGAAGAGAGATCACGATGGCAACGCAATATCTAATCACATTATTGGAAGGTTCTTCTGGTTTTGAACCAACAATATGATCAGCTCAGTGGCAAATGTCATCGGACGCGAGCGAGCAATCGATGAATGAGGAGGGAAGAAGAGAGATCACGATGGAAATGCAAGATCTAATCATATTATTGGAAGGTTCTTCTGGTTTTGAACCAACAATATGATCAGCTCAGCAGCAAATGCCATCGGACGCGAGCGAGCAATCGATGAATGAGGAGGGAAGAAGAGAGATCACGATGGCATTGCAAGATCTAATCACATTATTGGAAGGTTCTTCTGGTTTTGAACCAACAATATGATCAGCTCAGCAGCAAATGCCATCGGACGCGAGCGAGCAATCGATGAATGAGGATGGAAGAAGAGAGATCACGATGGCAACGCAATATCTAATCACATTATTGGAAGGTTCTTCTGGTTTTGAACCAACAATATGATCAGCTCAGTGGCAAATGTCATCGGACGCGAGCGAGCAATCGATGAATGAGGAGGGAAGAAGAGAGATCACGATGGAAATGCAAGATCTAATCATATTATTGGAAGGTTCTTCTGGTTTTGAACCAACAATATGATCAGCTCAGCAGCAACTGCCATCGGACGCGAGCGAGCAATCGATGAATGAGGAGGGAAGAAGAGAGATCACGATGGCAACGCAAGATCTAATCACATTATTGGAAGGTTCTTCTGGTTTTGAACCAACAATATGATCAGCTCAGCAGCAAATGCCATAGGACACGAGCGAGCAATCGATGAATGAGGAGGGAAGAAGAGAGATCACGATGGCATTGCAAGATCTAATCACATTATTGGAAGGTTCTTCTGGTTTTGAACCAACAATATGATCAGCTCAGTGGCAAATGTCATCGGACGCGAGCGAGCAATCGATGAATGAGGAGGGAAGAAGAGAGATCACGATGGAAATGCAAGATCTAATCATATTATTGGAAGGTTCTTCTGGTTTTGAACCAACAATATGATCAGCTCAGTGGCAAATGTCATCGGACGCGAGCGAGCAATCGATGAATGAGGAGGGAAGAAGAGAGATCACGATGGCAACGCAAGATCTAATCACATTATTGGAAGGTTCTTCTGGTTTTGAACCAACAATATGATCAGCTCAGTGGCAAATGTCATCGGACGCGAGCGAGCAATCGATGAATGAGGAGGGAAGAAGAGAGATCACGATGGAAATGCAAGATCTAATCACATTATTGGAAGGTTCTTCTGGTTTTGAACCAACAATATGATCAGCTCAGTGGCAAATGTCATCGGACGCGAGCGAGCAATCGATGAATGAGGAGGGAAGAAGAGAGATCACGATGGCAACGCAAGATCTAATCACATTATTGGAAGGTTCTTCTGGTTTTGAACCAACAATATGATCAGCTCAGCAGCAAATGCCATCGGACGCGAGCGAGCAATCGATGAATGAGGATGGAAGAAGAGAGATCACGATGGCAACGCAATATCTAATCACATTATTGGAAGGTTCTTCTGGTTTTGAACCAAGAATATGATCAGCTCAGTGGCAAATGTCATCGGACGCGAGCGAGCAATCGATGAATGAGGAGGGAAGAAGAGAGATCACGATGGAAATGCAAGATCTAATCATATTATTGGAAGGTTCTTCTGGTTTTGAACCAACAATATGATCAGCTCAGCAGCAAATGCCATCGGACGCGAGCGAGCAATCGATGAATGAGGAGGGAAGAAGAGAGATCACGATGGCATTGCAAGATCTAATCACATTATTGGAAGGTTCTTCTGGTTTTGAACCAACAATATGATCAGCTCAGCAGCAAATGCCATCGGACGCGAGCGAGCAATCGATGAATGAGGATGGAAGAAGAGAGATCACGATGGCAACGCAATATCTAATCACATTATTGGAAGGTTCTTCTGGTTTTGAACCAACAATATGATCAGCTCAGTGGCAAATGTCATCGGACGCGAGCGAGCAATCGATGAATGAGGAGGGAAGAAGAGAGATCACGATGGAAATGCAAGATCTAATCATATTATTGGAAGGTTCTTCTGGTTTTGAACCAACAATATGATCAGCTCAGCAGCAAATGCCATCGGACGCGAGCGAGCAATCGATGAATGAGGAGGGAAGAAGAGAGATCACGATGGCATTGCAAGATCTAATCACATTATTGGAAGGTTCTTCTGGTTTTGAACCAACAATATGATCAGCTCAGCAGCAAATGCCATCGGACGCGAGCGAGCAATCGATGAATGAGGATGGAAGAAGAGAGATCTCGATGGCAACGCAAGATCTAATCACATTATTGGAAGGTTCTTCTGGTTTTGAACCAACAATATGATCAGCTCAGTGGCAAATGTCATCGGACGCGAGCGAGCAATCGATGAATGAGGAGGGAAGAAGAGAGATCACGATGGCAACGCAAGATCTAATCACATTATTGGAAGGTTCTTCTGGTTTTGAACCAACAATATGATCAGCTCAGCAGCAACTGCCATCGGACGCGAGCGAGCAATCGATGAATGAGGAGGGAAGAAGAGAGATCACGATGGCATTGCAAGATCTAATCACATTATTGGAAGGTTCTTCTGGTTTTGAACCAACAATATGATCAGCTCAGCAGCAACTGCCATCGGACGCGAGCGAGCAATCGATGAATGAGGAGGGAAGAAGAGAGATCACGATGGCATTGCAAGATCTAATCACATTATTGGAAGGTTCTTCTGGTTTTGAACCAACAATATGATCAGCTCAGCAGCAACTGCCATCGGACGCGAGCGAGCAATCGATGAATGAGGAGGGAAGAAGAGAGATCACGATGGCATTGCAAGATCTAATCACATTATTGGAAGGTTCTTCTGGTTTTGAACCAACAATATGATCAGCTCAGCAGCAAATGCCATCGGACACGAGCGAGTAATCGATGAATGAGGAGGGAAGAAGAGAGATCACGATGGCAACGCAAGATCTAATCACATTATTGGAAGGTTCTTCTGGTTTTGAACCAACAATATCATCAGCTCAGCAGCAACTGCCATCGGACGCGAGCGAGCAATCGATGAATGAGGAGGGAAGAAGAGAGATCACGATGGCAACGCAATGTCTAATCACATTATTGGAAGGTTCTTCTGGTTTTGAACCAACAATATGATCAGCTCAGCAGCAAATGCCATCGGACGCGAGCGAGCAATCGATGAATGAGGAGGGAAGAAGAGAGATCACGATGGCATTGCAAGATCTAATCACATTATTGGAAGGTTCTTCTGGTTTTGAACCAACAATATGATCAGCTCAGCAGCAAATGCCATCGGACGCGAGCGAGCAATCGATGAATGAGGATGGAAGAAGAGAGATCTCGATGGCAACGCAAGATCTAATCACATTATTGGAAGGTTCTTCTGGTTTTGAACCAACAATATGATCAGCTCAGTGGCAAATGTCATCGGACGCGAGCGAGCAATCGATGAATGAGGAGGGAAGAAGAGAGATCACGATGGCAACGCAAGATCTAATCACATTATTGGAAGGTTCTTCTGGTTTTGAACCAACAATATGATCAGCTCAGCAGCAACTGCCATCGGACGCGAGCGAGCAATCGATGAATGAGGAGGGAAGAAGAGAGATCACGATGGCATTGCAAGATCTAATCACATTATTGGAAGGTTCTTCTGGTTTTGAACCAACAATATGATCAGCTCAGCAGCAACTGCCATCGGACGCGAGCGAGCAATCGATGAATGAGGAGGGAAGAAGAGAGATCACGATGGCAACGCAAGATCTAAGCACATTATTGGAAGGTTCTTCTGGTTTTGAACCAACAATATGATCAGCTCAGCAGCAAATGCCATCGGACACGAGCGAGCAATCGATGAATGAGGAGGGAAGAAGAGAGATCACGATGGCAACGCAAGATCTAATCACATTATTGGAAGGTTCTTCTGGTTTTGAACCAACAATATCATCAGCTCAGCAGCAACTGCCATCGGACGCGAGCGAGCAATCGATGAATGAGGAGGGAAGAAGAGAGATCACGATGGCAACGCAATGTCTAATCACATTATTGGAAGGTTCTTCTGGTTTTGAACCAACAATATGATCAGCTCAGCAGCAAATGCCATCGGACGCGAGCGAGCAATCGATGAATGAGGATGGAAGAAGAGAGATCTCGATGGCAACGCAAGATCTAATCACATTATTGGAAGGTTCTTCTGGTTTTGAACCAACAATATGATCAGCTCAGTGGCAAATGTCATCGGACGCGAGCGAGCAATCGATGAATGAGGAGGGAAGAAGAGAGATCACGATGGCAACGCAAGATCTAATCACATTATTGGAAGGTTCTTCTGGTTTTGAACCAACAATATGATCAGCTCAGCAGCAACTGCCATCGGACGCGAGCGAGCAATCGATGAATGAGGAGGGAAGAAGAGAGATCACGATGGCATTGCAAGATCTAATCACATTATTGGAAGGTTCTTCTGGTTTTGAACCAACAATATGATCAGCTCAGCAGCAACTGCCATCGGACGCGAGCGAGCAATCGATGAATGAGGAGGGAAGAAGAGAGATCACGATGGCATTGCAAGATCTAATCACATTATTGGAAGGTTCTTCTGGTTTTGAACCAACAATATGATCAGCTCAGCAGCAACTGCCATCGGACGCGAGCGAGCAATCGATGAATGAGGAGGGAAGAAGAGAGATCACGATGGCAACGCAAGATCTAAGCACATTATTGGAAGGTTCTTCTGGTTTTGAACCAACAATATGATCAGCTCAGCAGCAAATGCCATCGGACACGAGCGAGTAATCGATGAATGAGGAGGGAAGAAGAGAGATCACGATGGCAACGCAAGATCTAATCACATTATTGGAAGGTTCTTCTGGTTTTGAACCAACAATATCATCAGCTCAGCAGCAACTGCCATCGGACGCGAGCGAGCAATCGATGAATGAGGAGGGAAGAAGAGAGATCACGATGGCAACGCAATGTCTAATCACATTATTGGAAGGTTCTTCTGGTTTTGAACCAACAATATGATCAGCTCAGCAGCAAATGCCATCGGACGCGAGCGAGCAATCGATGAATGAGGAGGGAAGAAGAGAGATCACGATGGCATTGCAAGATCTAATCACATTATTGGAAGGTTCTTCTGGTTTTGAACCAACAATATGATCAGCTCAGCAGCAAATGCCATCGGACGCGAGCGAGCAATCGATGAATGAGGATGGAAGAAGAGAGATCTCGATGGCAACGCAAGATCTAATCACATTATTGGAAGGTTCTTCTGGTTTTGAACCAACAATATGATCAGCTCAGTGGCAAATGTCATCGGACGCGAGCGAGCAATCGATGAATGAGGAGGGAAGAAGAGAGATCACGATGGCAACGCAAGATCTAATCACATTATTGGAAGGTTCTTCTGGTTTTGAACCAACAATATGATCAGCTCAGCAGCAACTGCCATCGGACGCGAGCGAGCAATCGATGAATGAGGAGGGAAGAAGAGAGATCACGATGGCATTGCAAGATCTAATCACATTATTGGAAGGTTCTTCTGGTTTTGAACCAACAATATGATCAGCTCAGCAGCAACTGCCATCGGACGCGAGCGAGCAATCGATGAATGAGGAGGGAAGAAGAGAGATCACGATGGCATTGCAAGATCTAATCACATTATTGGAAGGTTCTTCTGGTTTTGAACCAACAATATGATCAGCTCAGCAGCAACTGCCATCGGACGCGAGCGAGCAATCGATGAATGAGGAGGGAAGAAGAGAGATCACGATGGCAACGCAAGATCTAAGCACATTATTGGAAGGTTCTTCTGGTTTTGAACCAACAATATGATCAGCTCAGCAGCAAATGCCATCGGACACGAGCGAGCAATCGATGAATGAGGAGGGAAGAAGAGAGATCACGATGGCAACGCAAGATCTAATCACATTATTGGAAGGTTCTTCTGGTTTTGAACCAACAATATCATCAGCTCAGCAGCAACTGCCATCGGACGCGAGCGAGCAATCGATGAATGAGGAGGGAAGAAGAGAGATCACGATGGCAACGCAATGTCTAATCACATTATTGGAAGGTTCTTCTGGTTTTGAACCAACAATATGATCAGCTCAGCAGCAAATGCCATCGGACGCGAGCGAGCAATCGATGAATGAGGATGGAAGAAGAGAGATCTCGATGGCAACGCAAGATCTAATCACATTATTGGAAGGTTCTTCTGGTTTTGAACCAACAATATGATCAGCTCAGTGGCAAATGTCATCGGACGCGAGCGAGCAATCGATGAATGAGGAGGGAAGAAGAGAGATCACGATGGCAACGCAAGATCTAATCACATTATTGGAAGGTTCTTCTGGTTTTGAACCAACAATATCATCAGCTCAGCAGCAACTGCCATCGGACGCGAGCGAGCAATCGATGAATGAGGAGGGAAGAAGAGAGATCACGATGGCAACGCAATGTCTAATCACATTATTGGAAGGTTCTTCTGGTTTTGAACCAACAATATGATCAGCTCAGCAGCAAATGCCATCGGACGCGAGCGAGCAATCGATGAATGAGGAGGGAAGAAGAGAGATCACGATGGCATTGCAAGATCTAATCACATTATTGGAAGGTTCTTCTGGTTTTGAACCAACAATATGATCAGCTCAGCAGCAAATGCCATCGGACGCGAGCGAGCAATCGATGAATGAGGATGGAAGAAGAGAGATCTCGATGGCAACGCAAGATCTAATCACATTATTGGAAGGTTCTTCTGGTTTTGAACCAACAATATGATCAGCTCAGTGGCAAATGTCATCGGACGCGAGCGAGCAATCGATGAATGAGGAGGGAAGAAGAGAGATCACGATGGCAACGCAAGATCTAATCACATTATTGGAAGGTTCTTCTGGTTTTGAACCAACAATATGATCAGCTCAGCAGCAACTGCCATCGGACGCGAGCGAGCAATCGATGAATGAGGAGGGAAGAAGAGAGATCACGATGGCATTGCAAGATCTAATCACATTATTGGAAGGTTCTTCTGGTTTTGAACCAACAATATGATCAGCTCAGCAGCAACTGCCATCGGACGCGAGCGAGCAATCGATGAATGAGGAGGGAAGAAGAGAGATCACGATGGCATTGCAAGATCTAATCACATTATTGGAAGGTTCTTCTGGTTTTGAACCAACAATATGATCAGCTCAGCAGCAACTGCCATCGGACGCGAGCGAGCAATCGATGAATGAGGAGGGAAGAAGAGAGATCACGATGGCAACGCAAGATCTAAGCACATTATTGGAAGGTTCTTCTGGTTTTGAACCAACAATATGATCAGCTCAGCAGCAAATGCCATCGGACACGAGCGAGCAATCGATGAATGAGGAGGGAAGAAGAGAGATCACGATGGCAACGCAAGATCTAATCACATTATTGGAAGGTTCTTCTGGTTTTGAACCAACAATATCATCAGCTCAGCAGCAACTGCCATCGGACGCGAGCGAGCAATCGATGAATGAGGAGGGAAGAAGAGAGATCACGATGGCAACGCAATGTCTAATCACATTATTGGAAGGTTCTTCTGGTTTTGAACCAACAATATGATCAGCTCAGCAGCAAATGCCATCGGACGCGAGCGAGCAATCGATGAATGAGGATGGAAGAAGAGAGATCTCGATGGCAACGCAAGATCTAATCACATTATTGGAAGGTTCTTCTGGTTTTGAACCAACAATATGATCAGCTCAGTGGCAAATGTCATCGGACGCGAGCGAGCAATCGATGAATGAGGAGGGAAGAAGAGAGATCACGATGGCAACGCAAGATCTAATCACATTATTGGAAGGTTCTTCTGGTTTTGAACCAACAATATGATCAGCTCAGCAGCAACTGCCATCGGACGCGAGCGAGCAATCGATGAATGAGGAGGGAAGAAGAGAGATCACGATGGCATTGCAAGATCTAATCACATTATTGGAAGGTTCTTCTGGTTTTGAACCAACAATATGATCAGCTCAGCAGCAACTGCCATCGGACGCGAGCGAGCAATCGATGAATGAGGAGGGAAGAAGAGAGATCACGATGGCATTGCAAGATCTAATCACATTATTGGAAGGTTCTTCTGGTTTTGAACCAACAATATGATCAGCTCAGCAGCAACTGCCATCGGACGCGAGCGAGCAATCGATGAATGAGGAGGGAAGAAGAGAGATCACGATGGCAACGCAAGATCTAAGCACATTATTGGAAGGTTCTTCTGGTTTTGAACCAACAATATGATCAGCTCAGCAGCAAATGCCATCGGACACGAGCGAGCAATCGATGAATGAGGAGGGAAGAAGAGAGATCACGATGGCAACGCAAGATCTAATCACATTATTGGAAGGTTCTTCTGGTTTTGAACCAACAATATCATCAGCTCAGCAGCAACTGCCATCGGACGCGAGCGAGCAATCGATGAATGAGGAGGGAAGAAGAGAGATCACGATGGCAACGCAATGTCTAATCACATTATTGGAAGGTTCTTCTGGTTTTGAACCAACAATATGATCAGCTCAGCAGCAAATGCCATCGGACGCGAGCGAGCAATCGATGAATGAGGATGGAAGAAGAGAGATCTCGATGGCAACGCAAGATCTAATCACATTATTGGAAGGTTCTTCTGGTTTTGAACCAACAATATGATCAGCTCAGTGGCAAATGTCATCGGACGCGAGCGAGCAATCGATGAATGAGGAGGGAAGAAGAGAGATCACGATGGCATTGCAAGATCTAATCACATTATTGGAAGGTTCTTCTGGTTTTGAACCAACAATATGATCAGCTCAGCAGCAACTGCCATCGGACGCGAGCGAGCAATCGATGAATGAGGAGGGAAGAAGAGAGATCACGATGGAAATGCAAGATCTAATCATATTATTGGAAGGTTCTTCTGGTTTTGAACCAACAATATGATCAGCTCAGCAGCAAATGCCATCGGACGCGAGCGAGCAATCGATGAATGAGGATGGACGAAGAGAGATCTCGATGGCAACGCAAGATCTAATCACATTATTGGAAGGTTCTTCTGGTTTTGAACCAACAATATGATCAGCTCAGTGGCAAATGTCATCGGACGCGAGCGAGCAATCGATGAATGAGGAGGGAAGAAGAGAGATCACGATGGCAACGCAAGATCTAATCACATTATTGGAAGGTTCTTCTGGTTTTGAACCAACAATATGATCAGCTCAGCAGCAACTGCCATCGGACGCGAGCGAGCAATCGATGAATGAGGAGGGAAGAAGAGAGATCACGATGGCATTGCAAGATCTAATCACATTATTGGAAGGTTCTTCTGGTTTTGAACCAACAATATGATCAGCTCAGCAGCAACTGCCATCGGACGCGAGCGAGCAATCGATGAATGAGGAGGGAAGAAGAGAGATCACGATGGCAACGCAATATCTAATCACATTATTGGAAGGTTCTTCTGGTTTTGAACCAACAATATGATCAGCTCAGCAGCAAATGCCATCGGACGCGAGCGAGCAATCGATGAATGAGGATGGAAGAAGAGAGATCTCGATGGCAACGCAAGATCTAATCACATTATTGGAAGGTTCTTCTGGTTTTGAACCAACAATATGATCAGCTCAGTGGCAAATGTCATCGGACGCGAGCGAGCAATCGATGAATGAGGAGGGAAGAAGAGAGATCACGATGGCATTGCAAGATCTAATCACATTATTGGAAGGTTCTTCTGGTTTTGAACCAAAAATATGATCAGCTCAGCAGCAACTGCCATCGGACGCGAGCGAGCAATCGATGAATGAGGAGGGAAGAAGAGAGATCACGATGGAAATGCAAGATCTAATCATATTATTGGAAGGTTCTTCTGGTTTTGAACCAACAATATGATCAGCTCAGCAGCAAATGCCATCGGACGCGAGCGAGCAATCGATGAATGAGGATGGAAGAAGAGAGATCTCGATGGCAACGCAAGATCTAATCACATTATTGGAAGGTTCTTCTGGTTTTGAACCAACAATATGATCAGCTCAGTGGCAAATGTCATCGGACGCGAGCGAGCAATCGATGAATGAGGAGGGAAGAAGAGAGATCACGATGGCAACGCAAGATCTAATCACATTATTGGAAGGTTCTTCTGGTTTTGAACCAACAATATGATCAGCTCAGCAGCAACTGCCATCGGACGCGAGCGAGCAATCGATGAATGAGGAGGGAAGAAGAGAGATCACGATGGCATTGCAAGATCTAATCACATTATTGGAAGGTTCTTCTGGTTTTGAACCAACAATATGATCAGCTCAGCAGCAACTGCCATCGGACGCGAGCGAGCAATCGATGAATGAGGAGGGAAGAAGAGAGATCACGATGGCAACGCAATATCTAATCACATTATTGGAAGGTTCTTCTGGTTTTGAACCAACAATATGATCAGCTCAGCAGCAAATGCCATCGGACGCGAGCGAGCAATCGATGAATGAGGAGGGAAGAAGAGAGATCACGATGGAAATGCAAGATCTAATCATATTATAGGAAGGTTCTTCTGGTTTTGAACCAACAATATGATCAGCTCAGCAGCAAATGCCATCGGACGCGAGCGAGCAATCGATGAATGAGGATGGAAGAAGAGAGATCTCGATGGCAACGCAAGATCTAATCACATTATTGGAAGGTTCTTCTGGTTTTGAACCAACAATATGATCAGCTCAGCAGCAACTGCCATCGGACGCGAGCGAGCAATCGATGAATGAGGAGGGAAGAAGAGAGATCACGATGGCAACGCAAGATCTAAGCACATTATTGGAAGGTTCTTCTGGTTTTGAACCAACAATATGATCAGCTCAGCAGCAAATGCCATCGGACACGAGCGAGCAATCGATGAATGAGGAGGGAAGAAGAGAGATCACGATGGCAACGCAAGATCTAATCACATTATTGGAAGGTTCTTCTGGTTTTGAACCAACAATATCATCAGCTCAGCAGCAACTGCCATCGGACGCGAGCGAGCAATCGATGAATGAGGAGGGAAGAAGAGAGATCACGATGGCAACGCAATATCTAATCACATTATTGGAAGGTTCTTCTGGTTTTGAACCAACAATATGATCAGCTCAGCAGCAAATGCCATCGGACACGAGTGAGCAATCGATGAATGAGGAGGGAAGAAGAGAGATCACGATGGCAACGCAAGATCTAATCACATTATTGGAAGGTTCTTCTGGTTTTGAACCAACAATATCATCAGCTCAGCAGCAACTGCCATCGGACTCGAGCGAGCAATCGATGAATGAGGAGGGAAGAAGAGAGATCACGATGGCAACGCAATATCTAATCACATTATTGGAAGGTTCTTCTGGTTTTGAACCAACAATATGATCAGCTCAGCAGCAAATGCCATCGGACGCGAGCGAGCAATCGATGAATGAGGATGGAAGAAGAGAGATCTCGATGGCAACGCAAGATCTAATCACATTATTGGAAGGTTCTTCTGGTTTTGAACCAACAATATGATCAGCTCAGCAGCAAATGCCATCGGACGCGAGCGAGCAATCGATGAATGAGGATGGAAGAAGAGAGATCTCGATGGCAACGCAAGATCTAATCACATTATTGGAAGGTTCTTCTGGTTTTGAACCAACAATATGATCAGCTCAGCAGCAACTGCCATCGGACGCGAGCGAGCAATCGATGAATGAGGAGGGAAGAAGAGAGATCACGATGGCAACGCAAGATCTAATCACATTATTGGAAGGTTCTTCTGGTTTTGAACCAACAATATGATCAGCTCAGCAGCAACTGCCATCGGACGCGAGCGAGCAGTCGATGAATGAGGAGGGAAGAAGAGAGATCACGATGGAAATGCAAGATCTAATCACATTATTGGAAGGTTCTTCTGGTTTTGAACCAACAATATGATCAGCTCAGCAGCAACTGCCATCGGACGCGAGCGAGCAATCGATGAATGAGGAGGGAAGAAGAGAGATCACGATGGCAACGCAATATCTAATCACATTATTGGAAGGTTCTTCTGGTTTTGAACCAACAATATGATCAGCTCAGCAGCAAATGCCATCGGACGCGAGCGAGCAATCGATGAATGAGGAGGGAAGAAGAGAGATCACGATGGCAACGCAATATCTAATCACATTATTGGAAGGTTCTTCTGGTTTTGAACCAACAATATGATCAGCTCAGCAGCAAATGCCATCGGACGCGAGCGAGCAATCGATGAATGAGGATGGAAGAAGAGAGATCTCGATGGCAACGCAAGATCTAATCACATTATTGGAAGGTTCTTCTGGTTTTGAACCAACAGTATGATCAGCTCAGCAGCAACTGCCATCGGACGCGAGCGAGCAATCGATGAATGAGGAGGGAAGAAGAGAGATCACGATGGCAACGCAAGATCTAATCACATTATTGGAAGGTTCTTCTGGTTTTGAACCAACAATATGATCAGCTCAGCAGCAAATGCCATAGGACACGAGCGAGCAATCGATGAATGAGGAGGGAAGAAGAGAGATCACGATGGCATTGCAAGATCTAATCACATTATTGGAAGGTTCTTCTGGTTTTGAACCAACAATATGATCAGCTCAGTGGCAAATGTCATCGGACGCGAGCGAGCAATCGATGAATGAGGAGGGAAGAAGAGAGATCACGATGGCATTGCAAGATCTAATCACATTATTGGAAGGTTCTTCTGGTTTTGAACCAACAATATGATCAGCTCAGCAGCAACTGCCATCGGACGCGAGCGAGCAATCGATGAATGAGGAGGGAAGAAGAGAGATCACGATGGCAACGCAATATCTAATCACATTATTGGAAGGTTCTTCTGGTTTTGAACCAACAATATGATCAGCTCAGCAGCAACTGCCATCGGACGCGAGCGAGCAATCGATGAATGAGGAGGGAAGAAGAGAGATCACGATGGCAACGCAAGATCTAATCACATTATTGGAAGGTTCTTCTGGTTTTGAACCAACAATATGATCAGCTCAGCAGCAAATGCCATCGGACACGAGCGAGCAATCGATGAATGAGGAGGGAAGAAGAGAGATCACGATGGCAACGCAATATCTAATCACATTATTGGAAGGTTCTTCTGGTTTTGAACCAACAATATGATCAGCTCAGCAGCAAATGCCATCGGACGCGAGCGAGCAATCGATGAATGAGGAGGGAAGAAGAGAGATCACGATGGAAATGCAAGATCTAATCATATTATTGGAAGGTTCTTCTGGTTTTGAACCAACAATATGATCAGCTCAGCAGCAAATGCCATCGGACGCGAGCGAGCAATCGATGAATGAGGATGGAAGAAGAGAGATCTCGATGGCAACGCAAGATCTAATCACATTATTGGAAGGTTCTTCTGGTTTTGAACCAACAATATGATCAGCTCAGTGGCAAATGTCATCGGACGCGAGCGAGCAATCGATGAATGAGGAGGGAAGAAGAGAGATCACGATGGCAACGCAATATTTAATCACATTATTGGAAGGTTCTTCTGGTTTTGAACCAACAATATGATCAGCTCAGTGGCAAATGTCATCGGACGCGAGCGAGCAATCGATGAATGAGGAGGGAAGAAGAGAGATCACGATGGCAACGCAATATTTAATCACATTATTGGAAGGTTCTTCTGGTTTTGAACCAACAATATGATCAGCTCAGCAGCAAATGCCATCGGACGCGAGCGAGCAATCGATGAATGAGGAGGGAAGAAGAGAGATCACGATGGAAATGCAAGATCTAATCATATTATTGGAAGGTTCTTCTGGTTTTGAACCAACAATATGATCAGCTCAGCAGCAAATGCCATCGGACGCGAGCGAGCAATCGATGAATGAGGATGGAAGAAGAGAGATCTCGATGGCAACGCAAGATCTAATCACATTATTGGAAGGTTCTTCTGGTTTTGAACCAACAATATGATCAGCTCAGTGGCAAATGTCATCGGACGCGAGCGAGCAATCGATGAATGAGGAGGGAAGAAGAGAGATCACGATGGCATTGCAAGATCTAATCACATTATTGGAAGGTTCTTCTGGTTTTGAACCAACAATATGATCAGCTCAGTGGCAAATGCCATCGGACGCGAGCGAGCAATCGATGAATGAGGATGGAAGAAGAGAGATCTCGATGGCAACGCAAGATCTAATCACATTATTGGAAGGTTCTTCTGGTTTTGAACCAACAATATGATCAGCTCAGTGGCAAATGTCATCGGACGCGAGCGAGCAATCGATGAATGAGGAGGGAAGAAGAGAGATCACGATGGCAACGCAATATTTAATCACATTATTGGAAGGTTCTTCTGGTTTTGAACCAACAATATGATCAGCTCAGTGGCAAATGTCATCGGACGCGAGCGAGCAATCGATGAATGAGGAGGGAAGAAGAGAGATCACGATGGCAACGCAATATTTAATCACATTATTGGAAGGTTCTTCTGGTTTTGAACCAACAATATGATCAGCTCAGCAGCAAATGCCATCGGACGCGAGCGAGCAATCGATGAATGAGGAGGGAAGAAGAGAGATCACGATGGAAATGCAAGATCTAATCATATTATTGGAAGGTTCTTCTGGTTTTGAACCAACAATATGATCAGCTCAGCAGCAAATGCCATCGGACGCGAGCGAGCAATCGATGAATGAGGATGGAAGAAGAGAGATCTCGATGGCAACGCAAGATCTAATCACATTATTGGAAGGTTCTTCTGGTTTTGAACCAACAATATGATCAGCTCAGTGGCAAATGTCATCGGACGCGAGCGAGCAATCGATGAATGAGGAGGGAAGAAGAGAGATCACGATGGCATTGCAAGATCTAATCACATTATTGGAAGGTTCTTCTGGTTTTGAACCAACAATATGATCAGCTCAGCAGCAACTGCCATCGGACGCGAGCGAGCAATCGATGAATGAGGAGGGAAGAAGAGAGATCACGATGGCAACGCAAGATCTAATCACATTATTGGAAGGTTCTTCTGGTTTTGAACCAACAATATGATCAGCTCAGCAGCAACTGCCATCGGACGCGAGCGAGCAATCGATGAATGAGGAGGGAAGAAGAGAGATCACGATGGCATTGCAAGATCTAATCACATTATTGGAAGGTTCTTCTGGTTTTGAACCAACAATATGATCAGCTCAGCAGCAAATGCCATCGGACGCGAGCGAGCAATCGATGAATGAGGATGGAAGAAGAGAGATCTCGATGGCAACGCAAGATCTAATCACATTATTGGAAGGTTCTTCTGGTTTTGAACCAACAATATGATCAGCTCAGTGGCAAATGTCATCGGACGCGAGCGAGCAATCGATGAATGAGGAGGGAAGAAGAGAGATCACGATGGCATTGCAAGATCTAATCACATTATTGGAAGGTTCTTCTGGTTTTGAACCAACAATATGATCAGCTCAGCAGCAACTGCCATCGGACGCGAGCGAGCAATCGATGAATGAGGAGGGAAGAAGAGAGATCACGATGGCAACGCAAGATCTAATCACATTATTGGAAGGTTCTTCTGGTTTTGAACCAACAATATGATCAGCTCAGCAGCAACTGCCATCGGACGCGAGCGAGCAATCGATGAATGAGGAGGGAAGAAGAGAGATCACGATGGCATTGCAAGATCTAATCACATTATTGGAAGGTTCTTCTGGTTTTGAACCAACAATATGATCAGCTCAGCAGCAACTGCCATCGGACGCGAGCGAGCAATCGATGAATGAGGATGGAAGAAGAGAGATCTCGATGGCAACGCAAGATCTAATCACATTATTGGAAGGTTCTTCTGGTTTTGAACCAACAATATGATCAGCTCAGTGGCAAATGTCATCGGACGCGAGCGAGCAATCGATGAATGAGGAGGGAAGAAGAGAGATCACGATGGCATTGCAAGATCTAAGCACATTATTGGAAGGTTCTTCTGGTTTTGAACCAACAATATGATCAGCTCAGCAGCAAATGCCATCGGACACGAGCGAGCAATCGATGAATGAGGAGGGAAGAAGAGAGATCACGATGGCAACGCAAGATCTAATCACATTATTGGAAGGTTCTTCTGGTTTTGAACCAACAATATGATCAGCTCAGTGGCAAATGTCATCGGACGCGAGCGAGCAATCGATGAATGAGGAGGGAAGAAGAGAGATCACGATGGCAACGCAAGATCTAATCACATTATTGGAAGGTTCTTCTGGTTTTGAACCAACAATATGATCAGCTCAGTGGCAAATGCCATCGGACGCGAGCGAGCAATCGATGAATAAGGATGGAAGAAGAGAGATCACGATGGCAACGCAAGATCTAATCACATTATTGGAAGGTTCTTCTGGTTTTGAACCAACAATATGATCAGCTCAGCAGCAACTGCCATCGGACGCGAGCGAGCAATCGATGAATGAGGAGGGAAGAAGAGAGATCACGATGGAAATGCAAGATCTAATCATATTATTGGAAGGTTCTTCTGGTTTTGAACCAACAATATGATCAGCTCAGCAGCAAATGCCATCGGACGCGAGCGAGCAATCGATGAATGAGGATGGAAGAAGAGAGATCTCGATGGCAACGCAAGATCTAATCACATTATTGGAAGGTTCTTCTGGTTTTGAACCAACAATATGATCAGCTCAGTGGCAAATGTCATCGGACGCGAGCGAGCAATCGATGAATGAGGAGGGAAGAAGAGAGATCACGATGGCATTGCAAGATCTAATCACATTATTGGAAGGTTCTTCTGGTTTTGAACCAACAATATGATCAGCTCAGCAGCAACTGCCATCGGACGCGAGCGAGCAATCGATGAATGAGGAGGGAAGAAGAGAGATCACGATGGCAACGCAAGATCTAATCACATTATTGGAAGGTTCTTCTGGTTTTGAACCAACAATATGATCAGCTCAGCAGCAAATCCCATCGGACACGAGCGAGCAATCGATGAATGAGGAGGGAAGAAGAGAGATCACGATGGCATTGCAAGATCTAATCACATTATTGGAAGGTTCTTCTGGTTTTGAACCAACAATATGATCAGCTCAGCAGCAACTGCCATCGGACGCGAGCGAGCAATCGATGAATGAGGAGGGAAGAAGAGAGATCACGATGGCAACGCAATATCTAATCACATTATTGGAAGGTTCTTCTGGTTTTGAACCAACAATATGATCAGCTCAGCAGCAAATGCCATCGGACGCGAGCGAGCAATCGATGAATGAGGAGGGAAGAAGAGAGATCACGATGGAAATGCAAGATCTAATCATATTATTGGAAGGTTCTTCTGGTTTTGAACCAACAATATGATCAGCTCAGCAGCAAATGCCATCGGACGCGAGCGAGCAATCGATGATTGAGGATGGAAGAAGAGAGATCTCGATGGCAACGCAAGATCTAATCACATTATTGGAAGGTTCTTCTGGTTTTGAACCAACAATATGATCAGCTCAGCAGCAAATGCCATCGGACACGAGCGAGCAATCGATGAATGAGGAGGGAAGAAGAGAGATCACGATGGCATTGCAAGATCTAATCACATTATTGGAAGGTTCTTCAGGTGTTGAACCAACAATATGATCAGCTCAGCAGCAAATGCCATCGGACACGAGCGAGCAATCGATGAATGAGGAGGGAAGAAGAGAGATCACGATAGCATTGCAAGATCTAATCACATAATTGGAAGGTTCTTCTGGTTTTGAACCAACAATATGATCAGCTCAGCAGCAACTGCCATCGGACGCGAGCGAGCAATCGATGAATGAGGAGGGAAGAAGAGAGATCACGATGGCAACGCAAGATCTAATCACATTATTGGAAGGTTCTTCTGGTTTTGAACCAACAATATGATCAGCTCAGCAGCAAATGCCATCGGACGCGAGCGAGCAATCGATGAATGAGGAGGGAAGAAGAGAGATCACGATGGCAACGCAAGATCTAATCACATTATTGGAAGGTTCTTCTGGTTTTGAACCAACAATATGATCAGCTCAGCAGCAAATCCCATCGGACACGAGCGAGCAATCGATGAATGAGGAGGGAAGAAGAGAGATCACGATGGCATTGCAAGATCTAATCACATTATTGGAAGGTTTTTCTGGTTTTGAACCAACAATATGATCAGCTCAGCAGCAACTGCCATCGGACGCGAGCGAGCAATCGATGAATGAGGAGGGAAGAAGAGAGATCACGATGGCAACGCAATATCTAATCACATTATTGGAAGGTTCTTCTGGTTTTGAACCAACAATATGCTCAGCTCAGCAGCAAATGCCATCGGACGCGAGCGAGCAATCGATGAATGAGGAGGGAAGAAGAGAGATCACGATGGAAATGCAAGATCTAATCATATTATTGGAAGGTTCTTCTGGTTTTGAACCAACAATGTGATCAGCTCAGCAGCAAATGCCATCGGACGCGAGCGAGCAATCGATGATTGAGGATGGAAGAAGAGAGATCTCGATGGCAACGCAAGATCTAATCACATTATTGGAAGGTTCTTCTGGTTTTGAACCAACAATATGATCAGCTCAGTGGCAAATGTCATCGGACGCGAGCGAGCAATCGATGAATGAGGAGGGAAGAAGAGAGATCACGATGGCATTGCAAGATCTAATCACATTATTGGAAGGTTCTTCTGGTTTTGAACCAACAATATGATCAGCTCAGCAGCAACTGCCATCGGACGCGAGCGAGCAATCGATGAATGAGGAGGGAAGAAGAGAGATCACGATGGCAACGCAAGATCTAAGCACATTATTGGAAGGTTCTTCTGGTTTTGAACCAACAATATGATCAGCTCAGCAGCAAATGCCATCGGACACGAGCGAGCAATCGATGAATGAGGAGGGAAGAAGAGAGATCACGATGGCATTGCAAGATCTAATCACATTATTGGAAGGTTCTTCAGGTGTTGAACCAACAATATGATCAGCTCAGCAGCAAATGCCATCGGACGCGAGCGAGCAATCGATGAATGAGGAGGGAAGAAGAGAGATCACGATGGCAACGCAAGATCTAATCACATTATTGGAAGGTTCTTGTGGTTTTGAACCAACAATATGATCAGCTCAGTGGCAAATGTCATCGGACGCGAGCGAGCAATCGATGAATGAGGAGGGAAGAAGAGAGATCACGATGGCAACGCAAGATCTAATCACATTATTGGAAGGTTCTTCTGGTTTTGAACCAACAATATGATCAGCTTAGTGGCAAATGTCATCGGACGCGAGCGAGCAATCGATGAATGAGGAGGGAAGAAGAGAGATCATGATGGAAACGCAATATCTAATCACATTATTGGAAGGTTCTTCTGGTTTTGAACCAACAATATGATCAGCTCAGCAGCAAATGCCATCGGACGCGAGCGAGCAATCGATGAATGAGGAGGGAAGAAGAGAGATCGCGATGGAAATGCAAGATCTAATCATATTATTGGAAGGTTCTTCTGGTTTTGAACCAACAATATGATCAGCTCAGCAGCAAATGCCATCGGACGCGAGCGAGCAATCGATGAATGAGGATGGAAGAAGAGAGATCACGATGGCAACGCAAGATCTAATCACATTATTGGAAGGTTCTTCTGGTTTTGAACCAACAATATGATCAGCTCAGCAGCAACTGCCATCGGACGCGAGCGAGCAATCGATGAATGAGGAGGGAAGAAGAGAGATCACGATGGCATTGCAAGATCTAATCATATTATTGGAAGGTTCTTCTGGTTTTGAACCAACAATATGATCAGCTCAGCAGCAAATGCCATCGGACGCGAGCGAGCAATCGATGAATGAGGATGGAAGAAGAGAGATCACGATGGCAACGCAAGATCTAATCACATTATTGGAAGGTTCTTCTGGTTTTGAACCAACAATATGATCAGCTCAGCAGCAACTGCCATCGGACGCGAGCGAGCAATCGATGAATGAGGAGGGAAGAAGAGAGATCACGATGGCAACGCAAGATCTAATCACATTATTGGAAGGTTCTTCTGGTTTTGAACCAACAATATGATCAGCTCAGCAGCAAATGCCATCGGACGCGAGCGAGCAATCGATGAATGAGGAGGGAAGAAGAGAGATCACGATGGCAACGCAAGATCCAATCACATTATTGGAAGGTTCTTCTGGTTTTGAACCAACAATATGATCAGCTCAGCAGCAAATGTCATCGGACGCGAGCGAGCAATCGATGAATGAGGATAATGATCTCAAGCGCATGAAAACAGAAAGAGAAGACATCACTCCATTACTCACAACAATTCACTCACCCAGTTGTAGTTTGAGGTAGGCGGTCGTCGGCATAGGATCTGCAGTGGTTAGTTAGAATTCCCATCAGATATATCACTACCAATTTCCCCAGAAACATGCTTCAAGAACAACTCTGGTGTGCGCGCACAAGTTGTAAACAAGTGCAAAACAAGTATAGAACAAGTATGTGCACAAGTTGTAAACAAGCACCCCTCTCCCTACGCTAAATAGAGTTTACAAGTTGTAAACAAGCAACCGAGAAGGTGACGAAGAGGCAGAAGGAGACGACGGAGAGGGACCAGATGAAGGAAAGACGGAGGTGGGAGTCGTCAATGGAGAGCTGTCAGACGATCCTGAAAATATATTAAATTATCACTAAAAGTATTCACGAACGTTGTACCTCGTGAGGAGGTTCTCTCGGTGGTCTGGGAGATTCCCTCAATGTTCCTTACCTGAATTCTCCGAGATTATGCCAGTCGTGGTCCTCGTGGGGTCTGCTTGAATCGCCGTCATGTCTGAAATATAAAAGTGGTTGTTTGTAATGAATTCCCATTATACACTAAGCTTTTCCCTCTATACCAACCTTTCTTTTGTTTAACTTGATCAGTGGAATAATAAGGATTATAACGATCTGTCATCGGCCAAAGAGAGCACGAGAGAGTGACTAATTAGGGAAATTACGAACCAAGTTGAGTACAGTAAATGTCACCGTGAGGAAGTTACGTACCATCAGCCTTGCGCGTCGAGGAGGAGGAGAGACCATTGGAAGAGTCAGACGAAGGAGAGGCAGAGGTTGCGGGGAGCGTCTGATCGAACTCTGAAATCATTAATTTAGTTTTCCTTATTCATATAATGTATTCACTATCGGACCATGACTGTACCTTGAGTATCGAGAGTGAGTTGAGGGCGAGTTGAAGGGGAGGAGGTCGTAGTAGTAAGAGCAGCGGGCTGGTCGATACCTCAAAATATGCCCTTTACATGCAAATAATAATTTTAATTTTGTTTTGTCTAAGCTCAAAGCGCAACAGTTCACAGTGATTTTATATTATATGCCGCAAATTAGCTCATATCGGAGTTATTGGAAACTTTTGCCAAAAATACAGTATGTTACATGAACTGTGTGCGCAATGAGAATCTCACCAATGGAAAAAATATTAATTGAAACTTGCATTCTCTGAGCTTGTCTGCCTTGAAAGCCTGAATCGGCTCCTTCTGAAAATATATTTGATCATTCGAAAACTGAATAACTATTTTTTCATGAATTTGCTACCTCTACTATAACTGGTTTGAAGATGTTGCTTATGTGCACTATTGTATATTTTTCGGGAAAAAATGAGAACTCAGAGCAAAAATGTAGTTGAAGTGGTACCGATCGGACAGCACTGACAAGATCCAAATCCTTATTGGCATCAGTCCGATCGGTTCCTCTCATAAAATGCCCCTGGTTCTACGATAAGTTGGATTTTATACATCACGCACCTTCTGAGATCCCCGTGGAAACAAGGAGCCCTTGAGCACCATTATAGGAATATACTTTTGATGAGAACACTTTTGAGGTTGACCATTATTGTCAGAACCAGCTTGCAGGACTAGATCGATAAAGAGTGCCCATCAACAGTCGAGTAGACATTCAAGAGCGAGCGAAGGACTTCTATACGAGCCTATTCCGCTCAGACACTACAGTCCCAAGTTACGCAACAACGGACAATTCATTGCCCAACCTCCACTCGGAGATTCGAACCTCCTTTGCAGGACCAAAGAAGGACCAGACAGAAACATGGGAACGATGCTTCGGCACGGCTGTTTGTGCACTCCCTCCTCGCCCGTCGTTTCTCTCGATACCACGGCTTTCCCAATCAATGGAAGGCGTAAAAACACTGAGATGCGGCCGTTCGACCGCCCGGTCCGCGTTTCTGTCTCCCCGAAGTTGTTCACAGCAGCACTGGAAAACTGCATGAGGAATATCGAGTGGAGAGAAGAGGAAGTCATCATCGATGGGAAGCGACTATTTGCCGACGAAATTGTTCTGCTAGGGACCGATGCATATATCCTGGAGAGGATGCTAAACGAGCTTGCCGATGCAGACGAGAAGATCGGCCTCACCATAAACCGAAAGAAGGCCCTATTGATGAAGACCGAGTGAAGTTTCGGCCCTTCCATCTCGCTCCACGGTGACCTACTCGAGGAGACGGACGCCTACGTGTACCTCGGACGTGAGCTTTGTTGTGACGGATCCCTACCGGCGAAGCTTCCGAGAAGGAAGATAGCGGCTTGGGCAGTCTTCGGAAGCATCAGAGAAGTGACATCGTAACTCCAAGACACGAAGCTACGTGCCTCACCGTTCGGCTCTCATGTTCTTCCCGCCTTCTGTCAGGCCGCCGATATCTGGCCGCTGGAGGAGAGTTGTACTGAAGGCTGATGAGGAGGAGAAGTCAAGCAAGATATCGAAACAATCCTTCTCCGAGGGCGGATTCCGATGGACGAATGTTAGAACTATCCGGAGTGCCCATCACAAGTCGTGCTGTCATCGAAGAGCTAATGGCGTTTCAACGCGGTTCCCTCTTCTCGGACACCCGTTGTCCCAAATCCCCACTTCACTTCCCATCATTCCACGGAAATCGTTCATCGCTCACACGAATAAGGACGAATATCTTTTCCAACACCTACGGACTCTTCATGAAAGCACATCGTTGTCACACGAATGCAGAGGACTCTGGAGTTCATTCCGGTTGAAAGTAGATTACGAAAGTGGGACACATTAAGTTAAATTAATCAAAAATGTAGGCAAATAAGCAGCTCATTTTTTCTCTTTTTTAAATTCTTGGGGTGACCTGCTTGGGATGCTTAGATGCATTCTCTTCATGTTCCGATATCCAAAAAAAACACCAATCCCCATTGTAAAATGTTGGACAAAAGTATTGGGATCTTTTTCAAGAGATCATACCTTTCTTTAAATTGAAGCTAGAGACTTTATTTTTATTCAAGGAAGACTCGTAGTTCTAGATAAGTTGATACTTACTTAGATACTTAGAAGATCCATCTTCAACGGCCGGCGCCGCGTGGATCACAATTCCGCCACTCTGCTCTATCGCGCGCGCAGTCCAATGGCGGTAGGGGGGTTTCGTAGCTGACGATCTCGTGGATCGTCCGGTAGTGTAGGTCATCTTGGCATATTCCTCGATTGAGTCTCTCCATAGTGTAGGTGGTCTCCCCGGTGTACGAGTGAGTGCGGGGGAGGGGAACCACTGAGTGACCCTCGTTGTCCATCGATCGTCGTCTCGTCTGAGGATATGACCAGCCCGTCGGTGTTTCGCTATCCGGATGAAGTAGATCGGATCAGTGAGGAGAGAGAGGCGACGGATGTCCTCACAAATTGGCTTCTGTTCGCCCATCGAATGGAGACTCGTCCCGACAAGTGATCTCTCCAACGCTCGATGGGTGGTCTGCATGAAGGTTGAGTGAATTTCGAGTGAGACGCTGAGAAGCATACGTAGGCCTTCTTGTAGAGAAGACAATGGTGTCATACTTCGCTGTATGCATTGATGTTGCGCATGTAGGTAATGGGTGCGGAGAGGACTGGACACGGAGTTGCTGAAGACACCTCTCAATCTTTTCATTCCTTCTCATTACCCTTCTTCTCCCTTCCCCTATATCTCTAACTTAATTTTTCATCTTGTAATTATCAGGCACTCTCGTATCTTCTGTGCATCTTCCCTGTACAATACAACTCGTCCTCCGTTCCCTGGAGAAGTCTCATTCAACTCCTATCCCGATAGTGACTAGGAGCTGGCCATGGGCACTGGGCGGGAACAGCTGTATCCTTGTCTCACTCCCGGGTATAACCCTGATCATCCTAGCCCATTGTACAGGAAATGTACACAGGCCATAGAACAATAGTGTGAACAATGTCAAGTTTATCAGTTGTGTTAGAGTTGGAGGAGAAGTTGGAAAAGAAGCATTGGCATGGAATGAATTCCGGATTTTGAGATGAGATCAGATGAGGTAGGATGAGTAGTTGAAGGAGAGAGTTCCGAGTACCGTCAGATTGTATTCGTCAGCAAAGGAGTAGTTTACTGTTGATATATCAGTTTACTCGGTTCTGAATTGTCTTGCGGTTGTAGCAGACCGTTCTCCGAGGATCTGTTCGTTTATTGATTGTATGTAAATTGTGTGTCAGAGGGGAGGGGAGAGACTCTCATCCCTCCTCCTCCTCCTCCTTCTCCTCTCCCTTCTCTCTCTCTCTCTCTCTCTCTCTGTCTCTCTCTCTCTCTGTCTCTCTCTCTCTCTCTCTCTCTCTCTCTCTCTCTCTCTCTCTCTCTCTCTCTGTCTCTGTCTCTCTCTCTCTCTCTCTCTCTCTCTCTCTCTCTCTCTCTCTCTCTCTCTCTCCCTCTCTCCCTCTCTCCCTCTCCCTCTCTCCCTCTCTCTCAATCTCTCTCTCTCTCTCTCTCTCTCTCTCTCTCTCTCTCTCTCTCTCTCTCTCTCTCTCTCTCTCTCCCTCTCTCCCTCTCTCCCTCTCTCCCTCTCTCCCTCTCTCCCTCTCCCTCTCTCCCTCTCTCCACCCTCCCTCTCTCCCCCCTCCCCTTCCCCCTCCCCCGTTTCCTCTCTTTGATCGTCATGGAAATCGAATTCATTTGATGGACGGATGTGACTGTTTGTGAGGAGAAGAAGAGGATGGAAGCTAACTCCCGATTATCGATTACTATACGATGTGTTGGAAAAGTGGAAATTAATTTTGATAACTAGTTCGTTGATCTCGTCGCAGCAGTGTGTATTGTCGGGATCAATTCATCCATTTACATTATTGAGTTATTTTTTTATTACTGTGGCTTTAAAATTCCCGAAAAAAAGAGAAAGAGGATCAATTTGTTGATCTCAAGAATTAGTTCCGCTACTGCACTGCCTTCAAGGCGTGCATCTGTAGCGTAGGCCAAATATCGCAATCAGGCGAAGGTCTAACCAGATTGAAATTCTTACCGGCGGTTCTTCCACTGCCTGCCTCGGCCACTCGCTCGCGTTCACGATCGCCAGAAGGAGAACGAAGTAGAAGACGAACTTATTCGCCATCTGAAAGAAAGTACTGTAGTAGGTAATTGAGAGGGAGGTACAAGCATATAATGACGATACAAAGGGTAGGGAGGGGTTGGAGGGGGGGGGGGGTTGGAGTGAAGATAAAGTAAGGAAGAGCCTAGATTAGGGAGGGGAGGAGAGCTCTGGTAGGTCACTGGCTATAGTGAGAAGTTGGAAGAAGACTGAGAAGGGACTCCGGATGAGGGGAAAGGGACTCCGTCTCCTCCCAATCGTCTCCAATGGATCCGATGCCCTCTCAATTTGATGCACTATCTCTTCTGTCCTCTGACTCCTGGCTGTCATGGAGAACGGCTCTGTGTACATGTCCACAAAGGAGAGATTCGATGAAGAAGAGAGCGCAGAGAAGGAAGATAGGAAGAGGATGATCATTGATCTAAAGTCGATAAATAAGAATACAGCAACAGACATGCGAATTATTACAGTAATTTAATGATCTATTAATCCTCTCTTCTTTAACAATGAACCCCATGGATCTTTCGCTCCCCCCCCCCCCACTCCATGTGAGTTCTAAATAAATTACCTTTTGATAAGGACAGAAAATCGTGAGGATCTTTTGATCCTTCATAAATTAAATTAGGTACACTCAAATAGTAGATCATTGTGAGAAACGAGCAAATTAGGACCTCATGTTGTTGTTCCAATACGATTCTTTGTATTTTTCAATAGGAATAGTAGCTTCCATCTTCGAAATATGTAAATAATCGAAATATCAAATCAAAATATAAATTTAAACTATCGCTAGTAGCGATTCCCTAGTCTTTTTTCCGGTACTCATGCCAAAATTTCCGGATAAAGTGGTTCTAGAACAATATCATTAATACAAATGTTGCAATATCAAACTGCATAGTCTTTCCATAGCTTGGAAGGGGATCAGCGATATCAATAATATGCGGATATTTTGTTACAGTTTGATGATCAATACTAATGAAATTTTATTAATTTATTCTAGGTACTGCTAAATTTCCACTACGTCGATGACCTTCTCTGTTCAGGTAGTATTTATATAATTCAAACTCCCTGAGCAAACAATTATTGAACATTAAAGCCATTACATTCCATTTTCCTTCATTGTATATGATTTTTGTAAAATTTCGCACGAAATTAATTTAGTGCTCTCGATTAATTTTTAAATTGCGGTATTCAACTATCCTCGTACTATTGTGCCTGCAAACTTTTCGAGTATCTGAAGTTAAGATTCGCATCTGAAAGCAATTCACAACACCTCATAGAGTATCTGATAATATTAGTCCTCTATTCTCCTTTTCTTAAAGTAGCGATGGACTTCTTTTCCCTTTGTTAAATTTCCAACCGTCCATTATCTCGAACTTGATCTGCTCCACTTCTTCGGACAAAGAAGAATAAAGATTAGATCGTTTCGCATCGGATCGCTAAGGGGATACTATTCACAGAGATTGTTGTTCATCCCTACTTCGTTTATTATTCTTCTAAATTAATCACACCGTGTGCTTTCCGCTTTTAGTGGGTGGTGGGCTGGGGTGAATACAGAATTAGAATTCATAGCTTAGTGAGTTCGTCCATGCGACTGATAACTTAATGATTGGTGTTATATGCTTCGATGATTCATCCTTCAATCGGTTGCTTACAATTATGGTCAATATTCTTATTATAATACATATCTAGTCCTCGAAACCGTTTGAAATTTAAACTCCGATTTTGGATATTTTTTCCAGAATTGTTGATTTGCAAAAGCTAAGATCCCTGAAACTTCTTTCCTGTTTTCGAGATATGTGTGTCTTTTATCACTTAATGAACTAGTGGGAAACTACGCCCATCTCGATATGACGACTGTATCCCAGGAAAAAATCCATTTTCCCTACTGGCTGCAAAAATGCCGGCAAAATCGCGGACCTAAAGCCGCGCCTGACCCAACGCTAGAGCCTACGGCAGAGCATCGACATATAAGTGATTCGTTGATTGTAAAACAAAATCATGAATCTGACCCATCATATGACACAGTGATACAGTATGTTCTGGTTACTGTAGTATTTTAGTATTGATGTTTGGCAACCATCCTCCGACGAAATCATGAATCTGACCCACCGTTCGACCCAGCGAACTAGGTTACGATAGGCTTTGGTTACGGTAGTAGTACGGTATCGATGATTTGCAACGATCATCCGATGAAATCATGAGTCTGACACGCCATCTGACCCAACGCCAACGGGATACTGTGGACAGTCTGACAGACAAACGAACACCTATTGTTTGGTCGTAAAAATTTTCCTTCTGGAAATTTCTGGAACCTTTTTCGTCTGCTGACCTTGTATTCCGGATGGGGACATACTATCAAAATCTCGCTCGAAACGAACGTGCCAGACAAAAACCCTTTCAGTTTATTGTATATGTAGCAACTAGCGGGCAACTACGCCTCTTTTAACGTTGGAGTGTATTGAAAATGTAGAAATTCATTGCCTGATCGAGTACGAAAATAGCTGCAAAATCGCGATCCTCAGGCCGCGTCTGAACAGACGCTTGAAGTTACGGAAAGTAAAGGCACAGTATCGAAGACTGACAAAATCATGAATTTGTCCCAGCGCCTGACCAACCGCCACGGGTTACGATAGCTTTCTAATACGGTAGGAGCACAATGCCGACGTTTCATCTCGATTTACCAAAGAAATCATGAATCTGACCCGGCGTCTGACCCACGGCTACGGGTTACGGTAGCGCTCGCTTACAGTAGGAGTACGGTATTGACGTTTTGCTTCGATCCTAGGATGAGATCATGAGTCTGACACAACATCTGCTCCAACGCCACTTCCGGGTTACGGTACACGGACTCACAGACGAACACCTCATTTTTGGTCGTAAAAATTGTTCTACTGGAAATTTCTGAAATCTTTTCATCTGCTGACCTTGTATGCCGGATGGGGACATACTATCAAAATCTCGTTCGAAACGAACACTCCAGACAAAAACCCTTTCAGATTATAGTAAATGTAGCAAACCCTTTCAGTTTATGGTATATGTAGCAACTACTACTCGAAAATCACGTCGAAAATCTTTTTCTAAATGCATGGAATTAGGGTTGGTGAAATCGGGACGGCTCGGTATTCGAGTACTCGACTCGAATAACCCTTATTTTAGCTCGATTTGGCTCGAAACCCGATCGGGCGGCTCGACTTCGAGAGTGAAGTGTCGAGCGGCTCGAGTGGCCCGACTTAGCATGACTGGCCCGACTCGGCCGACTCGAGCCGCCCGATCTCAGGGGGGGGGGGGGGGGTTGGCGTCCTATTTACCATTATCGTTCGCGGATCTAAGGATAAGCAGCCGATTTTCCATTATGCTCAATTTGTAGGTTATGGAAAAATGATAAAAAGCTTGAGCAAAAACGTAACCGAATCAAGCGTAATTGAGCCAGCTACTTTTTTTTGCATGTCGGGCAGAGTCGGGCCTAGCCGCCCCATCGGGTTATCACCATTTTCGAGCGGCCCGAATCTTCATTCAGGCTCGAGTCGAGCTGAGCTCGAATCGAGTTTCAGATTCGGGCCCTTGACTGGCCCGGATCGGTTTGACCAACCCTACATGGAATGTATTTCAGGAACCATCATCGTTTCTGGCTGGGAATAGTGACGATCCATCAGCGTGTGGTAATGGTCTGTGATGTCGATCGAGAGCATAAATGTAAGGACTAGAGAGCGGAGAGGAGGAAGGAAGACCGCTCTGTTCGATAAGGAATGAGCTTTACTCATTCGGAAGAATGATAAGGTGGGGAAAGTCTTCCGGAAGACCAGTCTCGTAAAACTTGCTATGGTGAAAATCAACCCAAAATTTCAAGCAAATGTATCTTGCCGTATCCTAAAACCATATTTAAACTAGTTCTCCACAAAATGACTTAAAATGCTCCAAAACAAATTTTTCTGGCCCTACTCTTCCGGAAGACTGTGCACTTTCCTTCCCTCTTCTTCATTCCTAGCTTTCTCCCTCACGAGAGCGATCCTCCTCTTCCTCTCTGCACTCTCGTAAGGACTTATACAATAGATAGACATTCTCAAACAAATTCAATTTCGGGAACCTATCTCATGTAAATTCAGTACTTTCTGGAGTCGCAGAGGTAAATCAAATCTGGTCTCAACCTAATTCCGTCTAGGGAGTACCTATGGCACAGGCGGACGGATGATATTCGTATGATGTATGCTCATATATAATACATATATTTTTTCATTAACTTTTAGAATTGATGACTGGGCAAAGTTTGTATTTTACAAACGAGCCCGTTTGCGTAAGAATCGGACAAATGCAGGCCCAAAATTTGATTTCAATATGCATATTTATGCTCGTTAAATGTTGATCATTTATCCAGATGGCGTCACCTCAAAATCAACAGTTTTCAAATATAAGGTTGATGCAAAAGACCTGTGGTTTTTTGTGACCCTACTTTCAACTATCATTATTCGCGTGTCTCCAATCCCAATGACCAACAAACATAGCATTATTTAGTGGTATGCTTGAACTTTATTTGCCCATATTTCAATCACACATATCTCGCAATCAACGCAAGCAATTATAATTAAACTAGTTGCAAATTATGTACAAAAATTAGCCATCAATAGATTCATCTGGCACCTAGCAGGCAAAATGCTTGAAACAACTTCATATGGTTGTTTGAGAAGTAGTATTCATACTCTTTCAGAAAATATGCTAGATATGGCGCATAGGTAAATTTGAACCGAATTACATGATAGCGAAAATGAGCAGTGAACATTGGATACGCATAATTTGTTCGGATTTTTTTTCTCCAGTAGCCAATAATACAGACTTCTCCATGAGTGCGCTACATTTACCCACGAAGATGCTATATTATCATAAAAAAATTGGCGCCTGCTTCTTTCCCCTTTCAGAAAATTTAAATTTCTCATTTTTCAAAAATATGCGAAATCAACATAAAAATGAAATATGTAGTCATTTACAGATCAATTCATTTCTCGAAAGGTTGTAAATTCCAGCATCCACGAGAAAACGTGTTTATAGGGTAAAGTTTGGAGCTTCATATAACCAACAGAAATTGAGCATTCGTGCTTCAGAGGAAAAATAATATTGAGAAATCTGTCATTTTCGACATATGAATTTCGTAAAATTTAACTTTATCCAATTCTAGCCTCTCTGATTGGGCAATGCTGGTAGGGTGCGCATATGAAAGAGCATCCAAGGCCTCATTAGTAATCAATATCCGAAAGTTCATCGATCAAACTTAAAGGAAGATGGAAGGCGAAATAGCAAGACTTTTGCATCAACCTTATATTAGGTTGTTCGGAAAGTTTCTTTCTTTTTTCATGTATGGACATTTTTCACTTCTCCTTTATTTAACCTTGACCAATCATCTTATGGTTTTTTGTAGTTGATGTGGGCTTGGATATTCTCTATGGCAACCAGTAGTTTATACCGTTTCGATCAATAGATCTTGAGCAAAGGAGGTCCGAAAATAGCCCAGTCGACTTTTCTCCGAGATTTTTAAGAACGTACATTTCTTTGCAGAATATAGATAGGCATGCAAACAACCCACTATTGTGAAGTACGTCAAATAGGGTTATTAGAAAACATAAAATTTTAAAACTAGCACGTATTACCTAATCTAGCGAAGCGTCGATTGGATAATCCGCACTACGATTTGTTTTTCGAGCCAAATTGTGAACTTATTGTGCTTCCCCCCGATCAACCTAGAGAACAAAGCGATTGTTATTTGTGAAGTACTGTACATGGCCACTTGCTATCCATAATTAGGTGGGAATACAATTACGTATTCAAGAGCAGGCTTTCTTCAGAATATTTAGGCCGAAATTTGAACATCGAAATGGTGACATATTGATATCTCTCGTCTCTCTAGAAGGTTGGAAGCCTGGTTTTTCTTTGTTATCATTAATATCAACTCTTGCCCTATCATACATTATCGGCTTAATATCGGTAGGCATCTAGTTCTCGGGAAGAAATGACCCAACAAAAAACACTGAAATTATGTTTTTTGAGGTGTTTTTGGAATTTGCTAACTTTTGATATTTTTTCTATATGACCGAGATGCGATTTGAACATACTGTAGTATTCCACCGCCAAGGCCCTTACATATACCATAGACAAAATAATTGAAGTCGAATGCCACAAGAATTGGCATGACAAAAATAAAAGAAAGAAACTTTCCGAACAACCTAATAGCTCGATTCCGGGTTAGAAATTGACAGTCAGGAAGAGAGGAATAAAAATCTGTGTTAAAATGTGAGGAGAGAGGTTGCTATGAGATTCCATCTGCCGACTCCTGTCTCTCATTGTTCTCTGCCTCAGTAGAGATGGGAAGGGTAATGAGAGAGTCGGGTAGATCAAGGAGTCGGTCGATGGAATCACAGAAGTTACTTGCATGAAATGCCACTTTCGACAGCCAAATAACCTTATCCCCGTGTAACATCTATTCAAAATTGTCCGATTCTTAGGCAAACGTGAACATAAAAGAGAGAACCCCTAAGTATATATATCTCAATATCTCTGAAAGGGAAAGCTGCAGGATGTTTTTTGCCCATTCATCACTTCACTGCATTATCCGGTTTGTTTCCATATCATCAAAGGAACAGAGCTTGACATTCTCATTCTCTGCGGCAATGATGATCCTGCAATGGATATTTTTGTCGATTCTCATCTTCCCCTTCGTCCAAGGATGCCTGAAGATGCATGCGAATCCACCACCTGGTGAGCGGTTTTGTATCCCACTTATTAGAGTTTTTAATTCGGAGCGGGTAATTCAGACCCGACCGGGTAATCGGGGATAATGGCGACGAATGAGACCCCGGGATAGTGAAAAATAATAAGCACATTACCCGGGATAGTTCAATGACCATCACTCACTGCACTGCAAAAGTGTGTAGAAATGATGCGAAATTGCGATTTGCATCCAACTATCCCGGGTAATTGAACAGAATTCGCGGGTAATTCATTCCTCCCCTCCCGATCATTCTGCGCTCTCGGGTCACAACTATCCCGGGTAGCGTTACATTTCAAACTCCACCACTTAAGATAGATCGGAATACTAATATGGCAAAAGTGTACAGACATCATTCATCCGAATAGAGGTTCATTTTGGTTAAAATGATTGTGTTCAATTGAAACAGGACAGTGTTTTCCGGTGGCAGTACATAATGCTGAGCTCATTGAGATAATTACACAACAAAAACAAATACTTAATCAGTATTGGATTTTTAGGGTTGTTATTTCATAATATTTCATTAAATTTAAAGTTAACAATGGGTGCATATAAATATTAAAAGGATGTGAGGAGGCGGAGAAGAACAGGATGACCGCGAAATGCCATATGGGAAAACAAATGCTCGTCCAATCTGACGTGGGTCATTTATTCAACAGACGATTATTTATTTTCAAAGATAAAAAATTCTGCACTCTTATTCCCATATAGAATAGGCTCTTCGAATCGCATTGTGTCTACAGGGTGCGCCATAATTACCCGGACTAATTTCAATATTCT
Organism: Pristionchus mayeri; assembly: GCA_036245805.1. NCBI lineage: Eukaryota > Metazoa > Nematoda > Chromadorea > Rhabditida > Neodiplogasteridae > Pristionchus > Pristionchus mayeri. The sequence continues at coordinate 36,425,893 of BTRK01000006.1, read as the reverse complement.
GTGGTCCCGCGGCCAAATCGATATACGCGACTCCTATTGCATCATGATGACGAGAGACCATTGCTCTCCCTTTGCTCTTGCTCATTGCTCTTGCTATTGCATGTCATCACAAGTATTCTAGTAATGGCGATGTCTAGTCACTTCAAACCCGCATTCCCTACCTGTACAAGGACTGTGTAACATTGCTCACCGACTCGGCTTTCACAAGTCGTCTGTTTCCGATACCGTTATTATGTACCATAGGCTTCATACTGAACATGGTCGTCCGGGCTCAGTAAAATCGGTTTCTGTTTCCACCTCTTGGAACATATAGGCTATAGCGCATTCGAAACCACATTCAGATCGATAAAAATTTAGATACACATCCGTTCGTGGTCCTCTCATGTCCCAGTTAACTCTTCCCCATTATACGCGCATTAAGTTGCGCGGAATATATGAGCATCAGGACAAGGCCCGCAGAGAACGATACCGTAAACTGTTGTTGCCTTTTGCTAGGTCCGCGCACTTTTGTACGTATAAATCAGCGATGTAAGTATCTTTACCGTCAAGGGCTGACTGACTATCCAAGACGGCATATTCACTGCTTCTGATCTTGAAGAATCCTAAAATAGCTGCGGAATCACTGGTTCTCCAAACATTCCCTTTTCATCAGGGTTTGGGCTGCAATTTGCTCAACAGGCAAGTTCCCACTCGTTTTTGTCACTCCGGGCGTCAATATCAATAAGGAGTAGTACATGAAGAACATCCTTGGAGACGCGCTTCTACCCTGGACCCATTCCCACTTCGACTATACCTTTCAGCAAGATTCTGCTATAATTACAAGGAAAAGTATTGTCTAGACACCTATGAATCCGAATAATCACTCTGACTAATCGGCCCCCGAACTCTCCCGATCTCAACCCCTCGACTTTAATGTATAGGGGTCTTGTAGACCATGATGTCCTCTACCAAGCACTCGACACTAATCTCCCTCAAGATTGCTCTTCTCAAAGCATGAGTCGAAATAGATGAAAATTTCTTGCGGGAATGGACATATACAGATATGAGAAGAGACTCAAGGCCTGTGTCACAGCGCAATGAGGTCCCATCAAAATTAGCTAGTATGACATAATTGCCCATTGCTATTGCTGACAAATTTTGCTCTGAACCAAATCGCTCTAATCTCATTCTAAATCTGAAAATCTTATCAAAACAGTTGTCCCGATAATTATGGCTCACGCTGCACTTAGCTGATTTTTTGTATTATATATTAGTTGAAAATTTTATGAGATACTGGTTGCACCAGCTATTCAATTAGGTCTATTGTAATTTAGGTTTGTTTTTTTTAATCGAGCATGCTCGATATTCGATGTCTCCGTTCTAACCCCCTCCCCCAAATTGATAAATCGGACAGGTCGAGTGCAATACGCACACACCCCATGCGTGTGAGAGCTCACTCTAGTCCATGCAATGCAACTATTACAGGCTGAGGCTTCGGACGACACAATTAGTATGCATTGTGAAGTATCGACCATGACATGGATTAGAACATTTAAAGATGTCAATGGCATGATGACCAAGGAACCTGTCAAGGGTGGAAATGTGTCTGTCGCTTGCTTTCAAAATTAACTTATTGTTGCCAGGTCTCAATTTGTAAAAAACATATTGTCAATCAATAAATATATAAATAATTCATGTTATTTCACTTATTCCTTTGCGGTTTAGGCAACGATGCCCACTCAGAACACATTGTTGCAGGAAATCGATTTTTTTGCTGTCCCGGAGCCTGCCGGATCTGCTCGATTCTAAGGCAAACGGTTTCATATGAGCCCGTTCGCGTAAGAATCGGACAAATCTGAGGATATTTGGCAACGGCTAAAAAAAGTCAAATCTTTGAAACTCTGGGTTTTGGGGTTATCTGACATGCTGATGACGATAGGAATTTTCATTTTGCTCAGAAATTGGTCGTTGGCTCCAGATGGCTTGACGTCGAAATCTGACTTTTTCGAAAAAGTAACTTCCAGATATCGCTAAAATGAAGCGAAATTGATGTCCGGGGCAGAATCGAATGGCGAACACGCCTGGCTATTTCATTTTTAATGAATTATTAAAATAAATTTTTTAATTTAAACTTTTTAACCCTTTAGTTGTATCCGGAGAGACTAGCACCAATCTGATCGCAATGAAAAGAGGAATCCTAAAATGCCTTGAAAACTGCGAAAAAAGGTCGCCGTAAGATGAAATGTAGTAAAGGTTTTGGCAGGTAAAAGCGGCGATTCATTTTCTCCTTCCCTTGATCTCTCTCTCTTGATCTACCGTCCTCTGCTCCTCGCCTCCCTCGCCTCAAATGAATCAATCGAATCGCCGCTTTTATCTGCCAGAACCTTCACTATATCACGGATCTCCTTAAAAATACAGGAAAAATAGACCCTTTTGCGACAGAAAAAATTTTGGGTCACGGAGTTCGATGGAACTAGAAAGACAGATCAAAGTGAGGGCGGGGAGAACGTCTATCCATTTCATTTCTCAAAATTTTAATGTTGAAGGATGTTATGACCTACCGCTTTGAAAGGCCGTATATCGGTCAATTTTTGACCAACAGCGAGCGGATTTTTTTCAAATCGATGCGAACTTTTCTGATCTACAAAGTTTCTGCCTTACGGTAAGTGTAAAATTTAAGTCTTCACATAGTTATACCTAAAAAACTGTTTTTGTCGACTCAATATGCTAATGAAGCACCTTTTATGTTGAGAAAGGTACGATTTTTATGCTTGATTCGGATTCCCCACCCCCATGTTGAGGTATGTACGTAGTTCGTTGCTCATAACTCGAGGAGTGTCATGCCGCCACTCAGTATGCAGAATCCGAACGGTGGAATTTTTGAACGAAAAATGTTTTGGTGCCTATCTCACCTCCAACTTATGCAAATAAACGAACTGATACCACTTTTGGATAGCTCTCGAATAGATCTCCAACAATGACTAAGGGATGCTTAACGCTGAAGTTGCCGTTTTCGAGTTACAGCGTAAAAACTAAATTATCACAACTTTGTTTCAAATTTTTTACGCGGAATGGTCTTAAAGTCCACTATAAGCATGTGACTGTATGGATTTTATTTTTATTTCGGATTCCCCACCCCTGAATTGGCATATGTACATAGTTCGTTGGTCGTAACACGGGGATGCAGACATAGCTGCTCAGTAGGGAGAATCTGGACTTGTCGTAATTTTTGGATGAAACAAGACCCTCTCACTATTATCCATTGAATAGGGTTTTACTCTGTAACTCGAAAACTTCAACGGTCAACTTCAACGTTAAGCATCCCTCAGTCATTGTTGGAGATCTACTCGAGAGCTATCCAAAAGTGGTCTCAGTTCGCTCATTTGCATAAGTTGGAGGTGAGATAGGCACCAAAACATTTTTCGTTCAAAAATTGAACCAAGCTCGGATTCTGCCTACTGAGTGGCGGCATGATACGCCTCGAGTTATGAGCAACGAACTACGTACATACCTCAATATCGGGGTGGGGAATCCGAATCAAGCATAAAAATCGTACCTTTCTCAACATAAAAGGTACTTCATTAGCATATTGAGTCGACAAAAACAGTTTTTTAGGCATAACTATGTGAAGATTTAAATTTTGCACTTACCGTAAGCCAGAAACTTTGTAGATCAGAACATTTCGCATCGATTGGAAAACAACCGCTCGCTGTAGGTCAAAAATTGACCGATATATGGCCTTCCAAAGCGGTAGGTCATAACATCCTTCAACATGAAAATTTTGAGAAATGAAGTGGATAGACGCTCTCCCCGCCCTCACTTTGGTCTGTCTTTCTGGTTTCATCGAAATCCGTGACACAAAATTTTTTTCTGTCGCATCGGTTCCTGCATTTTTACAGGAGATCCGTGATATCACGCCTCTCATGAGAGAATCGAGCTAGAATCGCCATTCTTGGGAATGGAGGGGAAATCGTGAAATGGGTTCTAATCATTTTTGACCGTCCTGAGTCATGCCTGAAACTCCCCCAAAGTCTCATTGTACGTAGTTCATTTTGGGGCTCCATGCACCAGGCCACATCTCGGCTTCTCCAACTTTGAGATAGCATATCGTGATTCCAGTGAGAGATAGAGCAAAATTGACCTCTGAGTGACCCCCACTAATTTTTCGACCTCTATCGATCTGTCCGCTCCGGATCCTCCAAATGTTAGTTTGAACGATGTTACAGTTAAGGCCCCCTTTCTCAAAAATGTAGGTAAAGCTGCAGCTGGTTTGCGAAGAAAATAGCGGGGGGAGAACATGAGTTAAGCCGTTTTGAATTTCTAGGATCATTTGAAGTTATTTTTCAACATAAAAGTTGGAACGTAATCATTCTTGGCGACTCAGGCCAGGAGAGCGGTCAGATCGCGTTTTTATATATAAATATATATATAAAATATGAACAAAAATTGATTCAAATGATCCGGGAAACTCAAAATGGCTTAACTCATGTTCTCCCCCCGCTACTTCTTCGCAAACCACTCATTCGGTAGCGCACAATGGGCTGCACAACATGAACAAATTTCAGCTGCGGCTTTACCTACATTTTTGAGAAAAAGGGCCTTAACTGTAACATCGTTCAGACTAACATTTGGAGGATCCGGAGCGGACAGATCGATAGAGCTCGAAAAATTGGAGGGAGTCACTCAGAGGTCAATTTTGCTCTATCTCTCACTGGAATCACGATATGCTATCTCAAAATGGGAGAAGCCGAGATGCGACCTGGTGCATGGAGCCCCAAAATGAACTACGTACAATGAGATTTTGGGGGAGTTTCAGGCATGACTCAGGATGGTCAAAAATGATTAGAACCCATTTCACGATTTTCCCTCCATTCCCAAGAATGGCGATTCTAGCTCGATTCTCTCATGAGAGGCGTGATATTTCACCTTAAATCTTTCGGCGACCTTTTTTTCGATTTCAAGACATTTTTGGATTCCTCTCTTCATTACGATCAGATTGGTGCTAGTCTGTCCGGGTACAACTAAAGGGTTAAAAGTTTTAATTAAAAAATTTATTTTAATAATTCATGAAAAATGAATTAGCCAGGCGCGTTCGCCATTCATTTCTGCCCCGAACATCATTTTTGCTTAATTTTAGCGATCTCTGGAAGCTACATTTTCGAAAAAGTCAGATTTCGATGTCAAGCCATCTGGAGCCAACGACCAATTTCTGAGCAAAATGAAAATGCCTATCGTCATCAGCGTGTCAGATAAGCCCAAAAGGCAGACTTACAGTGATTTGACATTTTTGGTCGATGCCAGAGATTGTCCGATTCTTACGCAAACGGGCTCATATAACGGATCTCCTGTAAGAACGCCGGAACCCATGCAGCAGAGGAAAAATTTTGAGCACAGTTTTGAGAACAAACTAGTAGGACTGGCCAAAGTGAGAGCGGGAAGAACAGTTATCCACTTCGTTTAACGGATGTTCATGTTTACGCGAAGTAAGGACCTACTGCTTCAAATGGCCGTATCTCTGTCAGTTTTTGACCTACGACGAGCGGATTTTTTTAAACGACGCGTATTGAACTCATAAGTGCTACCTTCATATAGTTATCATGAAAAACACTTTAAATTTTAGTTTTCGCAAAATTTTTCTCTTAACACGGGTCTCCTGTAAGAATGTAGGAACGCCGGCTACTAGAAAATATTGTGTGTCTCCGATTTCGATTAAACTTGGTTGGTGGACACTATTGGGGGTTAGACTAAGGTCCATCCACTTGATTTGGTCGAATCTGCTAATTATCGATTTTTTTGATCTACCTGCTACAAGAGGCATAAATCAATCAATTTTGATCGTACAGCGAACCTTTTTTTCTCATTTTACTCGTCTTGACGAGTTCTACAAAAGTGTCAACATCTACAAAAGGGACGGAAGTCGTCTTAATAGTCAATTCCTTGAAAAACTGATTTCTCGACCAAGAAATCGATCGAATTTCCTAATGAACGGTGAAATACAATGAGTTTTATTTTAAAAATGGATTCTCCTGCTCAAAATAGGTGGGGTCTATGTTGATCATTTTTCATATCTCTGGCCCCTCACTATCGATTTGGTATGTGATTTCCCGAACATAGTCGTTTTTTTAGGAAAAACAGATTTTTGCCCGTATCTGGCTTCAAAATGGTCCAATCAGAATTTTTAAAATTATGAATTGAAAGCTCTTCGCAAGGCGCGTCAATCATTCGAAGTGGTAGAAATTGATACATCTCACCTTTTTTAGATATTCGAGAAAAATGATGGAAAACTCGAAACAAATCACAATGTGTTGCAAGTTTAGCAATCGTTGTCAACTCTGTTCGCTTATAATTCTTCTATGTGATATTTTACAACCATTTGGTGATATGTTTAATGTATTTTATTTTTTTGAGTAACCCATTTTTCCACAGCTTATGACCCCCCGTATTGCTAGTATGGCTAGTATTGCAGGCCGTATTGCTCCCTCACCGATGAGCTATTCACATTGCAATGGGTTACCCTTATCTTTCTAATGCTATCTCTCCTTCCCTCTCTATCTCTTTTTTCTCTATTTGCCCGAAATTTGATTCATTTGACCAATGATACTCCAATGTTTTTAGTATTTCATCTGTCTATCTCATTTAATACTTATTCTTTCTTTGTCAGCAACTGAATTGTGTTGGTATCTATTTGATATGAATTTTCAATAAATCTTGCATATATTTGATTAAGCAAAAAATGAAAATGAATAAAAAATCACATAATGCAGGAAAGAGGGCCGAAAAAGAGAGATGCAATCTGTAATTTTTTATCACGGAGTTGTGGGTGGCTGTGGAAAAATGGGTTAATAAAAAAATAAAATACATTAAACATATCACCAAATGATTGTAAAATATCACGTAGAAGAATTATAAGCGAACAGAGTTGACAACGATTGCTAAACTTGCAACACATTGTGATTTTTTTCGAGTTTTTAATCATTTTTCTCGAATATCTCAAAAACGGTGAGATGTATCAATTTCTACCACTTCGAATGATTGACGCGCCTTGCGGAGAGCTTTCGATTCATTTTTTTAAAATTCTGATTGGACCATTTTGAAGCCAGATACGGACAAAAATCTGTTTTTCCTAAAAAAAACGACTATGTTCGGGAAATCACATACTAAATCGATAGTGAGGGGCCAGAGATATGAAAAATGATCAACATAGACCCCACCTATTTTGACCAGGAGAATCCATTTTTAAAATAAAACTCATTGTATTTCACCGTTCATTAGGAAATTCGATCGATTTCTTGGTCGAGAAATCAGTTTTTCAAGGAATTGACTATTAAGACGACTTCCGTCCCTTTTGTAGATGTTGACACTTTTGTAGAACTCGTCAAGACGAGTAAAATGAGAAAAAAAGGTTCGCTGTACGATCAAAATTGATTGATTTATGCCTCTTGTAGCAGGTAGATCAAAAAATCGATAATTAGCAGATTCGACCAAATCAAGTGGATGGACCTTAGTCTAACCCCCAATAGTGTCCACCAACCAAGTTTAATCGAAATCGGAGACACACAATATTTTCTAGTAGCAAAAGTGGCCCGTTTTCCTACACTTTTACAGGAGACCCGTGTTAAAAGAGGAGTGTAGGCAAAGTTCAACTTTGGGTCCTTTCATAACCATGACCTAGCTCCTCTTAACGACGACGCTCCAAAAAAATAAATTAATATCTCTACTCTCAACAGAGTTATGATTAGTTGGCAGAGTGCCATGAACGCTTGTGGGACAGGGAATTGCGCTAATTCAAATATCTTAAAAAAGGGTTCCATGAGTCTCGCGGACAACAAACTGGAACCATGGGGTTATAGAGGGCGCTTTTGCAATCAGAAATCAATTGGTTTTAAGTTAAATAAATGTCTACAAGTTGCAAAATTATTTTCCAAAGTTAATTGAAAATTCAGGCAAATTTAAAATACTGTAGCCATTCTAGCCATTGATCGAGAAAACGGCCGCTGGATTCGGAAAAGACGGAATTTCGAGATGCACGCAGCGTTACACCACGTTTCTTAGCATCGGTTTTCTTCGCTATTATTGAATTTAATGTGATTTTATTGTGAAAACATGTAACGTGCGATATAGTTTAATCCAATTTACATAAAAATACATTCGAATTAAGCAAATAATGCGTTGTGCAGCGAATTTAGCGAAAACCACCGTACAGTACTCAGTAGGGTCGGCAAAACGATAGCGATATAACGGGCCTGTAACGCGCCCGCCTCTCCATTACGGGCCTGCTATCTCGAGGTCAAAGTAGATCACGAGGTAGCGAGCCCGCTACCTCTCGCTACGATTACTGCCCGCTATTTCACAGCGAGGCGCCACTTTTCTTTCCGCATGTTTGCATGTTCCATCCCTGGCCCAATAACTGTAACTGTAACCATTGCAAAAAATGTCACGAACCTACATATAATATTATAATTGGTCGACAACGCATTACATGCTTGCAGTAGTCTTCATACTATTACAATTATATATTTATTTCAATAAATAAATCCAATTCTAATGACAATTCCACCATCCTACTGCATATGTTCATCTTTTTTTCGAAGGGACCCCGATTATTTTGGGACCCCGATTTTTCGAATGTGCAAAATGTTGAGGGACCCCGGTAATCTGAAATGCTGGAAAAAACGGGGTCCCAAAAAATGTGGGACCCCGATCTTGATGGGACCCCTATTTTTCGATGAATATTTAAGTTATCATAAATTTCGAAAAAAAAATATCGGGGTCCCGGAAAAAAGTTGGGACCCCGATCCTTATGGGTCCCTGAATTATCGGGGTCCTGTAAAAAAGTTGGGACCCCGATCCTTATGGGTCCCTGATTTATCGTGGTCCCGGAAAAAAGTTGGGACCCCGATCCTGTTGGGTCCCTGATTTATCGGGGTCCCAGAAAAAAAGTGGGACCACACATTTTCCGGGGTCCCACAATGGGACCCCTCTACTACTACATAGCCCCATTTTCTTACCATTTCTAGGCCATAATCACTCATTTTTAATAATTTTAAGAATTTACTCTGAAGCAAACATAAATAATCTTCCTTTAATTTGTGAGGATGAACTCAAATATTCGCAAATTGCGTAATGATGACGTAATATGCAAACAATCTTAAATAGTTTTCATTCGGGCCAGGGATGGAACATGCAAAGATTCGGAAAGAAAACTGGCGCCCCGGTGTACAATAGCGGGCGGTAATCGTAACGAGAGGTAGCGAGAGGTAGCGGGCTCGCTACCTCTCCCTCTCTTTTAGCGGGCCCGTAACGCGCGCGTCTCTCCATTACGGGCCCGCTACCTCGAGATCAGAGTAGATCACGAGGTAGCGGTCCCGTTATTCTCGAATTGCCAACACTAGTACTCAGCATGCAGTACAGTCGTTGTGAGAGTCCACGATTCTGTTTCATGGGAACCCTTTTTTAAAGAGCTGTCAAAAAACAAAAAACAGCCGGCTCGAACCACCAACCTTCCGACCACGTGACGGATGTTTTACCACTGAGCTAACCAACCGATGGTTGTCTACCCCCTAGCTCGCGCTATGATCTTTGGAGGGTGAAAGTTCCCTCATACTTTTTCTATCGATTTGGCTTCTTTGCCGAGAGTCCTCCTTTAACTATTCTATTTATTGCAGATTCGGATTCCCTATAGTCGATTTGAGGTACCCATGTAGTTCGTTGGTCATATCGCGGACCTCCATATATCGCTACTCAGTAGGGAGAATCAGAACGGTGCGATTTTGAATGAAACACTCTTTGGTACGTATCTCAACTCAAACATATGCAAATGAGTAAACTGAGACCCCTATTGAATAGCTCTCCAGAAGGTCTCCAAAAATTACGAGGGGTTGAAAACACTGAAGTTGCACGTTGTCGAGATACATGGTTAACACATTTTTCCAACATTTTACAAGAGATCTTTGATATGAGAACATATTAGGTTGGCGGGAAAGTCTTTGTCACTTTTTCAAAACGTTATTTCTTGGGGAAAGGAAAATCATGAGTTCAATTATACTTGTCCTCATTATTGGCAATATGTGCCCAACGTACCTGCAATGTATGGATCCCCTCCCTTTAGAACCCGCCTGGGTGCGAATGAAAGTATTGCTCGAGTTCAACCTCGAGACTTTCACGTGAATTGAAGGCCCTTCTTCGAACGGCATGGGTCAGGTCTGTGAAAAGCCACTATTCGGAAGGGGCCATGTCAGGAGAATACGGGGGGTAAGGGAGAACGATCCGTCCATATCCAGCCAATTCCTGCTTGACTTGATTGGAGACCTGGGGACGGGGTCATTTTGATGATTATACACTTTCTTGTCCTTCAGCATGGAACGATCGACTTCCAACTTCAAATTCTGTATTTGTGTAATGTACTTGGTCCCGGTGATTAACATGCCCCGGGGAGTAGCTCCGAGCAGATCACGCCATCCACTCCCCAGCACATTGACAGCTTCTTTTTCTTGGGGTTCAGGTAAAGTTTGGTGCCACTCTGTGGAGGCTCTCCTTCTTCAACCCGCTTGGTTCTCACATGGTTGTTATCGTAGAGTACCCACTTCTCATTCCCCGTTATGAGCCGTTCCAGCCATCGATCCCCACCTCGGAGAATGAGAATCATATTGGAATCATCGACTCGATGGTCATGGCTGGCTTGGATCAGATCATGAGATTTGAATCGACCTATTAATTTCCTCATTCCAAGATATCTCAAGCCTTCTTTGACAGTGCGATGGTGGACTCTAAGTGCAATAGTCATTTCACGGGCACTTTGAAATGGGTTCGTTTAAGCAGCTTTCTACAAAGTCTCAAAATGTAACTAACGCGGTCTCCTAGATCGACCCCATTCATTGAGGGAAAAGTCGCCTTCTTCGAGGATCTGGATCCAAATCTTGAAGGTGTTGTAGAGGGGGCATGTGTGTCATAAACATTCTTCAGTGGGATCTACGAATCCTTCATCGTGGTGTAGAATAGAGAGAGGTAAATCAAAACATGTCGGAAGTGTGTGGCACCATGAACATGAATCGTTGATCTACTAGAGATTGACTAAACGAAAAGGAATGAGGAGCTGTTTATTATAAAGCCATTAAAAAGTTTCAAAAACCGACCCCCCACATGTGACGCAACACACGGAATGAGCAGTTAGAGATACAGCTTTCTAAGCTCGATTTTCGAACTCTACGTGAAAAGTTACCCCTAGGGACATCTTAATATGAACACTTTACTTTTCCTTGTACGGCCTATAGGTGTACTTGCTAAGTTTTCCCAGAAAGTTTCTGATATGTACATCAAGGTGTTGTTTGCTAATGTAGCTTCTTCAAATTCCGACGTTTGTCATCCACATATGTAGCCAGTTGTATTATATAAAAATATTCTATGCAAGAAAATTATGAATTGCAAGTATCTAGCATATATACCGCAACTGATTTTATCTTCATATTATACGTATAGAAATAATGTTGTACTGTATGTAGTAAATAGAGAGACAAATTTTTACATTAGCGAGTATATTTCACAGAAAAAAGTCACTAGCATTCACCCGAGAATGAAATTGCCGTGTGTCCGTCCATTGAGAATTTACGTGTACCGTCTGTTCCTGGGAGCGGATTATACTTCTTCTCCGTCGCAACACCATCAGCGTTAGTGCTGTTAACAATAATTTTGCAGCCACGGTTAAGTTTGACGATGAACGGCTGATGCTGAAATGATTCATTGTCACTTTTTGCCAAATTATATTTTTTATGCTGGGAACCGAAACATGCTAAATGAAATCTTCTCCCCTGATTTTATTTTTCCCACACCATTTGCTAATTGTATCAATAACTAGTGGTTGTTTCCTATGTATACATTTTTCCTTTCATTAAGATCAGACATTACCTGAGGGGGGATTAAGACAGTAGCATTGTCATACACGGTCACCTCGCCATCGATGGTAGTACCCGCAATTCTTCCTGAATTGGGAATTTAGCCAGCAGTTCTATGAACAAGCACGTCGGCACAATTCTCTAATGGAAATATTGAACCGAACCTTTGGTAGTTGTGGTTGCCGTAGTCGTCGCACCTGCACATAAGAAGAGAATCGCAATTATCATTATTAATTTTATAGAAAACCATACTGGTCGAGGCAGAGGAAGTGGCTTGCTCGGTCGTAGAATCGATGGCTTCGGTTGAAAGAGCTGATAAAAATGCATTTATAAACACGAGCTACCCTGAAATGTCACTACTTTCATCTGATTCATCTTCTATGTTCCAGTTCACTGTAATTATCTCCATTTTATCTTTCAAAGTGAAATCAGTCCCGCAAAACTATTGGCCTACCCGTTCCCTGCGAGATTTTCATGTTCATCTTCGTTGGGGATACCTAATTTATTCCGATATTATGCCTTTGCAGGGTCTAATGAGTACCGTCCACTAGATTATTCAGTACCTCTATCATCCACAGTAACAAAGAGGGAGAGATCTGTTGCTAGCCATGAAAAGGGGATGAGAGTTGAAACTCACCTGTGGCCGTCGTCGTGTCTGCATCGGTTGAGTGAATAGTAGTCGAAGATTCAGTCAATTCTGAAATTCTGAATATTGCTTAACATGCTATTTTGACTCACCGTCTGCGGATGTTGTCAGGGTCGAAGACGACTGGTCGGAATCCGTGGAAGGAATGGGGCTCGATGAAGAACTGCTGCCTAAACATGATGATCTCGTCCCCGCAGTCCCATTTCCACTGACCAGTAGTGACTTCCTCTGTTCTCTCGGTGCTTGACGTGATCGATTACTCGTCAACGTCAACCGAAGTCATCGTGATCGTCGTTGAAGAAGACGTTCCGGTAGTAGTGCGGGCACTCGTCGTCGAGGGGATTTCCGTGGGAGTCAACGTAGGTACAGCTGTATATGAGACAGACGAGGTGGTCCTTGCAGTCGTTGATCCAGTTGTGGTGGGGGAACGAATCGGAGTGGTTGTCTTCTTTCCCTCGGTCGATGACGTATGCGTCGTGGTAGCAGTGCTTGTGGTCGATATTCCTGCGGAGGAGACCGTCTTCTCTTCCTCGGACGATGAAATGTCGAAGGTAGAGGTAGAGGTTGATGATCCTTGCGTGGTGATGCTGTCTGAACAATGCATAAAGTAGAGATAGAAACCAAAAGTGTATTTCTTACTCCGATCACTATGCACCTTGGTGGTCCACTTTTTTCATATTTCAGAGATTACTAACCCGTGGTCGAGACCGTTGACGACACAGTTGAAGTGGTTTTCTGAGTTCCCTCCGTCGTCTCCTGGAGGGGTCCCTTCGCCGTCGAGTAATCATCTGCAGTTCCAACAAGTATTTAGTACCTACCTATCATTCGCTGCATGTTTGACATAAATGAGCATTCGTACCTGCCAGAGTTGTCGTGGTGTCCGATGTTCGATCGATCGCAGATTCAGCGGTCGGTGCGTATGTCATGGCCGTCTCTGTTGTAGTAGTGGAGAAAGACGAATCGATCGGATCTGAACTAGATAGATAGATTTCTTTTACGTCGTTTACCCTTGGGAGAAGTCTTCTTCGTCGCGACCTCGTCTCCAACTTCTGTCGAATGAATTACGGGAGTCTCTGAAATGATAAACGGAGATGAAAATGGGCACACGAATAGGGTAATAATTTCTTGTAATATATCAAATGAAGAAATTGGATTCATCGTAACTCACTGGGTGTGAAGGGATGGCTCGGAGCAAGACTGCTGGTGAAGGGGTTGGCTGGGGCGGGACTGGTATCAGGTAGGGAAGAATTCTCTGATTTGGATGGTTGATTCATATTTTAATAAAATTGTTCCGACCACGTTTAAATTTGTAAGGAGCTGCGTACTCGTCAATTTCCTTTGGAGTGGCACATTCGAACTTGTCACTAGGGACCGAGCTCGCTGAAATACGTGTAATACTCCTCACCCCCCTAGTATTCTCTCTTTCTCACTCTTATTGAGCTTGATCCAGACATAATGACGATTGCTGTCCACTCCAGGAGTTTCGAAATAGTTCTTACTGAGAAAGCATTGCTTCCAGATTGAGATGTAACTGTAAGCTCGGAATTAGAGGAGAACAAACAATAAACGAATGGAAAAAAATGAATGGTTGTATTTTAGATTTGATTAATTCCGCTACTACAATATTTAATATTTTGCAACTTACTAGTTGGCCATGCATTCTTCATACTCGTTGCATAGATTAAAACATCTGTCCGTTCCCGCATCATCATCCGTTGGTCCTTCTTCGAATGTGAATTTGATAACCTTATCCAGCTTTCCGCCAATCCGCAGATAGTCGTGTCCCTTTCCTTTGCCATCCTAAAATGAAGATCGGAGATGAGATTGGGTGAATGAGATCGGGAGAGATTGAAGAAGGTAGTGAGAAAGGAAAATGTCCTCGAATGCGAACCCCTCGGTATCCCGAAATCGATTCCATTCCCGCTGGACACGTCTTCGGGTTGTCGTCCGCCCAGACAGTAGAATAGAGGAGAATCGTGATGAGAATGTAGAAAGCCATTCTGAAGAGTATGAGTATTCTACCGAAAAAGGACCGTGCCAAAATGAAATTGAGGGTAGCAAGTTTGCCGATTCACCGAAGGGAATGGGATACTGTGGAAAGAAGAGTCCCGTCTATGAATTGGTTGGTAGGGACGCGGGGGAAAGGGCCATAGATACAGGAGAATCAAATGACAGATGATGAAAAGGGAATTGGGAGTGGAGAAGGAAAAGGAACCCTTCGGGTTACTGAGGTCGCACACAATATTGATTCATTAATACGTGGAGGTGGGAAGAGTGAATAGTTAGGTTGCCGTCTCTCCTACTGAATTAACGAGTTCGATAAACCGTCAGACAAAGAGAGGTACATTTACCTTCCCGAGAGATGGTTCCTGACAAGGAAAGAAAAAAAAGTGGATTTGCGACATTCCAGGAAGCCAGAAAAATATGCTCTGAAATAATTTTTGAGGAACATTTTGAAAAGGAGGATCTGGAAAGGGGAAATGGTTGAAGGATAAGAAAAAGTACTCGACAGCATAGTCGCTGCTATAAATAGTTGCTTCCAACAGTATGACCGTAGAACCATGATAATTATGAAGATGCACCGTGCAATTCCATTGCGAACCCTATTCAGAGGTTCAACACAACTCAGCTAACATTGAGAGGGTAATTTACCCATCTCTAGTAAAACATTGCATTCACTATTCACCTTCTCTGAGTTCTCAAGGATGGCGCCATCTGCCTTTTCATTGGTTCACGTTCTGGTTTTTCGTAAATTTCTTTTCCTCTTGTCGCTTTCTATCCAAAACTTTGAATTGTTGATGTTGCAATATTAGATGCCCTTTGTCTCTGTGCATCATCACTTCTAGTTTGGAAGAGGGCCTGCACGAAGGGGGGGGGAGTATGTAGCCAATCTTGCCTCTTAAATGGGATGAGAATGGGATTGTTCGTGTGCATCCAGAGAGAGAGGATTTTCCTGCCATTAGGAGTCCATTAATGGGAAAAGGAGAGGATACTATGGGCAGATTCAGGGGCTTTTATGTGCCAACTTTATCACATTTAGTCTCAACAGATTAGGTGGTTTGTATCCGTATTTTATGATTCCTTTCCTGTTTTCCTTTGGCTTGTACTGGACGGGAACTGAATACGCAGCCCTTTGGTGTCGTGTGATCAGCCATTTTGAGTATATTATCAAATGTCTGGTGTTCTCATTGATGGCCTCCACGATAAATGAAAAAGGCGTGAAGGGCAACTATCTCTTCACTGCCATTTTTTTCACCCAACAATGGACTGGTCCCTCCACCTTTTCTCAATTGACGAAAGGGGGAACGGATATTGGGATCTCTCTCCGTTCTTCCTCGCTTTCTCTCCCAACTCGGCACGATTTATTGCTTTTCTTCCTCGATTTGGCAGAACGGGGAACTGACCACTGCGAAAAGCCGGAAAATCCAAATGAGCGATCCCTCATCGACCTAGGAAGAACCCTTCGTCCAAGTTCTCATCGAAGTGAGGGACCGACAATAACATACAATTCAGAAATGTGCGCAATCTCTATCAGGTTCATTTCTTCTCTTCCCTCAGATGGACTACCCACGGGTGCATCTCCAGACAATGTTGATTCCTTCATATCTTGAGAGAGGATCTATGAGTGCAAAGTAAGCAGTATCTCTCACTGAATTAATGAGTTCGTTGAACCGTCAAAGAAATTGAGGTACTTTTACCCTCCCAACTATGGTAGGGGGACTTGTGACTGTTCAGCCAGGTTTTCAGCAATGTTCTAAAAACTTGTATTTTGGAGTACATAACTGGGAAAGGGAAGATATGGAAAGGAGAAATAATTGAAAGGTTGATTCTCTTTCGGCTTAAAGAACAAAAGAAGCATGAAGGCTAAGTAATCTAAGGCATGTATTTTACATAATTTGACATTTGAGATAATAAAAACGATCAATGTAAGAACGTCATCACTTTATCTGGCATTTAGTATTAATTTGGCACGATTGCGTAGAGAGGGATTGATTGAATGGGACTAACCGATTGTGGGGTGGAACAAGTTCGCTTGCAAGCACACAAATGGGACTTTCATGACAACTAAATGGCAAAACTCGATAAATATGGGCTAAATGCGATTATTGACCAGGTACAAGATCAATATGTGGGTTGTTAAATACAGCGCTACGGTATGGCAGAAACTGCGTTGTAGTAATACAAGTAAACGAGATTCGAGAGTTGAGAAGAATGAGCAAAGGCAGATTGAGGGACGGAAACACAAAGTTACACAGTGGGGAACCAGTGGCGAAAGCAATCGTTTCTAAATATAGTAGGGAACCAATAAATATAATAATCTCTAGATCTCTGGATATTAGACAATCTCTATGTGGAATAGTGGGACTAGACTCGCTAGGTTACGAATAAGCTCGAGTAGCAAATATTATTACAATTAGTAAGAAAAATAGTTCAACTTATAAGGGTGAAAATAGGAGGAATAATTATTAGAATGGTAGGAGGAGAGGAATCAAACAGTCTCAAACAACCTCTGCTATCTTCACTCGCCACTGTTCTGCTTCAGCCACGGAATTCGTCATGAGAGAGTACGCACGTCGAGAGGTGCGGATCTGCAATCGATCGATAATTACACATACTGTATCCAACTCGCATCGAGTGAGACATTACAGGTAAATCCCCGTCCCATATCAGTTACAATATCCACCATCATTCCCATCGTACCTCCAGAACCGCAGCTCCCTTCTTCTGAACTCCAGCATTGGCGATGATGTCGATAGACTCGAGGTCCATCAGTTCGATCTCTCCCTTCACCACGGGATCTTGCGGAGAATCGTAGTAGAGCATCTGGGAGAATTATGAAATTTTCATTAATGTGATAATTTAGGTGCAACTAATACTCCAATAGCCTTCCTGAATTAGCCTAGAGACCGTAGGCTCCGCCCACTTTGAGGGAGAAAGGGTTGCCTCAAAATCTGGACCGAGCGACTACAATGCGAATTCGCAACCAAAAAATTTGAAAAAAATATAGTTGTGTAGGTCTGAGGAGCCTCTACAAACTACAGGGTGCCCCTCATGAAAAATCATGTTAGAAATATCTCAAAAGTATTGATTTAGGGTTAAGAATGTGTTCTATTGGATGATTAGAGTGATTCTAATGTCAATTCTTAACCTGGGCATGGTCTACTCGATTTTACCTGAATGCAGGCGTCGATTGACATCTAAATCATAATTTTAGGAATTTTCTCTGATTTGTAGTTTTATTTTTACGGTTGCCGAACGCGCGCAAATGGGAGAGCAAGGGGGGCGGAGTCTGAACGCGCTCTCTGGCATGTCTCTCACCCGGCGTGTGCAGAGAGCGCGCGCTCTAGAGGACCTCTGCCTTTCCTCTCATCCTCGAGCAAGCTCGATGCGAAGCTATGCTCAAAGTTTTCGAGAAACCCAAGCAGAGCGGGCTCCGCCCACTCCACTCTCGTCCCGATTTCGACTACATTTCCATTGTTAGTCTTTAGAGGTGTTTTTGGGCCGTAAGTCGAGTCAGAGATAAGATATCAAC
The DNA here is from genome assembly GCA_036245805.1 of Pristionchus mayeri. Taxonomy (NCBI): domain Eukaryota; kingdom Metazoa; phylum Nematoda; class Chromadorea; order Rhabditida; family Neodiplogasteridae; genus Pristionchus; species Pristionchus mayeri. The sequence goes on along the minus strand of BTRK01000006.1, from coordinate 36,407,847 downwards.
AAACGGTAAAAAGTATGCCCTTATTTGGTCTCACAGGAATTCATTAGACCCACAAACGACCCAGCCAGAGCAATTCGGCCAACCACCTTGCGGTCTCTAAATTAGCCAATTAGTCATTTAGCCTTGTCTCTTTTATCAATTAGGCAGAACACGAGAATATACGAACAGGAGGCGATGGGTGGATAGTAAACGTACCCTGATGCCTCTTTGATCGAGTACGAACCACCGCTGCTTCCAGAACTTGAAGGTGGCACCCTTCTTGAAGAGGAATCCCGAGTGCGCGTATGGGAGGTCTTCCTGCAAATTACGCTCTTGTTTCGCTCATATATCTTTCACTAGAAGAATATATCTCAGGTTACTTCTAGAATATATTTTTGTACGCCCTTTCATTAATCATTTTACGAGAGTAATACTAGAGTCAGAGTCGAGTCTAGAATCGAGAGTCATACATTTTTTAGATAATGATAGAGGGATAAGAAGGCAAAAATACGAATCCGTGAATTTCGAAAGTCGCATACCTTTTTGATGGCTGGTGAGTACATGGGTGTGCTGGTCTTCAATGCATTCTCATCGATGGAGATGGGTGTGCATCCATTCATCACCATCATCTTCTGCACTGGAGTAGAGGCTTCGGTGATCGTCTCTGATGACTCGACAGACAGAGACTTCGACGGGGCAGCACATGGCATCTGAGAGGAGAGACTGGGGGGGGGGGATTGATCAGAGCGAATGGCTGTTGAAATAGTGCAGCCTATTTATCTATCAGAGATTAGGAAGCACGTCGCACCTTCCCTTCCTCTCCGTTGCTTGGTTTCGCGAATCCGTTACTCCTCACTTCGACGAGACTCGCTCGTCGATCATCTGGCTCCTAAGTAATTGAATCTCGGTAATATTAAGATTGGTATGAACTAACAAAATACGGTAGTTGCTTCATTATTCAAGCCATTGACCAATATTAATCAAGTAGATTCGAAATAGTCCCTCACCGGTTGTTCTACTGCTGGACTGAGCATCATACTCGATGCCGCGATGGGGGGAAATCGATCGACGACTGACGTCATCACGGGGTTCTTCCCCTTCATCAGATGCTTCATCACTGCACGTCGAGTGTGTGTGCACAACGAACGACGAGGCAGGCGCTGAAAGCAAGCAATTTCGAAATATGTCATTGCAATGTCACATTCCAAACGAGGCTTTTAAATCATTTAAAAATAATATTTTGCTTTAATCATTATTATAGGGCAAATTTAATTTGCTAACCTCATCCACGCAGACGCCCTCGATGTCCTCTGCATCCAGTCCCTCCGCCTGTCTCTTCCACTCTGCCACTGAATTTGCGTACACCTCTCGACCCTCCAGCGTGCACAGCTGAACGTTTACGTTGTTTATGAATGTTTACGTTGTTTATGATGCATTACAGGATATCATTCGCACATGACGCTAGCTAAATAGAGAATTGGGTAAGTTGTAGTGACAGATGCTGTTGCTGACCTCCTTGAGTCGTTCGAGTCCGACGATGAATGAATTCTGTCCCTCGAGGTCATAGCTGATAGCCGAACTCATCGCGATTTCCTGAATGTCAAAGTCATAGTTTGTCCCATCTAATAATCAGTCTAATAATATCCCTTGTTATCCCCTAATTTCCACTTTGCTTGAAATCTGATTTCCTTCCCAGCCCCCCACCCTTGCTGCCAAGCAACCACAGTCGATTCGATCCATCGACGTACATTCGTTTCTTGCGCACTCTCATGTTATTATTGCTTCCTGACTCTCACGGAATAAATGATTGAATGAATGAATGATAATAACTAGACTGACCACTTTCTCTGGTTGGACGGTGGTCTTCGATTCCGAGATCCTCGCCCTTTCCTCTGTATGCTTCGCCTTCTCTCGAAGACACGCTTCTGAACAGGAGACGATTATATTAATGGATACATTCATCAAAGACAATCAAGCATATTTTCAATTATTTGAACGCAATCACTAAAAAGATTAGAAATTGTAGATTGGTTAACAACACCAACAATGCATCTCACCGATATCATAGGGCGGTCCGTGGGCGAGGAAATCCTCCGAGTAGTACGACCACACGTGCAGATTGGGAGAGGACCATCTGGAATGCACATTTATTACTCCCTTCGTAACGTCGTCAATCCAAAGGCATAATGTAAACAGCACAACACACCATAGATGTGCAGGAATTGTATCGGGGGTGCCCATCCGGATGGGCGCCCCCCCCCCCCCCCCCCGATTGTATCGTGCACAACTATGCAACACACTGTTCCCATTATCCTACTGTCCATCTCCCTAACTCATTCGATTTCTCTCCGTGATACCTTGGTTCCAACTCGACATCGTGGTTGTGATTGTACTCGAAGTTGGTGAAGATGGGCGCGCGAGACTGCTGATCCTAAAACATTGTCGTCACCATTGCATACTTTACTCAATTAATGCGTCAATCCGACATACAGAAGATGTTCGATTAAAATGTAACAGAACTGCTGTTTCTGGCTGCTTTTGCCTTTTAGCATCCCTGACACACCTTGATGAATCTCCAGATGCAGTGGTCCTCCTTCACATCCGGCACGTTCTTCTCCACTGCGCATCGCTCAGACTCGCAATCGAGCAGGAATGTACGGAAGTAGGTGGACTGAAAATTAGACATATTTTTCCAATTGTTTTGAGATTGATTAGAAAGCGTCCTCGAAGTGCCGGTGGTGAAAATTATTTTCCTCCCCATTTCGACAATGAGTACCTGTGAATGGTAGGCGAGGAATCGGAGTAGGAAGTCGTTGTACTCGAAGGCCGAGGGATACTGGCGCATCAACTGCAATTACAAGAAGTTATGCAATATTTATGCACAGTTCTAACTGGTATTCAATGAAAATACTATACTGATGAAAATAGAGCGATGGCTAACCTGATGGAGGCAGTCGAGGAACATGATGAAGATGGGTGCGAATCCGCTCTTCTGCGATGCGAGAGAATGGTTGGATCGATAGGAGAATCGATGGCCGAATGCCAGCCACTCCTTACTGATCAACCGCTGCAATACAGACTCTTCAGCCATTTTTTAAACATTTTGTGTACAAAATGATCACTACATGAATTTACAGATTAGTTACTGTTGAGACTCATACATGCATAGTAAAATGGATTAGTACGTAAGTCGTGCGATACTATGCTATACTAATCTTTGGCAAGTATTTCGCACTAGAGATGAACAGATTATGAAAGTTTTGGAGGCGTTCTACACTAAAAATATTTTGTACATCATTATACACATGGAAACTCCATTCTACACTTTTAGCATGCACCGCTAATAATCTAAAGTGTAAATCAACAGACGAAATTATTCCTCTCGGAGGACGGGTGCCCTGTATTTTGAGTTTCAGAATACCATATTACTTCTCAATTGGAATATTTCCCCACCTGCAGTCCCTCGAATGCCCTGTAGTGGGGATCGGCGATGATCTGGACGAGAGAGGCGATCTGGCACGTCGCATCACTGAACATGCGATTCTTTGTTAATCTGTTTTCAACAATTCAATAACCCCTGCATAGCGGTTGCGTCGTGGAAAACCAGAAATGAGAATGATACCGTCCGTCTTCGATGGCCAGGACGACGGATGAGTTGAAGTGGGAGAGGAGGGCGGCGATCACGGAGGACGTCTGCAGCAGATTCCCGATCTGCAATCACCACTTTCACAAGGGAACCGCAAAACTCGGTCTCGGTTTCCGGCCTAATTCGTATACGTATATCGTTGTCAATTGCTATTCAGGGGACAAAGTCATGACAACAATTCTTTCTCAAAATTCTATTCTTATCTGAAAGGTGAGAAACTCACTTGTTCCATCCATTGGCTCTCCTCTAGTTGCACGAGAAATCCCTTCCCGTACTGAGAGGATGAGCCCACGCTAGGCTTCGTCACCTTGAGGAAGCGCTTGAACGACTCCTGCAATTTGTACCACTATTCACGTGTTCATCATTAGCATCTAAATACGATTCTGTGTATATTTAAAGAAATATCCCTTGCCTTGACATCGTGAGTGGTGGGGAATTGCAGAGGGATGAACTCGATGTTCTTGTCGAGTCGCAGCTGCTTGTTCGCTCCCTGGAAGCAAGTTGTTCCATTTTAAATGAAATGGAAACTCTCTGCTGAAATATTATCCCCTACCTTCTCTCCGAAGATGTACATGCTTCGTTGCGGGATGGGCCCGCTCCTCGATCGATTCTCGCTGTCTTCCGATGATCGAACCGACGTCGTCACTTGACTCACTGCAACGATGATTTCCTTTGAGTACAAGATATCGGCAATATGTTTTCTAACTTAAACTTGATTGTCTAGATAGTGTGTACACGACTGACATCTGAGTGAGGCCCTCGCAGTATTGGTCTTCATGAAATTGGCAGCTGTGCTGCTCGGCTTGCGGGGTTTGTCGGCGCTGCTCTGCAAACAATTAATTCACAAAGTTGTTATTTCCCCCAACAATTTTCATCCCCATGGATGATGAATGTATCTATAGGACTGTAAATATTTACACTCGTATCCAACTCACGGGTAGGACACTGCCAGTCCAGGACGATTTGAGCGAGTCTTGAGAGTACGAATACGACGAGCAGAAGGAGCCAGATAGCACCTGCAGATTTCTCTTTCAATATCAACTAGCGTATCAAATCGTAGCCTTCGCGTGTGAAGCATTTTGAATAGCACAGATAAACAATTTAAATTCTGGAAAAAAAGACATGAAAAAACCTCTCCATTGGTGGTGGGCGAGCAGGCGACGAGTCGTCGCAGGTACGTTTCCTGCTGCAATTCAACTGTTAAAGTTAAATAAATTCCTCGAAGCATCAAGAGGTAGACACCTACTATACTGCATTACTATATGTCAGACAAGAGTGGACCAGTTTACTTGTTAGATTGTAGAATGACAAAAGCGAGGCAAATATCATGGTTAGGTCAGCGATCGTTCTCACCTGATGGGCGCTGCTCAGGAGTGGCGTCAACGGGGCTGGTCGACGGATCGAACTGGGCGTGCCTGCAAAGTACGAGCATATCTACCTTTTTAATGGTTTTCACTACCATGAAGTAATTCATGCCTGTTGCTTCCAGCAGGCACTTCGCTGAAAGATTCAAATTGAGACAATCAATCATACCTCCTCCTCCCCCCATCGATAGAGTGTCACTGCCAATCTCCTTCGTCATTTGATTCGCCTGCTTCTTGATCCGCTTGACTACCTGAAAATACAACGTTTATCTCAATCGCTACATGCCAATTTTCCAAATTGGAAGTTCCCATATTCGGCGATAGCAGCTCACATTGGGAGTTGAGAAGGCGGCTCCTCTGACTAGCATCGCTCCTCGCTCGTGCGTCCACGTGACTACAGGAAGTCGATTCGACTTGAATCCCTGTGAAAAAATCGATATACTTGCAACTCATGCTGCAGAACGGTTCGCGTCAACATTTTAACACTATCCCGCTCACCTTGGCAATCTTTGGAAGAATCTCGTCGGCGGTGCTCGAGGGAACGACGATAGAAGAGGGGTAACTGGAAATACGACTTCTCATATAATCAACAATAAATCAACTTGTGATATCTTGTTTTCCAGCAATTTAGAAAGGGTTGTACGGAAATGAGATTAATAGGAGGATCGCACCTGGCCGTCAGATCGTAGTGCTTGTTACCCTTCGATATCCTGAGCAGTCCACTGTCGGCATCGAAGCGAAGTCGACGGAGGTCGGCAGCGTAGTCGGAGAGACGAGACTGCACCATGTGACCTGGATGAACAGAGATTCTCATTTGCACGCGCTCAATTATTTTTCACCTGTATACGAGATATAATAACAAGTAATTGACCCCCCCCCCAACCTAAATGAAGCTGTACGAGATGGCTGACCAGTGATATCGAGGAAATCCTCGTGTCCTCCCTTGTCCAAAGACGACGTTCGGATGTCCCTCAGCAGATCCTTCTTGCGAATCGAGTCTGCAAAAATATTAGAGTCCAGTGGCAATGAAAGATAAATCTCATTTGAGCAGACATTATCGAAAAGTTAGGATCCTTGATTCATGAGGAGCGAGGATCAATCCATTGAAGATAAAATAGTAATTCACTCACGACTGTCTGGCAGAAGCGTGGAGAAGGGCGTGCTCATCTTGTTGGGCAGTCTCGTGATCGCCCGCTTCAGATCACCCATCGTCGACGTCCCGTGCTTCTCCGTCGTCGTCAGATGCTGAGATCAGAAGACGTTATCGTCGAGGTACGATTAAGCCACAAATTTCAGTGATCGGCTCAACGTACCGCGAAGAGATGAGACTGGTTGGCGTAGCAGATGAGAGTGGAGGGCAGATGGGCGGGCCATCGAACCGCCTTGAGTGCAACGGAGAACTCGGAGATGCGATCGGCCGTCGACTGAGAGATCAAAGATCAAATTACGACAGACTAGGCCTGATTTAGATCGGAGTAGTCTTCTTTCGACAATTTTAAGATTTTCAAAAATCATTGATTCTTAAGAACGTAAATCAGTAATGGTGTCCACCTCTTCATCGAAGATGACGGTGATGCACGCGAAGGTCGACGTCCGGATCTGCGTGCAGTGGTGCAGCGAGCGGGACGTCTACAACAATCAGTAATTGTCAATCACCAATTATTGCCACTCACACAACATTATCTAATACTATTGAACATCTGAAAATGATATTTCACAAAATTCCAGATTATGATTAAGAAGTCCAGAAGAAACAGGAAAGTAAACTTGCGTGCCTTGATTGGTATGTCCCTGAGCAGCATCGAGCTGCTGCCGATGTCGTCCATGATCTTCTCCTTCACGATGGACATCACTGGCGCAGAACGGATCACCGTCTCGTCGGCGTCTGTACAGGGATTTTATAAATGTAGGTTATCGATCAACCCAATTCCTTGCAAACTGTCCGTTTGATTTGCCATAATTTTAGAACGAAATGTCCAAATGGACGAATAGCTGACAGTATGGATCGACGGGATGACCCTTGAAGATGACTCGGTAGTTGGTGAGGAAGAGCGCGCCTTCGGCAGGCAGATGCTGCCCACCCAGCACTTCTGAAACAGAATTAATTCGAAACTCTCGAAATATATTGATAATCTTTGGTTGATTTGGCCAACGCCCACCTCGATCGTTCTCGTTGAGGAGGAAGCAGCGCAGTCCGCCCGTGACCAGTCGCTCGTTCTCGCACAATTCGGGGTCGGAGATCGTCAGCTGAGAATCGACAAAATAGATCAATTACATTTTCAAAACGCAAAAATATTTTCGAAATTAAAAGGTAATTAATGCAACAAAAGCAATTGTTCATCCGTACCTTGGGCGGAGGTGGCAGTTTGCTGCTCTCGATGTACACCTGTTCGAGTGTGTCCACGTGCATCTCGATGCACTCGGGGATCACCTTCGTCAGCTGCCCCACCTGCTGAGAGGAGAGACCCGTCGCAGAACTGAGACTGCAAATAAAATAATTGGATAAAATGAAAAAATGGTAGACCCATATTAAAGAAAACACCTCGAGACGATTTTATCGAAAATATCTCACCGCTCGACGACATTCTGGATGCTCTTGGTGACGTCAGCCGTGATTCCCCCCATCCTCCCATCGTCGACGTATCCCTCGTCCTCGGAGGACTCGTCACTCGATGTCTGAATCGGGAAGAGTAAGCCGCATTCGCATTAGCTCGGTTGCCTAGCAGTGCTCAATTCTCCATTCTACTAGACTCGTCTCACTCACCGTTCCATGTCTCCTCTGCTTCTCCTTCTGCTTCTCTATTGCCCGTAGTCTCGAAGTGTCCAGAGGGATTCGCAGGTAGATCATCAGATTGATGTAGTGCTTCGCCGCTCCGAAGATGATCGACTCCTCCTCCATTCCCAGACTGCAATGAGAAATAAATATTCAAAAATTATCAGTGCACAAAATAGATAAACGATACTCTTCAAAGTGGTGCAACCATTCTCATAAGATCCGTACCGTGTTCTCTCCTCCTTGTCGATGTCCTTCCACTGCATGAGTCTCTTCGCCACCAATTCCATCGCCGACGGCTCCTTGAAGAGACCCCATGTGTCCTCGCGACCTGAAAAACAGAATATAGTAAAGCAAATGCTGATGCAGATGATATTTAACTGCACTGGTACTACTGTGATCCGTAGCCTGATAATAGTCCAGATAAGGCTATAGTACCTTCGATTTTGTACACGTCGTCCTCCTTGTTCTTCTCGCTGGCCGATATGTACTGACGACGCATCGCACGATGGACGTCGTGGAAGAACGCTGACTCCCAGAATCTACAAAATATTTTAAAATAAAAAGACCAGAATTAAAAAAGAAAGAAATAAAATGAACGAATTTTAGATAATACTACCGTAATTTCATAATAAGTGCGCTGAAGAAGAATATCCTCACCGTTCATTCTTCCACACCGGGTGCTCCTGAATGCAAGTGAAGAGATACTGCTGCACGCCCTGGCTCAGAGACTGCAAATTAAATACTTATTACTTATTGCGTAGAAGATTCTTAGCTCATTTATCCATCTCTTTCAATCTCCATTACAACCCTTATCTATAACAGAAAAGGCGGCTCACCCTGCTGTACACCCATGCGAAGTGTAGGCATGCGTATGCGATGCCGTGCTCGTCGTGCTGAGATTCGTGCGAGAGGGCGCAGTTCACCAGTCTCACGATGAGCTCGAACTGCTGCGGCTGCAGAGTCGCCCTGAAAGATTGCCACCCTCGATCTAATCCATGTCCATTTGATTTGCAACACTATGATACTGATTGTGCAAGTATAGTTTCATTCGAGGAAATATTAGGTTGATTCATAAGTTTCGATACAAGGTATTTTTGCATTTTTCTCGGGAATTGTTTGCCTGTCTTCGATATTACTTTGGCATTATTGGAAGCACTATTGACGCAGTACAATCTTAGTTTTGCTTTGAATCGATCTCAATTGGTTCAATAGAAAAAGAAATTTCCTAAAAAGTGGTAATTTTCCGGTATTTTTTATACATTTTTCAAGCGTCCATGAAAACAAAACAGATGGATTGCAAGGTCCGCCATTTCGTGTCGGCACTGAGTGCGGGTGCACGCTTCCATAAAACACTTTAAACGAGATCGTTACTCTCTCTCAAAAAAAGCTGTGATGAAACACTACCGATTTCGACCTCAAAAATTCGAAAATAAGATTACTGTATGTGACTGATTATTCATGCATGCCCATAAGTGCGATATGAAGAGCACGCATACACTAATATCTTACAAAAATACAAGAGAGAATTGCTAAAGGCTGAAGCAAGTTATGGCTCGAACGCTTGAAATTGTATCGAAACTTATGAATCAACCTAAAAATTGTTATATGAGAGACTATCTGAGACTGAGAGAACTAAGCAATACCACCAATAGGCCGTACAACGAAAAATAAAGTTCTGATTTTAAGATCTGCCTAGGGGTAACTTTTCACGTAGAGTTCGAAAATCGACCTTAGAAAGCCGTATATCTGACCCCTCATTTCCTGTGGCACGCCTCAACGGCGAGGTCAGTTTTTGTAAATCGTGAACGGCTACTCCAAACCTCCTACATGTATAATAATTTTGACAGATCTCGATGAGATAAGCAGTTTTACTGTTGGAAGTGAAAAGCTAGCTCATCTGTGAAAAAAATTATGGAAAATATTATGAAAAAAAATATGACCAAATTGGCGCCCTGAAAAATTTGCCGGTAAAAGGTACAAAATAAACGTCTGTGGAAAAAGTTAAGGTCATTTGAAAAATTTTGAGTCATGAAAATTTTGCGTCCTGGAAAATTTTCCGGTAAAAGGTACAAAATAAACTTTTTCATTCGATTCCTCGTTCAAAATTACCCCTAGGTGCAAAATTTCGTTTTGATCGGCGTGTCCATATGCACTGATTATAACCTCCGAACAGTGAAGAATAACTGATTTTAGCATCTTCGGAGCCACGAAATTTTATGAAATGCTGTAATTGGCCCTCAGAATGAGTCATAATTTCCAAAAAACTTCTGTTGTAAATATTAAAACGCTTTTGAGCGCATCAAAACTTATAATTTTGTCACTACGATCATGCAAAATGACAAACAGATCAAAATTTTCAAATTGGAAAAACTGCTTCAATTTATGCTTGTATCACCTCGTAACGTTGTAAAACACTCGGATGCTTATTTCTACTTGTTAAGATATTGATAGTATTGTCTTAAACCAATTTTATGTGCTACACTGACCGTTGGGAGAGTCGTTCTCAATAGAGGCCTGCGTAAAAATGGTCAGTTAGGTCTTCGAACCAGATCTCTAATGCGTAGTTTTCGGATGCGCGCTTACATGCAACATCCATGAATGATCTTAGATTATATTTTTAAAAGGACAACATAAAGTTAGCGAAAATGAATAAACAGCAGAGTAACATTTGGGATGTTTCGAAAAGTCAACATCCTCAATGCAACATGAAAAACCCATTTTTTACTTTGACCATAAATACCATTAACCTGGTAGCTCACAATTGTATTTCATTATTTGCGAGTGTTTTACAACGTTACGAGGTGATACAAGCAGCAGTTTTTCCAATTTGAAAATTTTGACCTGTTGGTCATTTTCATGATCGTAGCGACAAAATTATAAGTTTTGATGCGCTCAAAGGCATTTTAATATTCACAACAGAAGTTATTTGGAAATTATAAATCATTCTGAGGGCCAATTACGGCATTTCAAAAAAATTCGTCGCTCTGAAGATGCTAAAATCAATGATTCTTTATTGTTCAGAGGTTAAAAGCAATGCATATATTCACGCCGATCAAAACGAAATTTTGCACCTAGGAGTAATTTTGAACGAGGAATCGAATGGAAAAGTTTATTTTGTACCTTTTACCGGCAAATTTTTCAGGGCGCCAATTTGGTCATAATTTTTTTCATAATATTTGCCATAATTTTTTTCACAGATGAGCTAGCTTTTCACTTCCAACAGTAAAACTCCTTATCTCATCGAGATCTGTCAGAATTATTATACATGTAGGAGGTTTGGAGTAGCCGTTCACGATTTACAAAAACTGACCTCGCCGTTGAGGCGTGCCACAGGAAATGAGGGGTCAGAGATACGGCTTCCTAAGGTCGATTTTCGTACTCTACGCGAAAAGTTACCTCTAGGGGGATCTTAAAATCAGAACTTTATTTTTCGTTGTACGGCCTATGGTGAATCCTCTCAGAGAGGCTCTCATATACACACGTGCAACTTTCGATTTAAATTGTAAATTGTACATTAACCGCTCACCTCTGGACGGGGTAGATGCCGTCGACGAGCAACGAGCAGAGCTTGACACGCACGTAGCGATTCCTGAACAGAATGATAATGAATTGAGCAAGAACCAAAAGAGAAATGCAACAACCATCGGAGACAGGGCGCTCTCTCGAGTACAAGTATGCCATTTGATATGAATACAGCCATTTAACTACTGCTTAGATCTACTGGAATTACTCAATAGCTAAAACAAGCAGGTAGATTCAAGATTACTTGAGGAGTAACCTGAGTGTTATTTCTGCCGATGGCAGTTTCTTCCTCGCCTCTGCGATGCGCCCGTCACGAATCGCCGAGTAGCAGTCCTCCAGGGCCTGAGAAAGAGGAATACTTGATAGTTGTTTGTAATAGAATTAATTCAAAATGAAATGTCAGAAGAATTTTTAAGCATTCATCGTGATCATTGAACAAATTTTTTTTAATTCTATAAAGCGAGGTCAGGGTGCTCCCATTGTCCATTCCCGACAAAAATTTCTCAAGAGGCCACATGTTTCCCTGAATTAGGTAAAGCAACGAGCTCACAGGATTCACTTCCTCCTTTACATTTATACCGGATGTCCTTCGTTCACAGGGGTTCACATTATCTCTCTACTACTATTATTGCAAAAAAAAGCGACTGGAGCCCACATGGCTCTCTATTTCTGGAATAAATACGTGTTCGCAGTTATAGTTTCTGCCCCGAGTGTACTTGATGTGAGATGTTGTGAACTGCTTCGTGCACGTTCGCATGTTCACACATCCTGGGAAAGATCTCATGAAAGATTTCATCGAGATTTGCACAAAAAGAGATCTTGTGAAAGATCTCAATTCCTGTTGTCAGCCTTGGCTTCTTCCATATGAAAGATCTCACCATGGAAGAGGCTGGAAATGGAACATCAGTCGTGCCTAATGTGTAGCCTTGTAACATCTCGCTGCTGCTCACACGATTTAGCATAAGGAAAAGATGAAGAGAAGCCAAAAATGAGAACACTCGCGAATGGAAGATCACACATCGGGCAGTGATGTTTCAAAAGCCTTTTGCCTGTAAGTTTCTGGCACTCGCAACCATAATGCGAGTACCAGAAAGTGTAAGCGTATGATGGCTGAGAATACTACCAACAGAGGTCACTTTTTTTTAAATCGATGCGTTGTATCAATAGATGGTCGACATCTTTTCTTGTTTTTAAAAGATCAGAGATTAAAGATGACCTTCTTCTGCTTCATGAGCAGTTCCTCGTTGACGGGTGTCCGCACTGCGAAGGGAGTGTTGGGAACTATTCGACACTGTGGTCGGGAAGTGTCGGGGATGGCGTGGAAGCGAAGCTGCGCAGAGAGCTCATCGATCTGCAATGCAAAAATACTTATTTTTCAGAATTTTTTAAACATTTTTTTTGCTATTTCATTTCAACTATTTTTACCCTAGCGCTACCCATGGAGCCAGGAAACTCGAATGACGGAAATCAGTCTCTCTCACCAAGTTACCTAAAAAAAGCTCTAGAAACTTTACTAGGTAATCTTTCTCAGAAATCTCTACTCAAAATCCCTCGAGAGAATCGTATTGCCTAGTTTTCTCCAGTGTAAATGTTGTCGTCGAGTCACTTCCAATCAGCATTGTCACACTCACACTCAGTGTTCACGCTCGAATGACACCATTCATGGAACGGACGGAGTGAGTAACTCTATTTGAAAAAAATGCATACAATTGATTGACTAGTAGGAGTACAGATAGATCAGTGTTCAGAATACCTGCCAAAACAAAATAGTAAGTCGAATGTGCACAATATCGGTGCGACTTTCGTAAGGATTTGCAAGTATTAGTCATTATATTATCCTTGGTAACTATCAATCGATATCTACCCTATTCTCATCGAATTGCTCCGGACAGGCGAGAGGTTCCGACGTCGTCTTCTGCAGTATCCGAGAGTGCCAGATCAGATCGTCCTGCCGCTCCTGCAAACAGTGTTCGAAAAGTAGGTCCAAAATGGCATAACATGCCCAGTTTTTGGGGTTCGGAACAGTGCAAAAGTAGAAAACGTGCACATGCTTTAGTCATTTTTTGATAAAATTGTAAAAACGTACCCATTTTCAACGATTTCAAATTAAAATTTTAGAAGCGTGCCCACTTTTAACAATTTTTTCGACCTACCCTTTCGACCACTGCCTGCAAATATAAAAAAAAACAATTGAATTCAGTAGTGTATCCTCCGTTAATAGACAGATCGATGAAGTAAGAGCAAGCATTGGAATCGTATAGAAAGAGGAGACAGACTTCAACCCACATTCTGGTAGATCTCATCTGCGAGCTCCTTCAGATCGTCCTGTCTATTCAATCCCTCCGAGTATGTCCGCATCGATCGAGCGATTTCCTTGAATTATCAAATTTCCCATGAATCCGGTAAATTCCTGTATTAAAATATTATCTCGCATTTTTGAATGCATTCGTCAGAATTTAAGTTTATTGGAATGTACGATCCCGTCTGTTCGAATTCCTTTCAATACACTTTCGTACAATCAGATCAATGCACTAGTGTTTGTTCAGCTCTTCGTCTATACGAAATAGGTAATAAACGGAGGCTATGTCCATCAAGAGAACAGCTGTACAGCTCATCAAACGAATCGTATAGTTGCTTATAGGGTATACAAATCAAATCCAATATTACTATGAGTCGAAAAAGCATAATTCCCTTTAGTTTCCTTGTCCTCTCACCTGGTCGAAGGTGTCGCATGGTCGGAAGGGCAGTCCTCGACTGGCGACGAACAACTGGAAGAGATGCGAATTCAGCAACGACTCAGTGAACGCGTGCCGATTGATGTTCCTGAACATATTCAGCTGATCGCTTAGCGCTGAAAGAATTTACAGAAACATTCTGTTTTTCATTGAGTTGGACAACATTTCAACAAAGTCTGTTCAACAAAAAATTACCTGAACCCGAGGAAGGCCGCGTGGTGGAAGTCGATGTGCGGATTGGGGTAGACACGCACGAGCAGCAACGCGTTACTGCAATTGAAGAATTGAAGCAACAAATACTCAACTCATGTCACAGTTTGAAGATATTGAATACTACGACCCTTATATCAACAAAATGGCGCTACTACTCATCGATATGCTAATCTTCTCACCGGTATCCCTCCAGAATATCGGCGTAGAATCGAGTGAAGGCTGCCCGAATGAGTGAGTCAGTGACGGCGTCGTCTCTCTGGGGAGCAGTCGGAGGGGGCGAGACCAGATCGATCACTCGCAGCTCGGGGTACATCACCTGAATCGACGAGGCTGATGAAATGGACGTGATAAATATCAAAAATACTAAAAGGTAAAAAAAAAACAAAATACGAACCGCCTGTAGTGCAGCCGTGAGTGGCTGCTCGAATTTCTCCGGCAATGAGGGAATCGAGACTCCGTCGGGGATCGAAATGCGGCCAGTGTCCAGATCAACCATGACCGTATCGCTACTGGAACGAAGGCAAGATGAACCTTTCATAGTTTGATGATTCAGATAACTACGATCCTACAGACATGCTTTAAAACTAAGAGCTTATGTAACTGTTGTTAGGATATGCCATTTGTAAGAGATGCACTAACATCTCGCTGGGTTCGAATGCCTCTCTCATGATTCCCATGAGGAAGGGCGTCGGACTCTCGAGGTACTCGAGCAGATGAGAGGGAAGGATCGTGATTTGAGTGAACCTGCAATTCATGTTTACGTTGCGTAATTAACTAATGTCTTGAGCCTAATTTAAAGCCATTCTTGAGCAACCGATGCGGCAAAGTTATTATCAAAGTGCGACTAGTCTGAAGCATACAGACAATTGAAAAATAGAGACTTCACGAAATTCATTGCAGAAATCCCAAACAAATTCGAGCAATGCAACTGATTCTTATCGATGAACAAGAAGATCAGAGTAACTCACGAGTACTCGAATGGGTAGAGCAGCGAGTTGATTGCCCACGAGGCGGCCGAGAGCATACGCATGTACGAAGAGATAAGCAGCACCTGAGAGTGGTTCGATAGCTACAGTCAGATACATTTTTTTGTTATATTTTTGTTTGTTCCGATTGAACAAAACATGGGTGTCCAAAAAAATCAACCAGTCACTTTTAAAATATCCCATAAAATAATTACCTTCTGTTCCGATAGGACAGCGCGCATGCACAGAATGAGGCCGTGGATGCCTGAATGCAAACATGATTCGATAACAAACAACTCGCATCGTTACTGGGACGAGTGTGATAACACTTCTTTCCATTGTTCCAATCCCCCTTTCCATCCCATCCCCTCTCACCCAGACTCCTCGCCAGTAGTGCGACGCATCCATCCGACACGGGCACCATCCTGCTGGCTGCTGCTCGCACGGAGAGTCGCGCGTCCCCTAGAGTGAGGGAGACGGGAATGTCCACTCGCAGAGGAACTCCCTCCAGCAAGGTAGAGATCTACAAGGGGTTTTAGTTATAAAAAAGCCTAAGAAAGACGTGTCTATCGCAAAAAACACTACTCTATATTTTCGCAATGATCTATTCTTCTTACACATTACTTTTCATGACTGGAAGATACGTTACTCTCCTCCACTCACCATCACTTCAGCTGCTGCATTGTCGCCATGGCAGTGCGCAGTGGAGATCTTGTGGAGGCACACCTGAGGTTTCCTTCATTCGAACTACCAAAATGATTTAAGCGTGCAGCTCTTCTATTTTTTCCGATAAAGGTAGCATGTCGTGATGACGTCTTTCCAATCTCGACATTTCACTGATGGCGACAGATACTATTCGGTGGCAAACTCACTGCGAACAATCGGAAGAGGGAGTGACGCGAGACGAGAAGGAAGATCTTGGGCTTGTAGAGCACGGAAGGTGCCGACTCGATGTCGATCACGTCCGCCGAAGTACACTTCTCTTGCACCTGAATTATCGATTCACAATGTCAGATTTCCAGAATACATCGATCAATTTACTGACATTGATCAACGAGCGCTTTCACAGCTCCATCGGCTGTGAGAATTTTACGGAATGAAGATACCGTAACCCGGCCCTCACAGGAACAAGTACCTCGAGAAAGCAGGCGTACTGGTGTCGTCCATTCAGGTCTGTCAACACCTCCACGTGGTAGAGTGCAGGCCTTTTTTCGTTCGTCAGCCTCCATTCTTGAGGACGGGATATCTGGAATGATCACTGATCACCGTCATCTTAGTCCTTCTATGCCTCTAACAGGTAGTTCAGAATGTCCTGAACCCCGAACATATGCTCATGAAACGAAATTCGCAATTTCGCTTGCTTTGACGATCGCAACTTTGTCATTTCTGATTCTGCGGAAAAGCGCGAGAATGTGGTGACTAAGGATGAAAAGAAGGGGAGGGGCGCAAACAAATTCCGAGAATCTGAACTATTCCGATCGGTAACGCACTGTGTTGATCGCATATAAGAGAGTGAACACCTCTACCATCATTATTTTTGATAGATGAGAAAGGGGAAAATAAATAAATATTTCAAAGTGTCACCTAGGAATTTCTAAATTTGCAGTGGGAATGATTAACTGGACAGTACCATATCGAGTATCACTAAATCTCCCCAATCCTCGGGCAATCCATGCTCTTCTAAGTGGACTCACGGCAGCGAGTGAGGGCGGGAAGGCGTTGTCGTCTCTGTCGACGCGTGGAAACCTCTGAGTGACGATGCCCGCCCCGATGTTGTCGTCGGCTGCAAAGACGTCGTTGAGAACTTCCGAAGTAGGATTCTGTGATCATGAACACGATTTTCTCGTGTAACATCGTGGAAGGAGCACCCTGTCAAGTTCTAGCGACAAATGTCTGTCCTACAATCCATGTTGATCTTTGAATCGATCACCGTACTTCGCAAGGTGTTTGTTTGCATTTCTCTTTTCCTGTTCCTACACTTGAAATTTACTCCGCCTCTTCTCAATCGTCTCAAAACTCGCGAAACTCGTAACTCTCCATTAAACGATGATTCGATCAGCGCTCCTTGGCATTTACAATCGCCGAAAGAGAAGAGCGACATTCGTTTAAGCGCGAATCATTTTCCATGGAATCGGAGCATGATCCACTTGAAGAAATCGATTGCAACGCCGGAAATACAGTTTTTCGAACCCAATCCAACGTAATAAATGCTCCGGATGCATTTTAATTTGAAAATAGCAAATAATTAGAGATTAGAAGAAGAGCTAACCTAGCCGTTCCTTATCGAATTCGACGAGTGCGAGATAGTCGACGAGTCGGGGAAGCGGAGAGAGGAGAGAAGTGATCGGCAGTCGGTCTTCCTCCATCATCACACTCTCTGCAGCAAATTAGACATAAAATGAGTTATTACTGAAGTTTGTTTGCGCAAAAGTGAACACAATATGATGTCCACAGAAAAGTAAACTCGGGAGACCATAATTGAATGATCTGATTGATTCATCCTGTCTTTGTATACAGTTTAGTAAGAGATGCTTCCGATCTATGATGCAGGCTGGATGCATCCGATAAAGAGAACCATTGCCAAGAATGCCAGGGGGTATTTCGCACTATATCTAATCATCATAAATGCTCCTATGCAATAATCATGGTATGGAGAAAGACGTACGTGATGCAAATGTGGCCTGTTCGCATCAACCGACCGTTTCTGGAGGGAAATCCCCTGCAATATAAGAATTTGGATTTGGTTGAGTATTAACAAATAAACAGACCGTTAGCCATTGCAAGTAGCTGGTAAAACAGACGGATAGTTATCGTAGACCAAAATTCGTTTTAATAACTGTGATCCCTCAACAAAGGTTCATGTACCAACAACACTTTCCAAATGGAAATGCGCGTTCAGTGTGGCGCTAGTTGGAACACTAGTTGTGAAAGAGAAGGTTAGAACGAAACAGCCATGCGAGAGTTCTCCACTTGAATCGAACCTTTATCGAGAGTAGACACTTACAATTAATTGAAGATCTTAAGTGCTGCCTCAGCTGCTGACACTGAGCAGCGAACCGTCCAGCGTGGACACGATACAAGATAAGTCTCAACAAATTATCAATTAAGCCTGGTTTCCAAAACAAATGGAGATCGAAGCTAAATAAAGCAAATATACGTGATACCTCGCTCGTCGCCCAGAGTGGAAGTGCGGTTGGCGGCAACAAAATAGAGATTCACTTGAAAGAACGAGCGAAAATAGCTATAAATAGGCCAGAATTGAAGCAACACTATTACATGCGTACACAACGATGTGGCAAGCCATCGGATGACAAATTAATGAAGATGTACTTAACGAAAAGGAGAATTAACTAAAATTGATTGGAACAAAAGAAAGGTCACAGAGCCGGGAAATCAAAAAGAGAAACCGGAAGAAAGAATCGGATAAGTCGGTGTTTAGTATACCGCGAACTCATTCTTTTCAAAACTATTGAATTTTTATATTTTTTCCTAGCAAAATACTGTTTGATTATTGGTATTCGAATTAGGTGAATTGAATACTGATGATGCCAACAAAATTTGACTATGATCTACAAAAAATAAAAGTTACAGTTCGATTCGTCATTACATTCGACAGAGTACTGTAATTTGATTTTTTTAAATTTTTTTTCCGCTAGCGGCCGCTCCTTCTGGGCTCTTTGTCACAGTTTAATCTCTTAACATATTTGTTTTTGTTCGCTATCTATGATCCAAGTCCAGAAGTCTTTTATCTTTTTCAAGAGCCTGAAATCTGGGAAGCCTCACGAATAACCGTCGTTTGCTAATATTCCCCCACATATTTTCTCGAATTTAAACTTACCAAACGTTAATCAGGTTATGATAACTCTTCAAATTGTGATTTTATAATTATCCCCTGTATCTGAGCAGTCTTCTCTTCTGGCATTTCTCGTGCATTCCTGACCTTGCCTCCCTTAGAGCGGGAGGTTCCGAGATGGGCATTCCATTGAAAATCTCGTCGGAAGCATCCGTTCTAACAGTACTTGCAGCTATGTATCTTCTTGTTTTACTCGATCTCTGTCTCAGTTTGATGTTTGTTTGTTAGCCTTCTTTTCGAATTTCTTTGCAGTTTATTGCAGTTTATTTTATCACGGCCCTCTACTCGCTCCCTTCCAGGGCACTTTTCCGGGAATAAAATTTTATTTTATTTATCGTTTATTTTTTACAGCGTTCAAATGAACCGATTAGGAGGCATTCAAATTCAGGAACACCCGAGTGGCGCAGACACAGCTAGTGAAGGTGAATTTCATGATTCTTTACTTTTGGTTATTCTTCATGATTTTTTCCCTTTGATTGGGCCTAATTTGAAGACGTAGGGTCGTGGTTAGAAGGCATAGATTTGGGCTTCTGCTCTGTGAGACTTACGGCTTGAAGTTATTCTAACTAATTTTTAAACGGTTCTTATTTTATTTTCGCTTGTTCCTAAGTCTGCATCCACAGCAGATTCTCTGAAGACGCCAGGATTGCGTCGTGGCCTAGCTGACCTCGGCGATGCGAACACGAATAGAACTGTGGAGATGAACAAGACGGCCTGCAGTGCTCGCAGTACCAATGGCGAGTGGTTTTACATTATTTTTACTCTGATTTTCTGTCAGCAATCGATAGAACTTATTTAAATATTGCATTCTCAGCCTTCACTCCGAGGAATCGCAACAATCTCGCCCCAATCCGCACCCAGACTTCGCGCAAACCGAATGTCAGTATTTACATTTTTGTTATTGTTTAAAGAAATGCAGAATGCTTATTGTGCTAACAATGACAATCATTTTAATATTTATATAAATGTCGTTTTTTCGGGTGTTCGTTCTCGAAGACACTGCTTCTCCCGAAAAGGATACGGCCGGAGAGCATACGGAGATGGAGGATGAGGTTAGATAATCGTGTTTAGATCTGTTTCAAATTCAGTTCCTAGGAAGTGGACACATGTGCTACTCTTTCGTTCGGCGATCGTTCCGTATTCTTCAAGAGTATGCGTAATGATACCACTATTCTTACGGTATGTGCATGCCTTGATCCCTTTTCCCATTCTAGTATGCAAAACATATAATTTAAGGGCGAGAAATTCGAGGAGGGGGCAGATGAAGAGGAAATGGAGGACGACAATGATGAGGGAGGAGTGGAGCGATACTTCAAGTTGATCTATAATGTTGCCGAAAACGCTGACGTCAGTCTTTTCTATTTTTTTGTATTATTTTGGACTCAACGTACTGTAACTATGAACCAATCACGTTAATTACTTCAATGTCACTTAATTTTGTCAAGAAATCCTGTCTCGCTACGTCAAAATTAAATTAACTTGACTACATTGCCTGGGTTGATGTAGAAACTTGAATTGAACCTTCACTTGTCTGACCCAATCGTGCTGTCAGTTGGGCATCTGCATAAAAAGGCTTGCTAATCTACATTCAGGAGATGTGGAACGACATGGAGGTGGAGGTGCACGATAGTGACACGGAGATCGAGACCTGCGAGTTCGTAGACCTCAAACATGAAGGTACGTCCCACCATCTAACGATAAATGGTAATTATGCTATTTCAGAAAGATTGCTCTTGCTGGATGAAATCAAAGAAAGATGTCGACTGACAGACGTGAGCTTGAGCTCTTTCACTTTTTTGTGTCAACGTGTGGACCGATTTAAACGAGGAAACTACAATAATTCGGACTTTGCAGATTCGTCTCGTTGACAGCGATGAGATTCTTGCGTTGCAGAGAAAGTGGAGGGAGGAAGAGGAGTTGGGTGAGTGGGGATTGTTGCTTTATCGATCTAGTATCTCCCTCTACAGATGAAGAAGACTCTTCGTTCGAAGTCGACGAGAACGACCAATCCATCTGAGTCCTTCGAGGACACGAATACTGTATGTATTGAATCACTGTATTGAATGGTTCATATTTCTATCAACTACTGTTTACTGATCTCACTGTGGCTATTCCGAAACTGATGCTTCAGAACCATTCCTTGCGACAGTGATACTGTATGCTTTATTGTAACGTTTCTGGAATGAAAGAATTCAGTTTAAAACATGGAGTCTTATGATGCAGATCATGGAAAGGAGATGGAGATGGGGAGAGATGCGTGGATACGTACTCCTTTGGTTGAGGGTGAATTAGGATGTATAGAAAAGTCGTGGAATAGTCTTACCAGCAGTACATGCATTGGTTTACAGAACTACTGTCCATGAATTGAGCTTTTCTGTTTCTATGAATCCCCAATCCGCCAATGGACAGGTTTAGTCTACACTGAACAGCGAATTAAAAAATTTGCTGGCATATAAAGTTGTGCGATTCACGAAAAAAAATGCTGGAAAAAAATTTACTGAAAAGTAGAATTTCGTGTCTT
The DNA here is from genome assembly GCA_036245805.1 of Pristionchus mayeri. NCBI lineage: Eukaryota > Metazoa > Nematoda > Chromadorea > Rhabditida > Neodiplogasteridae > Pristionchus > Pristionchus mayeri. The sequence continues at coordinate 36,386,273 of BTRK01000006.1, read as the reverse complement.
TCTAACATCTTCATACCAACAATTTTCCTTTCACATCTCGTCATTTCTGAGTACTTTCGCCTACAAGTCGGAGAATCACGAGAAATCTCGAGAGTTTGCATCTCCTTTTCCTATTTGAGTCGTATCATTTTTCCTCATTAGATAAGAAGACAACTCATGTGGACTGCTGACTGCCGCTTCTGTTTCGTATGGCTGTGAGTTACTGGCACATTTTCGCCTCCTCAAGCTTAAGTGATCTATCGTAATAGATGCCAATTTTCTGTTTTGGTATTCTTTCGTGAATAACGCAGTTTGTTTCGCAGGGTTGTAAACTTGAACATCATGATCTTCGTCATCAATCGGTCTCCCGAGCACGAATCATCGCCATTCACTGACTATCTCGAAGTGGTCCTCAGCACCTTCTTCCTGTGGCTCATCCCCCTCTACATCATTAATGAGGCCAAAGAGCTCATAGATCTGCACAATCCCGTAATGGCGGCTACGGAGAGAGAAGTGCCCATTGACATTTACTCGAATTCTCGACGTAAGAGGAGACGGAATAGACACTAGCTACTCCACCAATTCTTGTACATTTCTAAGAAAAGTGGATTCATCAACAATATCCTCTCCAGTGCGTATCCTAGCATTTTACCCAAACCTTGGTTACTTCATACCTTTTCTTCATAATTTCATTACTTTGCAAGGTTATAGTAACGTCTTCGATTGTTCACACTTTTTGACTCCGTGGATGTATCGCTCTACCGTGCATATATTAGGTTGACTAGAAAGTTCTGTCGCATTTTGTGGTCTCACTTCAATCCGTTCGTTCTCATTTCTCTGTCGATATGAGCCGCCCCATTTTTAAAGTTAACGAGGGGTGCACAGGGGTGTTTTAGATATGTTTTAGATTTGGTAATGCCAATCAGTTTATACCAGATAATTGCACAAATTCTCCAAGAAGTGCTCTTGTTTTCACGACATAATTATATTCTTATTTTTCTCCGCTTTCAAACCAACGGCAAGATAACTCCCTAGAGCGTATGTGTATCAGAGACATATCCCCTCTTTACCACTGCGCGAAGTTGGCTGAACGATATCGATAATATGGCGGTAGACCAATTAGATTAGGTTCGAGCAGATGGATCTACCTCACTAGACCTTCGTTGTCTTCTATTAGATGCAAACAGTGGCCTCAACCATATTATGTGCGATCTATCCATCACTGTTGGGGACAACAATCCCACCCTAAATCATGGACTTGATATATTCGGAAACGTGAGAAAATTCGAAAAATATTTTCGTGGCTGAAACCAAGATTATGACAAAAACACAATGTTGAACGTGTCTCTGACTTTGTCCCTTCCCCATGGCTCTTCAATTTGTCTAGACAATGCTACTACATGATATGATTACTAAGTGTATTGTGCAAAAAAATAGCACAATTGATCACATGATCTTGCTGCTGGGGAGGCAGTATATCATTCCAAACACCATTTTCGATGTTCAAAAATACCACTCTTCGACCAGATATGTCGAAAACGCGCAGATTCATACTATTCCCAAACTTTATATATGGATATCATGGATATTGTATGTGTTCACTAGTATCACAATTATAAGCTCCAAATCGAGAAGGACCCATCCATGACGTGATATTTTCATACCCCCACTCAACATGGCCTGTGCCTTCCCCACAAGATCTTCACTTCCTGGGATGGCCTGCTTAGAATCATACCTTCTACTACTCTTGGTATATTCCTTGACCATTGCTCATTCCAACTGTCACTTGCTCGCAGGTCTAGTTAACTTCTAAGATGAGCAGGCAAACAAAGATCAGGAGTCGTTGAAATGCAGTTGACGAAATTGTTCGAATCATAGATCCCAGTACATTGACAGTGAGGTATCCGTAACGGTATTTATACCGTTACGGATATAAATTTGTAGCAGGGAAGTATCCCTAGCACTCCTCACAGTACTTAGAGGATGCATCCTTTTGAATTGTACTAGTGAGCAAAAGCGTAAATACGAAAAATACGACAAAACTTTCTAGTCAACCTGATATTTGATATATTGCAAATTTTTTTCAGTCTAAAAATGAAAATTGGATAGTAAAAAGATTTATGTGTTATATTTCTTTCTATGAAATTGTAATGAACAACGACACGTAATAAACTGCATCAAAGATCATCCCTTCCCCGTGAAACGACCCTTTCCCAATCTTATCGTTCTAGTCTAATGCGTGGTCAATTAGCCCGCGTTCCATCGTAGTCAGTCATTGAATAATGGGCTTTTTTCAACAATCCATACATACAGTACTCGTCCAGCGTCTACTATGCATAAGAAGTTCCCTATATTGCAAGGTTGAAAATTGTAGCCAATTGTAATTGTAGCATAATTGAAGCCCGTCTTCCCAAGAATAGCAACCAAAAACAAAAATCTTCGATATATTTTGTTGAGAAAACCACATTTTTTTACTCGTGCAAAGTCACTGGAACACAAAACATAACGAGAAGGAATCTGGCAAACTATATATGGTCACTAACGATCTCTAATATGAATGAACGTGAAAGTTGAGCAGCAAGGGATCTTTAGAATACTTCCCTCTCTCCTCCGTCGCCTGAAATAAATGATATTGATCTATACCCGATTAAAAAGGAATGGCTAAAAATGATTAACTATAAGAAATGAGGCAATAAGCTTATAGGATACAAGCCCGGTTGCGCCCCCGACTTCGGCAGGGGCTCCCGTGCTAGCGGTGTAGATTTCTCAATCACTCGTGACGTGACGTGACGTCACTTACTAACTTTTTCCCTTTCTCTCTCTCGAACAATTTCGCAATCCGGACATACGGAATCATACAGCGCTTTATACAGTATATATATCTCAGTAAATAATGTGCGCACTAGTTCTTTTTTCCACAATTTCCGAACCCGGTGACTTATTGAGCGAAAATTTAACTACTATAGGTAGGCTCCGCAATCTCCGCACTCTTTGCACGGACACTTTTTCCCTCGAAAGCGAGATTTAGATAGCACAAGCTTCGTTCGCAACCAAATCACTCGATCAAAAACGAATTCGGAAGCTCTTTTCATTCCCTTTCAAATGAGCCCTGGGCGGCTGCACAATGCTATCAATAAATAGGTCAGCATACGATAATTAAGTTGCGAAAACACTGGAAAACGCTGGTTTGGCGCTCTCAGCGAACATACACATACGGCCAAGTCTTGGCTGATAGCCTAACGGTATTCTAGTACCTCTATCAAGAAAAATCGAAAAAATTATTGTTTCATTGATTTGTGCTTCAAAAGAAACCAGTCTGCGATGCACTCATTAGGCGGGGAGAGGGGAGAGCATTCTCTCTCTCCGCTCCTCCCCCTTTCTCACATGTTTCTGCCCCGGCGCGTGTAGAGAGCATTTGCCTCTATGAAAATCTTTTTTCTATTTTCACTCATATAAACCGAATGTGAGCATCCCAGTGCGAGAAATCGTGATTGGAAAAACTTATCCTCGAAAAACCACTTTTTCGACTAAATTCTTCCCATTTTCGATGATTTCTAATTTTTTGCTCTGATTTTAAATATGATTTTTAGAATCTACGCATAAAAATGTACATCATATCAAAAAATCAGAATTTAAAAATTGAGACTTTTCAGCTATTTTGATCCAAAGGTCGATTTTTAGCGCAAATTGTCAAATATGCCCCAGAGCCGACCGCTAAAATATCAACGCTAATGTCTGTATTGAACCGAAAATACTTCAGTGTGACTCAATTAGGTATTATCTTTATAATTGGATGTTGAAATCGATGAAAATCACAAAAATTGAAAATCATATTTTTTCGACCCCATAAAAGAGGCCAATTGTATTTCAAAATCTTATAAAGAATGTTTTCTAACGTATGTTAACTCGTAGAGACAGAATTTCGAAAAGAGAGCACTCGAAAAAATGTTTTAACGTTGCTATAATTTACAGTATTTTTGGTCCATTTTCGAAATTCAAATTTTCGACGAAATTCAGATTTTTTCGAATTTCGTTTTCTATTAGTTTTATCAGCATTTTTAATGATGAAAATGACCGTACAAGTCACATGCAAGCATTTTCGTTCCATGAGAGGCATTATGGTTGGAAATTTTACCCTGAAAAAAATGTTATGGGTCATATTTGCCAATTTGCGCTAAAAATCAAAATATCTCAGTCTCAATTTTTAAAATTCTGATTTTTTGATATGATATATACTTTGATGCGTAGATTCTAAAAATCATATTTAAAATCAGTGCAAAAAAAATAGAAATCATCGAAAATGGGAAGAATTTACTCGAAAAGGTGGTTTTTCAAGGATAAGTTTTTCCAATCACGATTTCTCGCACTGGGATGCTCAAATTCGGTTTCTACTAGTGAAAATACGTCAGGAAATATATATGCCATCATGACATGGCATTGCCATGTCATACTGAGATATCGACTTTTTCGACCCCAATAATGGGAGGTACCTGAAACTTTTTTGGTATCGGATCGCTCTCTATTTTCCCTTAGAACACGTAAAAGTTTCCCGGATAACTTCGAGTACAAGGGTTAATTTGCATACAATTTGGCTCCTGGGCAGGAAGTTGCAAAAACCATCAAACAATCGATTTCCAACTTTTGGTGGAGCTAGCGTCATTTTCCGGGCCGCAGCGAACTATCTACGGACACGCGTGTTTTTTGTACAGGGTGAGAGAGTGGTGAGAGGGCGGCGCGATGATGCGTTTCACTGCCAAGTTGCTGCTTTCGCCCGTGAAGGTAAAGAACTCACCAAGTCTGCGAATTCCAGAGTGGCGTACATCATTCTGTAGTTCGGTAGGCCATAAGCACGGGGAGCGGCCTTTAATATTTTTTCCTTAGGAGGAGGAAGAGCTCCAGATCCCTATAAATCATCATTATAGGCATAGTCATTGGATATACCATTTCCAAGTGTGGAATACCTTGGGTATAAGGATGTTCTTCCGAAGAATCGCCACCATATCAACAGAGTATTTCAGAATCTTCTTGTTGTGCTTCTCACTCTTTCCGATGCTCATCGATGAGAGCAGACTCGAGGGATCATCTGCAAATTAGATGCACATCAACAAGGAAAGATTACCGTAAACTACCGTACCCTCAGTCAGGTCGAATTTCCTCCATGCATCGACGACTCCATCAATGCCGAGGAAGTCATCACGGGAAACATCGAGACAACTGAGTTGTCGTTTCGTGAGGGAAGAAAGACCACTCTTCATCGCGATTTCAGGCAGAATTCCGTCGTCTAATAATACATCGGACAGTAATGAGAGATTCCTCTGAGAAAAAATAAGATCAAGGAATTTATAAGAGTATCGACGACTTTACTTTGAACACTTCCGTAAGTAATGATAATCGACGTATCTGTCGCGATTCCAGATGAAAATCACTCACTTTTTTAATAGCATGCAATATTTGCTCGAGTGCTGCTCGACTTCCACGCACGATCTCATCTCGACTAGCGAATGCGTCCTTTGCCCCGAGGTACACATTGTGATGCTACAAAGATTAAGCTTCAACGTCACTGTCCGACGAATTAGCGAGCTTTTCGCCATCAGTGGGGCGGCTACATTCGCTAATGAAGGGTATCTTAATAATATATTAACTAACCGTGAACCATTTATGATCCCATTTATGACCTAATATCCTTTGGAAGAGATCCTCAGGCTTCTTCAGAAAGGGTCGATGATAGCTATCGTTGACGGCGATCTCCTTCAAAAGTGAATATACTTAACAAAATGAGTGAGTGCGTTGAACAAAAACGGAAGGAATATACTACCCTTAATATTTGACTGCGGTTCGTGGGACCTTGAGTGGATGAAATAGAGAAAGGCTGTGCATTGGCAGGATATTGGTGTGAGCCAGCCACCGCATACCGTCTCCTAGAACACATCTCCTAGAACACATTACCAAACACTAACAAAACATGAAAGCCTATATACAACCTGTAAATCATATTTCATATAAATGAAATGTTTGGCTATAAAATACAATTTTAAGACTTACATGATAGCACCTACAGCATTTATATCGTCCAACGCATCGTGATCTGTAAGCTTAAAAACATTTTATGGATCAAATAAAATGAATGAAATTTACATTCGCTGCACAAACTGACGTGATCGGATAATGGAGCGTAAAGAGCAGGATATTCGCATAGTTGAGCCGCGATATGAAGAGACCCGTGTATCACTTGGCTGCACAACTGAAAAGAGAGCATAAATCAACTACGACACAAGGGAAAATTAAAAAGACGAAAAAAATTTTAAAATGCAAAAAAATCAGTCATCAATGTACTAAAATATGAACTATTCTCTGGACCCGGAGGAAGTAAATATTACCGTAGTGAAAATTGAATTGGACTTTAATTTTATATCCTTATTGCAGCATATAAACTTCAGCAAATGATTGTTTTGACTTTATGACGCACAGTATCACTGTGTATATACTCAGAAGAAGATTCTGCCCCGAAATATTGTTCATTCTCACTTCAATGTATTTTCTTCTCTTTATTTCGTTCGATAAAGAAGAAGATTTGTGAATCGATTGCAACTTTCCACATCGCGATACACTATCAGAAGGGAGCAGCAAAGGTCACCGCAAACAATTGTGAATTTGACCCTTTTAGGTGCCTACTCACTGATGAAATGAGATGAAGTCGCATCAACAAAGGTGCTTGAAAGCTGCTGAAGAGATAACACAGATTTTTACTGATCTCTCCCCAAGAGAGCTTACAGGTCTCTGTCCCCTCCACAGTGCGGCCTTCACCTACTTTCTTCATTCTCCGTTCCTTCTAACAAGGAATGTCCGCGAGGCTAGGTTGGAGTTTTCGAAAGAGACCTAGCGGCATCGATAGAGGATCAAATTCTAAGAACTTCTACGTGTTTCATATCTGCTGAGGACACATGTGGATGTCTGCGCTCATAGTGGGGAGAGGCGTAAAACCGTTCATTTCTCAGGCTATGTTCGGAAATTTCACTACCACCCAGCCGTCGACAGAGGGCCTCAGCAGATATGAAAAACGTAGAAGTTCTTAGAATTTGATCCTCTTTCGATCCCGCTATGTCTCTTTCTCCTCAAACTCCAACCTAGCCTCGCGGTCATTCCTTGTAAGACTACCTTCATAATCTTTAGTATTTAGCAACCGTTCGTGCTTCCTTCATTACATCCACAATCAGATGCAGTGGCTCTCAGTCTCTCTCTTTCCCAAGGAACTCATAAATCATCTCCATTTCAAGATATTTTTGTGCAATTGTGTGTTTCCTTTTTTCTCCACCTCCCTAGAATTGAGGCACCAGCTGCTAAAACCGGACTCCACAGGTAAGACAATGGAGGGAGTCCGTAGCTCGGATACGGGAAGCTCTGTCTCGTGAGGACAAAGGGAGGGCCTCCTCACTCTCCTTCATTCTCTTCACCCGCTTCTCTCACCATGAACGAGAGAAGATTACTGTCGCTGTTAGTCATCTGCCTTTCCACCATCATCGTATCCACGGTGGGTGATAGAAATAGTCGGAACTGTTTCAGTGTGATCCTACCGCATCTCATGGAAGTGCCAATTTCCTTCCATTCTCAGAAAGACTGCAATGAGTTTGGCTGCCAGAACGGATACTGCCCCTTCGACAGTCAGCAGGACGATTGTAAGTGCAAGCAGTGCGTCTGCTTCAGTCAATGTCAGAGTGGCATCAACTGTGATGGGGGTTCGTTACTCTGCCTCTCATCTTCGTTCAACGATCCCTTGCAGTGAAGGACTCTCCGGAGTGTGATCCGTGCGAAATCGATCCGTGCCCTCTGAATTACAACTGCTCCGTAGTGAGCATCGGCAGCAGGAAGTGCACCTGCTGCGAGGGACGAACCGGATACAACTGCGAGTTCGGTGAGACCCAATCCCCCTTACATTGGCCAATCTATTCTGAAAGTTAGCAAATGTTCTCAGAGGTGGGCGATCGGTGCCAGTCGTACCCGTGCATCAACGGAGGAACGTGCGCAGAGGACGGCGCCAGCTACAATTGCTCCTGCCCCGACGGATACTCCGGAAAGCAGTGCCAGAGTAAGCAAAGCTCTCTCTCCTTCCTCCCGATCTTTGATCTTTCGCAGGACAGAGTGATCCCTGTTCCGGAATAACTTGCGTGCACGGAACCTGTGAAAAAGTTCTGGGTGTGAGTTAACTCCCTCTTCGTATCACTCAATCTCTAGACTTGATCTTTGATCTCTTTCAGGGAACCCGCGGTGTCTGCCGATGTGAATCGAACTGGCAAGGCAGTGCTTGCGACGAGCCAGCGATGGAGCGTGAGTAGACAGGATCTCTTCGTCAATTAGCTTCCTTCCAGGCATATGCGGATCCGAGTGCAATGGGAGATGTTACGAGATGGATGAATCAGTCAACATGACGTCCTTCGAGAAGCACGATGATTGGATAGGAATGACCATATCGAAATGCAAGGAGCGGATGATGAAGGACCTCACAGCCGAAGTATACAGTAAGTTCCACACTACATTTGCAAATACGTATCGTGCTATAGTACCAAATGTTTCTCAGTTGTGGCGTTCTCGACGTGTTACGTGGGCACTGAGAGAGTCCTGACTACTCCCTCGAATTCCGGGAATTGTAAAAGGCCTTGTCCCGGTATCTTTGATAATCTCAATTTTCGAGCTCCTCCAATCTAAAGTTTAGGAGACTGGTTTAAACAGTGTGGCGACGAGAAGAACGTCTGGATGTGTGAGTGCCCCTTCGTGGGTGAGATATCTCTGCCATTATTGCCATTCCAATCCTTCTCTCAGCCGAGGAGACCCAATGCAGTGCGGGAATCTGCAACAAAACTACCGTTGGGTATTGTGTAGAGAAGAACGTGAGTCTCCATCGGGTTTCTTCTTTCTCCAACTTATTGACTCAGAACGGGTACTCGTGCCTGTGCAAGCCTGGAGTGTCGGGTGACAACTGCCAGGACGGTCAGACATTTGATGTCTTCCAATCGATGTTTTCCAGGCTTCGCCACACCCTGTATATCCACACACAGTTTTGCTCAACAAATTTCGAAATTGGAATAGGGCATTCTTTCAGAGGTCAGTCCCTGCGAAGCCCTCAACTGCAATAACGGAGACTGCAAGCCAACGGAAGACAAGTCTGCTTCCAGATGCGTCTGTTATCCCGGCTACTCGGGGGAGAAGTGCGATCGTGAGCCGAGTTATTGAGATGAGATCTAGAGCAAAATACTTTAGAGAGTGACAAGTGCGCCCTTGAGACACCGTGCAAGAACGGAGGGAATTGCACGATGAATGTGAGCACTTCAACACTCATCACTCACCCATTTTGGAATGTCTGTTTAGGGGGACTCCTACGTCTGCACCTGTCAGCCAGCGTACAACGGAACCAACTGCGAAAGTTGGTCGATTTATGATGAATAGTTCTGCTGATTAATCAGTCTTTATTGATTAGATAATTAATAAGATCGATCGTTACAGTCTACTGTGCATGTGCTTCTAGCCCGTGTGCCCACGGGGGCAAATGTGTCGAAACGGGCCCCTCGAAGTACTCTTGCGAGTGCGCTGCCGGATGGGAGGGGACAAACTGCGAGAATGGTACGGTAGAATGGAATCGTAAAGTGACTTATTTCCTTGCAGATGTGAACGAGTGTGCGGACGAGGTTGCTACGAGGAACATGTCGAGTGATCCATTACACGACCCGAGGCTTCGATGCAAGAACCTTGGCACTTGCGTGAATACGGTCGGCTCCTACCACTGCGTGTGCATCAATGGAACCTTCGGATTCGATTGCTCTCTAGGTAGGTCTTATCCCATCGTTCTTCAGGCGGTACAACTACACAACATCCCTGCAAAGCCCACTACTCAAGCACATTTTCAGATCCGGATGACTGCGAGATCAACTATTCCATGATCGACGGAACCAAGATCGACGATGCTGAGAAATGCAAAACGAGGGTAAGACCCACTAACAGTGGAAGAGGGGTAAGAGAGGGGAATGGCAGGATCCGAATGCGACCTGCACCGATGGATTCGGCTCGTACACGTGCACTTGCTCCCCGCAGTGGACTGGAGAGTACTGTATGGAAGGTGAGAAGTGACAACTGAACCTCTCTGTTTCTTCACTTTCAGACGTGAACGAGTGTGCATTCTTTCCCCAGTGGTGCGACAACTTCGCGACATGTGTCAATCTTCCTGGCGACTATGAGTGTCTCTGCATCAATGGAACGGATGGGAAGAACTGCTCGAACAGTAAGAACTTTGGTGTGTGGTCTCTGTGATATGCATGGCAGACCCGGATGACTGCATCAACGTGACTGCGTGCAACACCATGGACGAGTGGGCGAATTGCACCGATGGATTCGCTTCGTTCTCCTGCAACTGCAGTGCTGACTACACCTTGGAGTTCTGCAATCTGGGTGAGGAGAGGAAGAGAAAGAGGAGGATGACATCGATACTTCCAGAGACAATCATCTACAACGTGCTGCAGCTGATCGGAGGAGGGACTGCCAGCGAGGCCGATCTCATCGCCGTGAGTGACGTCATCCTAACTAAAAGCTCGCAAATACAACACTCCGGCTAGATATAAAGGGGTAAGCAGTGCCTCCAATCTATTCGTTAAGATGCTTCGAGATCTTCTTCATAATCCCTCGAAGATGAAGGACCTCGTTCCTTTCGTCCTCGGCACTCAGTCACTGGAGAATCGAACGAAGATGAGCTGGGACGTCGAGGAGTTCTTCCTGTGGATTGCATATGAGGAGCGGCCAATCGATCTGAAGTTCGTCTCTCTCTCTCTCTCTCTCTCTCTCTCTCTCTCTGTCTCTCGTTCTCTCGCCTGTTCTTGTAGGAAGGACATGATCAGATGGAACGACGTCGGCTTGGGCAACTGCTTCACCTTCAATCACTTCAATAATTCTGACAGAATGTATCGAATGAGATCGGATGGAGCGCAAGGAGGTCAATTAGACACTTTATTAATCATCTTGTGCTTATTGCAGGCCTGAAAGCAGCCGTGAGACTGAACACACCGGAGTATATGCCGTGGACTGAGACATCTTCCATAATGACATTCATCCATCCTACTGTGAAAAGAAGCGTAATTTGACCTTAACCTCACTTCCTTCAGACAGAGACGATCTTCTCCGAGTCTCCTCGATACAATTCAATGCCGCATGCGCAGACTACCATCCAGAGCAAGGAGGTGAGAAGAGGAGGATGATCAGGACTTATTCGAATTCTAGTCTCGATTCAAACGACTGGGAGGTCGATATGGTAAGTGCGCCCGGTCGAAGGATCAAGTCGCTTCCTACTACTACGATGGATCATATACTACCGATGTGAGCACGCTTACAAGAAGAGCGGAGAACGAGAAAACTTCAGGGATGCCTTCGTTCTTGTTACCAAGACGAGGTGAAGAAGGCGTGCAACTGCATGGACTCGAGATATCCTATTCCAGATAATGAAATCGGCTGCGATTTCCCAAATCGTATGCTATTCGTCAACATTATCATATTATTTATCATGAATCAAGCTAACCTACAGGCAAATGTGTGGACTCGATCACAGCGAAGGGCGATGTCTCGACATGGGCCGGATGCTACTGCCCCCTCCCTTGCGACAACTCCCAGTTCGACTCAAGCTACACCGTAGCCCCATTCGTCAGAAGCGTACGCCATTATGTGATAGTATACTTGACTTAAAATATACCTTCGTAATGTTAACTGATATTGCCATATTGTTAACTAATTAAATGAACATTGACTGACCAACCTTCAGCGCAACAAGTGCAACACGTACACTCTCGAACAACGAGTGAACAACTCTGCTTGCGATGATGCGAATGCACAGATGGACTACGCCATAATCAACGTCCAAGTGCCGAGAATCAAGATCGACATCTTCGGGGAGACACCTGCATGGACGGTAAAATCGATTATTGATTAGATTATTCATCTAGCGATCTTCCCTGAACCATCAATTGTGATTATTCTAATGAATACTGAACGGAGGAATGGGAGAAATTAAGGCACTAGGTAGGATGATCACCGTCGGATGATAACCTACTGGATGATAACCAAAAAAATAACCCTTCTGTAGAACTTTCAAAGAATCATTTTTGACACTTTGGAAACCTACTGTGAAAGTTCTACGGAAGAGTCCAGTTTTTGATTATCATCCAGTAGGTTATGATCCAACGGTGATCATCCGACCTAGTGCCGAAATCAATGAATCCTTTCCAGTTCAATCGAGTCATCGGCAACATCGGTGGATTGGGTGGAGTCGTCTGCGGACTGAATCTCCTCACCTTCTTCGAATTCGGATTCTTCTTCTTTTTCCAACTCCCGATGACCCTCATCTTCAATAGATATTTCTGAGGCGTCAATCATCTATTTGCATTCCACAACAGCAATTTATCCAACCATTACATGTAGACCAGCGGAATAAAGCTTCGTAGAGACCCGGATCTATTCCTAATTCAGTCAAAACTGATACCGTAATCTGAAGAGATAATGACGATTCGAGGACCGGTAAAGAAGGAGTTGGCGAGGAAGAGTTGGGTGAAAACTGATTCTGGAGACGGCTATCACGATCATCATGCAGAACGAATGATGATCGTGCGATTTCCAGCTTCTTCCGATTGTCAATTGTTCCCATGTTTTTTTTAAATTTGGCATTCTTCTAATATCCGATTTGTTCACATGTTTTTAGTTGGTTTTTAGTTTTTAGTCGCTCATAAATGTTGCAAGATAATCAAATGTGCATCTCTAACCTGCTACGTGCAATTGCTTATCTTCCCTTCGTTACACCTGTTCATCCTTCTCAACAAAGTGGAGATATGCACTTATCTCGCTTTCTGATATTCAAGAGCATCAATTAAAGGGACGCCTCCGTTATTGGGCTCCTTCACTCACTCTTCCGGGAGTAGCCCGCATGTCAACCTTCCTCTACTACTTTACTCTAGTTCTTCACTGCATAATCTCCTGCGCTTCAATAACCTCCAATTCCCTGCTTCTCTATTGCATCTTCGACCGTACTCCTCCCTCATTCCGCTCCTACTCCTTCCTTCTCAAATTCCAAGTCCTCTCCGACTTGCTCATCGTTGTTTCGTCGCTGTTGACTATGCAAAGGTTTTATTCTTGCTTCAACATCAAGAGTAACGAGGTCCAAAAGTAACTCTGTTTTGTTTACAAGGGGAGATATTACAAGAAGAGCAAAAAGCTGTTGATAGTGGATTTTGGATGGCCTCATGCTTCAAATGAAACAGGATCATCCCATGTGACTGGACGCTAGTGTACATCTCCTACGGCCCCTGCAGCTTCATTTCCGCAGACTTGTGCTACTATTTGTACGCAATTTTTCTCGCACTGCACATTGACTCGGTGAGTATCACTTCAAATCAACGTTCAATTACTATTTTTATTATTACTCTCTATTTGCGATTATTATTATTTCAGTTTCTGACAGTCCTCGTTGCTATGGGTGCTCGATACTGGATTCTTCGATTCGGTTTCATCTCAAAGCAGCGAATTATGGCTGCGCTCTGCATGACCTTTCCACCAGCTATTCTCTTCGTAGTGCGAAATTAATCAGCCAATCACCACAAACTGAACTTGTGAACTCGGTCCTAATTGCAGATTTTGTTTGTCATCTCACGTGGAAGCGACAAAGAAGTGCGAAAAGTGCTGGTGTTGTTTTACTCTGATGCGGTAAACGAGAGGGTAGTTACAGGTGAGGCGGTCAAAGTTCTAAAATCAAAGCTGTACATTGATTGCAAATATGAATTCCATTTTACATAATACTTAAATCGAAATGAATTATGCTTACAATTAGTTTAGGTAGTGCCGCTTCGCAGACACAGAATTAGTGAAGAACTTTCAGGTAATCTGGACACTCGTTCTCCTACGATGCTGATTGCAACAGCCATGATCTGCTGTGGATATGTGCCCTTATTCGTCGTCATATGGATTTATAGGTATGAAAAAAATACTTGATCGACTAATTGTAAGAAACGCGTTTAGGTCAATGATTCTGCGAGGTCTGCGTCGAAAAATAGGAGCGCTGAGCATCCAAACGCGCGCTCTTCACAGACAATTTGTATCCGTAAGCATTCTAATAAATTAGCGCATCATTTGAGCTGTATTTCAAACGTATACTTTCAAGGTACTAACACTACAAGCAATCCTTCCCATTTTCCCTGTCCTCGGAGTCACTGTTTCACTGATCGGAGTATTCGGATTAGCAAGAGATCCGGTTCTAGAAATCACTCCGTTTCTTGTATGATCTACTAGAGATATTGAAATAATTGGAACTTGCAGCTCTCAGAGTTCGCTGCGTTTTTCAGTCCTCTCATTGTTATTATGCAAATTCGGTACTACTCGGAGTGAGTTTTATGGTGTTGGGAATTTCACCTATGAATTCATTCCCGAATATCTTTGTTTTAGATCTCTCCGATCTCTGTTTTATCGTGGAAGAACACATGTGACCTCCATTGTCTCAATTAAGCTCCCTCAACCTCCTCGTTCCTTCGTTCATTTCTGACAAGGAATGGCCGCGAGGGTAGGTTGGAGTTTTTGAACGAGACTTAGCGCGATCGAAAGAGGATCAAATTCTAAGAACTTCTACGTTTTTCATATCTGCTAAACGCCTCTGTGGACGTCTGGGCTGTAGCGGAATTTCTGAACATAGCTTCAGAAATGAACGTTTTTACACCTCTCCTCACTATGAGCCCAGACATCCACAGTGCCGTTTAGCAGATATGAAAGACGTAGAAGTTCTTAGAATTTGATCCTCTTTCGATCGCGCTAAGTCTCGTTCAAAAACTCCAACCTACCCTCGCGGTCATTCCTTGTGAGCGCAACAATACGTGACGAGCACCGTAGAGCTGTAGAACCTTTTCTATCATAGTTTATATTGAGCAGATACGAATTCGCCTTCAAATATCGTGAAACGAGGAGAGAAAGTACCGAATTTATATTCATTCAACCAATCATTCACTTATTATGTGGTGGTTAGGTTGCAAGAATAACATAAGGATGTACAGGTAGTTGCTTGCAGCAAAGGTAGTGGAAAAGGGGGGGGGGGAGAAAAGGGGATCAAATATCGATCCAATTGGCAATAATAGAAGGGGGGGGGGTAGAAAGTGGGGGGGTTGTGATAGAACATAAATAGAATTTTTGGTGCATAAGGTTCAGTTTCGTTGTTTATTCTTGTGCCATTTTTGCAATCGCCCACTATGGTTGTTTTATCCAGTTTCTTCAAGCTACTCGTTAGTGCTGATCTGCAATTAGGCGAGAATGTGCATAGAAGAGCTAAGAAAGCGTCTGAAGGCACGGGTTGGGCTGGACATACAAAATGAAGGAGCAGTCATGCCGAGCGCTCAGGAGTTCCACTATTGCCTGCAGAAAAAGCACTGGAGTCGAATTCGCGAACTCCTTCACGGTTAGGAATATCCTAAGTTGCGTACATGTTTAACTTTTCCCGTGCTGTGCTCCTCCATTGAATAAGGTGTGTCGAATTATATCGATCAATAGCTCTGGTTTCTCCCAACCAGTGGTTAACCAGTGCCTTGACCAGTGGGTGGGGAGTTGCCCACCTACTGGTCAAGGGACTGGTTCACCACTGGTTGGCTACTGGTCAACCAGTGGTTGAGGGGCCTCCTACAGTACGCAAGTTCAGAGGGTCAGATAAATAATTCATTCTTGTGGAAGAGGAGCGCCCCTTACGGTAGCCAACTCTCACATGGAGCTTCCGTGTTGCGGGAGTAGCTACATTCAAAATACGATCCTATGGATCGTTGGACCAGCCATGGCTTACTGTTAGCCAGGCTGTTATCGCTGTTTCGGGGGTCTCTCGTAGGCAGAGTGCTCTCTACTCGCGCCGGGGTAGAGCAGGTCGCTCTCAACCAGTGGTCAACCAGTGCAGGGCAGTGGTTGACCACTGGTCAGCACGCCACTGGTTAACCACTGGTCAGGGAACTGGTCAACCACTGGTTGGGCGAAACTCCGCCCCTTCTAACTGGTCAACCACTGGTTGGCAGAAACCAGAGAGGCATGCTTCTGTTTTCTTTCTAATTTTCGGTGCTCATTAGCACAACATGATACTCAAACACACATCATTCTCTAATATGTGCAAGTCTGAGAGATTCGGCCTTGCTTTCTAGCATATCAAAAATCTCCTGTAAGTGTGTTTTACTTCCCTTATTTTCACCTGTTCTTCCTTCGCAACAAAATGGAGGGATGTATCTCGATTTCTGACATTCTAAAGCATCAATTAGAGGGACGCCCCGTTTTTGGTCGTACTCACTCGTTCTTTCGTGAGTCACCTCATGTCAACCTTCCTCTACTACTTTACTCTAGTTCTTCACTGCATAATTTCCTCTGCTTCAATCCTCTCCAATTTGATGCTACTCTACTGCATCTTCGATCGTACGCCAACCTCATTTCGATCCTACTCCCTCCTCCTCAAATTCCAAGCCCTCTCCGACTTGTTTATCGCTGCATCGGCTTTGTCGACTATGCAAAGGTTTTCATCATCTTTCACCATCAAGATTCATGGTTTTAAAAGTGCTTACGTTTTGCAAGTAAGTAGAACGAATTTCCCAGAAAAAGAGAAAGTTGTAGCAAATATGAAGTTGAAAGAGCTCTTCAAATAAGCTCATTTTGAGAATTGTCCCATGCGACTGGACGCTAGTGTACGTATCCTACGGTCCCTGCATCTTCATTTCCTCCGGCCTTTGCTACTATTTGTACACAATTCTTCTCGCACTGAACATCGTTTCGGTGAGTATCACTTCGAATCTTCTCTTCAATTGTTCTTCTCAGTTCTCGACAGTCCTCGTTGCCATGGGCGCTCGCTACTGGATTCTTCGCTTCGGCTCCATCTCGAAGAGGAGAATCATGGTTACTCTCTGCTTAGGAGCCCTAACACCAGCTTTTCTGTTCATAGTACGTTTTTACCCTTACATTATCGGTCGCAGCAAGGTCTACTTAAGAACTCGGCCATAATTGCAGATCTTGTTTGTCATCTCACGTGGAAGCGACATAGACGTGCGAAAAGTGCTGGTTTCGTTTCGCCCGGATACGGTAAACGAGAGGGTAGTTACAGGTTAGTCGGCCAAAGTTCTAATATCAACAGTTCGTATTATTTTTGAAATTCGGATTGAAGTTTACGCAATCCTAAATAAAATTGAAGCATATGAGCGTTTTTGAAAAGTGAACATTCGTAGATAGTTGATGCAGCAAAAAACATGGTGCTTTCAGGGAATCTGGATACTCGTTCGCCAACCATGCTCATCTCTGCTGGAATGATTTGCTGTGGACCTGTTCCCTTGTTTATCGTCATCTGGATTTATAGGTATTGCACAACTATACTTGATCAACTAACAAAAGTGTTTAGGTCAATGGTTCTGAGAGGGCTGCGTCTGACGACGAGGGCAATGAGCATCCAAACGCGTGCTCTTCACAAACAATTCGTTTCCGTAAATACTCATTAGTTGACTTGTGTATTTGTCTACTTCCCAGGCACTAACACTCCAAGCAGTCCTTCCAATTTTTCCTGTGCTCGGAGTCACCGTTTCATTAATCGGAATATTGGGATTAGCAAGAGATCCGGTTCTAGAAATCGCTCCGATTCTTGTAAGATCTAACTGACAAGTAAAATTTGGGAAAAATTTGGATTTTTTTAAGCTCTCAGAATTCCCTGCTTTCTTCAGTCCTCTCATTGTAATTATGCACATTCGCTACTATTCGGAGTGAGTTGAACTTTAAAGTTGGAGGTTTACATTTGATTGCATATTCATAAGTTTAGGAGTCTCCGATCTCTATTCTACCGGGAAAGAATAAATGCAACCTTCACTGTCTCTACAAAGCCCCCACTAACTCCTCGTTCCTTCGTCCCTTTCTGAGTGCAGTACTCGACGAGCACTCTTAATATTTATAAAACGAAATATACGTTCGTGTTTCGTAGTTTATGTTCGAGCATACATTATTTTTAAACGAGTTTTAACCGTGCCCATTAAGTTAGAGATTTTGGGATTGCTGGACTACACGGTGTTACTTAACTTGGGACTAGATTCTTGAATGTTGCGTGTATTTATGAGGATGAATACAGGAAAACATTGCTGCCGGCTCTGAGAATAAAATAATACTTAATTTTGTTGTTTGACACCGTTCGAGAGGTGTCGATTTTCACCCGGGGGATCAGAAGATCTCTCCTATCCTCACTGTGTACTCATCCTTTGTCCATCTTTTACATTTCCCACCTTCTACCTCATTCTTCCGATTATCAAACAGTCTACTTCAAACCCCTTTGTCTGCCAGTCTAAGTATAAAAGACTGGAGATGGGTCCGGATATCATCAGTTGCTCCTTCCCTCACTTCAATGCAATTCACTCGTTCTCTCCTTCTTCTCGCTCTTCTCGGTCTCTTTTCGGCATCCATCGCAGCACAAACAGCGAGAAAAGCGAATCAGGACGGGACGAAAGCATCCCGGTTGTCTCAGCAAACCGCTGCTACTGAATCGACCACCGTCATCAAGTCTGCGAATTCCACTGTGGTCGTCAAGTCGTCCAACTCGACGGCCGTTTCCCGTGACAAGAGATGTTGTGGATGCTGCGGCTGCTGCAACAACAACTGCTGCAGCAACAATTGCTGCAACCGATGCTGCAACAACTGCTGCTGCTGCAAGAAGTGCTGCGAAGTCTACTACAAGAAGTGTTGCTGCTGCAATAACTGCTGCAACAATAGAAGGTGCGTTCATTGGAATATCTTCAGGCGATTTTCAATGCGCCACTCTTAGATGCTGCAACAACTGCTGCAACAACAACTCTTGCTGCTGCTGCAAGCCATGCTGCTGCGGCTGCGGATGTGGTTGCGGATGCGGGTAAGCTATACTTACAGTAGTCCCACCTATTCAACATCCGTTCTAAAAAAATAATTGACAGATGCGGTTGCGGATGCGGCTGTGGATGCTGCGGGTGCGGGTGCTGCAAGAGGAAGAGACGCGACCACTCCGCCGTCGTGAAGGGAAACAAGAAGAACACGACGTAAGCGGGAATCACGAAGAACAAGGATCAATTTTCCGTTCAGTGCTCGCTTCGCTCGCATTAAGAGATCCCTCGGAATGGAGGAACCCGAAGAGAGCAAGATCGAGAAGGAAGAGGAAAGAGCATGCCATGAGGAAAAGGAGACGAATGAGTAGACATTTGAGATGGGTTATCCACTTCCAGAAGTAGAATAAGAAGATTAGATTATTATGTTCCATAAAATATTTGTAATTATGATAAATATATTATTATCTTTCGACGTGTTATGCCATGAGGAACCATTACACTATGTATGTTAAGTAGGTACTATACTTTCATTATTCAAGCTGCGCTTAATCTAATCTGCATGGTTATTATCCTGTAGCATGTTCCTGACTTATCCCCGGTATCAATCGGGGAACCATCTCGTCGTCATACTATCCTTCTCACTCTCTGGAAAGCTGCTCCCATCCTCCCTTGGAAATGCACTCCTTCCTCACTTCATTGCTATGCTAGTTCTATCCCTCTGGCCATTCCCACTATTCGAATCCCCGCAGCATTCTAGATGCATCTCCCGTTCTCTGCTCCCTTTTCCTCTTCGTCTTCTCTTCCATCCAGTCCATTCCTCTCCCTGCTTACGTCAATCCTCCTCGCAAATTCTCCATCTCCCTTCTCCTGAAACTTTGTGCCAGGCACTGGCCAGCACCCGTCCCCTCCTCCCATCGCGAATATTTCGAGTCCGGCCAATTCGCCATCCCGCCTCAGATACGGGAAACCATTCGAGCGTGTGTTCACCGCCCCTCTGAACATTTAAAACCCGTTCTCTGTAAAAATGCAGGTAGGATGGCACAACTCTGCTAAAATGGTCACCCGGAGCTCATACTGTGGGAACATGACCCCTTGGGCCAAAGAACTTTTCAACCGGAAGCGTGACCCGAAATATCGATTTTTGATCTACCGAAATCGATTTTTCAAATTTCGGATTTCGATGGCATGATATAGCGCATTCGAAAGAGCATAAAAAGTTATGCTAGAAACTCTAGAGGAAACCAGAATCCATCAACGTTGACGTCAGATAGAGCCCGAAAGGTAAACATTTACATCACTTTTGGTAGATCATGGCATGAATGCACATGAAGCCGTAGGTTCCACATCTCGGATTTTGCATATATTGTGTAGTTTTTAATGCTGAATAAAATGCTCTCTTTGTCGAAGTGGATGTTTACGCTATAAGGACCGAAAATCGCGCCCAACGATGACGCTCTTCGAGACAAATTTTAGGAAACGTTCGATTTCGATATCGTGCAATATCTCATTCGAAAGAGCATGAAAAGTTATGTCAGAACCTATAAGGGAATCAGAATCCATTAACGTTGACGGCATTTAGACGTGATCATTTGAAATTCTTCATGCGAAACGACGTGAAGTATTTCGACTATATCATTTTCACTTTACATTTTGGTGACCTGGGATATCGAAATTCGAATTCTACATACAAAAATACGTCGGAAAATACATTTGGCAAAATATTTTACGATTTCAACTTTTTGGCAATTTTTCAGGAAAAATCGATTTCAACAGAAAATCGAATTTCAACATGTCTTCGAAAAGTGAACAATTTATGCACTTTCTGACGTATGTTGATGTGTAGAATTCGAATTTCGATATCCCAGGTCAACAAAATATAAAGTGAAAATGATATAGTCGAAATACTTCACGACGTTTCGCATGAAGAATTTCAAATGATCACGTCTAAATGCCGTCAACGTTGATGGATTCTGATTCCCTTATATATTGACATAACTTTTCATGCTCTTTCGAATGAGCTATTGCACGATATCGAAATCTAAGGTTTCCTAAAATTTGTCTCGAAGTGCGTCATCGTTGAGCGCGATTTTCGGTCCTTATAGCGTAAAAATCCACTTCGACAAAGAGAGCATTTTATTCAGCATTAAAAACTACACAATATATGCAAAATTCGAGATGTGGAACCTACGACTTCATGTGCATTCATGCCATGATCTACCAAAAGTGATGTAAAT
Organism: Pristionchus mayeri; assembly: GCA_036245805.1. Taxonomy (NCBI): domain Eukaryota; kingdom Metazoa; phylum Nematoda; class Chromadorea; order Rhabditida; family Neodiplogasteridae; genus Pristionchus; species Pristionchus mayeri. The sequence goes on along the minus strand of BTRK01000006.1, from coordinate 36,365,215 downwards.
GTTTACTTTTCGGGCTCTATCTGACGTCAACGTTGATGGATTCTGGTTTCCTCTTGAGTTTCTAGCATAACTTTTTATGTTCTTTCGAATGCGCTATATCATGCCATCGAACTCCGAAATTTGAAAAATCGATTTCGGTAGATCAAAAATCGATATTTCGGGTCATGCTTCCGGTTGAAAAGTTCTTTGGCCCGAGGGGTCATTTTCCCAAAGTATGAGCTCCGGATGACCATTTTGGCAGAGTTGTGCCATCCATACCCCCTTTCACTGCAGTCTTACGAAGAACGGGTTTTAAAGTTTCCTCTTTCTCATTTCGACCCTCTTTTCGACAGTTTACATTTCTCCAGATCTCCTCGGAAATGCTAATTCATGAAACGCCCTTTACAATGGAAATCGCTGTTGTTAGGTTTTCTCGTTTTTTTGCACTGCATCTCATTTGATTGCACTAAAATCCTCTTCTGCAGTTTATGCCTTCCCTTGAAAATCACGTTCCATTTTCTCTCAAATAGAGAAGAACGGGGAGATGGGAAACATAGTGGGCACTGAACAAACTCAGAGGTTGCCTTTTGAACGTTCGCTTTTGTGGTAAAACCTCTTTTTGCATTTTGAGTACCGAGAGAATTGAAACTCCTTGATCCCTTCATGATCCTTTCAAAAAGATTTGCTCCTCTTATCTCACTCGAGATATCTTGCCCATGAAATTCCTCTTGCCGTTCAATGTGACCTCGAATTTTCCGAAACATTCTGCCCTCCAAATGGTTCTACACTCCAGTTCGATTGCATTCGCTTGCTCTTTTGCCTATCCGTATTCTTTGAGGCAGTCCCTGAAACGTGCACATCCACTCATGTTCGTGGTCACTCGCCTTGCTCCTCTTCTCTCGATGCTCCTCATGTCGGTGGATGCCCTGACATGCTGGGACAATACAGAAGTCAGTTGCTTATCAATTGAACTCTTGAGAGGTGTCTAAATTGTGTTATTGCAGGGGGAGCTGCGTTCCCTCACCGATCACTCCTTCCGGTACTGTATGTACATGCCGTTCGGGGGCGCTCACGGAGAGGCAGCAGTCTCTCCTCTGTCTACTGGGAACTTCACGGCGTTAGACCTCCTCTTCCACCAGACACCCGTATACGGCGTGAGAGTTGCTTGCATGCAAGAGGTGAGCGCTACCTTCAGATGTTTCCCAGTTTTACCGTACTTCACAGTAGAATGTGCATATTGCAGGAGTACAAGCTCGTCCCTCGGAACTTCGCCTCCCCCGATATCTCCTTCCGCTGCATCTGTCGAAGATATGGGTGAGTATCCTATCCTTGCATCACTCAATCTCTGAAGAATCGGTGAATTTTTATTGCAGCTGCAACATTCCCCATTCCTTCTCCGCCTTCCTATCGATCAATCGTAGCGTGTTGTAAGGAGGAGCCACCACACCGATCTCTCTACAGATAATTACTATCTCAAGTCCATTTACTCTACCTCATATGATCACTTCGATTCTCTTCTTCTCATGAGAGAGGCAGTCTCGAATAAATATGATCCATGTGTTATTCTCGCTAAAACTATTTGAGTAAATTTAGACTTATAGGCACAATACGGGGTGGGTATTAGAGGTATACGAAACATGAAATACAAGCGGTAGAATGAACAAATTGAATACGTGGAAGATCCTTGCGTCAACGACATTTCAACAGATTCGGATTTTACGTTTTCATCTGTCAATCAACAATCGGTAATAGTTGGCCCATTAAATTATGGATTTCACAAAAGTTTCAAAGAACGCTGCAGAATATTTAAACTTCCTCTTTCAATTCACACCAGTTTTTCAAATTTGCACGAGTTTGTTTAAAGGGAATTCCAACTAGAGCAACTTCCCCTCCGCACGTGGGAATGGTGCGGGTCTTATTGTTTATAACTGCAGATCGTGAGAATGAGTGGGTGCCCCGCACGTGAGTAGAGAAGAGAAGAGAGTCTAGCAGTGATGAGGAGGAGCAGATTGTACTTCCGCAAGAGCGGAAGGGTGGGATGTGAACATCTAAACTACCGAAAAGAGTCCGAAAATATGTCGGTTTCCAATAGGTAAGACAACAATATTGGCACATTCGTAGTTTACTTTAAATATCGAAGAGCTGGAGATCGACTTGCAGATATTGTTCGCATAATCTTACTACCACCCTCTCTTCTGATTCAATCCAATTTACATATATTTGATTCGCGAAGAAGATTGTATTGACAATAATACAGTATTGTTCTTATGGTCAAACATGAACTTCCCGAGATAGTAGTAGTAGGGTCACAATTTTTTAATGTGATTTTCCCAGTCTCATTCGGACTCACCACTCATATTTTTGCATCACGTGAGACTGAGTGTGATCCTGAGTTCAAAAGGGGCCCAACTCTCAACTTTTGTCCACAAAATAATAGAAGAGGACTTCCACTTTTGAAGATTGTCAACAGCGATCTTTCCCCTTGATCTTAACAAGCCATCGAAACAGCTTCGTTAATTCGTCGAACTAATTCCTCGGGGATTCTGCGTAGGAACATTCCCCGTTGTGCCTTTCCCACCCTCTTCATTCGATGACATTACTTCACTCACGAATTCGCCCCATGGCACGTTGCCTACTAAATAATGCTCAAAGCTAATCTATCTCATTTTTACACTTCCTCATCTCTAAGCAATATTTTCGCGTAGTCTGCACTTGACATTTCATGCCATTATTAGGGCGAAGCCATTCAATTCCGATTCTCAATCTCATTTTGTGCACTTTCTCATTTCAGTCGAAATCGTGTCTAGCAAAGTCCACCAGCTGATGCTCTACAAGTCAGTGAACACCGTCACGGACGATCCTGAAGCGTATCTAAACGGTTGACAAGTTCACTTAGCCCCTTCATCTGGCGTACTATATCGATTCGTTTTAGTAAAGAATTAGCGTCAGAAATTATAGAGGACAAATCTTAGCTTCTCCATTGTACAATATCTTCAAACTCTTCCAGATCTTCGCGACCAAGTGATCATCAATCAGTCTCTCGTCTACGTGGGATCAGTCTGTGCCCTCTTCAATATCCCTCTCCTCTTAATTTTCCTCTCTTACAAATCCTTCCGAGAACGCTTTCAGGTACACCTTCAACAATATATTTTGTAGAATTTACTAAATTTAGCTCCTGATAACTCTCGCGTGTGCTGATTTCCTTAACTGCCTCTCCATCGTCGCCCAGGGAGCGCACAAAGTTTGCATCTCCCTCTTTCCTTCCTCCTCATCTCATCTCCAGTCCATCCTCTTCCTCGACGTCATCGCTACGTCGCTCATGCCCATCAAAACGCCCTTCGACTGCGTCGGAGAAGTGTGGCTGGTGCTGCGAGAAATCGGTTGGGAAGAAGAAGAAGAAGCTGAGATGAAAGATCACTTTAGGTGGTCTCTGGGCTCCGATGATCCAGGTCATCATGGGCGCCGAAAGGATGCTGGCCGTGTTCAAGCCCGCCTCATACAATAGAACTTTCACCGTTAGGTATTGTACCTGCACATCATCATTCCTTCAAAATGCCGTTCCAGATCGATCTCCTCCGTGCTGTTCAGCATATTCTTCGTTATAGCCTCTCTTTCGGCGGCGATAATCGTAGCTTGGACTAATAGAGAAAAGAAAGTGAGCTGTGAAAGCACGTACTTACACGGGGCAGTTCCAAGAGATCATTGAGTAGAGAACGCGTAGTTCAAGTAGGACGGGTGGAAAGATAGGATAGAAGTACCATACATCAGGGATGAAAGAGATCGTGCTAATTCAATGGGAGATATCTGGGGGTAAATGATTGTAATTCACTCGTTCAGTTGCCGTACTACTGTGGAAGGAAGGCCGCCTTCGGGGCTAATTACGGCACTTACATCTACCTCCTCAACGTCTGCGGGTGGGGAGCAAATCTAATTCCGTCGCACTAATCATGTGCTCAGTAATGTGTTGACAATGACCAGCGGCAACTGAAATAGCCATTGCAGCTACGCGACTGGTTTCCTGCTTAACCTCATTTCGTACTGCCGAGTGCGCACTTTCCTGAGCAAGACTGAGTGAGTTTCGAAGGCGCAAAGGCGTAGATAAGTTCATTTTATCGCGGTGAGAAACGTTTTAAAAATTCCCTACTATCATAATATGAGAAGTGGTACAAAAATATAGTAAATTATATGAAGTGACGTTGTAGGAAGAACAAGAACCTCGCTCGCCTACGGTACTATCTCGTAATCTCCGCCATGTCAACTGTGCTTGTCTCTGTTCCAAACTTCATCAACATGATATCCGTATTCTTTGAAAGGGTAAGTTCTTTTCCGAAAGCACTGAACAACCAGAAAAGCCCGTTCGAACAAATGGATATGTCCTACGCGTTTTTAGTGGTATTTCTCAGTAAAGGGGCAGTGTTCATAGTCTCGTCACTCTACACTGTTCCGTTCCAGATCGGAGACGAGATCACGATGACGTCCAATTGGTTGACTGCCATCAACTCAGGCATGAACTTCTTCGTTTATCTCACACTCAACGAGGAGTTCAGAAATCGGTGAGAGAAACAAGAGAGAGAACAACGATCTCGCGTTAGTTTAGGTGTAAGCAGGTGCTGAATACCTTACTGCGGAAGGAAGTCACTGGGAAAGCGCCGATTGTCGAGGCACGCAGCGTGATGATGTCGCAGGCGAAAGTGTCAACAGTGACAGTGAAGACAATCGCCTAGCCTTCTTCGACAGCTTCCCCATTTGAACAGTCGCGCGAAAAGTTGTCGATTGCGACCGATTTGTTCTTCACTTCAAATCACTGTCATAAATGTATTATCTCTAATTCTTGTCTTTGGCATTCCTGATTCTGGAACTGAATAATTAGAAAACATTTGATATGGATATGGAGTATAATGATGCGGAATAAAAAAATGAGTTCTAGGAATGTTTATAGCCGGGAAACGTTCTTACTCATATTATAATAGCATTCTACACTTGCATACTCGACTTTATGTGGCAGAACCAGATTCAAAAAGGCAAAAGACGAACGATTGATCTCGGCTATAGCCGGGATCGAACCCGCGAGGGCCGGCATCCCAACCGATCTGCTTGCCGTTTAACCACGCGTTCGCCTGCGATACACACTCTTTCCACGATATTTCAGCAAAAGAACACACTTTGATTGCCAATTATTCACGATTTATTATCAAATTGATCAAAATTCGTCCATGTCTGCTTGATGCGAATGCCGACTCAACGATCTGTGCAAAAGAATCGAGTTTAGACAAGCTTCCGCTTACGTTTGACACTCAGTTTATGCTACCTTCAGTCTGGCCTGCACTATCTGCTCGCCATTTCTTGATCTCCTGATTTCTAGATGTCTGTAGCAATGTTCTTGATCATACTTAGTTACCTGTTTCATTCATCTGAAAGTATTGACGGCGCAATTGGATTCCACGTGAACTTCGATGAATCAGGCGAAGAGGTGAACAATCGCGATCATTTTTGTGACATTCCACTGATTCAGTTTCAAAAATTTGGAAAGATCCTCGCCACAACATTTCGGGATTATTCGGGTTTGTATCTACTTAGTTATCAAAATATAAAGTAGTTACAGCGAGCCTGGAGCAGTACGTCGTTGTCAAGGAGAATTTGACTTACATCGAGAACGCCTTTGCAATGACGAGTCGAACAGAATCGAGGTTCGACCTGTTTTACAACTTCGAAAAAATACACGAAAATTCAGGATCCCTAGAATCTTGGAAGAACTGAAGAGTGGTCCGTGCTTTCTGAAAGATAGACTGTTTCCGACTCTTGGAGTTACGAGGTTGGTTTTATTCAGAAAATTGAATGGTGATAACTCACTTTGATTCTTGTTTTTGAATTTCGAAAGAAAATAAACGATTGTTCACAGGTGGAAGATGCCAGAGTTTAATGAGATATCCGTGAGCGTCGATGGCGGAGAATTGCACGGTGACCGAATTATGTCGATTCACTCCGGATTTATCAAAATTACAGAACATCATAACAATTGATTGACAGTGATTTTCAAATTTGACACTTCTAAACTCATTCATTGCATCTTCACATGCATTTCTAACGATGCCCTCCAGACTACCTGGCGGGGGTCCTTCGTCGCAACGGCCTCTACAGCTACCCAGCGGAATATGACAGGAAGAAGAGCGAAATGTTCAGTCCCCGTCGCATTATTCTGGTATTTTTCCTTTTCTATGTTTGCGGAACTTATTGAAGAGAGAAAAAACGAGAAGAATGGAATGTCAATGCGCGTAATTTAATATGCGTAAGTTGAGGCTCGTATACCTCGAGTGGTTCCATTTCCAAATCTCCCAATCACCTGGAAGACCTTCTCGGACGTGAAAGTTAATGCGAGTGAGTTTCATTTTAACAGCACAATTTGTTCGCATGAAGATACTGAATTGCTCCGCAAACAGTCCTTTGTCTGGCGTTTCATATTCATAATGATTTAAATTTTTGGTAAATGCTTGAAGCACATAATTTAGAAGTGGCAGTATTCAAATGCGACTCCAACTGGCAAAAGAGTGATTGCACAGCTGTGGAATGGGTGAAGTTCGAGTGCTAGAAGTTGGAGTAACGTCTCGCTCATGGAACGACGCTTTGCTCGAAAAATTGAAGAACATTTTCATTATGAACTTAGGTATGTAATTTATGTTGTTTACTACGTTTTCTTACAATTAATGTTATTATTGTTAATACATTCGTTAGCTTGTATTTTTTTTTGTTTTCAAGGGTTAAGGTACGCCGTATATTGCTTGCAAATATTTCATCGAGGGAAGAAGTATGTATTTGTGAATTTCGAAATACTTTACAAGTGTGCTTGAAGCATTATGCATTGATCATATTAGAGGTGATACAGTGAATAGAAATAGAGAACTGTGTTTCTACGACCACTCGAGCACAAATATTTGGTATGTGGCTGAGGTTTTCAATACCACAACCAAGATGCGACTGCTACTACTACTGTCGTTAGTAGCAGTGACCTGTCGGATGCAGCATTGCAGTAGTCTCCCTTGCAGCAGAGGAAGCCAGTCTTCTCGTCGCGACCTTCCGCCTGATAAGGAATTGCTTCCAATGGGGAATAGCAGAGTCAAACGCGCACAAAATTAAACAATCAAAATTCATCCGTGCACTAGTATGACATGACGTTTCTGTGTACATTATTATGGCGTCAGATTGAGAACCAGAGAACAGTAAACAAGCGTACCTTGCAATCGTAGCCGCACCCCTTGGAGATTGTGTAATTTCGCTCGTCTCCGGCATTTGTGACGTTGACCTGTGATCATAAATTACATCTTCAATGTTTGTAACTGAAGTATTTTACCACGTATTCATGGTTTCCAGATTCATATTCGAACTTGTTAAATAGATTGCGATCGTCTGACATCGTGTAAAGACAAAACTTGAGAACAGCAGAAAAAAAGAGCAACAAAAGTATATTCTGACCGTGTAGCAATAGTCAGTATCGCATCGCTCGTGCGTGTAAACTTCTTTCTCCTCCCCATTGGGCATCTCCGACGTTCCTCCGATCTCGCAGTAGACGGAAATTGTGACAGGAACAGTCAGAAGAATGAGAATGACACTCCTCATGGCACTCGGATTGACTCAACAATCGTTTAATTACAAATTTTATCTTGACACAAAACGAAAAATGAGACAGTTGAGAACAGCATATAAAATCACATCTAAATTATTCAAATATTGCTCAAGTTATTCTTTCGTTATTGTGTGACTCCTGTCGGAGATGACAAGTAATCAAGGAGAAAGACACAAGAAAAACTGAAGAATATTGGATAGATAAAGATACAACCTAGTGGAGACAAGAAATGCAGTCTTTTATAGGCCGGAACATAAAATGATGGCAGCAATGCGGATCCACCCAATTGGGCGATTTTCAAAGCAGCTCAATGACATCAGGTTACCTAGTCTTCGTCTGATAAGCTTTATTGCGCTCATCATCCTTCACCACTTCAAAAGACGTGTTGCCGCCTGACATGGCCATTAATTGGACACGTCCTTTGCTCTCTTCTTCATTAATTGAGACTTGCAGAACAAGACAAGAAGTCTTTAGGTTCTCACAGATTCCATTTGCACACCCCGAACACAAATTATCTCATGATGTTGTATTGGAATCCAAAAAAAATGATAGTATTGAATTCTGCAGACATTTTTTCAATACATTCATAATATTCATAACAACCAACTGTACAAAACCAAATGTATTTTCAAAACATCGGACACACCTTGCAGCGACGCTTCGTGTCGCTGTCAGTACTTTCTTTCACTCCCTCTGCTTACTCTTCAAAGATCGGGTTCGCTGCCATAAGATCAATCACGACGTTAATGGGTGTGATAACGGAGCGGAGTGGGTACAGGCAAAGATCTCATGACCCAGTTTACCTAGTCGACTCTATTTTGCACGCAGCTTGCAGAGCTTATTAATGAGAAGTGAAAAAAACACTACAAAATTAATATTTTCATATCAAGTAAGATTTGAAACTTCATAATAATTCCAAAAATGCTCATAAAAATTGCGTATATGCTTTGATCGTTGAAAAATGCCGATGATCGCGTTGTATATTTGCCTGAGGGACCAAATGTTCTGTTGAACACACATCATGATTATGTACAAGCAGTTTTTACTTCATCATCCAACATAGATGTGAATGATGGCAAATTCATTGATAAGAACATACTTCACGTTCATAATGAAACAAATCACAAAAGACTGATTAGACAACTTTCGGTTAACTAAATTTTAGTATTGTATCTATACATTGGCTCTACCTAGAAAGTGCAATCCTTTTCTTCTATTCGAATTTCACTCTTCGCCAAGTTGGATTCGTAACTGCAGCCACAGCAGCTGCAGCTGCAGCAGCAACCGACGCAGCTGCAGGAGTGGCGCAACTCACGAGCAATCCTGCAGTCGCAAGCTCAGAGAGACGTGTCTTCTGAAATTAGAAACTCAATTGTTAAAATAGTTTCTCCATTTTTGGTGAATTTTTTCTATCTGCTCGTTTCTTACCCAGTCCTCAATCGACTCATTTGGCAGTTGCTCAATTGCTATCGCAGCAGCGTCAATTCGAAGACTTGACTGCAGCATTTTCGGCTGCGTTGCGACCACCTGCGACGTTAGTCATGTAACATTAACTTCCAATGATAGGTATTAATTAAAATGACAAATATCATTGTGAATAATTTACATTGCTTGGAATCGATTTAGACTCAATAACGTCGTCCATCGTTTCATCGGGATATAATTGATCTTGAGTTCCTTCATTGTCGACCGGAACAGGCTCACCATCGTTCAATTCCGGCTAGAATAAATCCAAATTGACGCAGCTACGATTTGGATGTGAACTGGTAAATTAACAGCCACAATTCAGCATAATTATAAAGTAACAAGCTGACATACTCACCAAATCGACGTCATCGAACCAGTTCTTCATTGTAACATTCTCTGCCTGATCTTCTCCATCCATTGGCTCCTCCATTGATTCGTCCTGCTCATCCAATTCACACAGCATGAGGTGTTCATCCAGCGGTGCTCGTCTATTCTCTTCTTCTTTGCAATTTTCGTGGACTTTCTCCATTTCTTGATCTTCGCCAATCATTTCTCCATCCTCGTCGTCCCATTCCTCCACTAGATGCTCAATCTCCTCCGCCACTTCGATATCCTCCTCTTCATCGATATCTTCATCTTCAATTTCTCCTTCGGACAGTGCTGCAGGACTTTGGGTGCCTTCGCTGTTTTCCACATTCTCATCTTCTTCATCTTCGTTCTCCTCCACTTCCTCTTCTCCTTCCTCTCCCTCTCCCTCATTCTCATCCTCGTCCACTTCTTCATCTCCCTGAAGATTCATTACTACAGTCTTATCTCTTTTACTCAAAACTGATAATATTACTCAATCCAGATATGAGCCATTCAATGAAATTTTGCAATTGATCCGTGATTATTTAGATCAGTCTCAATTGACGACACTCACTTCCATCTGCTCATCCTCCTTATCTCCCATTTCTTCATTCTCTTCTTCATTGTCTACTTCTTCTTCATCCACGATTAAAGCCTGAAATGCGATAATTAGGATGTGATTTATATATATATATATATATCCAATATATTGGATTGAAAATTGAGTTGTTGGTACAACATAAGATATACCGTCAATAAATTCAAATGTTGATTTTAATGCACTATCTGATTTAGAAATTTAGAAATTCATAAATCAAACACGAAGGATCTTTACTTACCAGTTCAGTATCATCGTCATACCAGTTCATCACAGTCGTAGCAGTTTGGTTGGCAATTTCCTAAATATCTTCATTAAATAAGGAAAGATATCCAGAAAAATGAAATAGAGAGAGAACATACGAAACTGACGTTTTCATATTGAATTAAATCAGTTGCTTTATCTCCGGCAGTAGACGATTCTGCAGCTTCTTCCTGCTCCTCATCGATATCTTCATCTTCAATAGCTCCTTCGAATAGTGCTGCAGGACTTTGCTCGCTTTCGCTGTTCTCCACATTCTCATCTTCTTCATCTTCCTTCTCCTCCACTCCCTCTTCTCCTTCATCTCCCTTATTCACGTCCACTTCCACTTCATTTTCCTGTAGATTGATTATTATTTACAATCTCAATTACACAATACTGAAAGTATTACTCGACAACAACCCAGACATGAGCTAGTCAATAAAAAAGTTCGTAATTGATCCCGAGATGATATCTAGATCAACTTCAATTGATGACACTCACTTCCATCTGCTCATCGTCCTCCTCCTCTCCCATTTCCTCATTCTCTTCTTCATAGTCTACTTCTTCTTCTTCATCCACGATCAATGCCTGAAATATGATGATATTATAGGATGTGATTAATTTTGAGGATTGGAGAATTATAAGTGTTCGTACAACATTAGATACCGATCATCAATTTTAAATGTTGATGTTCATAAAGAAAACTCGAATGATCGAACATACCAGTTCATTATCATCTTCATACCAGTTCCTCGCAGTCGTAGCAGTTCGATTGACTGTATCCTAAATTTCTTCATCAAATGAGGACAGGTATTCAAAAAATGCAGGAATTACAAAAATGCAAAAAAAATAAATAGAGATAGAATAAGCGAACATTTGTAGCTACCGAACTTCTGCAAATCATAATTGAATGATTGCACTTGAGTGCTCACCTCTCTGTCGCTCTCTCCACTGCTAGCATCGAATCCTGCAGCTATCGCAGCTGCTGCAGCAGTCATGCTGTTGTTTGTGAGCTAAAATAAATTATTGACTTCTCAAATGATTATAGTCCCCACTCATTAGAGTCTACTTATACGAGAAATTCATTTTCACAAGTGGCTCTGTAATCTCACTTCATTGCCAGTCTCCGAATTCTCAGTGTCCGCTTCTGCATCATCTGCAGCATCTTCAACTGCTGCTGCAGGAGAAGTCGATGCAGCACTTCTGGCTGTAGATCTACGTCTGCTTCTGCGTGCTGCTACTGATTCGACTTCGGTATCCTGAAAATTGTGAAAGTCATAAACAAAATTGGACAGAATATCTAGTTTCCAAAAATTTATCGTTAAAAGTGAGCAATTGTGCACTCACATCGTTTTCCGAATCCGATGAGCCGTCCATTGCAGCAGCTCTTGAAGCGCTCGCTGCACTCCCGTTGACTCTCCTCGACCCTCCTCCGCTTCTTCCATTAGTAGTACTCGTTGCTTGGGCAGCAACTCTTCTCGTTCCTCCTCTCCCTCTTCCACTGTCTCTTGCAGGCACCTGAGGAGGTCGTTATGGCAGGGTAGTCGATCACGATTGAAGTACTCTCACGTGCTGGATATCTCCTGAAGGCGGCGTAGCCACTACGCGTCCGGAGGGTACATCTCCAGGAGTAGACCTACTACTTCTAACGAAGTTTCTCGTTCGAGCCCCCTGCAATGACGTCATAAAATAATATTGATGAAGGTAGGCTTGAGAGCTACCTGGGTTCTGATGCTAGAAGCGTTGGGAGATGGCTGCTGTCCCTGCAAGCACAAAGTCTGTCTAGCATAGTGGATACGAAAGTTTTCCTGTTCGAAATTTATAGAAGTAAAATAATCAATGGATTTTTTAAAAAATGCCAACATCGCTTTCATCGTAATCATCACTCGAGAGGAGGAATTCAGCGGGACTTTCTTCTGGATCGGGAAAGACGATGGGCATCTCTCGCGCATTCTGAGAAAACAAAGATTATTAGTTTGCCAAATACTGTTAAAGGAGGAGTAAATGCAAACTCGCGCCCGGTTGGAATATGTTTCACCTAGGGACGCACTCTCTTCAAGTCGGGTGCTATCTCGCCCTCTTCCCTGAGCTTTCCCTGATCTGGCTCCCAGCCAACTAGCTATAACTCTGTTCGGAATGGAGATATCAATGTGAAATTTTCGGAGCTTCTTATCGTTGTGGAGCTCTAGGCAGTGCATATGATAGCTTCAAAAATCGAATTTTGAGTTTACTCCTCCTTTAAAAACATGAGAAGTTTCTAATCGATAATCTATTTTTTAACTTACAGTTTGAAGTTTGAGCAGTTCTGCTTGCATATCCCACGGTTCTATTTTCAAGGGATTTCGGAGACTCTGTAAAGTCATTAATTTGAGAGTTGTTTTCAAGAATCTTTTGTGTAATGCTCCGTTGTTTCAAACTTTTCCAAGAAAATGGTGGGAAAGGTTTCACTGTTGCAAGGTTGTGCAAGGATGAGGGGTCTAGAACAAGGGGACTCTTGCGTGCCTTCAGTTTCGTCTTCGCCCTCAGTGTTCTCATCTCCTCATAGATCTTCGCCCTCTCTCTCAATTTCTCCATCTCCTCTTCAATGTCTTCCGCGAACTCCTTCGATGCTCCGGAAGACACAGCGATTTTCCATTGATTTTCCACCATTGTGAGATGCTCCCTCAAAGAACCACTCATTTTCTCTAGGCGATAGTGGACACAAGAAGAAGGACATTTATTGAATTAGCGAAGGCGTTCTTGTCATGTCCTTGTTCTATTATACATGTCGTACTCTTTATCAGATAATCTTTACCTGTTCTTCCTCTCAATGAGATCGTGGGCTTTGAGCTCGTTGTCTTTTCTGTTCATGCGAATCTCTCCTCTGCTACGCGCTTCCTTCTTCAACTCAACAGACTTCTTGTGGAGATAGTGCAGAGTGGGCTGAAATGCTATCAAGTTGTACAATTATTCAAAAAGCTCACTCTCGAGTGATACATGTGATAAAACATTGACTTCTCACTCATTTCTCAATGGAGATGTAAACTGTAACATGGGAATGGCTATGGCGTACGCCTACCTGTCTCGCCCCCATTGCATCGATGGTGAATGTTTTCCTTCCATCTTTGAGATATTCCACTGGACCTCTGCACGCGGGACATTTTTGACCCGCCTTGCTCTGTAAAGCTGCTATTTATCGTAATTACGTTTAGATTATTTAGAATTGTCATTATCCGACTATTTCTTACTTTCACTGTCTCTAGCCATGTGATTATGCAAGTACGGTGAAATTGATGAGAGCACGCGAGCTTCAACAGACGCTGAAAACAATCGAGGTTTGAGACAAGTTAACTAGTCATGAATTTCAATTGCAAACTGTTTCATCAGTAAGGTTCTCATTTCTCACTTTGGTGTTCAGTTCTTCCTGGCACACGTAACAAGAAGCCGCCTCTTCTCCAGTGGAATCTGCTTCGACGGGCGAAGTCTTCTTGACTCGCGCCGCCTTTCCGATCGCGTCCGAAGCGGTCTGACGCGAGGGCGCGGATGATGAAGAAAGCCCACGATTCATAATCGGAGGCATGCCAAGAGAAGTCCAGCAATGATTACCTGTAAGATACTATTTTTATTGAGCAAAGACAATGAGCTTGATATGGAGCTGAATGTGGTATATCATACTATCAAAAATATGTGAGTGAACGCGAGTGGAATGGGCAAGATCTCGAAAGAACTAATGAATAATATGGAGTAATGGCGTCGACTCATCCCCTCTTTCACGCAACGAACCCTCTGGTATTCCTCGATCATCGGAGACTTGTTGTGTTCTCGCACAGTCAGAGAGACGCGATATAAAGTGACACTGGAAGTCTCATTGTCATAAGAATTAAATAAGAAAAAAATAGATAAAGCTGCAGATGCACCCGGAACATCGCAACACATACGGCCTGAAGAATTCTAATCGTTGAGAAGGAGGCAACGGGCAAAATAATAGCATTAAGCAAAACATATATTGAACTATGCCAGTTTTTCATTTTCAATGTATGACTCCTTGATTTTTTAACGTCAAAAATTGATAAGATTTGAGCAATTTGAGAAGATCCCGAAGAATGTATGCGGAATATCGAAGATTTTCGAGCCTCCATGTTTTCCATCTATCCTACGTATGAAATTTCTCGGGAAGAATCTCCATGTTGTCAGGCGAATTCTCCTCTTGCATTAAGCTATCCACGTATACTCTGATTGAATCTGTTGAGGCGAAAACAAGTCGTCCTTGCGTAGAAACCATCCCCATTCTAACACATCTCCCCCCTATCGAACAGCCCTTAGCGACCGAATCTTCTCTCCACATTCGATTTCACTATTTCCTTATGTTGTGAATACTGCAGCGAATCGTAGCTGATAGCAGTCGAACACGAGTCTAGATACTCGAAGAGACCAATGCTGTCAACATCCTCCTTCTTACCCTTTTTGCTCTTTTTAATATCGGAGATATTTTCAGGAACAACACTGCAACCGATGGGCAACTTTATCTCCAGGCGTCGCAACGGAGGTGGTACATTGGCTCAAACCATTTACTACTATTTAATTAACCATCAAGATTGAAAAGTATCAAGATTGATTAAAATACCATCAATTCGTTTTCAACTTCCAGCCAATCCCACTTCCGTGGCTCCCATGGGGCAGACGAGCACCGAGAGTATGTTTACACTCCGTCCTTCTTTTTGGTTTGAGATGTCCAGCAACTGTGCGAATAGGTTTTCTCGTCTGCCACTGACACTAATCAGAACATCAGTAAAGCTAGCCGTAATTGAGAAGGCTTTGTTTGAGCCATTTCCTATTTAAACGTTGAACTCGATCTTTTTCAGCTTGGGCCACCCGTCGCCAGCCTCCTGCGAGGGTCCAGCGTGATCCTCCCACAACCTGGTCTCCTCGAGACTTCAAGTAGGCGGGGAACATCGCCTCTGCCCTTCACCCTCTCTCCTCCCAGAAGAAAAAATTTGTTTAATGTAATTTTCTCCCATCAATCCATCACAATAAAGCAGATTTTATCCCATCTGAACCAATATACTCACACAATACGGGAGACAATTGAGAATGGGAGGAAATATTCAAGTACTCTGCAGTAATAAATATTAGTAAGCGAGTATTCAAATAATTGAAAGACTGAATGGATACTACTTGCGGTATTTCGCACAAGATCGGGACGAACTAACAGCGCCTTCATACATATCACGATGCAAATATTAGGTTGGTGCAAAAGTTTCTCCCTAAAATATTTTTTAATCGTTTTCTAGCCATCTTTGCCTGACTTTAATTTCCGTTTAACATTAGTAGTGGGCACATAGGTAGATTATATATGCAGGATCAATTCAATTCTGGAAAGCATATTACGGGAATAAATAATGAAAATGTCAAAATGTCGAAATATTATGATTATTAGGTTACTTTTCTGGACCCTACCATTTGAATAAGATCTAGCAATTGATTCTGCTCACTTGATGAGTAATAACACTCAAGTTGGTCATTCAGAATATCACACAATATCCGACTTTCAAAAGGCGTTGCAAGCTGGGAATTAGAAAAAGTGCTGATTTCGTTGAAATTTTGCTGTATCATGCTGCTGTTCACAAATGGATAGCTGTAGCCACCTCAAGTTTAAGGGTAATATTAAGGCTAGCGAGAACTACATTGTCCTCAACAATATGGCTTTTCGAGACAATGACTAAACATTCGGGGCAATGAAAAGTAATTCTGTAGAAATTGATCTCGCGGAAATATCTAATTAGACGCTCATCTCAACTTGGCATGACGGCACACTGATACTGAATTACATTCACGAGCATGCCCAGATATCATACTTTACACTGGTATGTATGACTAACCCCTATCTCTTTTCTCCACTCAGCTATGACCTTATAAACATTCAGTTTGAAATGCAATTTTACGAAACTGGAGAGATTGCTGTATCGACGCTGCTAATTGTGGAGAACTGGGACACGGCTTGTTATAAAGAGTATTCATGTACCCTTATATTGCAAAAGACCGTATGAGGATTGACCAACATTGGATGTCAGGGGAAGCAAAAATGTAAATTTATGAAAAAAGGGAGAAACTTTTGCACCAACCTGATACTTTAATTATTGCTATGGCAATGTAAGTAGGGATAGATAGGAAGAGAGCCGAGCAGGATGGGAAGGAGAATCTGTGAACTAGTTCTCTTTTCCAGTGCTATTTTATTTCTGATGAAATCTGAGATTGAAACATATTCGTATCTTCCTTATCGTTAATATCTGTGCAATTGTCTAGTATCCCTGAGATTTGACATGAAATCGTAGCTAAATGGTCACTTTTGGTCCTGATAGTCTCCAATGTCTTCGAAAAGTCTCTTTTCGCTCACTCTGCGTAGTGAAATAATCTCTCTTGTCAGGTACACTTCAATCTCTGTCACTCGCCCTACACACAAGAACATTCCATACACACGTGTGTCCCCTATATAGTGATAGTAGAGGAGGGTTTAGAGAGTCATTCGAATCACTGCCATGCGGTTAGTCTTCTCCCTTCTGTTACTCTTCTCTTCTGTTAACTCCTTCAAGTTCCTCGTCTACAATGCGCAATTCGGGAAATCTCACGTGAATTTCCTCGCACGAATCACAGATGTGCTGGTGGATGCTGGCCATGAAGTGGTCAGTGATGATTTATGATTGTTCTAGATGCCCTTTTTTAAATATAGTATGTTCATTCTTCATATATATAATTGCAGGTTATGGTGTCTCCGATAATGAACAAGCAAATCGGGGGGCCAATGACGGACAAAGCAAGAGTTATTGAGGTTTGTTATTAATGTTAATGACACTAATTTGGAAAGTGCTATTGAAATAATATTTTTGATTTACCAGCCCACTCGTTGCAGCTTCCCCAAAGCACGTACGCAGAGGAAATGGAGGATTACATGAACAATCACATGTCGCAGAACGCGTGGGTGCAGAATCCACTGCGCATGTTTGCTGTGAGTATACATAATTTTCGAGTATTTGTATCAGGTTGGTGCAAAAGTTTCGTTACAAGGCAATTTGCATATTTTCTTGTGAATAGTTCTCCTGAATTAAATATCACTTGGGTATTATTTGAGGCAGTGTTAGGTCATAACAATGGTTGCTTTCTACCGGATCGATCCAATGTCATTCCGTAGAAAAACAGTGATAAGTGAAAATTTGCAAAATTACAATGTTTTTAGGTGTTCGACACAAATAATCGCTAAAAATAAACGAATTCCACACAACTCCCATCCTTCAGAGAAACTGATGAGTAAGGGTGGATGGTTCCTTTAAACACGTTAAATCGGAGTTTCGGGCTTCCACGGATAACTAGTGAGGCGAAAAAGACCGATTTCGTCATTCAAATTTGAGGTTTAAAACCATATTTGCGAAATATCTCGAATGGATAGGTGAATCTTCACCAACTTTCTATCGTAGCATCCTCATGGTAGGCACTTCTGATAATGATTCATGTGAGACTCGAAGCTCCTCCAGCAAAATCTCTTTGTGAAAATATTCAAAATCTGACAGATGCACTGCCCCACAATTCCGAAATACGAGCCTATTTCCTCAGATTGTTTTTCGGCTGATGCAGATCACTCGCCACAGTAGAATAGCTGGTGTATCAGTAGAATAGTAGAACAGTAAAATACTTCTCGAAAATGGTGTTCAAGCGGCTCAATTAATACTGCACAAGGAGTAGTTATCAATCGAAAAGTTCTTAAGAAATTGTAATTGTCAGACTTTGGAATGCTGTCTCTTAAGTATTACTGATTGATAAGGTGCGTTGCCGTGTGCGCTATGTAGTGAACACATGCACTAACACCATACACTAAACCACACAAGGACTGCTAAAGACTGAAGCAAGATAGTGCTCGAAAACTTTAAACGTGATTTTGTAACGAAACTTTTGCACCAACCTAATATTTTCACTATTTGACATATCATAGATTATATGTGTAAATGCATTTCTTTCCAGAACCAGAGCGCTCTTCTGGAGACTTGGGGCAGAGCATGCGAGAGTGAGTATAATTGGTCGAAATATAGATAGTTTCAAGTATGAATCTGTTCAGGCGTGATCAAATACCCCGGTCTCATTGAGCAGATGAAATCAGAGAATTTTGATGCGGCATTCGCTGAATCCTTCGATGCTTGCGGGCCTAGTGAGTGCCCTTGAAATGAAGTCTTCATAAACTCTCTCTGCATTTTCGGATTCTCGTCACTAGGCGAAGACCGATTCTTGTTTATCGCAATTCGGGCCTTCTCTCATTCTATATTTTGAATACATTCAGCATTCTTACAATTTCAGTTCTCTTCTACTTGGCCGGAATCGACAAATGGGCGGTGACAGATTCAGTGGCCATCAGAGATGGCAGTTTCTACGTCACCCAGACCCCTGGCAATCCGGCTTACGTGCCCTGTGAGTGAGGAATTGAGTAAATGTCAGACAGAGATTCCACTAACATTCCTTGCGAATCCCTTCTTTTCATATTTTTTTCTTTGACATTGAAATGTGGCGTATGAAAAACTGTCTGGACCAAGTTTTCAATCAATAATTATACTTCCAGCATTGATGATGGGAGCGAGCGACCAGATGGGCTTCTTTACTCGACTCTCGAATACTATTGGATACGTCGCTATCTCGTTCTTCATGGAACAACATTTCCCCGCCACGGAAAAGTTCCTACGAGAGTCATTCCCCGATTTGCCTAGCATCAAGGTTTAGATAGCACAATCGACATTTGAAGAAGTTCTGTTTTGCAGGAAATAATGGCGACTAACTCTCTAGTCTTTCTTAACTCTGAACCCCTTGTGGACTTCCCCAAGATTACGTCAGCCCGCATCATCGATATCGGAGGAATTTCAGTTACCTCGGAGGAGCACAAACCACTGAACAAGGTAATGACGATGAAAGATTTAATTGGAGCTGAACAATAATTTTAGACTTGGTCGGATATTCTCGATCTTCGGCCTAGGGCTATTTTGATTTCCTTTGGAACGGTGGCTCGAGCCCATGCGATGCCTGAGGAGTACAAGCAGACAATTAGAGAGACAGTCAGGAGGTTGCCCGACACAACATTCATTTGGAAGTACGAAGTGAGATCGTGAACAAATCCTCTTATCACACACATTTTATCAATCGACTGTGGCATTCTGTTCGAGTTCTGTGTTTGATAAGAGAGTTTGCAGAAACCAGAGGACAAAATCTCCGCGGGTATTCCTAATCTGGTCGAGTCTACGTGGGTACCGCAGAGGGACATGCTCCGTCAGTTTTCCTACCTAAGTTTTATCCTAAAGCTAAGGAAAAGAGTGATACCAAAAATCTAAAAAAGACAGAAAAATTGTAAAATTGGTGATCTTCAGATGATCCTCGCCTAACTGCATTCATCACTCACTGCGGCCAGGGAAGCACCACTGAGTCCATCGATGCTGGTCAGTACACATTATAACACTTGCAGAATTGTGCTCCAGCACTCCTAAGATACAATTTTAAGATAATTTTCAGGCATCCCTCTCATCGTCATTCCCGTTCTCGCGGATCAAACGAGGAACGCCCATCAACTTGAGCGAAACGGAATCGGATTGAGATTGGAGAAGACGGATCTCGCAGGGGGAGACAAACTGGAAAAGGCGATCAGAGAAATCCTCACCAACGACAGGTTGTTGCTCTTGTCCATTCGCAGATCCTAGCACTTTTCACTGTAATCTATGCATGCTTTTGCAGTTATCGCAACAACGCGAAGAAGACGCGCCAAATCATCGCTGATCGACCATTCCCAATGAAGGAGGTCAGAAATTACACTTTTGGAGTTACATAAGAGATTCCGTTTCAGATTTTCATTCGTAACATGCAGTTCCTGGCCAAGTATGGCCCTCTGCGGCAACTGGATCACTACGGTCGGCATCTGAACTTCTTCCAGTATTATCTCATTGACATCATTGCATTTGTTGCGGTTATCCTCCTTTCCCTACTTGCACTCGTTCTCTTTGCTATTCGAAGTGTTCTCAGAAGAATTACACTGCGAAAGTCGAAGCAGGACTGAGCAGATGTCTAGGCCATATTTTACTGATTCCTTATGCATTATGAAGCTTTATCACGTGTATCGCGAGCCACTGGATGAGTGCGAGAACATTTTTAAATTTTTGTCTTATATTTAATGTTGGTATAATACCCTGGAGTAATGATTTTGAAAAGTGTAGGTCATTGGTTCCAGAGCCGGCTTTTAGGAATTTTCCGGTTTTGCCCCCGGCTCTACTGTATTTCAGCTCCCAGTTGAGCTAGAAAGGTGGCATTGGTCTTAAAATGCGCGGAAAATTATTTCCAATAACTTTTATGTTGGCGACTTTTTTGTGCGGAGAGAAATAAAAATGTCAGCAGCGAAATACCATTTTTTGACTAACAAAAAAAATTTTTTTTCTTAAGCCTGTTACTATATACAAAATGTTTTTGTTGATTATAGTAGAAGGAGTCATTGCGTGTCCAAGAAAAATAAGGGCGAGGTGCTCAGCCTACCACCTTGTTGTCATTTTTATGATCAAATCATGAAATATCCAAAAATAGAAAAAATAGTTTTTTTTTGAAACCTTTGCAAACATGTTCCGCGACGTCAGAATGGAACAATTAAAGCCATATTAACGACATTTGAGTGTTTATTACTAAAAAATACAACCTTGGGAAATATTACGACGTTTTAAATAATGCCTTGTTTTCACGGCGTATTTGATATTATTCTCTCTCGCTGTTGAATAATTCGCATATTTATTTTTTCTCAGTATTAACGAATGTTTATTTGAGAACTTTAAATTGTGCAATGAACTTAGAGAGTATCTCTCGGTTGTTATAGTCCTGCGTCGCACTAGTTCTCACTTTTTAAAATTCAAATCACGAACTCTCGAAAAAAAAATTAAATAAATTTTCGCTAAGATGTGCATTGTGTTTTTGGGAGTACCTTAGATTTGGAAAGTTCATTGTTGGTTGATCATAACAGTAATACATGGATTAAGAATATTTCCTTATTAATAGAAGCGGGTTAATGGTTACAATAGAACGAAATTTGTATCAATCGTATTCAGCTGCCTTTTTCGGGATTGGGGAGTAGTATGGGTCATCAACATTGGTAAATACTTTGTTGAGGAAATCAAGAGTGATAAGTTCATGAACACCTTCCTCTGTGTAGATTAGATCTTCCTGGGGTTCCACTTCCACCTCCTCATGGAAGTCATCGTCGTCCTCATCGGGTTCCGTTGCTCGTCTGAACACTCTCAGCTTCGGCAGGGCTGCTCTCAGTGTGTTGAGGTAGTTCTTCAGCTGATTCAAGGTCATCCAATCCCTTGGCTGGATCGACTTCTCCGCTCTCATGAGCCTCTCAGCCTCATATTCGCGCACGCGAAGAATATGAGAATGAGAATTTTGGATAGCAGATTCATCCTAAAATCGCACTAATTATTTTAATTGTGAACGAATTAGCCGCGAAAGTGAAGGAAATCAGCTATTTACGTTGAAAGAAAGAAAAGTACGCGGAGGAATTTGTGAGAGAGATGGAGAGGAGGACAACACAGGCGAGAGATGAATAGGGAGAAGGAGGGAGAACGAGGAAGTATTAGTGCGACGCAGGACTTGAGAATAAAAACCGAGAGATACTCTCTAAGTTCATTGCACAATTTAAAGTTCTCAAATAAACATTCGTTAATACTGAGAAAAAATAAATATGCGAATTATTCAACAGCGAGAGAGAATAATATCAAATACGCCGTGAAAACAAGGCATTATTTAAAACGTCGTAATATTTCCCAAGGTTGTATTTTTTAGCAATAAACACTCAAATGTCGTTAATATGGCTTTAATTGTTCCATTCTGACGTCGCGGAACATGTTTGCAAAGGTTTCAAAAAAAACTATTTTTTTTTCTATTTTTGGATATTTCATGATTTGATCATAAAAATGACAACAAGGTGGTAGGCTGAGCACCTCGCCCTTATTTTTCTTGGACACGCAATGACTCCTTCTACTATAATCAGCAAAAAAATTTTGTATATAGTAACAGGCTTAAGAAAAAAAAATTTTTTGTTGGTCAAAAAATGGTTTTTCGCTGCTGACATTTTTATTTCTTTCCGCACAAAAAAGTCGCCAACATAAAAGTTATTGGAAATAATTTTCCGCGCATTTTAAGACCAATGCCACCTTTCTAGCTCAACTGGGAGCTGAAATACAGTAGAGCCGGGGGCAAAACCGGAAAATTCCTTAAAGCCGGCTCTGGAACCAATGACCTACATTTTTCAAAATCATTACTCCAGGGTATTATACCAACACAATATGGATTAAATTTGAGACAAAAATTTAAAAATGTTCTCGACTGGTAAATTTTTCATTCACTGACTCGTGATACGCGTGTTATGGAATAAATATCCGAAAATATATCCAAAAAAATAAATTAAAAGATGAAAAAATCTCAACTACATAAATTCTCTGAACTTCGGACATAATACAAATAGATGAGCATAAATAACATGTTGTGTGTTACTCGCTACGAATGAGTATTTCAACTACCACCGCTTCCGTGATCTCTATGAACGATAACTTTTCAACTACGAGGAAAAAAGTAGCATGACATAAACAGACCCTAAAGAGCAAATAAGAAAGCGGAGAAAATTGAACGTTATTAGTCGGGCAAGTGGGAAATACACAAGCGCACACAATCACAAACTCGCGCTAGTCCTCCCCCATATTCGATCGTTCAGGCAGTATTTTTTCTATTATTTTTTCGCTTCTTCTCCATGGCAGTGCAGTAAGTTATTGTCGTCTTCACATTAACAATCCTCACGATTTTTAAAGAATGGACGTATACTCTGAACTGCAACTCACAGTGTTCGACATAGTTTTCTACCTCGGATTTGCCCTCGTGATCCTCACATTCCCCATTTATTGCACGGTTGTTCTTGTTCTGATGTTCAGCAAGCAGAAAGAGGGCACTAACAATGTCTTCTTTCGAATATATACTGTGAGTGATAGATTACAATGAACAGATGTGCGGTTATCGTCGCATATGTTTCAAAAGATTCTGCGTCGATTACCAATTTTGACTTATCGGAATCTCAGAAATGTATAATTAGCTCCATGAAGCTCAGATTGGCGGAATCGTTGATATAACGGCAATGCTGAACAACTACTTGTTGTGCGCCTTTCCACAACGTGGATGGATAGTTGGTTTGTACACGTCCAGTGTAGGATTTGGGCAGGTAAATCTGGACTCTTTCTTATTTTAAGTTAGCTAATTAAGGCATACTTGATGATATCTTGGTCGATTAGGTTCTCGCAGGCGCTCACTGCGGTATTCCTGGCATTCAATCGACTAACAGCAGTTGTCTACCCAGCCAAATATAAACGAGTATCCCCCGAAATTTTAAGAATCATCAGTTTATCTTTGAAATATTCCCAGATTTGGACCTCTCGGTTGGGTTTCATCATTCACTTCTTCCAATTTGTTCCTCCCTCTTGCGTGAGCGTCCTTCTCTCATTCACTACTTACTATTACGACAGGAATGATCAAGGCGGCGTTTATGCGCAGGTTTCATCGACACTTCGCAACTTAAAATTGGGATCGTAAAATTGCAGTTCGCCGATAACGACTTACGCTCAATCCTCTTCACATCAACGAGTGTCCTTCAGACTATATTCGTCATCTACATCGTTCTCAATTACATTATCGTCTTCGTATACTTCAGAAAGCAGGTGCGAGGAGTGAGTTACATTCCAAAAGCCAAAAGCCAATGGCAAAAAAAAAAATCTTAGGGTTTAATTTCAGACGGCGACATCAACTCGAGAAGAGGGAAGAGCGAGGGAGAAAGAACGACAGGAGAATCGCCTACTCTACATATCCATCGTCGTCTGCTTTCTTGAAGTGAGAAAATACCAATTCGAATTGAACTCTAATTTTCAGATTCTATCGTGGATGTACTCTGTTTACGCCTTCGTCATCAATACAAAGGCAAAAATATATTTTAAAGCCCAATCAAAAAAAAATTTTAGATGCAAACCAGAGTTTTCTATTGCATCTTCAATTTCCTCAGTGACGTCTACTCATGCGCTCCTCCATATTTGTTGATTCTGTTCTCAACTACCTTTCAGAAGCGACTAAAACGCTTCCTGCGGTATGAGTAACTCCAAACAAAATTTTATAGTGTATGTCCAGAATACGAAACATCGTACATCCGAGAGAACCGTCATCGTCAACCGTCACTAATGATAGAAACGGTCCAATCTCGACTAGTGCAGCCTCGAGATACTAATTTGCCCTCAAATGACCTGATCGGTACGAGTAGACTCTCTATCAAATGCATACTTTGTGTATGTGAACACCTTGGCCATCCCACCACAAATGATCACTGAATTCGGATTTCTGATCCGTATGGGGAATAAATCGATCATAGACATCTGCGTCTAGAACGAAGCAAATACACTAAAATCTCGTTTATCATAATTATTTTATTGATTGTAATGGAGACAATAAATGAAACAAATTCAATGTTTTTACAGAAATCTGCTTATCTATTCTGTTAGACATTTGTGAGAAACCTGTCTTATCTGTTAGAAACCTTTGAGAAAAGTTCGCGAACTTTTTTCGCAGATTTCTAACAGATCAGCTAGGCCGAATGAGTGTCAGATTGGCATATCAATACATTTATATTTCTGCAGTTAGGTTTATTTTGATTTCTTCATAACTGTCGAAGTTAGATAACTGTAACAACGGATTTGGCAATACTGGTCACCGGTTTTTCCACGAGGTTTTCACTTCGTGCAAACAGAGCGATTGCGCCTGAAAAAAACTGCACATTATTTGTCAATAAGACATCTAACATCGATGCAACTTACCCATTCGTTTGAATGCCTTTCGATTTGCGGAAGAGACGAAAAAGTAGACATAATGCGTCTGACTGTACGTCACGATTGCAGGCAGAGTCTGGAAACGATCACCATGAGGATATCACCACTTTTGTTAAAATCACCGCTGTCATTACAACTTGTGAAATGGGGACGTTCAGGAAACGACTGATTGGAGAGGCAAATGATACGAGAATTCCTGTCATGAACCTGAAACCGATCTGTTTTTCAGATTTCAGAGTATTTTTTCTTGAGACTCTTTACCAGATTATAAATTTCCCCGTAGATGCATAAAAAATAATCTATCGGATACTCGATGCGAAAATATCGAAATAGATTAACGACTAATCTCATTTTAAGTCGTAAATCAATTTGTATTGTTGTGAAAACAAACCGTGAGAAAACGGCGAATGGACATTGATACTGCTGGAAGCTATGCATAAATGACTCACCACGAGCAAACGAAGACGATTATGAGAGTCACTGTCGATTTGATTACTTGATCAGTGTAGCTGCTACGCTGAGACTGTCCTATGACCAGTACTTTCTTTCGTGAATTAATGAAAAGAAACTCACCTTTGTAAAGTAACATTATCAACAGTAATACGTAGAGCGCGACAACGAAGACACTGTTCACCATGATCCACTAGTTAACACGTTTTGAAAATGAGATGTGCAGCAATCTCACTCACCGTACTCCTGATCATGTTCACTTCCTTAATCATTGCCGTTGGTGAGATGCAAATCAGGACACGGTGATCTTCTTCTGATATCCACGACCTGTAGATGCACCAACCAGAGAAGACGAACGTGGAATAGATAGCAGCATGGAACCACCACACGCGAAGCTTGCGGTACCTGAAATCGTAAAAGTACATCTTGTAACTTTACATCCTTTTTTGCCTGAAGGCCGAGTAAGAGCTTACAAGCCAGCATCAGAGACCAGCACGATTACTTCCAGTCCGAGAAGCGAATACAATATCGATTGGGCAAAAGAGAAAGAAGAGTAGAACACCCCCACGAATCGAAGACACGAAGCTCGAGTTAGCGAGGAACCAATCATCACTCTGAATGGTGACGATGCATCTCTCGGATGATACAAATGGATGAATACCTAATAATATCCGTTATTTGAACGATGCAGAGAACGACGTGTAGTGATGCCATTAACACCAACAGTTGCTCTGGAATCAAAACGTTTATTCCTTCCTTTGTTATGAAAGCTTACTGTGAACACTCTTCTCCTTGAAGTTACCAGCGAGGAATCGAATGTTTCCGGCTAATCCGAATATTGCGATGATTAGAACTGAGAGTGAGAAAGGAAGAGGGACGTAGTCCATTTCTAATAAAGACGAAAGGCGATCGAAATTGCCTACAAAAAAGCACAAAACAATCGTGGGAAAATCAAAACATTTCTCTAAAATACTAAGAAAATATGCGTAACAATTTCAGAGAACATAAATTCTTTATGTAGGCGGTAGTTGGAAAAATCACAAATATGAACTTTCCAATTTTATATAATTGGAAAAGTTACGCTGTATAAACGATCTCTGCTCTCAAATCTTAACGAATTGCACTTCAGAATGGTAGAAAATATTAGAAATTTACTTTATAGGTGCTTCAATTTTTTGATGGAGATGAAAGTGGTTTATTCACCTGAATACGGCGAATCTTTCAAGGTAACTGCCGTTATATCAGATGACGAAAGAGTAGTTTTCGTTAGATTACGAGAGCAGTCTCCAACTCCTCTTGCCGCATACGGTTTAGAATCTGAAACGAAAAATAACAATTTTATCCATAATTCTTAGATTCTTGAGCGAAAGATACCTACTGCTATCGTAAAATTATCGTAGAGAAAATACCAATTACTCACGTCAAAAGTTATAGTTTATGTAGAGACCGCAGACTCCGCCCACTTAGAGGGAGAAAGGGTAGCCTCAAAATCTGGCCCGAGCGACTACAATGCGAATTCGCAACCTAAAAATTTGAAAAAAATATGTTTGTGTAGGGCTGAGGAGCCTCTACAACGACTGGGTGCCCGTCATGAAAAATCCAGTCAGAAATATCTCAAAAGTGTTGATTTATGGTTAAGAATGTGTTCTATTGGATGATTAGAGTGATTCTAATGTCAATTCTTAACGTGGGCATGGTCTATTCGATTTTCTCTTAATGTAGGCGCCTATTGACATCGAAATTATAATTTTAGGAATTTTCTCTGATTTGTAGTTTTATTTTTAAGGTAGCCGAACGCGCGCAAATGGGAGTGCAAGGGGGCGGAGTCTGAGCGAGCTCTTGCGCCTTGTCTCTCACCCGGCGTGTGTAGAGAGCGCTTGAAAATACGAAACGGCGCGTCCGCGTCACTTCATTGCCTCCCCTCCGTGGGGTAAGGCACAACCGGGAAAGGGCGAAGCTATGCCCAAAATTTTTGTGATCTGCATGAGGTCGGAGACGGATAGGCTCCGTCCCCTCACTTCCCGTCCCTGTTTAGGGCGTCCTCCCACTATGGGCCATTCACAGTGTTTGCAAGCGATAACATGGGTTAGAGATGAAATATCGAGAAACGGCAAAAAGTATGACTTTAATGATACCCAGATGCATTCATTGGACATTCAAAATGATTCGAATGAACAAATCGGCAAGGTGCCTTGCGGTCTCTAATTTTATGTTATCGATGTGGATTTTCATTGATGAGCTTCATTTAAAGCTACTGGAAGTACCATTCTACTCTGCATCAATGGAGCTCGTCAATGACAACATAAACTATAACTTGTGATGAAAGTAATGAGTATTTTTTCTACGATATTTTACGATAGTAGTAAGTATTTATCGCTCAAGAATCTAAGAATAATGGATAAAAATTGTTTTACATCGGAATCTAAACCGTTTTTGTTTCTGATTTCGCCAATAATAAGTTACTCTTGTAAGGATATGGGAGTGTCGGTCTGTCAATTTGTCTGTTTTTGTAGGTGACGTTCTCGCATTTTTTTCAACGAGGAAGGGAACATCTCCAACTGCTCGAATATATGAAACAAAGTTGCTTAGCCAATCATGTGTCCATGTTGCGATCAATCTCTCATGTTTACAGGATGCAATCTTATCTCAGAGCACGTTTTTGATGATTTATCGCTCTGCTAACTTTAGACACAAACAAGTATTTTCTGATAAAGAACGAGCTCTCTATATTGAAACTAGATACAATAAACCATTCACATCAAGAAATATCACTACAAAATGACGTGCGTTGTTTTCTCAAAAAATGCGTATATAAGAAACAGTCAGCGAAATGGGATCAGGTAACAATGTTTTCTGTTATACATACCATCATACTCATCTTGCTCGCCATTGCGATTCTCGCAATTTCGACCGACAGAAGTAAGTTTTCAGTTTGATTTTTACTTTCATCACTGACTTTAACGTTTAATACACATTTAGCGAAATTATATTTAAAATAATAGGATCCGATCGAAGGGTTGCTCGTGAAGGATTATGGAGCTTCGGAAGTTGGGAGTGGGGATAACAGAGTAATCGCATACCCACTTCGCCTATTTTCTATCACTTCCATTCTTTTCAGTGTTACTCAATAGATATTCTCTCAGATAAAGATATTATTTCAATTGATTTTCTTCAACGAATGAATACGAGCTACAATTTACATAGCTGAACTAGGTGTTCCAAGTATTGCGCAAGTCTTCGAAGTAGGCTTTGGTGACCGTAGCCACTGACGTCATCTCGATAGCCTGCTTTTCCTCCTCAAGGTCAATATTTTTATAGGCATTGCTCTGATCTCTCCAAATCTGCATTCTTATCCTCTTGTATCATAGATGAATGCATAAAATACCTTTCCTGGGCTTAGTATTTTCCTCATTTTCCAACTTGGAATGAGGTTAATTGCCTCGATGAGAAACACCCGCTCGGAATAAATTAGTACAACCACGTATAGCAGGGCACATCTCAAAGATTGGTTCTCAACGTTGACGTCTTCTGCATTTGCACACATTGCAATCCACATGTCAAAGACGGCAAAGGCAAGTTCACTGATCAGATCCTCCGAATACTGAAATATGGAGAAGAGAAGGGCAGCGACGAAATTGAGAGCTGCAGCTGATTTGAGGAATGTGGCAATCAACTGAAATTAGCAGTTGGAGATGTTCGGACTGCGGGTTTAGCCTCCGCGATGACCAAATTAACAACAACTTCTTTTCGTCGCTGTCGGCTAGAATTCGAATGAAAATCTAACTTTGAGCGTCCGAATATTCTCGCGAATCTGAAAATTGTGTGCCAGTGAGTAGGAAGCGATTTGGAGAGGAATCGTGTTCATCAATCGGAGGTTCGAACGGTAAACTGCTGCGAAAAACTGAAAGAACTGAAGGATAAAATGGAAAAAAAAGTGAAGGTCGCATACGATTAATCCTGCGCAGATTGTGAAAATCTGTATCGCAAAGTTCAAAACTTGCCCGTAGATTCCTGAAAACATTATCAACGCGCTTTGAAAACTTTCGTAATACCGAATGTCCAGCAGTAGGAATTCAGGAGAGAGGGAACGATGTTGTTGAACTCGACCATAGGAATGATGAGGAGAGTTGAAAGGCCTGCTGTCTCGTACCTGAACGACTAACAGCCGGTCCGCCTTTAATAATTTAATTCCTACCATTTCCAATAGCGAGTTGCTACAAAGCGCTCGAATGCGAATGAGCTAGGCCTGAAGATGAGCAGTTTCATGTCTAGAAAGGACTTTAGCGCCCAGAAATCTAGATTATGGTGTAGAAGTTTCAGCTGCGAAATTCTTCACCAAATTTTCTAATCTCACTTCCCACGCTTCCAAGTTTTCTTGCCAAAATGTACAGACAGTGAAATGCCCCGAACAACAAAGTTATCGAAAGCGCGCGTTGCATAGCAATTATGTTGCAGACAGAGAGAGAGAGAGAGAGTATCCTTAGACTTTCTGTCCGTTTTTATGGGATTTCTTTGGAAAAGATGTACGTAATCTAGAGATCTGACATGGCGCAGAAGTAGCCGAACATGGTGTCTCTGGCCAGATGAGATGCCACCAGCAAGATGTCCGTCTCTGCCAAGGGTCCACATAGTCTGCAGTTTCCAGTGGAATGAATCTCACGAGATAGCGGGAGATCGTTGATCTGGTAGTGGAAGAGGACGCAGCGAGCAGCGGAAGCAGTCGTGTAGTGAATACCCATAGAGAGCAGACAGATGCGGAAGTTACGATGCAACACTCCTAAGACGGTTTTGTTTAGACTTTTTTAAAAATATTATTTTATAAAATTAACAAAACACACTGGCTTTATACAGGACGATGAGGAAAACGGGAATACCAAGTAGAAAGGCTGTCATGAAGAATAACTGGAAGTAACAATCTGGAAGTATCGAACTCTATTGCAGATCCAACCTCGACAGCGAAGATGAATTTGAACGTTTTGGGAGCTAGGCTGATAATGGAGGAGTTGATATGGACAAGGAAGGGTTGGGACATGGTCGAGACAGAGTGAGTGCGGGCAGACTCTCGAATCTCTGCTGGAAACACCTGCCTATCGACTCTCTTCCTCCTCTCTATCGCACCAGATTTTCATCTCACAAATTTCGAGCCCCAGCGTAAACTGCAATTTGGCAGAACATTTTCAACACTGTGAGAAATTCGAACAAACCACGAATCACATTACGCAAAGATTTTGCATGCAGCTAAATATGTAACTGTTGAAGGATGATGGCTGAAGTGAGGAGCGCTGACAGATTTTGTTAGAAGTTGATAGATAGAGAGAAGTGAGATTGGGGATAGATCGAATATAAATTATAGATATAACTTGTAGAAGTTAGAAAACATGATAATTTGTGAGGAGAACAGATGAGCATAGGCGGTTCTTTCACTTGAGGAACGAAGAGACGAGGGAGGAATGAAACAAGAGCAAGCAAGATTGTAAAGTCTTAGAGAGGAAATAATTGAGAATAGTAAAACGGGTTGTGAAACCCTTCCGATTTGCCGGGAACCGTCCGTCGTATGATATTTACAACAGCCATAGGGGACGAATCGTTCGTCTCATGACGCACCTCCCAATTTGGAGGTGTCCGTGTATGGTCCATTTATGGTTATGGCTTCCGATCATTTGCTCCGACCACATCTCTTCTCCTATATAAGGGCACCGTCCATCACTCAGATACCACTGTCCTTACTCAGTATCATCTCTCTCTACTCACCAGTAATCATGACATCTGTCGTATACTCCTATTCTACCAAATCCTTCGCTTACTCCACTCTTCTCGTCGTCAATCCCTCCACTGGCCAACTGACTCCTCCTCTCAACATCCACTACCGTAATCCCAAGCTGTCTTCATCTGGCCACCGTAATCCATCCACCTCGTCTCTCAAAAAGTGGGGAACTCTCAACAATCTCTCAACTGCCGCTCTGCCTGTGATGGTTGACAGCGATTCTGGTATTGGATCATCTTCCGAGGTGCGTTTGTTACATCATTCCTATGTCATATCTTCTCTCAACTCTTTCATTTTCAGTTCTCCGATTCTGATTCGATCCGCTCTCTTTCTTCCTCCTCTTCTTCCGTTTCTCACACCAACTACGACTCTGATTATTCCGAGGAAGAAGAAACTCAGAAGGAGGAGCTGCAATGGGTACGACACGAGTACCACTATATCAGGCCACTCACGAGAGAATCGGGACAATGAGTTGACATTAAAAATAAAAATATTTAATTTAACATGGTTTTTAGTTTGGGCTTGGGTGGTAGAATATATTCCCCAATCGATTTCAACATATTCGCTCTTGAAGCTGCAGCAGGCTGCTGCAAAGTTGAGACGAAGGTATGGGAGACAGGTTTTTAATTTACCGTGGTGACGTACATTTTTTGCTTCTCTCCAAACTTTACCAGTTTGTAGAGCCTGAAATTTTGCATATACCCTAATTTTTGCAGATTTTATCTCGGGAGTCCTGATAGTCTCCCAGATCGACGAAACTCTCGTAATGGGCTGCACGGTTCACACTCCGTGAAATAAAAGTCGTTAGGTCGCAGGTTCGAGTCCCGGTGAATGCAATCACAATTTTTGCCGACATTGTAACGGTAGGAATAAGACAATGCATGATTATTTCTATTAAAACCAATTGCAAAAGGCAATTTTTCCTTCGCCGGGACTCGAACCTGCGGCCTAGCGAGTTTGATTTCATTGAGGGTGAACCGTGCAGCCCATTACGAGAGTTTCGTCGATATGGGAGACTATCAGGACTCCCGAGATAAAATCTGCAAAAATTAGGGTATATGCAAAATTTCAGGCTCTACAAACTGGTAAAGTTTGGAGAGAAGCAAAAAATGTACGTCACCACGGTAAATTAAAAACCTGTCTCCCATGCGTCTGCTGCAAGGGTCGCAAAAGTGAGAAATGTACAAAGTGCGCCAAAATGGTTAATTTGATCAGAAAAACACTTTGGTAGACAAAAACCACCACATTTACTTGCGAAAACCCCCAAAACCAATGACCTTCGTCTCAACTTTGCAGCAGGCTGCTGCAGCTGCAGCACGTGATAAAAATCTAAAACTTCGGATTTTGTCTAAACTAGTCAAGTTCTAAATAACAACATGAAAAACAAGACTTTCCAAAATTTGAATGTCAACTGAAAACATCGATTTGTCCCGATTTTCTCGTGAGAGGCCTGATATCACTTTAACTTCCCGCTTTAAGCCTTCCTCCACCTCCTTCCTCGCTCGATTCCGACCCGAATGCCTTCGTGGGTACCAACTCGTTCCCGAAGAGGACCACGATCTTCTCGATTCCGTCAACTTCTTCTCCCTCACTCGACCCCTCGATGCACCCAAGGAGTGGAGTGAGAAGGAATACAACGAGTTCTTCCAGGTTTGCACTTTACTAATATATCTGACTAGTTTGAAGATAAATCATTCATTGATTGTAATATGGCTTATTTCAGATTCAGATGAACATCATGCACAGCAACAATGCATGAATCGGCACATGGCAACCGTATCATCGACTAATATTATTACTATTTATATTTTCAAATAACTTGTATTTTTTTCCGAACTATAAATTTGTATTATTCTTATCATTGAAAT
Organism: Pristionchus mayeri; assembly: GCA_036245805.1. NCBI lineage: Eukaryota > Metazoa > Nematoda > Chromadorea > Rhabditida > Neodiplogasteridae > Pristionchus > Pristionchus mayeri. Next base: position 36,331,989 of record BTRK01000006.1, on the reverse strand, counting down.
ATTGTGAAAAAATTTCACTCTTGGAAACGAAATGTTCTGCATGTTGAAGTAAGACAGAAATAATATACTTGGAAATGGAGCCTCTATCTTCAATAGGCGTTGAAAGCTAAGAATTATCAAAATTACTGATTTCGTTTTTCAAATTTCGTAATTTGTTGTATTATACTGATATTCACGAGTGGCCCCCTCAAGTTCAAGGCAATACTAAGACTGGCGAGCACTTCATTGTCCGCCACAATATGGCTTACGGAGCCAACGGTTTAACATTCGGGGCTATGACATGTAATTCTGCAGAAATGAATTTCACGCTAATATCCAAGCAGACGAAAATCTGAACTTGGCATTACGGCCCACAGATACTGAATTGCGTCCACGAGCATGCCCATTCATCACAATTTGCAATAGTATGCATGATTAACCCCTATCTCTTTTCCTCATTTAGCAATGACTTTATAAAAATTTATTTTGAAAATCAATTTTGCGAAACTGGAGAGATTGCTGTATCGACGCTGCTAATTGTGGAGAACTGGGACACGGCTTGTTATAAAGAGTATTCATGTACCATTTTATTACAAAAGACCGTATGAGAATTGATCAACTTTGGAGGGCAGGGGAAGCAAAAATGTACATTTCTGAAAAAAGGGAGAAACTTTTGCACCAACCTGATATTAGGTGTGTCACCATTCTTTTAGATGAGTTTGTAAATGGATATGTTTATTTTGAAGGACCACTTAGAGGAACGAACGTAAATAAACATTTGCACCGCTCTTGATGTCAACGCCGTGCACATCGAGCAATTACAAGACACGACCGACCCCTCGAATTTAAAATTCTAAAGCTGCTGAGATCATTGTTGATGATTTAGTGAAAGTCGAAGTTCGCATACAATTTCGATCCTAAACACGAAGTCGACAATCTTTTTTTCAGAATGAGACCAACATAGCCATCGATAAAATATACTTAGCTCAGTTTCAACTACATAAAGATGAAAATCGTATTCGCGTGCAACTGTGGAACATATTTCAGTGAAAATTACACAAGAGTAGAACAAAATCTGTTCCGGGATAAAAAAACGTGAGCATGGGATTTTCGGTCTTCTATTACATCGCAGGTGTTTCCATGCTACAATTGGTAACAAATATTTCCATGCTTCAATCAAACGAGTATTAGATGGGAAAGATTGTTTCATTGGCTTTTAAACTCGTCAAACCTTATCTATCGCTGATGACAAACAAGCGAACAAAAGAATATAACGAGAAAGATAAGGACTCTGGAAGATGAAGTGATCAGCCTTAACTTTCTTGCCCTTCTTTTTAGTCATTTTCAATTTGCATTCTGTCCTTGCAGGATGCGATTCTTTCTACTGCTCTTCGCGAGCACCTTCATTTTCAGTAAGTAGTGTTGATAATCTCAACAAAAAATATTGATGTATATTTTTCAGCATCATCGAAAGACATACCACCATTTGAAGCTAAAGGTTTTTTTTCAAAATCGTTTTATTTAAATTCGCGCTATTCTAATTTGCGTTTTAAATAATACAGATGCTTGGGGTATAATTCAATTCATTCAAGACAACTACTGTCCTTGTGGAATTGTTGATGGAAAATTCGAAGGATGGGATCCGAAACAAATCTGGCTCAACATTATGATCGTCTTCGATACTTCAGCCTCGATGGCCGATGATTTGGAAGAGGTATCGTCATGTCCATCTAGATATTGACCTACCATCAACTCCTATTAGTGTTCAATTTCCCCCAGCCTAGTTGTTACACCGATCACCCACCTCCCGCTGCTCAGCGTTAGTCAGCTGGCAGTAGTGGACAAACAACTAGCGCCAGTCTCGCTCCTTCCATCGAGATTATAAAGTCGTATCCTCCTCTAGTCTAGTTCGCCCAATACACATCAGTACAAGCCGAAACCTTATTAGTATTAAAGTGGAGTTCCCGGGTTGAAAGGAGTCACTACTCCTTAGATGACCATTTGGCTCATCATCCCCTGGTAAGGGACACCAGGAGGCATGAACCCCCGTCACCCCAGTCACCGATTACGTCAAGTCAACTTCAATTGGAAGTCCTCAGATCCTGAACCGCTATCCCTTATCCGTTCCCCTCTACGAGTATCCATAATTATTCAAGAAGACATGAAGTGCCAGAAGAGCCAAGAAGTCTACGCCGAAGAGCGTCCCGATCCCCCCTCTCCTACGACCTCAGCAAGAGGCTGACGAGTCGTCCATCAACGGTAATCGTATGAAGTCAAGCTATGAAGATTGAAGAGGAGAGATGAACTAGTCTGATTTGGTGAACTGTGGGTTGAACATTTTTGTATCATACTGATGTGTTATTGTTAGCGAATTCTTGTATAGGGTTTGCGAGACTACGCCGTCACTTTTTTCTACTGTCATTCTATCTAGGCATAGTTTTTTGTGACGAGACTAGGAATAGCAATTTTTACATCGATCTATTCTTAGCCTACCCTGAAGCTTGCAAGCGTGGTCGCTTGCTTGCCGAAAAGGGAGGACGTCATGTCCATCTAGGTATTGACCTACCATCAACTCCTATTAGTGTTCAATTTCCCCCAGCCTAGTTGTTACACCGATCACCCACCTCCCGCTGCTCAGCGTTAGTCAGCTGGCAGTAGTGGACAAACAACTAGCGCCAGTCTCGCTCCTTCCATCGAGATGATAAAGTCGTATCCTCCTCTAGTCTAGTTCGCCCAATACACATCAGTACAAGCCGAAACCTTATTAGTATTAAAGGTATTATCATGGTTTCCAAATGCTAATTGTAGTTCGTATCTAAATCCGTGAAGGAAAGTTCTACACAGCCACACACCACCACGATATTCGTTCTTGGCAGGCAAAGTCAATGGTGACTTCTTTCGTTTCTCTCATGGGCACAAATCGCTCGGCTGAGTACTACACAATAATCGGCGTCATCACAGCTTCAGATAAAGTAAAGGTGGGTTTTTTTGCAAGTCTGAATGTTGTTTCTTGAAATTGTATGAGTATTCTCAAGCGCTCCTTTAGGTCGTCTACCCGCTTAACATGAAATCTACAGATAATCTCAATGAAGTAAAGGCAACAGACGCAGATCACGCAACATTCGTACAGTACGATGCATTTCATATAACACCGCAATCATGCATTGAAAATTTTCAATATTGTTTATCTCTGATATGTCATAATGCAGCTCACTTCTTTCTAATGCACATATATTATTTCAGTGCAATGGAAAAATCAATTCTTCTGTTAGATGAAATCTGTTGTCAGCATCACAGACAAGACATAATTTATTATCTCACCAAAACTACACCGTAAGTTTTAGGCATGGTCTTGGCATTTAGACAACAGTTTGAACTGCGTTATGTTCAGCATGTATGAATTGGAGTTAGAAGGAGAGGGGGAGGAAACACCTCTGCTGGATTTCAAGAGAAATGGGGGCATCTTCATGGTCAATGGTTAGTTGTTCTTTGCAATTGTGGCTGGAACGAGAAAAAGGATGAATAATTTCAGACTTCGGCTCAACCACTAATCCTAAACTGAAGATACTTGCGTCGCCTGCTTATTACTTCTCAGATATGTCAAAGAACTACGCAAATAACCTTGCAGTATTTTGCGAAGGTTTCTTGATTCATATTTTTGGTATTTGTACCCTCAGTTCATTAATTCTACTGAGAGTTCTAGCTTTAGTTGCATTTCAGCAAATTGTTTTTGTGACGATTACCATTTCGAGTCCTTCAACAACAACGACTGGAGTATCCGCACTAGAGCAAATCGTAAAATTATTTCATATAAATTATACAATTCATTTATCGATGTTAAGGAGGATGCTTCCAAATGGATTTTAACAAAACTCAATCGGAAGCCCGCGAATCATGCCGGGCGGTGGGTTGCGGAACATTTAATTAGGATTATACTGAGAAAAAAAATGAACATTCGTATTTGATAATTCAGCATCTGGACTATTTGCCAGGAGCACTAGTCTCAATTCATGATCAAGATAAAGAATTCTTCGTGAACTCTGGTGAGAAACACTAGTGCACCTTAATTTTTGGTTTTACATTTCCGCATTGAAGAACTTTGAATAGAAAATCGAAAAATATCAACGATGAGAGCAGTTTTGAAAGGTATTTCAGTGGCCGCTGCTTTCTACGGTCCGAAGAAGCCTAAGAGTAAGTACTGGATCGGATTAGAGAACAATGGAACTGAATGGAACTGGGACGATAAGGTGATCACAATCTTGATTCAACAAATACACGCAAACTGAAAAAACTATCAAATTGATTGCTTGTAACTTCACATAATATCATTTAGTCAGTCAACCCGTACTCGAGTTGGGATGATGACCAACCAGATATGAATGAAGGGAAATCGATGTGTGCGTTCGCAACTCAGACAACGGGATTCAATGTGAACTGGTAAGAAATTCGGGCTCTGTACCAATATAAGGGTCCCAAGGTGGATTCTGTACCAATATAAGGGTCCCAAAGGAATCTGTACCAATATAAGGGTCCCAAAAATTTCTGTATCAATATGAGGGTCCCAAAGTAAGCTGTACCAATATAAGGGTCCCAAAGATAATTTCAATTTCAGTTATAAATGAGTAATTCTGCATCATAAATATGCAACACCGTGTTTCTGAAGAGCCTAAAGAAAATCCAACTCTGAATTTATGTTCCCTTCGCAAATTGTGTCAAGCTCGGCCTGGCTAAGACAATGTACTTAACCACTCTTTCCTAACGACAGTTGTGTAAGAGGCATATGTTTCCCTAGATAGAAGAAGGTGACGAAATATCAAAGTTGGAAACGAAGAAGAATCGTCCACCTGGTTCAAATAACCTAGTCAAGTACCCATCCTTTTAGGATGTGTTTAACACGTGTATCACGAGCCAGTGGAGGTGTGCGGGAACATTTTCAAAAAAATTGTTCCTGATTTCTCCCATATTATAGTGTTGGAATACCCTAAACACAAGTTGTCGAAAGATAAGGGTCATAGGTCCCAGAGCCGGCTTTTAGGAATTTTCCGGTTTTGCACCCGGCTACGAGGTATTTTAGGTCCCAGATGAGCTAGAGAGATGGCATTGGGCTCAAAATGTTCGGAAAATTATTTCCAGAAACTTTTCTGTTGAAAGTATTTTTGAAAACTCGGAAAGAAAAAAGTTATGCCCAAAATATTGTTTTTCTAGGCAGAAAACAATTTTTTTCTCTACCTAGAGGTGGCCTTGTCATAGATTTTCTTTTCAAAAATAGTAAGTAAAAGTCATTGGGTACACAGAAAAAATACTTTCGAAAAACTCAACCATGCCTTCAATGTAGATATTTCTGGTCAAACATGAAAAATCTCCGCCAATTCTTTCTCTTATACTTGAATTAATGTTAAACCTTCGTTTTAAGTAAGAAAAACCTGCATAGATTGTTTTTGGACATTTACAAGTGATAATATTATAATCGAGTGAATGCCTTTTCCCGGTGTTCCATAATAGTTTTCATTTACTGATGAGGGTGGGCAAATCCATTCAGCCCCGGGACTGGATGGTGAGAAACCAGTTAAGGAACTACATAAACACTCTCAGAGCAGCGATGCCAAAACTGAGAGTACAATGAAGAGCAGCGGAGTCAGAAGAAGATGAGAAAGACAATGATTTATATGTGGAGGTGTAACTGAAACCCCACTTTCGCCGTTCTCACTTGTAATTGTCCACAAACAATTTATGCATAATTTTTTTGCTATAAACTGCGTTTTAACATTAATTCAAGTCTCAGAGAAAGAATTGGCGGAGATTAGGAAAAATTTTCAAGTTTTTCAAATTTTTCATGTTTGACCAGAAATATCTACATTGAAGGCATGGTTGAGTTTTTCGAAAGTATTTTTTCTGTGTACCCAATGACTTTTACTTACTATTTTTGAGAAGAAAATCCATGACAAGGCCACCTCTAGGAAGAGAAAAAAATTGTTTTCTGCCTAGAAAAATGATATTTTGGGCATAACTTTTTTCTTTACGAGTTTTCAAAAATACTTTCAACAGAAAAGTTTCTGGAAATAATTTTCCGAACATTTTGAGCCCAATCTCATCTCCCTAGCTCATCTGGGAGCTGAAATACCTCGTAGCCGGGTGCAAAACCGGAAAATTCCTAAAAGCCGGCTCTGGGACCTATGACCCATATTTTTCGAAAACTTGTGTTTAGGGTATTCTAATACTATAATATGGGAGAAATCAGGAACAATTTTTTTGAAAATGTTCCCAGGGTGGAAATTTTTCATCCACTGACTCGTGATACATGTGTTAAGCTGGGTTACGATGGGAACTCAAATACAGAGCTTGATTTCGATTACACACATCTGAAGCACGATATTGCACAGTTATGACGCAATATTAATTATTGATGGCGATATTTTATTTGGGACCCTTATACTGGTACAGAAATTTTTGGGACCCCTTTATTGGTACAGAAGACTTTGGGACCCTTATATTGGTACAGAAATATTGGGACCCTCATATTGGTACAGAGCCGAAATTCGAAATTCTGATCAGATGATTGCATCGGAAATATATGATTGCTAATAATCGGATATGGGACATAGAGAAAGAGTGATGCTTTGAAGTTCTGATTTGGTTTCCACAACGATAATATGACATCATTTATTCCATATCGAGAATATATCATGCATGGCAAATTTGCATTTTCAGGTACGCAGAAAACTGCGGACAATTGCACGATTTTGTTTGTGAGCTGGCTCCATTTTCGGTGGGAAATAAGGGCATCATTAATGGATTTGATACAGAATAGTGCTACTATTTTGCGTTCTATCCACGACAGTACTTACTACAATTCACAAACCTTTCACGAATGTGACTCGTTATTATGACTCAATTGAATAAATTCTGCTACATATAAAATATTTTATTCACCGTGTTCATCCTCTTGTTCACTTTCAAATTACAAATAAAACATTTATGCGTTTTTCAACGGCAGTAACTCTTAGAGTTTCCCATTTTTACTATTATACTTCGGAAATTGTACAAATATTGCATGAAGACACTAGGTCAATAGTACATTCTAATAATAATAAGTCCTTTCGCAGTATGGTGAGAAGAATAGGCTCGCTCGGTTATGCCCTTCTGTTTGTTATCTGCTTATATCACGTTTCAAATAAAAATTAACTATTATAATTAGGCATTACGAAACAGCTGTTCTCCCGTTATCGAACCGTCTCTAATATCATCTATTGTGTAAGAGCACCAAGTTCAATAGCTAAGTGTAAACTAACAAAACCAAAACGGATCTGTGCTGATTTGTGAGAGAGATTAGCACCTGGTCATGAACAGACATCATTGCGGATTTCACGGCTTTTGCCCTGCAAAATGAGTGGCAAAATGAGTGGCACAATACAGTGGCATCTAGAATATATTGACCTAGAATATGTTATCTCTATAATATTTTATCCAGAATATATTAGCTTGGCGCGAATTAAAAGATCAACGATCACAATTGCGTCTTCTCCTGATCATCGAAGCTGATTTGAAAGTTCGAAAATGATTCATTCGTCTTCTCAGCCAAAATATATTGGATGGAAATGCCGCCGTTATAATGCCAACAGCTGGTATAAAATATGGCGGTTTCTGGAGAGAGTACACAGCCATGAATCCCCTCCTCCTCCTCTCTCTGCTTGGCATCGGGACTTCGACTGCAGATGAACTGCTCTCCGTCAACCTCGTAATCATCCGTTTTATTATCTCATTCTACCTATTTTCCATATGTTAGAACTTGAACTCCTTGAACGTAGGTGATTCGTCACGGGGACCGTGCGGCGACCACCGGATGGGCCACTCCCCTCTCTCCCATAATTCTATTCCGTGGGCACGACGAGTTGACGAATGTGAGCACTCAAAAATAGTTATCTTTGCTCTTTTCTCACAACAAATTTTACAAGCCGCTTTTCAAAACATCACAACAGACTCTTCTATATCTGATATATCACTATTTTTTAGCTGAAACTAGCGCAAAAAATCTACCAATTTTCAGGCTGGTGTCGACAACGCCTACGCCCAGGGCATGGACTTCAGAAAGAAATACGTCGACACCGGCTTCGTGAACAAACGCTTCCTCCCTTCTGAGGTATTGCACCGTTATCGAAATCATTGCTAACATTTGAATTGACCACTCTACCTAATCTTTTTCACGAGTTAATAAAACTGATCAGTGTTGGCTAAGTCAGGAAACTAGAGTTTCATCGGGCTTATTTTTCCAGCGCTTAATTTATTTCAGGTCTACATTCGATCGTCCACGGTTAATCGCTGTCTCATGAGCGCTTCCTCCTTCACCAACGGCTTATTCCAGGAGTAAGCTACGGCTTTCAGACATGACTTCAAGTAGCTGAAACAATGCCAAATGAGAATAACCAATCACATAATTATTCCAGTACATCCAAGCTGCGAGCAGTCATTCCGCCCATCTACACTCAGGAGAATGCCACGGATGGGGTATATTTGATATTAGAACTCTTGCATTTTCCTTTTTCTGCTTAATTCTATGACTATTTTCAGCTCGTTTACCCTCATCTCGAATGTCCCGATGGATGGGAGGATGTAATCGAGCGCTTCAATCTCAACGCCACGGAGAACTTCGCTACCGCTGGTCTCGTCGCTCTGCTCGCCTCTGAATGGCCCTGTCCTGTGAGTAAATCTATGAAATCTTCGAAATTAGATGGATAATTGAAAAATCTAACCACTTTTCAGGACATCCCTGCCGAGCTTTTTGATGCCATTGTCTCAGAGCTTCCCAACAAGCTCATCAAGATGCCAGAGAACTACAAGACATGCGCCCAAGGACCCGCCAAGGTCTTTATGTATTCGGTACGATATCATTGATATTGACCCTTTGTTTCTAATATAGTGTAACACTATAATTGCAGTACATAGAGATGCTTGCGGGAGCTGGAGCCAACTTCAATGCAGTGCGCATCAGGAGAGTGGGAGGTCTCCTCACCAATCAGCTCCTCACTAACTTCGCAGCGGTAAATTAATAGCCTATGCTGAGATTCTTAAGCTGTAGCAAAATATTTTACTTCTCAATTGCAACACAAAAGCATTGCAGGCAGCATGCACCGGAAGGACCTGTCCTCCTGAGCCCAAACTACGTGTGTATTATACGGTGCGTCCCACGAACTTCTTTTATTGAGCATCGATTCTTCAGCACGACGTGGTGGAACTTGCGGTGGCACACATCTTCGGCGTCCTCGGTAAATTTAAGGTACCTTTACTATATTAATCTTGCACTCCCATATTTTTTGGCATCCAACCACTAATACAATTCAGGGAGTCACTCCGGCCTTTTCCTCTGCTCTGGTGTTTGAGACTTGGGGCGGTGCTAATGGACCATACGTGAAAGTAAGTTGTGTGCTAATTGAATAAAAATGCATTTCAAAATTTTGATGGAAGCAGTACTTTTTCGACGTGGTCAGCTTGCATGCTTATCTTTCAGATCTACCTGAAGGATGGACAGGATGCGGGTTTCGTCGACACGAACAACTGTGCCACCGACTGCTCCCTGTCGACTGTGACTACTGTAAGTGAGACGACTTAATTCGCTGATAACTCTTGATCTCACAGGCTGCATCTGCCTTCGCGATCACTTCTCAGCTCCAGTGCGCCGCTGTTGTCGAATCTACTACTGTCGCTGGCTAATCTTGCTATCTCGTATTGATTGATTGATTGATGTATGCCATCTTGCATATGATAAATAGACAACTGCTTCCTTACGAGTTGTACTGACCAGGGACATCTCTAAAAACAGTATGAAGGGTATCATATCATATTCAAATGCACAGGGAAGAATAGGCCCCCAACTCGGAGCTGTGTGATAACATGGACGGACGAGTGAGGAAATGAATTTTAAAAAAGGAAATGAAATCGTTCGTTTGTGCGAGAGATTGGCTATGTGTGTATAAAAGAATAATGAAAGTTCTTGGGGCCAGACATTGCTTCTGAAAAAAAAAGGTTCTTGTCGTGGATACATTAGAAGACCAAGTGTTTGCAGCTTTCCATTTTTGGTAACACTGCAACATGCAAATGTTGAGCATTTCTTCTGCTTCTAGTATGTGAGTGGTTTCCGATAGTTTCACAGGATGACAACAGTTTATGATAAAATTAATACAAATTTATCTTTCGGAATTATCTACAAGTTAATTGAATACAGGAATAGTGATAATATCAGCCGAAGATACGCTTGAATTGTGCCGATTCATGCATTGTTGCTGTGCATGATGTTCATCTGAATCTGAAATAAGCCAGATTACAATCAATAAATGATTTGTCTTCAAACTATTCAGATATATTAGTAAAGTGCATACCTGGAAGAACTCATTGCATTCCTTCTCACTCCATTCCTTGGGTGCATCGAGGGCACGAGTGAGGGAGAAGAAGTTAACGGAATCGAGAAGATCGTGGTCCTCTTCGGCAACGAGTTGGTAGTCACGGAGGTACTCAGGTCGGAATCGAGTGAGAAAGGAGGTGGAGGACGGCTTAAAGCAGGAAGTTAGAGTGATTGAGTAGTACTCGTGCCTTACCCATTTCAGCTCCTGCTTCTGAGTTTCTTCTTCCTCGGAATAATCAGAGTCGTCGTTGATGTCAGAAACGGAAGAAGAGGAGGAAGAGGGAGAGCGGACCGAATCAGAATCGGAGAACTGAAATTGAAAGAATTGAGAGAAGATATGACATAGGAATGATGTAATAAACGCACCTCGGAAGATGATCCAATACCAGAATCGCTGTCAACCATCGCAGGAAGATCAGCAGTTGAGAGATTGCTGAGGGTTCCCCATTTCTTGAGAAACGAAGTGGGTGGATTTCGGTGACAAGAGGAAGACTGATTGGGGTTACGGTACTTGATGTTGAGTGGAGAAGGGGTCAGTTGGCCAGTGGAGGGATTGACGACGAGAAGAGTGGAGTAAGCGAAAGATTTGGTAGAATAGGAATAGACGACAGAGGTCATGATGACTGGTGAGTAGAGAGAGAGAGGATACTGAAGGAGATCAGTGGTATCTGAATGATGGACGGTGCCCTTATATAGCTGAAGAGATGTGGTCGGAGTAAATGCTCGGATGTCATAACCATAAACGGATAATTTATGGACCCTATCAACTCGGTAGGTGAGACAAGAGACAAATGATTCGTCCCCTATGGCAGTTGTAAATATCAGACGGCCGACGGTTCCCGCAAATCGGAATACCCTTTTACCATTCTTCATTTTTTCGTCCATAGACATAATATCGAAACCTAGAATAGAGATCCAACCTCGGCCGAGAAAGATGAGCTTGAACGTTTTGGAAGCCCTTGAGATATTTTGTGGATGAAGACTCCTCAGAATTAAAAAAAAAAAACTGATTTCAGGCAAAATATCAAGCATTATGAACGTCAACTACAGAACTAGAGGACACTCTAGGTGAACAGTTTACAAAATACTTTATTCATAGTTACTTTAACGAGTTACAAATATGCAGTTAATGAAATGTTCTGTGAATAGCGGAACAAAATGTCTCAGGGACAGTGAAAAGTACGGGCTTTGAAACAAAATACTCAATTATTAAAAGCTTTTTAGAAACATACTATACAACTTAAATGTGAATTTTATCCATTTAGAATGCCCACATTTCCCACCGAAAATGGAGCCATCTCACAAACAAAATCATGCAATTGACCGCAGTTTTCAGTGTACCTGAAAATGCAAAATTGGCAAGGCATGAGATCTTTTCGAAATGGAATAAATCATCTCATATTCTCGTTGTGGAGATCTAAGCCGAACTTCGAAGCATCATTTTTTTCTCTACGTTTCATATCCGACTACTAGATTTTTCAAATATTTCCGATGCAATCATCTGATCAGAATTTCGAATTTCTTACCAGTTCACATTGAACCCCGTTGTCTGAGTTGCGAGCGCACACTTCGATTTCCCTTCATTCATACCTGGTTGGTCGTCAGCCCAACTGGAGTACGGGTCGACTGACTAAATTATGCGTTCTTAATGATATTATGTGAAGTTAAAAGTAGTAAATTTCATAGTTTTTTCAGTGACCGTTTATTTATTGAATTAAGATTTAGATCACCTTATCGTCCCAGTTCCATGCAGTTCCATTGTCTAACCCGATCCAGTATTTATCCTTTGGATGTATAGCAAAATGATAATCAGGAAGCAGCAAAAGGCGGGGTGTCTCATAATAAAAAACTTTAAAATCTAACATTACTTTTTTCACAACCTAATACGTAACGCACTCAGACGTAATTACTTAATGATCCCAACATGTTTTGTCTGTTTCCTCTCGGACTTTTCAGTTTTTTTTGTTCAGAAGTTCTATTGAATTGTGGTGTAGCTACCGAAATGGCTATGCTGTGGTTGTGATAATGTAAATAGGTGAAATAGCTATGCAAATCACATAGTCATGGTATTACCCACAAAATGGCCATTAGAATTTGAAAACGTCGTATACTTAAAGAAACAATTTGAAGGCGCCGTTTCCCATAAATTCACACCAGATCGCGGGCGCTTCTCACTCTCAGCTGTCACTCTCATCTCTCGTTCTTTGCCACCAGCCATTAATTACCCTCCGTCGATCAGACACGTGTACTACATTCCCCTCCTTCTTTCCCTCCGATTCTCGAATTTCAATCATATTTTCCTATGATTCAGGCCGCCTGATCTACTCATATTTACCATTTCTCATGTTTTGATCCGACCAGCCCATCTCCCTCCTTGTTCTTCAGTGTACGGGCGTTAACCCTTGCTTCCACCCCCTATCGCTAATTATCCTCCATTCTCCGCTCCATTACCGAACATTTAGGATAGTTCCTTGTATTTCTACCATATCTACTTACTTTTCTTTACTTTTCGGCGAAACAGACATTTATGTTTACTTATAAGTTCATTATTTTCCCCCACTCATCCTTTGTTCGAGAGGAACCGGAACAAAGACCGTTGACAGCTGTTACAAGTCCTCCCCTTGCACTGCTTTCCTCGATTTCCTTTAACGGCACGTGAAATGAAAATTCACACTTAGGGTACATTCGCGATGCGTTGCGTTGCGTGACATTGCTCCGCCGTTGTTGGCCGTTCGCTCTCCTTTTCCTATATCTTCTTGAACACACTGATTTTAATTTGGCGCTTTCTCAATAATTTAACTTCATCATATATATTTCGAACTGTTTTCTTTGCAATTATGTAGTTGAACAGATTTGGCCTCACTTACTCTTTGTTGAATTAGTTTTCTGCAGCTGCTTCGATCGCTCTTCTACCTCGTCACTTGAAGATCTGCCGTGAAGGAACTTGGGAATCGCCCAATCATGGAGGAAGAGGTCAGCCACTCCTGTCGACATTTTAAAAATAGTCGAGAATGGGTTTCTCATTTTCCCTCGCCTAACCTTAGCCGCGATCACTATTGGAAGGAAAACAAAGGGTCAGCATGAGTGGTCGGAGGAATCGATAGTTGTTTAGGCCTAACCTCTTGTGCTTTCATCCACAGGGCACTGGTGCACTCGTTCAGTTCAATTGAAAGTCCCGATATCTCGGCGATTGATCAGACAATCATCACAGGGTGAATAGAGTACGCCAATACTAAAAGATCAGAGACTAGGGGGGGGGGGCTGTCAGGCAAGAGCCAATGTAGATTCTAGAGTGTCCAACATATCTAGTTACAGGCAATTTTAGGGAAAATTGGGTTAAGTCGGCTGAAAATTGCTGAAACCTCGATTTGTTGAACGGCGTAAATCATAACAAATAAAAATGAGGAACTATTGCATTATTTGTTACAGGTATTTACGTAATTCGAGCAAAGCTCTTTATGCTTTTTTTATTGTCGCCATCTTCAGATGCCAACAGATGCCTCTCCTCTGCTCGCCTTCGTCACAGGGAACTGCGGAGGCAACGCGCCCTTCATCTGCCCGTCCCTTCCCGGTCTTCAACTGGCCCGGAATGCCGCCTTCCCACCCTCCTTTGAGCCCGGACATCTGTACTCCCTGACGTGGAGAGACATCAACGCCCAGCCCATCTTCGAGGAGCTATCAGATTCTGCGAGAAGGGCGTATGAATCGCGGAATCTCCAGAGTTCCTTCTCCATCTCTCAATACGAGCCGATCATTCTCCGTTCGCTGCTTCTCGGCCGTCGAATCCTCGACTTCCGTAATGCCTGCGCCAGAGTGTCTAATGATCGGCCACTCATCATCTCGGTTCCCCCGCAACACTACCGCAACGCGCCTCAGCCTACGGTTCTGCGTTTCCTCTCTGACTCCGGTGAGGATGGAAGCGTCAAGGTGGTCGGCTGCACGAAGGAGCGCAGTCGAGACATCCTCCTCTGCAAGCCCATTGAGGCTAGTGTTTGGCCTAAGATGTCGGCCTGCCTCGAGCTACTCTCGAGCAGAGCCCACACTCCTCCCGCAGTGACTCGAGTGCTGGAGGCGGCCTTCCTCAAGACGCTGCCCATCTCCATCGACGCCCTCGATATGGCAGACAGGATTTACGGGCTCCTGGCAGCTTCCAATTTTCTACAGTCAACCAGGAGATGGTCCGAATCATGGACAAGAACGGCGATGAGATTCAGCTGGATGGATCCCAGAGAGTCGCTATGTGGCGATACGCGGAGGCGTTCGGGCCTTCACGAGTCCCGCCTGCCTTCATCGTCGAGGGTCCTCTCGGCAGTGGCAAGACCTTCCTGGCTGCAGCGATGGCGGTTTCCTATTGCAGATCTGGAGTTGGCGGACTCCAGCTTCTGCTCTGTCCAACGGAGTCTACTCTTCAAGTGCTCGAACACACGCTGGAGTCCCTCGCCACATGTGACATGCGGATTCTCAGCCTGGACCAGCAGTCGGTCTTCTCCGTCTTCCATGAAGGGGACAAGGAGAACAATGCGGCACTCCAGCTACACGCCCAACTCCAAATGAGACTTGCTCAAACCACAACAGACCAGCAGAGAGGCACAATCTGCAAGCAGCTTGAGCGAGTCTACGAGGCTTCGCTCGCTGTTAGCGGGCGTCTCGACATCATGCTCGCTACGCCTGAACAAGTCCTCGAGCAACTCATAGATGGGGATCGCTCAATAGTAAAGTGGCAGCTGCAGCGCGAAGTGACGCGTGTGGTCATCGACCACGGAGAGCAAGTGACGGAGGCTTCCTTCAACGCTCTCATCCTCGCCTTCCCTCGGGCGAAGTTCGTCGTACTTGGAGACAGTCAGCAACTGCTTCCTCCCTCCTACACTCCTGGCGATCTTCCCTCGGAGCTCGCAGCAGCCCCAGCTCTGCAACTACTCAAGAAGAGGGGCAATCTGCCCCTAATTCGACTCTTCTCGACGCACAGGACCACACGCGATAAGTCCCGTCACGTCGCTGACGTCTTCTACGGGCGTGCACCATTCAGAGCTGCGGATCTAGAAGATCACGACTACTGCGAGAATTACCTCTCTCTATCCTCCGTTTGCCCCGGAGTAACCCGGAATCTCGTCTACGGGCAACTTCAAGACTCCACGTCCTCAGAAGACATGAGCAACGTCGAGCTGGGAGCCATGGAGAAGGATGTTCGTAGACTCGACGAGGCAGGCCACGACCATCAATCAGTGATGGTAGTCGCCTTCTGCAAGAGTCAACGAGACCTGGCGAAGGCTCGACTCCCCTTTGACTACCAAGTTCTAGCAGTGGAGGAGGCGCAGGTGAGATAAAGACGGAATTACGAGACAAAAGGTTACGGTAGCTTTTAATATTTACAAACGAGTTCAAATGAGTGATAATGAGGGGTGGCCCATCTCTAAAAGTTTTATGTTAAGGGTCGGGAGGCGAACATCGTGATCCTCCTGACAATATCGAGATCGCAGCAGGAGGAGGATTCCCTCATGTGTCCCCGACGGTGAGCTGAAGAGTCACTTTCGCTGATGAAAGGGAACAAGTCACTGAAATAGATATCTATCACTTGTTGAGATATGTATCATAATCAATTTTAGAGTCAACATTGCCGTCTCGAGACACAGAGATGCCCTTCTCATCTTCGGCACCGAAGGGCTGTCCTCGATGGATCCATGGAATCGCCTCCTCCCTCCCTACTTCGACCACGTCTGCTTCTCTTCCAATTAACGCGTGACGAAAGAAATTTTTTTGTGACGAAAGTGACGAAAGAAATTTTTCAGAATTTCTGTAAAAAAATTGTTTCATATTATGTAGATACTTCAAACAGAAATTATGCCAGTTTTTGAGAATAAGAATAATCTGATTTCTTACAGATTCATGGCTGCTAATGCATCTGCACGTTTCCCCTTCTCATGAATTTCTAAATATTGTATTTTTCTTTTTGTGGTAGATAGGCCGTTACTCTTACTTACTAACTGGTGCAAAGAACAGACAGTTTGGAGAAACAACCAAACGAATTGTCCGTTCGAATCTGCATCCATGCTTTCTGAATGTTGCGTACTCGTTAATACCATCATTGTTGTATTCCACAAGTCCACGGATGAGAGAAGGATATGGTCCATCTCTCCTCGACGACCAATCCGAACCTATTTTTTCGTATTTACTCATATTTACATGATTGAATAGATAAGCCCACTTCATAATATTTTGCCCATT
The DNA here is from genome assembly GCA_036245805.1 of Pristionchus mayeri. Classification (NCBI taxonomy): domain Eukaryota; kingdom Metazoa; phylum Nematoda; class Chromadorea; order Rhabditida; family Neodiplogasteridae; genus Pristionchus; species Pristionchus mayeri. The sequence continues at coordinate 36,315,395 of BTRK01000006.1, read as the reverse complement.
TTGTTCCTGAGTGAATCGGTTTTTTCCCGTACGGTGCGCGTGCTTGTTTCCACCTCACGTGTCTGATATCCAACCTTCGGTTTTTTACGATTCATTCTGGTTTCTTCATTTGTACTTATTAGTTTCTATAACGTGGAATAAACATTCAAGAATTTGTTTGATAAAAAAAAGACGAGTATACGCGAAAATTTGTGCAATTAATTCTACTGACAACGGTATACTAATATAATTGAAATTGAACGAATGTGCTCTCTCTCCTATACGCACCCGACTCACAAGTAGCCAGGAAAAACAAGGATGAGGCACACCGTTACAACTCTCAGCTCCCGAAGGAACCTACAACTCTCAGCTCCCGAAGGAACCTACAACTCTCAGCTCCCGAAGGAACCTACAACTCTCAGCTCCCGAAGGAACCTACAAACTCTCAGTCCCCGAAGGAACCTACAGACTCTCAGTTCCAGAAGGAACCTACAGACAGACGACAATAAAATAAAAGACCAATTTGAAAGAGAGAGTGCAAGAACAAGAAATGTGAAAGGAAAATATAGAGAGAGAAAGAGAGAACTTCAAGAAGAGAAGCCGGACACGAAATGCGGAAAACTACCCCGAGTTAACCGATTCCCAGCCATAATTGATACTCGAATGGCGAGACAGAATAAATGGCGAAACTTTATATATTTTAGAAGCAAACGAACAATAAACAAACGGGACAAACGAACAGAACGAACAAGCAACGGGCACAGCCCGTTTCGCAATTACGTGGCAAAAATAATCGAGTCCGAAGATATTACTGTAGACATTGTGGACTAAATGCCGTGACTTACATAGGCGGAACAACAAATCCATACGGAACATTAAATTCGATATAACTATGACATAATTATATTTCTATTCGAACTTGCATTATTATTCATTATTATTCTTAATTCACAGATGGGGTATTAGATATCGATGAAATCGGGATTGGGGATACCCCTAGTTTACAAAATCAACACTAAAAGAATCGGAGTTTACTCAATGAATCGGAAAGGTATCCGCGTTCCTGAGTGGAGAGAGTGCTGTAAACTTGACCTCGTAATCACCACTCCCTCCATAAGGAACCTTCCAGTCGTAAAGTCTGGCTCAGCACTCTTCCGTCGTTCATGTACTCCCATTCTAAATCACCAGTGTCTTTCGTCTCGTCTCTTCATCGCTCTCGCTCTCAACTCATGGATTCGAAGAATTCTTCCACTATGTCGGTGATCACTCAGCAACCGATGAATCAAGTCAAGACTGAGGAGTCAATGAATTCGACTTCTAAGGACCATTTCATCACTCAGCAACCAATCTCTCAACATAATGAGGATAAGAATAACGAGAAAGAGAACGCCAATGACAAGGTCAGTTTGAAAATAGGTTGTGCGTGGTTTTAGTTGCACTGGCGTCATCTCCGATTATGGAATGTGAAATATAAATTTACGATTTCCAGTGTTCCTTCGCCAACTTCTGCGATGAATTCTGCGGTAATCAAGACAAGGATGCAACAGAAGTGAGGATTTAGGCTGTTTGAACGATTGTCGAAAACAAACTCAAACGACGTTACTGTTAACCAATTCAACTCGTTGAAGTCCTGTGGCCATGTTTGCCTCGAGATCTGCGGCGAACTCGGTACTTCCATGTGTGAAGCTCTCCTCTCCTCTCTCTGCACTGCTCTCTGCCATGTCATCTGCAGCAGCTGCGAGCACGACGACGACGATTGCCACTGCTGCTGAAGGAGAAGTCGTGCCATCCCCCCATCAATGTTCAGCTATACTCCTCTATGTGTGTGTCTATTGTGGGCAGTCAGGTACTGCTTAAAGTTAGAACATAATAAAATCGTAAAAAATTAGATCATCTCAACTATGCGTGTCCAAGGCTTTTTTGTGCTTTGATAATGAATAAAGAAGTTTTTCTATAAGTAAAGATTGACGCGATCCACATTAAAGAGTGTCCGTGCTTCCGAAAAAAAGTCGAAGAAGGATGATGTGGGGGTGAAAGACGACAAACACAACTTTGAGATACAATTTGAAAAAACAATCTTTTCCTTCATCTCATAAGAAACAAACACGTCTAGAAAGGGATCAATGATATAACCATGCCACCCAATCGAGTCTGAATAGTTATCAGAATGGGTGGAAATACGAAACAATGTACGCAAGACAAACAAATCTACATCAATTTTCTAGGCTAATTAGTTCACATAAACTGTAGCAATGGACAAAATTATCTCATATCAGTTCTTTCCCATATGTGCACTGTGTAAACAATATGGTCACATTACGAAATGGAGTGTGAATAATTAAAAAAAAGTAGAGCTTCTTTTTTTTCTTTTTTTCCTATTTTTCTTGAAAGATATTCGAAATTTTGGAGAAGGCGAAAGATTAATTAATAATAGCGAAACGATGTAGAGATCAAAATATGATCTTGAAAAGAGTAGCTCCCATGCCCACGACACGCAAGATACCATATCCTTCCCGCCACTCCTTGTACCGTTGCACCGCTCCTACCAACCAGTCCAGATCTCACACCAACCCCCCTCCCTTTCCTTCATCAACCCCGTCGTCCCCATCCCACCTTCCCGTCCACGTTCACCGCCCCATTCCAATCTCAAGCACCCAACCACCACCGTAAACCAGAACCCGACCTCATTTACTCCCCCCCTCTCCAATTTGCTTATACTCGGTATGTTGCGTGTCGTTTAGGGAATTGAGTTCGTCATCAACTCTGTCCTGTTTTTTTCAGTAATCAAAAAAATAAAATTAAAAATAGAAAAAAGGGTTCGTGAGCAGGCTAACGGGAAGGGGCGAGTGGCAGTGACTCGATGGGTAGAGAAAGGGCGAGTAACTCGACTCGACTACGGCGGGCAGGGGCGAGTATGATGATGGAAAGAGCGATTTCAGCAGCGTTCCTCCCATTCGGCAGCGTTTTGGTAAGTTAACTGCAATGAAGTTGTTTGAGTATTTTTACTTCGATCGATATTTCAAAAAATTTCCGAACCTTCTTCTCTGCACTTCATTGAGCAACAACGTCCAAATTTACTGCCCAAGTAAAAGTGCCAAAGAGATCCTACAAGAGAGTGGATACCGAAAACTACGGAGTGTACAGGGACTTATAAGGTTGATGCAAAAGTCCTGTGGTTTTTTGTGACCCTACTTTGAACTATCATTATTCGCATGTCTCCAATCCCAATGACAAAGAAACATAGCATTATAGCATCATTATTTAGCGGTATGATTGAACTTTATTTGCCCATATTTCAATCACACATATCTCGCAACCAACGCAAGCAATTATAATTTAACTAGTTGCAAATTATGTACAAAAATTAGCCATCAATATATTCATTTGGCAACTAGCAGGCAAAATGCATGAAACAACTTCATATGGTTGTCTGAGAAGTAGTATGCATACCCTTTCAGAAAATATGCTAGACATGGCGCATAGGTAAATTGAAACCGAATTACATGATAGCGAAAATGAGCAGTGAACATTGGATACGCGTAATTTGTTCGGATTTTTTTTCTCCAGTAGCCAACAATACAGACTTCTCCATGAGTGCGCTACATTAACCCACGAAGATGCTATATTATCATAAAAAATATTGGCGCCTGCTTCTTTCCCCTTTCAGAAAATTTGAATTTCTCATTTTTCAAAAAGATGCGAAATCAACATAAAAAATGAAATATGTAGTCATTTACAGATCAATTCATTTCTCGAAAGGTTGTAACTTCCAGCATCCATGAGAAAAAGTATTTATAGGGTAAAGTTTGGAGCTTCATATAACCAACAGAAATTGAGCATTCGTGCTTCACAGGAAAAATAATTTTGAGAAATGTGTCATTTTCGACAGATGAATTTCGTAAAATTTAACGTTATCCAATTCTCGGCTCTCTGATTGGGCAATGCTGGTAGGGGGGCCTCATTAGTAATCAATATCCGAAAGTTCATTGATCAAACTAAAAGGAAGATGGAAGGCGAAATAGCAAAAAACCACAAGACTTTTGCATCAACCTTATACAAAGCGGCGTTACAATGATGTCAATGAACATCATTGGTGACAATGATAACGAGCTCCGTTTTTAAGGATGGAAATTGAAGATATTTGTTGTAATTTGACAATTTTGTAAAGCATTATTGCTCTTGATTTCGATATACCAGTGAAGTGGATCGGCAGATGGAGCAGCAACGGATCTCATGAATTTCTATTAAACACGTGTATCACGAGTCAGTGGAGATGTGCGGGAACATTCTCAAAAAAATTGTACCAGATTCGACTCGTATTATAGTGCTAGAATACACTAGACGTAAGATTTCGGTAAATATGGTTCATTGGTCCCAGAGCCGGCTTTTAGGAATTTTCCGGTTTTGTATCCGGCTAGCTGAATCTCAGCTCCCAGATGAGCTGGAGAGATGGCGCTGGGCTCAAAATGTGCGTAAAATTATTTTCAAAAACTTTCCTGATTAGTGCAAAGCGATTCGACAAAAAATAAAGACGAGCCGTGCGAAAAACCATTTTTGGCCACAAAATAAAAATATTTTCCACATCAAGGAGTAGAGTGATACAGATTTTTAATGCAGATTATTAAAGAAGAAGTGTTTATGTATGATATAAAAATATAAAAGTTCACAAAATTGATTTTTTCGACTTTTTCTTCATAGTTCCATGTTTGAGTAAAAATTGCCAAGTTGAAGGCAGATCGAATTTGGTTTTTATATTTTTATATCATACACAAACACTTATTCTTTCATAATCTGCATTAAAAATCTGTATCACTCTACTCCTTGATAGGGAACATATTTTTATTTTTTGGCCAAAATGGTTTTTCGCATGGGTCGTTTTTATTTTTTGTCGAATCGCTTTGCACTAAACAGAAAAGTTTTTGGAAATAATTTTCCGCACATTTTGGGCCCAGCGTCATCTCTCCAGCACATCTGGGAGCTGAGATTCAGCATAGCCGTAAGCAAAACCGGAAAATTCCTAAACGCCGGCTCTGGGACCAATGATCCATATTTTTCGAAATATTACGTCTAGTGTATTCTAACACTATAATACGAGTCGAATCTGGGACAAATTTTTTGAAAATGTTCCCGAGGTGGTGATTTTTCCTCCACTGACTCGTGATACACGTGTAAAATAGATAGAGCGATCAACGGTTCGATAAGGAGTGCTTGCCGAACTAATTATAGAATAACCTGCGAGATGGTGTTTAGCAGGACTTTACAATGAAGAAATAAGTCACTCTACTCAAGATCTTTTTCTAGGAGAAATGCGATAATGATGATTGCATAAAAAATTTGCAGCAAGTCCATAGACAATTTCCTTTGCATTTTATTCACCCACATTTCAACACCAGTATTTTCGAGCACACTTCTTCATCAGTATTTTTCGCGCATAACCTTTTTCATTTGATTTTCATCCTACTCACGTCTTCGGCAATCTCTACTTCCTGTGTCGGTTACGCTCTTAGGATCCCCCCCCCTCTCTCTCTCTGCGAAGCCCGACTCAGCCCACTCGCCTGCCTGCCTCCCTCCACCTTCTCTCATACACACTATGAACACTTCTGCCTGACCTGACCGATAAACGGTTCTCTCATTTTGCCATTAATTCTGTATAACAGGGGATACAGTAGTTAGTGTCTTTCATTGATCCACCGGGGGATCACCTTCCAGCATCACTGGGGAAGCACTTCTTTTCCTTGTATTGTTAGACTGTCTTGGAAACACTGGGGGAACCAATTCAGTCTACTCTCTCCATATTCTATCCATATCTCTACCCTTTCTCACTTTCAGTCTATTCCCTCTGGCCCTTCTCCTCCCTCTTCACATTACTGTGCTTCTCTGTACTTGTTGCTATCTTCTACACCTTTCCTTCCCATATATCAGTGTAGTCTCATTTTGTGCAGCCCTAGGCCTTCTACTGCTGAGAGTGATCATCTCCAACGCGCCCCGAGCTTACAGCACTATCGGCCATCACATCCTCAAGTGCTATAAGGACATTCAAATTTGAAGCAAGGCCATAGACGATTTTCTTTGCATTTTTTTCACCCACATTTCAACACCAGTATTTTCGAGCACACTTCTTCATCAGTATTTTTCGCGCATAGCCAGAACGATCACGTTTTCTCGTACCCAATCAGATTGCTAAGCCACAAAGATCACGTCTTCTACGAACCCAAACAGATTGCTAAGCCACAAAGATCACGTCTTCTACGAACCCAAACAAATTGCTAAGCCACAAAGATCACGTCTTCTACGAACCCAATCAGATTGCTAAGCCACAAAGATCACGTCTTCTACGAACCCAATCAGATTGCTAAGCCACAAAGATCACGTCTTCTACGAACCCAATCAGATTGCTAAGCCACAAAGATCACGTCTTCTACGAACCCAATCAGATTGCTAAGCCACAAAGATCACGTCTTCTACGAACCCAATCAGATTGCTAAGCCACAAAGATCACGTCTTCTACGAACCCAATCAGATTGCTAAGCCACAAAGATCACGTCTTCTACGAACCCAATCAGATTGCTAAGCCACAAAGATCACGTCTTCTACGAACCCAATCAGATTGCTAAGCCACAAAGATCACGTCTTCTACGAACCCAATCAGATTGCTAAGCCACAAAGATCACGTCTTCTACGAACCCAATCAGATTGCTAAGCCACAAAGATCACGTCTTCTACGAACCCAATCAGATTACTAAGCCACAAAGATCACGTCTTCTACGAACCCAATCAGATTGCTAAGCCACAAAGATCACGTCTTCTACGAACCCAATCAGATTACTAAGCCACAAAGATCACGTCTTCTACGAACCCAATCAGATTGCTAAGCCACAAAGATCACGTCTTCTACGAACCCAATCAGATTGCTAAGCCACAAAGATCACGTCTTCTACGAACCCAATCAGATTGCTAAGCCACAAAGATCACGTCTTCTACGAACCCAATCAGATTGCTAAGCCACAAAGATCACGTCTTCTACGAACCCAATCAGATTGCTAAGCCACAAAGATCACGTCTTCTACGAACCCAATCAGATTGCTAAGCCACAAAGATCACGTCTTCTACGAACCCAAACAAATTGCTAAGCCACAAAGATCACGTCTTCTACGAACCCAATCAGATTGCTAAGCCACAAAGATCACGTCTTCTACGAACCCAATCAGATTGCTAAGCCACAAAGATCACGTCTTCTACGAACCCAATCAGATTGCTAAGCCACAAAGATCACGTCTTCTACGAACCCAATCAGATTGCTAAGCCACAAAGATCACGTCTTCTACGAACCCAATCAGATTGCTAAGCCACAAAGATCACGTCTTCTACGAACCCAATCAGATTGCTAAGCCACAAAGATCACGTCTTCTACGAACCCAATCAGATTGCTAAGCCACAAAGATCACGTCTTCTACGAACCCAATCAGATTGCTAAGCCACAAAGATCACGTCTTCTACGAACCCAATCAGATTGCTAAGCCACAAAGATCACGTCTTCTACGAACCCAATCAGATTGCTAAGCCACAAAGATCACGTCTTCTACGAACCCAATCAGATTACTAAGCCACAAAGATCACGTCTTCTACGAACCCAATCAGATTGCTAAGCCACAAAGATCACGTCTTCTACGAACCCAATCAGATTGCTAAGCCACAAAGATCACGTCTTCTACGAACCCAATCAGATTGCTAAGCCACAAAGATCACGTCTTCTACGAACCCAATCAGATTGCTAAGCCACAAAGATCACGTATTCTACGAACCCAATCAGATTGCTAAGCAACAAAGATCACGTATTCTACGAACCCAATCAGATTGCTAAGCAACAAAGATCACGTATTCTACGAACCCAATCAGATTGCTAAGCCACAAAGTTCACGTCTTCTACGAACCCAATCAGATTGCTAAGCCACAAAGTTCACGTATTCTACGAACCCAATCAGATTGCTAAGCAACAAAGATCACGTATTCTACGAACCCAATCAGATTGCTAAGCAACAAAGATCACGTCTTCTACGAACCCAATCAGATTGCTAAGCAACAAAGATCACGTCTTCTACGAACCCAATCAGATTGCTAAGCCACAAAGATCACGTCTTCTACGAACCCAATCAGATTGCTAAGCCACAAAGATCACGTCTTCTACGAACCCAATCAGATTGCTAAGCCACAAAGATCACGTCTTCTACGAACCCAATCAGATTGCTAAGCCACAAAGATCACGTCTTCTACGAACCCAATCAGATTGCTAAGCCACAAAGATCACGTCTTCTACGAACCCAATCAGATTGCTAAGCCACAAAGATCACGTCTTCTACGAACGCAATCAGATTGCTAAGCCACAAAGATCACGTCTTCTACGAACCCAATCAGATTGCTAAGCCACAAAGATCACGTCTTCTACGAACCCAATCAGATTGCTAAGCCACAAAGATCACGTCTTCTACGAACCCAATCAGATTGCTAAGCCACAAAGATCACGTCTTCTACGAACCCAATCAGATTGCTTAGCCACAAAGATCACGTCTTCTACGAACCCAATCAGATTGCTAAGCCACAAAGATCACGTCTTCTACGAACCCAATCAAATTGCTAAGCCACAAAGATCACGTCTTCTACGAACCCAATCAGATTGCTAAGCCACAAAGATCACGTCTTCTACGAACCCAATCAGATTGCTAAGCCACAAAGATCACGTCTTCTACGAACCCAATCAGATTGCTAAGCCACAAAGATCACGTCTTCTACGAACCCAATCAGATTGCTTAGCCACAAAGATCACGTCTTCTACGAACCCAATCAGATTGCTAAGCCACAAAGATCACGTCTTCTACGAACCCAATCAAATTGCTAAGCCACAAAGATCACGTCTTCTACGAACCCAATCAGATTGCTAAGCCCAAAGATCACGTCTTCTACGAACCCAATCAGATTGACGGAAGCGCTCACAGGAGACGACGTCTTTGCTGATGAGAATGATGACGAGAGGGCGCCTCCCTTCAGAAACGAACGACTTGATGGTGCTTGCACTGCAATTGAGAAGTTGAGAAGGCGCGTTGATGATACGGTATTTTAAAGGTTGCAGTACCTCGTTGTTCGACGATCTACGAAAGAGGACCAGAGTGTTTATCCAAGGGTACTGCGGGAGCCCTGCGAGGGAGTACGGTAAATACCGTAGGCGGCTGGAACATACCGTGCGGCATTCAGTCGACGTCAGTGACCATTATGCAACGAATCGACCACGACAGCTCTCAGAACGACACGTGCACTAATCTGCTATCGATTACGGTAGTTACCGTATCCTGCGGAAATTACTCACTCTGATAGAGTTCATTCTCCAGGAGAACTTCAAAAATATTGATAATGATAGAATTATACTCCTCGGTCTTCGCTGCTTGATTCTTGAAAAATAGACAGCGGAGCACGGAATGGTAGGGAGGGGAGTGGAAGGGTCAGGGGTACAAAGAAGCCGGATAGGAGGGGGGGGGGGGTGTACGGTAGAGTTAAGGATCGAGAGATGGAAGGGAATGGTTAGACACAGGTGGATGGTAGATGCCGCGGTAGGGAAGTACTGTGATATGACTGGGTACGGTAATGGGGTGATGACTGGGATACGGTAGGAGTGGGAGAGAGGAAGGATGGTCTCTTCGCACTCTTCTTCAATCATCGCTCAATTCAATATCAGCGCTCTGGGGTGAATGATCCCTGTAGAAACAGATCTATTGGAGGGTACGGTAGGGATCATACTGTATCCGTGGATCCTCGTAGCACACGGCTCGTTAAGGCAGCCCTTGAAGGCACGCAAAGCGCTACTCCACCCTCTATTTAGAGAACTTAGGTTACCTGCAAGGAGCACGGTAAAGTGGAGGGTACGGTGAGGAAAGTGGAGGACAAGGAGAAGACGGTACTCACCGGGTATCGATTGGAGGAGGAGAGGAGAGGGAGGAGAGGGAGAACCGCGCGCGATGAGTGAAAGAGGAACGAATGAGGAGAGGAGGAGGAAGAGGAGGAAGAGGTTCTCAATAACAAGTTAATTGAATTTGGAGAGAGTGCAGGAATGAAGAGAGTGGAAATTAGGGAAATTGAATATATTACATTTTGTTCATTCTCTCTCACTCATTCTGCTCTGCTCCGTTCCGAGTGGTCTTCTGGATTATATTCTAAGTGCAGAATGAGCAAGGCATGTGAGTGACTGCCATATGCGATCAGCTATGCAAATGGCCGACAAAATTACTGCCTTGAGGAGTCGAAGAACAGAACAAGATTATGAAATTTGAGCGCATCCCAATTGTCGAAGCACCTATTTATTTTGACAAGATTTGCGACTGGGAAATTGAATTAAATGGACTATGACACAAAAGTGGAACCTTACGCAGTGAGGAACTAAGCTATGGAAACTTTGGAGAGAGAACTTACAAGGGCGGCGTGAATATATTCGAATTATTTTGGATATATTAGGTTGTTGCATAAGTCCTATGGAATTTTGAAATTTTGCCTTCCATCTTCTTGTTGGATTGATAGATGAACTTCGGGATATTGATTACTAATGAGGCCTTGCATACTCTTTCATATGCGCACCCTATCAGCATTGCCCAATCAGAGAGGCGAGAACAGGATCCAGTTAAAATTACGAAAATTTATCCATCGAAAACGCAACATTTCTCAATTTTATGCTTTCTCTGAAGCATGAATGCTCAAACTATGGTGGTTATATGAAGCCCCAACCTTTACCCTATAAACACTTTTTCTCATGGATGCTGAAAGTTACACCCTTTCGAGGAATGTATTGATCTAGACATGACTACATTGTTGCATTTCGGTGTTGATTTTGCATATTTCTGAAAAATAAGAAATTCAAATTTTCTGAAACGGAGAAGAAGCAAGCTCCAATATTTTTTGTGAGAATATAGCCTCTTCTCGGGTGCATACAGCGCACACATGACGGAGCCTGTATGCTTGGTCTTCCATTCAGAAAAGAAGGTACAAGTCACATGCAGCCGAGGTCTGCTCATATTTTTGCAATCATGTATTTTGGTTCAAACCCACTCACATGGCAGGTCTAACCTATTTTTTGAAAGAATATCAGTGCTACTTCTCAGCCAACAATATGAAGTTGTTTCTTGGATTTTCCTTCCAAATATCTAGAGAAATAAATTTAAAGCAAAATTTGGTCAACTGTTTGCATTTGGGTAAATCATAATTTCTTGCGTTGGTGGCAAGATCGGTTTGATTGAAATATGTGTGAACAAAGTTCAAGCATACCCCTAAACAATGTTATGTTTGTTGGCGATTAAGATTTGAGACACGCGAGTTATGATTGTTCAAAGTGCGGACACAAAAAACCACAGGACTTTTGCAACAACCTAATATAATAATTGCTATAATTCGCGAAGTATCAATTGCAAAACGGTCAGGGTAAACAATACAAGGTGCATATTTTTTCAATAGAGAAAATGCCTTCAAAGTAGCAACTAAAAGATCATATAACCATAAAATGTTGTACTTCTGAAAATTTTCACGTAATTTTCATTTCTCTAAAGCCTTTCTCTAATCGTATTCGGACTTCTCTGCAGCGAGACCCTTTGAACCTCTTTCTAGAATGCACACATCCATTCTCCGTATCCATCATTAATCATGCGTCTTCTCAGATATTGCAAAATTCCAAACCCTTCAGCTGAAAGTGAACGAAATGAGAGCATGTTTCCTAAAGAATCGTCGGCGAAAAAAATGCGTTAATCTACTGCTTCTTGCTACTGTGTGTTTCCTGAAAACCATTTATATATCTCCAGCACAGTTTATCGGAAAAGCAATCACAACTTCATATCTTTAGATAAAGTGAAAAAGCCTCCTAGAAAATGCCTATACGTAGTGGCTTGACTCGGTAGAATACATTCTGCTCGCTTCTCTTCCTATGGATGTATGTCATCTCCTGCGCATTCTCGCGAACTGGAGGATCGGGAAGCGCCGCTCTCTTATTTACCCAGTTACTCCCTCGCATCCAGGGGTAAGAGAAGGGACGAAACTCTTCAAACATTGTATTTGCCGAAAAAAAATTCAAATGTTATACTTACCATAGCTCCAAACTTGGGCAACATTGACGAGCAACATCAAGAAGAGAAATGACCGAAACATTTAGGTAGCGTTGATCTGAAATTAAAAATATTACAATAAATAAACATGGCAGTATGGAAACAGTTCAAGATGTCCAGTTTCTAAGACAACGAAATCCTATTGTGGGAGGAGGGGCTCGTGTTCCACTCCGATGTGTAAAATGAAAGAGTGCATCCGGCTCAAATACTCGAGGCAGAGTGGGAGGAATTCATCTTGAGAAGCAGTTATTTCGAATTAGGCGGGGGATCCAGACAGCAATTCGTCCTTTTCAGTCCTTACGCTTCCAGACTACGTCAATCCGTTTAATCGTCATTCGTTACAAAAATGAAATATCGCAATAGCAGAAGGAGATATTTTTTGTTTGAAATTGTTAAACAACAAGGGTGTTCTTATTTTCAATGTGCTAATTTATTCAGTGAGTGGATGTTCTAACACATCCAATATTCTTAACCATTATGCTAGAAAGTAGTTTATGGTATGAAAAGAATGGGATGCATGCGAATTTGCTTATCAATGTGACATTACATTTACAATGAACCAATTTTACTGACAATTGATAGCAGCACCTTCGTCGGGGTCACGTCCAAGCGGACGGACCGATTTCACAATCCGAACAGACGTACAGACGCCATCCTCCGTAAAGCCGCTATGCCAACAACAGTGCCGATTCAGATATTTTATGCAACCAATATTTGAACAATCAGTCGTCCGAATTAATTGAATTCGGCCCATTCTCCCAGGGTAAGATAAGAATCAATGCAGTTACGATATTTTTACATATGAATCGAAGTGGCTCGCAAATTACTGTAAATTTGTACTCAAAAGTGGTTGTTGAGGAATTAAATGTGAACACCGTAAATGGACCCATACAAAATTCAATATTGCGTGAACCACTGCGCCTGGCTAACGTCCTATCGGTCCATCAGGCGTCTGAAATTCGATAATTTACTAATTGTAAATTTGAATAGCCTACAACAATTGAAGCAACTTCATCTAAATCGAGGATATGTTCACCAATGAATCATGTCGTTGTTCAGCTCAAATATGAAAACAAAAACCCACCAGAAGAACATGCGGCCTGTTTAATCTGTCAGAAATGTGCGAGAAAAGTTGCGCAAAAAGTTCGCGAACTTCTGAGGTGCGTAAAGACTGTTTCTCTCAAAAAACCGCGCTCTCTCGCTCTTTCTCTAACCACCTCGCTGAAAAGTTCACGAACTTTTCAACGTGCTCGATAAAAAAAGGTGGATGAAAATCTGCGAGAAAAGTCAGAGAAAGAAGAGAGAGCGTGCGATCGGAGAGAGGGAAAAGGAAGCAAACAACCTCAGCTTCCTTTTCCCTCTCTCCGATCGCACGCTCTCTCGCTCTTTCTCTAACCACCTTGCTGAAAAGTTCACGAACTTTTCATCGAGCTCGTTGAAAAGTTCGTGAACTTTTCAGCGAGGTGGTTAGAGAAAGAGCGAGAGAGCGCGGTTTTTTGAGAGAAACAGTTTTTACGCACCTCAGAAGTTCGTGAACTTTTTGCGCAACTTTTCTCGCACATTTCTGACAGATTAAACAGGCCGATGGAGTTCTGGATTCTTCACTTCCCTTCCATTTATTGCTTTCTTCCTGTACGTTGTCGTTAGCCTACCATATTCTTCTTTGTGACAATGAATGGATAAATGCGAAAATATTTTAAAAATGTAATTGATGCACGTTGAAAAAGTACCCTTTTAATGTGGCGAATGAGAGCGATTCTGCCTTTGAAGTCAGCTTGGAGACGGAGTTCATCGGGGCAATGGAGACATACCCGACAGTCTGCAACCACTCTTTAGAGGAAGGTTTATTCATTCCACAAAATGGTCTCGTCGAGCTAATTCTTCGTATTCTGCATGAAAAAAAACGTTTCCAGGTTCGAATTTTAGGTGAGGAATATTAGAAATATTATTAGTCTCAGGATGTGAATGTTTCGGAATAAAATACATTATATTTTGATTTTTCAATCATTTATTTATACCGTATTTGGTGTCTCCCAATTCCATTAGCAGCCACTTCTCTAGGTCCGTTCGCTTTGAATTAACGAGGAAGTAGTAGACATTGTAGTGGACCTATTGGGGTGTCCGGAAAGTTCGTATAATTTTTTGTTTTTATTTTTTATTCAATGCTTTACAATTCTCAGTGACCAATGTATGCCCCCTTCTTTCTCACTACCTCCCTCCAGCGATTGGGCAGGGTCTCGATTTCTCTCTTCCAGAATGCGGGTTTCTTCGAGACCGCCCAGTTCACGAAAGCCCTCACAACTTCATCTCGATTCTTGAACTTCTTTCCTTTGCAGAAGTCAGAAAGAGAGCGGAAGCAGTGGTAGTCGCATGGGGAGAGATCCGGGGAATACGGTGGATGGGGAATCCTCTCGATCTTCAGCTCGTCCATTTTCTTCTGGGTCATCTTCGCTCGATGTGGGCGAGCATTGTCCATCAGAAGAAGAATTTTGCCCTGGTTCAGGAGTCTGGGAGGGACTCTGATCGCGACATCTTCCAGTTGTTCAGAGAAGAGGTCGGCATTGATGCTGGTGCCAGGGGCGAGGATCTCCCAGTAGATGGGACCGAGCACTGAGAAGAAGAAGCAGAGGAGTTCCTTCTTTCCGTGCTCTTCCTTCTTCGGGACGGGCGTGGGCTTCTCATCTGCATCCACCCATTGCAGTCTCCTCACAGGGTTATCGTACGTGATCCACTTCTCATCTGTAGCGATGATGGAATTGGCCCATCGAAGATTGGATCTACGATGGAGTAATTCCCGACAGACTTGAACACGATTTTTCAGCAGTTCGGGGGAGAGGTCATGGGGAATCACTTGTGGGAGTTTCGGCTTCTTCCCAGATCGATGGAGGATATCGGACACCGTTGATCTGGGAGTACCAGTATCCTTCTTCAACTCACGCACACTGGCCATGGGCTTGCGCTTCAGTGTGCGGAGAACGAGAGGCTGATCGAGGGAGGGAGGGGGTCCAGAGCGGGGTTGATCATCGAGACCAAACTCCCCTTTCTTGAAGCGGGAGAACCACTTATAGCAGAAGGGTATGGAGGGGGCGTCAGCTCCTTCCGACTGGGCCAGGGCAGAGTGGGCCTCCTTCACGGATCGGCCAAGACGGTAGTAATGAAGTAAAACTGCTCGGAGGTAGAGATGGGAGTCCATCACAAGAATCAATGTAGCAACTAGGAGACAGATTAAATCCTCTCACTACTCAACGTCAGAATGATGCAATACATTGTTGACAAACAGATTGCGCAATCACTGCATTTGATCGCGAACTGACTTTTTTCCGAAGCATTATACGAACTTTCCGGACACTCCAATATAAAGCATCGGAAATATTCTTCCCTGAGAAACATAAGTCGCGCATCATATTCAGTTAAATAATTTTCAAGCTGAGCCTAATATAAGGATTGTTAACCTTTTGATAGTGCTTCTTCCTGTTTGCTGGGTTGTCCTTTCCCTTCTCAATCGGACATCCACGTGGACACTGTGCACCACCCATGCCGGAGTTCCACCACTCTGAACTTCGGTAATTTATTGGCAGTATGCCAAAATCACATTTGCTTCTGCTGAAATTTCTGAACGAATATGCAAAACGTACTTCTATCGAGTTTGCAAGCGCCAGCGTTGAAGGCGAGAGTGGGGGCATTTGTGACTGCAGCTGATCTCTCTGCAGCGGGTAAATGGTTGAGAGGCGCCGGGGGTAGAGGCAGCGGAGGCTGAAATCCAAATTTTTACTATGCATGTGTGTAAAGTCCTCCATCTTCACTAACCAATTGTTCTCCGAAAAACACCCTTGCTGCTCCCCCGAGAATGATGCAGCCAGGAGCATCAGAGATGCTTCAGATGACAAGGGCTGCAAACATGAAGCTTATCTCGAGTTTAAAGTTTAGTTTAGTTTGTGAAATGTTTATGAGAGACTTTTTCATTCAGTGAACATCTGCTTGGCACTAGGCCAAAAATCGAAATCCTCCTAAATGTGCATACATGTAGTACTCGGTGAGTGTAGCTCAGCCGTGGCCTATTTAGTGTTCTATATCAATTGTTGAGAAATGGGAAGCACTTTAGCTCGAAAACGTCAATTTTCGAAATTTGCCATTTCGCTACCGATCCGAACGGCTGTTGTCTCAAAAAATTGGAAATATTCTGGCGATCATGCACGCCAAGTTTCATAAGTATGGGATTTTAAAAATAAGAGAAACATCAAAATTTCGAAAAAAAATAGTCAATTTTAATTTGCATCTCCTTTGGATGATATGAGATTGAAACTTTCAATTATGTCTACATTCAGCGTGGGATGAGACTGCTTAATCCTTGAAATAAACGAAAATTAAAAATACAGTTTCTGAGAATTCGACAGAAAACCGCGGTCAACTTGAAATAAAGTCACTTCGTGATAGTACCGGTCACCTACCGTACCCCGATCGAATCGGAGGAAACATGTTCTAGAGTTATCCTGCACGTAGTACTCGCTGAGGGAAATCCAACATCATGAATGAAATTTCGATAAGCATCCCCGCGCGCCAGTGCGCTGATGTTAAATATTATCGTGGGATTACGGTAGTTTTTTACCAAAAGCGGACTGGCGCGCGCGGATGCTTATCGAAATTTCATTCATGCTGGTGGATTTCCCTTACCGAGTACTACGTGCAGGATAACTCTAGAATATGTTTCCTCCGATTCGATCGGGGTACGGTAGGTGACTGGCACTATCACGAAGTGACTTTATTTCAAGTTGACCGCGGTTTTCTGTCGAATTCTCAGAAACTGTATTTCTAATTTTCGTTTATTTCAAGGATTAAGCAGTACTCATCCCACGCTGTATGTAGACATAATTGAAAGTTTCAATCTCATATCATCCAAAGGAGATGCAAATTAAAATTGACTATTTTTTCGAAATTTTGATGTTTCTCTTAGTTTTAAAATCCCATACTTATGAAACTTGGCATGCATGATCATCAGAATATTTTTTGAGACAACTGCCGTTCGGATCGGTAGCGAAATGGCAAATTTCGAAAATTGACGTTTTCGAACTAAAGCCCATTTCTCAACAATTGATATAGAACACTAAATAGGCCACGGCTCAGCTACACTCACCGAGTACTACATGTATGCACATTTAGGAGGATTTCGATTTTTGGCCTAGTGCCAAGGGTATCTACAAATATGTTCACTGAGTCGAAAAGTCTCTCTTATAGAACCGTGTACTACTTACTGGAGTTGCAAGTCTTTTAGGATTTGAGGAAATCATGGGTTCCAGGAGTTGCGCTATAGTAGGTGCGTCCTCAGTTGCAGGAAGCGCATGCTTCGTACGCCTTTCTCCTGATGAACTGCTACGTATTTCATCATCGGGATCTTCAAGCCCTTCATATCGTTGATCCACTGGATTATCCACATTGTTCTGGATGCGTTCTTCATCCAGTGTCTCTCGTTCTTCTTTAACGAGACGGTTCTGAAAAAAATATATTTCATGATATTGTCTGCATATTTGTTTGCATCACTTACTTTCTCCGGTCTCTTTGGCGCATGAGGATTGGGCTTCACATGTTTGATAACTATGACATCGGTAGTGTTAATGTCAATATTCGCCCGCTTCTCTCTTCTCTTTTCCTTCTTCTCCTCCATTCGACGATCTCTTCTTATGTTTTTGTTTTCGTCCTGAATAAGAGAAAGTCTAGCCTGCATTAATATCGATAAACGGTTGAATGCGCAGAAAAGAAAGCTATTAATATTCAAGAATAATTTGTTTCCGTTTTTGCTTACATATCTATGGTTCTGCTCTTTCCTCTCTTTCAGAGGTGGTTGATCGTGGCGATGCGATGAGTCCATTGCTTGCAGATTCTGGAAAGTGGATTTCGTGCGAGAGGGAAAATTACGAACACATTGTGTAATCGCGCGCGATATGAACGCAAAGGAAGTGTACAGGTCGCATTTTCTCTCACTCATTTCACAGGTTAACGTTCTTGGTAGAACCTCCAGGCCATTGAAATATCTTAGTTTAAAGACGACGACACATTCCAAGGAGAAGGGACTTTGGAACAAGAGGATTCCTTATGTAGATTGTGTCGTCATCGAGAAGGAATGTTGGAGGGAGGGGGGGGGGGTGAGGATATTTTGAATGAGGGAAAGCGTAGACTTGCAATAGCCCTTCGCCTCTTTATACATAACAGCAAGGGACAAAGTTCACCATCTTTTCTTTGTTTGATTGGCAAGCTCCACCGATAAGAGGGGTTACGACTTTGCATGAGAGAGAAGAAGTTCGCCGTCGTTTCGATGCACATCGACTCCGAAAAACTCAAACTACAGCACATAACTGATATCGTTTCGACTGTTGCACGTATTAAATGGTTCGAAGGCACTCATATCGGAGGAGAAGCTGCGGAAGAACCGTGGTCTCATGACGTAGCGTGATGTTATCTCTATCAGCATTTTGCTATAAAAGGTGACGAAACCTCAGCAAAGAAACTTTGCAACCGCTTTCTTCCTCGTCCGAAACTTCACCATTATCACGTCATCATTCCACATGATCCTACTGACATCCCACATCTCATCCCCCCATCATCCCACACCTACTCTCCTGATTCTACTGACCCGCCCCTCTCTCTAGCGTTGCGCAACTCAACGGATGATGAGACAGAAATGGAAGTGAGGCCTGGGCATTCGATTTAAGGGTAGTGATGCCGAAAGGTGCGGCATTCAGGTAAGAGGGACTGTTAGATCCATTTTAGTGAAGAAGAGAGAAGTCGCGATTAACAACTGCATCTTGAAGTTTGCGCAAGAAGACGAGTAAGACGGAGCGCCATTATCTATTACATCTCACAAACCTCATGGTTATTAGTTGCATAAAGGAACGAGAACGCATTCCACGAATTCGCTGAGCACAAATATAATCAACAAAGGAGGGAAGAGTAGGAATTCATTTATTCCCTCCCATGAGCGCCCTTATATACAACCAGATGACATTAATTAATGGATGGTGGCAATGGAATACTGTTTCCTTCTTCTCACATGTCTTGTCAGCCACATGTTATTGACAATCTTCTCACATGTCAGTGATTCAGAACACATTCCAGATTCTATTTGTGTTCCATTACAGTATTAAAACAAGGAAACGCATTGTTCCGTGCTGTGTAAGTCTTCAAATTCAGTAGAAGCCTAAGTGAATCTGCAACTTCATCCATTCGGAAACTGCCAATGAGCCAAGTAATGCAGCAGTGCACTTGCATGAAGGACACCAGACGTATAAAAAGTGACAAATAGAGCACCTGGAGTGCAATCAGAAAGCTAGAGACTGTCTCGTGAATGGGTAGCAGACGTTTTTCACTTTTTCATCATTTCAAATCCTAGAGAAATTTCCAGAATGCAAATGACGGTCTTCTCCTTAACCCCCGTTCACCAAAAGCATCTCGAATTTGTCATCGATAGCATCATCGACTGGATGAGTAATACGGAAAGCATATTTATGAGCGCAGGTTCAGAAGCGTCATCATTTCCTCCATTATGCGTTTACTCGTTCTCTCTACGCTGCTTGTGAATGCTCTCGCCCACGAGTGCGGCATTTCCAAACCAATAGAGGAGGAGAAGGTACATGTCTGATATCATCTTGGCTTTATTGGGCTGTTCCTAAGGCAGAAGAAGGCATCGCACCACTGGGGAAGTGGCCCTGGCAGGTCTATCTGAGAATTACTGACGGAGATGAACGATCATTCTGCGGGGGTTTGCCAAACCTGTAATTGTTCATGGCGTGAAAATGGATTCAGGAACGATCATTGCCGACCAATGGATTCTCAGTGCTGCTCATTGCTTTGAGTAAGAACTAAAGCTAAGAATCTGCTTATCCCTATGGATATTTCTCAGCGATATGCTGAAAGAGAATGAATCTCTGGGGGGGAAATACCGAGTCATCGTTCGAACAGGAGTCGTGAATATCCATAAATCAACTTCGGATGATGCAAGATCCCGTTATCCTTCGCAAAAAAATAGCCAACAATTTAGTTCGAATACAAGAATGTGTACGGTGTGAAGAATGTGTTCACCCACGGCCAATACAACCACACCGCTCTTACGGACGACATCGCTCTTCTGCGGGTAAGAATAGGACAAACGAAAGAGGTGATCAATGAATCAATTTTTCAGCTCGAGAAGCCGATCACTTACTCACCCACAGTCGCCCCGATTTGTCTCGCTCACGAAGACCAGGACGTGAACATTGATCAAGAAGCGTGGCTCATAGGATTCGGGGCTTACATCGGTATCCTTCTTGAGGGGCAACTTTTAATGTTCTATTTCAGATGACGAAACGAAGGAGCTTGTAGACGAGGTGTCAAACGTACTCAGAGAAGCAGTGATTCCTCTTGCACGGCATTCCAAATGTGAGGAGGAATGGGAAGAGAACGTAGTCGAAAGAGTGATATGCGCCGGGTCGCACGGAATTGGAGCTGGAAAAGTAAGCGAGAATTTGGAAATTATCATCGAAAAAAACAATTCCTTAAGGGTGATTCTGGGGGTCCGTTGATGGTACAGAGTACAGATGGGCCTTGGTACCAGGTCGGAGTCGTGTCCTTCGGGAAGGACGACAAAAAGATTGCCAGTGAACACACCATCGGTGAGTGCTAACATAACAATATAATTGGCCTGCCCGATTGAACTATGCGCTCAGACCAAGGAAACTCATTGATAATTCGTTTTGCAGGAGCGTACACTTCCGTTGGTCACTACTGTGATTGGATCGCCAATGTTACAGAAGGAGAGGCGAAGTGCGCAGAGAAGGAAGTGGAAATGAAACTCGTAAAGGAGGAAAATCGAGAGAAAGACTCCGAGAATAATCATGATGAAAGGGGGGATCTTGATGATGATGATCATGATGATATTCATGATGACGACGATGATGATGATGCTGAAGATAAGGATGATAACGATGGTGATGATAGTGATGATGATGATCAGGAGATCACAGGAGAAGAGGAGACGAACAACGATGAGCAATTAAGAAGGAAGCGTTTTGCTCCCTCTTCCTGGGATATACTCGGAGGCCCATTCCCTTGGTGAAAATTATCGCTCGCATGTGATAAACGATGATTCTGCTGTCGTTCAATACCTTACATTTTTATCTCTATCATTCTTCTGAACACTCTTTAATATTTTAATATAATCGTCGAATACCGCATCGGATAAGAGAGAAGATCATGTTAGTGAAGTTTGTGTTGCATATATTTTTCAGACCGCTATTTCCTCCACTAGACTTCGGTTATGTCGAAATGCTTCTTCGCATTGTTCGAATCCTTGGTGTCCGCGTAAAATTTCTTCAAGTGATCTAAATTGTCCTTTTGTTGGCATCATCTCCTTTGTTTTTTGCAAGACTCACAATGGAACAATTCATTGTTTTCGCGATGTTCCTTCAGCAGAGCTGTCTTGGCGAATAGACGAGCAAGCTCATATCGCTCCTGCATTAGAGGAAGCGATAATGCAAACAATTTTTTCACGAACATTCAAAAAAAAGCAATTGATTTTTTTATTTGTGGATTGTATATCACTATGATAGAATGTAAAATATGGAGAACCCACTCTCTTTTCCATTTTCCTCTTCATGTGTTCCGTCTGGCCGTAGCAGGGGCACGTCCAGACGAGATAGCCACAGATCTGACATTTTTCGTTTTCTCAATCGGTCGGTCAAAATGTGAAAGTCATAACTTTGCTGAACAAATGCGCAAAAAAACTCACGATGAACACGATCAAGAAGACATTTCGGACGAAATTTTGGTCTTTGAAATTGCATGCAAATTTCTGAATTTCTTCAACGAGAACCTGAGCCAACTGGCCCAACATTGGTGAAGATGCGAAAGACAAGCAGGAAATCAAGACCATGAATTTCGATCCTGTAACGAAATTCACAGGATGGAAAAAATAATTGAACACATTTTCCATTCAGTTTTTCATCAATGTTAACGATTTTCTCTTTTCAAAGTTAGTGGAGAGCCCTTACGTGATTACTCATTCGAAAACAATTTAATCTAGTTTCGAATAGATTTATTTAATTGAAATTCTGATTGTGAAAACTATTTATTGTGTTAGCGAAGGAACAACAAGTAAGGTAGAAACAGAAGTACAAGATGTGATACTCAATACCGGAATGACTACTCAGAGAGTTAAGACAACTATTTTGATGATTTTCACTACTGTGAGAGGAAGAGTAAAGGCGTACAGTGTACTGATGCATCATGGTATCAATGGGTGATCGATCAACACGAAACATGTGACTGAGGAGGAAAGAGAGTTTCATGCCGATCACAATTGAGTGAGAGATGACTACTGATTGCATTGAGACAGTAGCGAGAAAGGGCAGAGAGGTGTGAAAAGGCATCGGTGGATGAGAGACTGATGGAGGAGCGAGGAACAGACTATCGACTGATCCGGATATCAAGCAGTTTGATTCTCAGTGCGCAAGCGATCGAAGCCATCGAAGTAGACTGGGATAAGAGATTTGATGAGTCGAGGTAATAAGAGGCTAGTGAAGGCGAGGATTGAGGAAGGGAGAAAAAAGGGAAGTGAGAGGAGCTAGCCTTTCTGTGAGCTACGGCGAAATTTCTACTACACAATGTACCTGGTTGAGGATACATCGTCGATAATTTTCTGATCAAACTGTGGTGGGGAATTTGGAGAAGGGAGGAGAGGCTCGGGGTTTTTATGATTGGAGGACGTCATTACCAGTCGTTTCCGCAGTCATCTCGTTGTCGCTGATGAAACGCATTGAAGGAGCGACTGCAAAGTGTAAAATTAGATATTTAGTATCAATTTATTGCATTCACTTTTCATGAAATTTTAGAACTCCCTCAGATTTTTTTTATGATGAATCCTTAAGATTCACTGGAGAGATTTTTAAATCTCGATTTTCATATGCATTTTTTTTAAAGGTACTCAGATCATACTTGCGGGGAACTCTCTAGCCAGCACGGAAGAAGCGAGTTTTGCGTCGACTTCTGCGGCGAATTTGATGTACAACTGATGGTCGATTATCTTGAAGTAGACGACTCTCCCGATGTCAGCGCAAACGGGGTAGATGTGCTGCATCTGACATTATTTTTATCAGCAAAGCACTCAGAGGATCCACTCTCATTTTGTTCTACTCATTATCCCCACTTTTCGAATCTTCTGGTATAAGTCCATCTTCCCATTACTTTTCAAAATTGCTTGTCACCTCAACGAACTTTGTAACATTTCCGTTCCCGAGCTAAGTTCTGACTAAATCTTACGTGTCCATTGTGGTGGAAGACAATCCAGAATCCAGCTTCGTGAGGCGTCGGATCAACGGGGGCGACTGGACGGATCTACAAGATGAAACATACACGACCGCGTTCGAATGACTTCGCAATCCAGAAGGAAAGGTTTTCGACGTGTATTAGCGACGAAACATTCGATCTAATGATTAGTTCTTATTTGCAAGTCAGCTCAGATGGAACTCACGTCATCTCCGGTCTTGACTGCCACGAGTGGCGACTGCTTAACCTGACCAGGAGTGATGTTCGGGTCCTGCGCAATCTGCAACACGACTTATATTTTCGTCAAGCATTAACAAATGCATACCATTGCTTCACTGTACATCGCAGTTTTCATTAATATTGTAATTTAAAAATACACCAAATCGTACCATATTAGGGTCGTTCCACTTCCACTGCTTGCCGGGCACGAATTCCTTGGGTCCGTCGATGCCCTCGTCGTCGAGGAGATCCACTGCGTCGTGAGGAGCGGGTGAGGATTCCAGCCAGTCCTGAGGTTGAAAATTAAGCTAGACTAGAGATGGGATTACTGAGTACGGTGGAAATATTTTCGAAATGAATCTAAACGTAGCTAAGAACTTTATTTCAGACTTACTGAAACTCCTCTCGTGTCGTTGATTGCCATGTTGTTGGTCGCCTTGAGCAGCTGATCGATCGACGTCTCCTTCTTTCTCCACTGGTTCAGCTTGGATGTTGCTGCCGCGCCTGAAGAACACATGATAACATTCGCGGCAGAAGTTATGAAAATCAAAATCAATAAACGATTTAGTTAACTGATTGTTCTGTTCGAAAGTATTGATTTCAAAATATTTCCTTTGAAAGGTGAACGGAAGTACTTCATCAGGTACTACAGATGTTTTTCGCTCGTTTAGGTTACATTTGCTTATCATAATTCTAGTCCTATGATGAATAGTTTGTCCAGCTCACTTTCCGTCTCCTCTCTGCAGATATTCGCCCGCAGTCTCTCCATTTCATTCTTCGCTTGGTGAATCGAGAGGTCGATGTTAGCCATCATCGCAGACTGCGCCTCAGACTCAAACAAATTATTAGACAGGAACTCAATTTCCTCTCTCGTCGAAATCTAGCGATACCAAACTTTGACAGTGTTTTTATTTGCTCAAAAAGGATTATTCGATGATTTACGGTTCACACTAGTTCTAACTATCTATCGCACACAGACTGGGGTGAGTCATGATGTTCCAAATATTCTGACTAACTGGAAACGAACTACAGTACATGCTAATCGCCTTGCCCATATGCGGCCGCGGCGGCCCGCGGCGGCCCGCGGATTCCGCGGATCGATTTTGCGGGAAGCATGCAATTTTTCACCATTCGATTTTTTGATTTTCAAATTTTCCATAAAATTTTGCATCGGATGGACTATTCATTTATATTTGAAAAAATACATAAATCGATATTTTGAATGCTGCAATGCCTCAACCTACCGTAATCTCAGTTGCGAAAGCGACTGACAAAGTGATATCGCAAACTGCGATTACGGTAGGTTGAAGCAAAATATCGATTTATATATTTTTTTAAAATATGAATGAATAGTCCATCCGATGCAAAATTTTATAGAGAATTTGAAAATCAAAAAATACAGTATTGAAAAATAGCATTCTTCCCGCAAAATCGATCCGCGGAATCCGCGGGCCGCCGCGGGCCGCCGCGGGCCGCCGCGGCCGCATATGGGCAAGGCGATTAGCATGTACTGTATCACGAAGATTGTACGACTTCCTCATTTTGTCTACTTGTTTCTAGTATCATCAATTTGTAATTTCATCAATTAATTCAAATCAACTGAAATCTGAGAAAATTGTGATCGACCTATTTCCTTTTTATGAATGCCTCCATTCCCAATTCCGCTCTCTCTCACCTTGATTCCCGTCTGTCCGTGATTGGCGACTGCCCTCGCTCTTTCCAGCTGCAGATGCTCGATTCGCGTCATGCAGTGCAGCAGTTCGTGCAGTTCAGCCATCGCAGGAGGAGGGAGATCACGTGTGAGCACTGCCACAGGAAGAATTCCCTTGTCCACGGCTGTCGCGATCTGCAAGGAGGAGAGATGAAGCAGTGAAATGAGAGAAACCAACAAACACACACACAAACCACAAGACCACGGTTGGCACGAGATATGCAGGGAGTGGAGTGAACTCAGGATTTAGCGAGAGTTTTAGCGTTAGATGAAGTTTACAGGGTTCGATCAATCGATATTTGGATGTGGACAGAGTGGTTGAGTGGAGGTAGGTCACTCGTACCTGATTGGAGACGTGAGCAAGATCTGCCGCAGAATCAGCGCTTGTCTGCATGGATAACACAGTAACCCAAGAGAGAAAGAAAGCAACCCCCGACCAGAGAGAGAAACCCGCCTTTCCGAACCAAGTTGCGAGACTGGACACGATTTACGAAGAGCGCAAGACACTCACAATGTTCTTCTGGATATCTGAGGCCCTCGAGGCACGATCAGAAGGGATGGGGTCGTCCCATCCGAGGCCTGAAGACAGCATCGATGGATTCGGACCCAGTGCCGTCTCCCAGTTGAAGTCCGAAGGCGCGTTTTCAGGACGAGTCCACAGATTTACAGTCTGAATATCGATATTTAGTATATAGTATTATTCTTAACCATTTACAGCACCATTAGTAACTGAGAATAATAAAAACAATAAATGCGCCGTACCCTCTGTTGGTTGGGATCTCCCCAAATGGCCGTTCCGATGTCTCTCGCGGGTGGTTTCTTCTGTTTTGGGTTCGGATCTCGCCAGACCATATCGTTGGACTGAGGATATCTCATTATCTGGCTGCCGTATACTGGTCACTCACAGGTATCTCCTCGGGCGTCTCGTTAGGGTTCCACGAGCCGACGGATCCCTCGAAGCGCTTGGACATTCTCTGAAGTTATGAATTACAGTCTACTCGAAAAAAATGTGATGAGTTCCAGTCAGGATGAGTCCACAGATTCACAGTCTGCATATTGTTTAGAATTCGGGAAATAAACAGAAGATTTGTTGATTCGAGAAAATTTCACGCACAGTATCGAAAGAATATCTTCCATTCCTTTAAAATATAATACAAAAAACACTGTCCCAATCTGCACAAATGTTTTGAAAAGCGAAAATCACTCAAAAGATACAAAAGAACCTGCTACGCATCCATGGCAAATGAAGTTATTAATAATGACTGGACTATTAGTTTGCGAGTGGGAGGGAGAAATTACAATAATAGCCATATTTTTAGTCCCACTCTCTGTGAAATTTCTAAACTAAGCTTATTTGGAAAACTACAATCCCTCATTTTGTACGATGCAAATTTCGTGTGGGCGTAAGGAAGTGGTTACCTCATCATGTGCATCGTGTCCTCCTCCATTCATCCACTGCTGTTCTCTCCTCCTTCCATTCGTCCTCTCCCTCTCTCCTCCCCATTCACTTCCTCCTCCAGATGATGAGTGCTGCTTGTTGTCCCATTGACCGTAAGCAGCTTGGGATCCATTCCAATTCTGCTGCTGTTCATTCTGCCAGTTGTTCCTACTGTTTCCTCCCATCTGCTGCGAGTATTGCTGCTGGTGCTGCTGGTGCTGCTGATGGTGATGAGAGTGATGCTGCTGCGAGTGACCAACGTCGCCCATCATGTTGTACGCCGCTGCAAAACATAATTGGTGAAAAGAGCACGAGGTGACAACGTTGGCAACTGTGAAATAACAACCCCAATTCGCCGACCTTTAATATATCTCCTCATTTAATCGACTATCGCAAAGAAAAATCTGTTAATCCACATCATGATTTACAGCTAACAAGTTCTAGTCCCATTTTTAAACAGAAAACAACTTTTTATTAAAATTTGTAGTATCGTGTGTCACTTCCTATCTAGTTTCACACGGTTCTCTCTTTTCTGCGTTATCAGCACTCCATCTGTGTCTGACCTTGCTCATTCCAGTATCCCGTAGCTCCCCCATTCATCTGCTGCCCCATCATTTGCTGTCTTCCTCCCATCACTGGCGGCGGCGTGCTCATCATCCCCATCGACTGAGGGTTCCACTGAGCGTTTTGAGGGTGCGCCTGAAATGAGATGTTCAAATCTTATTTTACAATATTCTTCTACAGTATTCTGTATCGTATTTCTCGCTTGTTTTCCCAGTATGAATTATCAACCACTATGAATTAGAGGCAACAGACGTCACCCTAATGGCTGGTAATCTGAGCAACCGCCAATCAGTGGTTTGTTGATCTCTGCCTCTTCTCAGTGGGATTCTTGGCTTCTCCTCTCTTTTTTCTTTTCCATTTCCGCAGTTGCTATGGTTATTCCGAGTGACGTCGTCTCTGGTGGCAATGTTCGCCATGCAGAGGAATGGAACATTCACTTAGATAAGCAAACAAATGCCCCGGCCCGACTCTCATGCCCCTCTCCCCCCTAAACAATCGATACTGACGCGTCTAACCTGTCTCGCAGGAGCGATTTGGGATAAAATGTGGTAAACGATGGACACGAAACACACCAATCTTAACTAATGGAAGTCAAATTAACGACATTACCCATACTATATATTTCTAACTCATGAACTCGAACGCCCACATATTCATTTGTGCATATCAGTTTGGAGTTTATGATAGACTATCGATGATGATTTAGAAACATCGCTTATTCGCCGCCAATGAAAAGTGAAGTGATAATCAAATAGCACAGACACCCACCTGCTGCCACTGCGCCTGCTGCTGGTAGTTGCTGCTCTGCTGCTGCTCCCATCCTCCGTACTGCTGCTGCTGCTGCTGATGCCTGTTGCCGTACTGTCGCTGCTGTTGCTGCGTGCCCATAGTGGGAGGGGGCGCAGTGACCATCTGTGAGGGGTCGCCCCAGTAACCACCCATCTGGGGAGGGACCGCACCACTCTGGGCTGTTGCCATCTCAAAAGATAACCATTACTGCGAAGATCAACTAACAGAAATGGCTATATTGGAGAGGCGATATTGGTTAACTGCGTGTGTGGAAACGCAGAAGTTGGCTACATTTTCACTGCGAGTATTCACCGAATACAATTTTTTAGGGAAGTGACACGATTCGTCTTGAAATGCGACTATGGCTAGATATATCACCGTCAAATCAGCGGCTCTTTCTACTGAAACATTCAATAATGCAAACGTTTGCTCACCAGGGGCGTAGGGCCCGTCGAAATCCCGCCTCGATTCATGTACGCGGCGTGCATTTGGGGCTGAAAGAGGAGATTGAGGGCACGTGGCAATATCCAATCTATTGGTTTCTCTCGATCTAGTGGGGATGACTCACAGGGGCGGTCGAATATCCATTGGCGGGAGGATAGTGATGGCCTCCAGCCATCAATGGAGGCTGTCCTTCCTCGTTCCACATCGAGGTGGAGGCAGAACCTGAGTGACGAATTGAGAAACTTGATGAGCACCGATATTAAGCACAGCACGTCGAAAATATTGATCCCTTTTACGATTAGCCTCGCAAGTGAGGGGGCGGGCAACACGAACAGGCCCTACTTCCTCTCTCTCTCCCATGGTTACTGTCATCCACGTGTGATTTAGCTACAACCGATCGAAGATTCGGATGAGAGTGAGAAAAGAGACGAAAGTGGGACCAATCGGGCAGGCAAGAGTACAGCGAATAATGGGAGAAAAAAGGAGAAGAATAAGGGAGAGGATTGGCGAAATAAGAGGAACGAAAAAAGAGAAGAGAAGAGGATTCTCCCCTTTCCAACAGCTAATCTCGGACAGAGGAACGAGGATTGGGAAGAAAAGTGCAGAAGAAGTGAGTGAAACTGGACGAAAAAAGGCACAGGCATGGGGTCACAACAATTACATTTTGATGATTTTTCATAAGGACTATTTTCCAGTCGACTCTCTATTTGCAATCACGCGAATCGAGGAGGATAAAATGATCGAAAAGGAATCGAAAATTGTTGTCAAACGAGGCGACTTCGAAACGGCGTAAAGAGAAGAGGAAAACTTGAAATGGTCGCGATCGGAAGAGAGAGAGGTGCCCATTTCTACCGTAGTTACGAGGCCACTGACGCGTCGTCTTGTCTCTCGCGCGGAAAAGCCTGCAGGAGAGAGGGGAGGGTGGGAGGGTTAGAGAACGAGGGGGAGGGAAACCTGCCAACACTCAAAACCTCTGCGCTATTCACCCCTCGGTGCACATTTTTACTCGTCCCCGATCAGCCTCTCGTTTCGCGCGCGCTTCCATTCATTCTCCTCCTTTTCTTGATCATTCATTTCTTCCGTCTTTCCGTCACTTCGATCACTATCGATCGCATCGATTGCAGCAATGTCCGAGCTGCTGAGCGGCATCGGGAACCTCACCAAGTCTCTCACCTCCAACATCAGCACCTATGAGATCCGCAAGCTCAGCGAGAAAGTGTAAGCGCCTAATCTGGCCTTAGTTTATGCTAACTAAGCCTTTAACTAAGCCAATTGCTTCTTGTTTCAGTCAGGGAATGGTGATGAACTACACGGAGGCAGAGCAGATGGTGAGAGATGCGACGAACGAGGATCCATGGGGTCCCACTGGCCCCCAGATGAAGGAAATCGCCATCCTCACCTTCCAGTCAGTACTCATTTCACCCTGTTCGTCCCCCCATGAAACCCTTCCAGATACGACAACTTCCACCAGGTGATGAATCTTCTGTGGAAGCGAATGTTCGAGGATAACAAGTATGCCTGGCGTCGAGTATACAAGGTAAGGGAGAGAATCTCCCCGTAGATCTCGCTAATTGGGAGTATTCATTCAGAGTCTGATGCTTCTCAATCATCTCCTTGCTCATGGCTCGGAACGAGTCATCGGAGCAGCGAGAGATCATCAATTCCAGGTTCTTTCTCTCCTTTTTCCCACTCCGAGAATTCAATTTGATTGAGTGGCAAGTCGCAGCAAACAAGCCGACTTTACATAATGCCTCTGTTTTGCTCAATCGTCGCTTAGGGAATAGTTTGGCATTGTCATCGTTGACGTCCTTCTGCTTTCAGATGCGATCACTCGAGCACTACAAGTGCACGGACGAGAAGGGAAAGGATCAGGGAATCAATAGTGAGTCTGCCTCTTTCCATTCAATTCACCTGCCATGCATCCCGAATGATCCTCTCTCTCTAGTCTCTCATTCCAAATAGAGGAGTGAGAATGTATCCCATCCTTCCGTGGGATTGAGTTAGTAGCCGAGAAAGGGGAAGGTCTTAGATCACACAAGAAGGGATTCCATTCCAAAAAGTATGGGGGCTGCGCGGATATTCAGGTGAATTCGAGAGATAGAATGAGGGTCTAATCGTGAATGCATGGACGAAAGTGTGGCCAGACGGAGGGTGCCAATTTAAAATCTCTCGTTTTCTTGTCTCTGATTCTCTCGAATGGGTAATCTCGTGTCTATCCCACAGTCGAGAAGAGGAAGAGGAAGAGGAAGAGGAATTGTAGTGGAGGAAGAGAGAACCATTTTAGTATCATTGATCTGTTTATGAGAATGGCCGATGTGAGAGATCTGGGAGATGAAACACATGACGATATGGGATGGGAGTGAGGAAGAGAGCGGGGGGAGAGACGTCGTCGTTCGCAGTCTTTCATCTTATCAGTGTTTCAATGGAGAAGCACAAGCAGATAAGAGGACGCGCGTGATGCGGAATGGAAAGCAATGCAAAAAGTGGCGAATGCAATAAATCGATACTCTTTTGCAGTTCGCCATCGAGTGAAGTTGATTCTCGAGATTATTGGAGACGAAGATAAGTTGAGAGCAGAGAGAAAAAAGGCGAAGAATGACGATAAGAGCAAATTCCAGGTGAGAGAGTGGCAATGGACTTCTGGGGGTGAATTCAGTGCAAGAAATTGTTCTCCAGTAGTCTTTTCTCATCAGTCGCTTTATCAATGGAGTGAAATGCAGTTGATTTCAGGGATTCTCAGCAGATGACATGCGAATGGGCCGAGGTGGATCATACAACAGTGAGTAATTAGCTATGAGGAGTATGAGATAATTAATGCCTCCAGAAGATCGAGATGATTCCTATGACACGCCACGACGAAAACCTTCGTTCGAGGATGACGAACCCGCCAGGTAAGAGATTATCGATTTATCTACTACTTATCGATCGATGACCTTCATTGGAATACTGAAGGAGAAGAGTAATTAGTGTGCCCAAGTGGCGAGGACAAGGTCATGAAACGTGCCGTTGTGAGGAGTTTTCCCGCCATTTTGATGCTAGTTATTCATACACTCTGATTGGTTAATCCAGAAAACTTTACATAATGAAGATGGGTTTTCCAAAATTGCCCAAGTCACTCCTTACTCCTTACTCCCTTAGTGCTTTTTCTCGATTTTTTTTCGCAAAGCATCGTATGAGTATTGAATGGACTCAACTTGCAAATTACAGAGACGTAGCTCGCGAGGTGAATTCCTTCTCATTTCCTGCTGGCAAGAGGGACGAATCACCAGAACTCGGTTTCCGGGATGAGGTAAGAAAAGAAAGAAATAGATAGTTTTGCACAATCAGACATGAAGCATGAACTAAAATTTTCCTCTATTTCTTTGTTTATCGTATCCCTTTCAGCGTTCCTCTCGGCCACACCACGACGATGACGACTTCGGAGATTTCGCATCAGCGCGAACAACGCCCAAGAGCAACGGGACGCCCACCATCCAGACCACGAACGTTCCCCGCATTTCCGGCCCCGGATCAGTACCCAGTCAGAAGGTACTTCATTTGCATATGGGGGAAACAGCGATGGCGTGACCAAATTAAAACAGTGAGTAAGCGAGTATTATACAGATTGTTGCCATTCCTGCTGCAAAGAAGGACGACTTCGACCTACTCGGTCTCGACATGAGCTCTCCCTCTCCCGCCTTCCCCTCCCCCTCAATGTCCTCCTCCTCTGCCCTTCCTCAACCTCCCTCTGGTCCATCCTCTCCCAATGGCAACAACAACCTGGTTGACGATCTGTTCGGCGCCTCAGCACCTACAACCAACCATGCATCCAACGACCTCTTCGCGTCAGTTTTTGAAAATATTCTTAAATTTCTATGAATATTGGAGTTGTCCCTCATTGATATATTTGTAGTGATTGGTCTACGGCTCCTGCTACTCACGCTGCTCCTGCTGCACCCACGGCCTCTGCCTCGTCCGGTTTCGCTGACTTCTCCGCCTTCTCCTCGGCCCCTGCCCCTGCTCCGTCTGCTGCTATCTCCTTCCAGCCCACTCCAACTCCACTCGCTCCCATGGTGAATACTCCTACTCTAATTTGCATTGAGTGATAGGTCAAACGTTGCATTGCTTACTATCTTGGATAGGCTGACATCTACATCATTAAGGGAGGCGCCGATGACCTCTTCGGTCTCAACGTCGCCGCTCCTCTTGCTTCGGCGCCACTTCAAGCGACGACGTTGACGCCGTCGATGGGCTTTGACTTCGGCCTGACGCCCTCGTCGACCATGACAGCAACCCCAGCTGCGAAACCTGCTGCACCTGCCGCCTCCACTCCTTCCAAGGCAATATATTTTTTAGAGTCGAATTATGTTTTAACAGCAAATGGCGACGGAGATTTTAGGATATGGGTCGTATCAAGTCATAGTAAATCATAGGTTCTCTGCAGATGGGAAGCACGTGGTCGGATCTCGGTCTGATCAATCTGGATAATCTCGCATCGAAGGGAACTCCCACGAAGAACAACGTCCCCATGAATCAGATGGCAGCCAAGAACAATAATATGAGTGAGTGAGACAGTTGACAGTCATCATCATAATCCAAAGATCAAATACTATCTGTCATTTTGTTTTCGAAATATCTTTTCCGTGAGTCAGAAAATGGTAATTGTACTGCGTAGGTGTGTAATGAAAGAGGGGTTGTAGTTGCAATATATTAATAACTAGTGTACTGCTCATATAAAAAATAGCCATGGATAAGTTATATCGTTTTCAGATACGAATCTTCCTTGGTAAACGAACAACGTAATCGCCTCGTGCCCACTGTGATTCACCTAATTCCTACAAGTTTTATTATTTTCTTTCCGAAATGAACTAGGCTTTGCTAGAAAGTTAGCCTAATATATTATGAGAGTGCCCTATATGAGCTGTGCGCAGAGCACGAAATGGAGAGCTAGTAGATCACAAATATCGCTTGTATATCAAATTATGTCTATTGTTTCTCGCTTGTGTCGTTTTCTGCACCTGAGATATTATTTATCGTCCAACCCGATTCTGACTTTCCTCACAACATTTCATTTTAGTTTTTTTCAGTTTTTTCCGCTTTTCTATCACTTCCGAGTTCAAATTCCGAACTGTATGCACTGAAATGCTTGCTTGCTTAGTCTCTCCGGCATTGATCAAAGACACCTTAGTGATACCTTTCCTCGATTATATCAATAGACATTTTCGCTCTATATCATTCGTTCACGTGCCTTTTGTACATTCTAAGAGTGGAATATATGTATTTAAATAAATCTATTATTTCTTCAACCATCAGACGATTCACTTTTCAGATCATCTGAATTTCAAAATGTGTTTATGAATGGAATGAATTCACAGTCACTTAAGCCTAATTTCTTCAATCCACCTGACTCCCAAATGTAGTCTCTGAATCATCCCTCTCACTTCTCCCATGCTCTCATTCAATTACTCCTCTCTCTTCCCGAGCTCTTCTTCAAATCTCATTAGCTCAATTATGAACTCTCCACTTTACACGAGTATGTATCACTCACTCTTCAGTCTTTCAAGTGCATGAACAAAACTTGTGATCGATCATATGTCGCTTACTCAACAGAAATTACGATTATTAGAAGACTACGGTAGGATAACAAAGACATTCTCTGAGGAAATATTCAGTTACTTTCGTAATCCTCTGGAAGTCTCCAATTGTCATTCACTTGGCGAATAAAGAGCATTTCCAAAGGGAGGACCGCAGCTGCTTTCAAATCGCCCTCATCCCTTCCATTCCCATCTCTCCCCCCACATTTCTCTGCAGCGAATCTCTTAAGCGCACCAAGTGCTGTGAGAGATTATTTCTCGAGAAGAAAATCGAGTTTCATAATTGACGGAAGGATCGGAGGACAGGGCCTACTCTGCCAACATCATCGTTGACTAAGATTTACCTGACTTGTACAACTTCAATGGGCACGCTCGTAACTATGTCATCATCGCTCACGTGCGATTCTGTGCAACGGTTTTCCAAAACACGTTGTTAAACCCGTGACAAGATTGGCATGTAAGAACGGGGCAAATTGCGGGTTTGCATCAGTCATGCGCAAGGGAGTGACTGTGGAAGAATTGTGTTCGAATCTTTACTTTAAGAGGGAACAAGAAATTGAAATTTCATTGAGGGTACTCAACTTTGAAGCATATCCATAGATTTCAGCTGGTCATGTCGACGTCGAGAATTATGAGGTGGCCGATCGCGTACTACGATATGGGGAAGATCGAACAGTGGGCGATCGTCTACTCGAAATTCCATCCCATTCGCGAGGTATTCAAGCTCAGAAGCAAAAGATTCATACCTTCGGAATCTCCGTCTTCGTTATCTGGAAGCTATTCTCATCGTATGGTGATTACTTTCTCCACAACGACCTCTTGGAATTGTTGCTCGATCAATCCCATTGGAGATAGATAACGATATCACGTGGACAGCATTTTCTCCTGTCACACGTTAAACCGTTTCCATTGTGATGTCATTGGAATCTCACCGAACAACTCAGAATAAATCACTGCCAGCTCTTCTTCATCGATTGATAAGAGGTTCTCAGTGCTCTGCCCCCCTACAGAGAATAGCCTCTGATTACTCTGAAAGGGAATGGGAGGGAGGGTTGATAACTGCACCAGGATGAGACCATTCCTCTTCTAGACAACGTCAACCCATCCATTCGATTCTACGGCGATGTTTGCAACGATTCTGTTGTTGCCCATACTGGTTACAATCTTCGAGCTACCCTCCTCCTTTCTACCCGGAATCGGCGATCAAGTGTGAGATTTTAACTAATTAACAGATGTTATTCCCTCCTTTCAAGTGGTTTTCTCATTTGTCTCTACTGTCTCTACGGCTTCTGGTGCATCTTCGACGCGATGCTCTATTCGTTCAACCTTTTTATCGGGCGTCTATTGCTCCAAGAAGAGCAGCTGTGGCACAACAGAATGGGCGAGGTGGCCGAGCAATTGGTCGAATAAAGAAACGCGCAAATTTTTCGCCTTTTTGGAGGCATTTTTTCGAAAGCTCAGGTGAACATAGTTACTTGTCAACTGTTTTCCGTTTCACCTTCACTGCATAGAGAAAAAAGAGGAGCGGGAGGGGCGAGATGGACACCTCTGATTAGATCACACTTCGCGTCGTTTATCTGCTAGAAGCTCTATAAGAGTGTTGATGTCCTTCATACGTGTTATTTATATGGTGTTGCTTTCGCGAATGACTCGTCGTCAAGTGACGCACGCTAGAGTCGATCTCTTTTCGACTCACGTGGGCAACCATTCTCCTTTCCCCTCGGGCCAAAGAAGAGTCATTCTTGCATTTTCTCTAATCTGCCAGAGTGACCCATAATCTCGCGCAGCCCATTGGTTTTCTTAGCAATGGAAGGGTTGGGGGAAGGTGATCTCTGCCCGTCTTCTCTTCCTTCTCTCTACCACTCCCTCTCTCTCTGCGCCATGCAAGCTCTTTAGTGCGCTCTAGTACTGATAAAACAACCAACTCTGTTGTGCATCGCGTTTCAAACGATTGTCGCCTCCTCAGTTGGGCGGGCGATGCGCCCCCTCATCCTACTCTTCATTATTCCTTCTGCTGAACTCGCGCGTCTGGCCCCTCAACCCTCCGACTACCTCTCGCCCCCCGAGGGAGACACATGGTCGCCCAAGCAGCCACCGAGACCATCCACAAGGAAGTACAGCCAATACATCATCACCGCCTTCAACTGGACAATCAACCGCACAAAGTGAGCAGCTCACCCCTCTTTTAATGCTTTCCATATTATTGGATTTCCATATTACTTTCCATATATCTGTTATCATCGTGATAAGTGTTTTTGTTCGAGATTCTCTCCTCAACATGAAAGTTAATAATCTAATGAACACGATGCACTCGTTCAGATTTTACGCGTGGAATGATTTCAACATCACGATCAACATGGAAGAGGACGACCTGGGAATCAAGTGCAAATTCGACAGAACACCCGTCGCAATCCGATTAGTGGGTCACACTTTTACTCTATTCTTTTATTTTTCAAAAATGTATTCCTTTTCTCGTGCTAGACTATCCGCAGAGTACCTTATGTGTGAACAACAACTTTAGTCGGTACAAATGTTTCTTAGATTCCTGCAGACCGGGCGGAGTCATGCTCGTATTACGGAGGACTAGTCGCTTATTGCCCCGATTTCAACAGTTACATACTGGCGTACGCGGACTCCCATGGCCCCGGAGATTACGTGCTAACATGTAAGTTCCTCTCGTTGTCCGTTTTTGCACCAATCTCCTTTCCTTTTCTTCTCTTTTTGTTTGCACATTTGGCTAGATGGGAGTTCCCTCCATTTTTCTCTCCGATTGCATACTGAAACTGTTTCAGAATAGTAATCTGCCCGCAAATCATGCAAACGCGATAAATCTCTTTTCTACTTCAAAGTTATCTTAGCTATCGAGTTTTCAGCTGGCCAAGGTCAAAACCGTTCAATTTCCCCCTTTGGAAATGACCTCGTTGTTTCGAAATGAGAGCTTCGAAAAAATTGCGATTTCAGCCTTTTCTGACGGAACCCTAGAAGGATTACACTCGACGTCTGGAGGATTCTGCGATGAAGGATTCCAAGTTCCCATCAAGATCATCAGCGTACCACGGGATCACGCCAAGTTCTCCAATGAGAAGCCAATAATTCAGTTCCACCCACGTCCAAAACAGAAACATAGGCCATCAAGTGTTTTCACAGCTTCCATGTTAATCTCCATTCTCGTATCTCTGATTACGGTAGTTATCAAATAATATATCCCTGGCGCAGCAGTATTTCCTTTGCCTTTGGGGGGAATCCACGTCTATTTCTCCCTCACTCCACTCGCGTCCATCTCGATATTTCCTGTGTCTTTCCCCCTTCCATCCACTCAATCTGGCGAGTCTCTTTCCTCTCATTCCCAACTAATTGTATTCTAAACATTCCATCGCCA
The DNA here is from genome assembly GCA_036245805.1 of Pristionchus mayeri. Classification (NCBI taxonomy): domain Eukaryota; kingdom Metazoa; phylum Nematoda; class Chromadorea; order Rhabditida; family Neodiplogasteridae; genus Pristionchus; species Pristionchus mayeri. Next base: position 36,277,882 of record BTRK01000006.1, on the reverse strand, counting down.
TTATGGTTTTTTTCATGTCTGACCAACAGAGTATTTCATTGCGTGTACACTTCCACCTTTGGGTTCCCAATCACCATTCCATTACTGTGTATGTGTCTTTGCCGCCTCGTTATCTCACTGATAAAGCGTGTATCTTTGTGACTTGCATTACTCATCAGCTCGCCTGTTGCATGGATGGAGTCTGCACAATGGGCAGTGGAAAGGGAGGAATTAGAACGGATGAAGGACGACCTGCTACGAATGCCCGAAGGAATGCATGAGGAGGTTCGACCTTCCTCTCCTCGTTTCTTTCAAGTCTCTATCCTTCTCTGACCGGCTAGTGATGCACTATGCCCCCTCCCCCATTTCCCTCCTTCTCTCCATCTCTCTTCGCCAGGTGGCCCATATCATCGCTACAATCGACCTGGCACTAGAGGCTCTGGGACGAGGATGGTACCGCCTAGTGCATTCCCATCGAAGCACGATCGCCGTCGGAATGGACGTCATCTTTGATCGACTCTCCTCATCATGAGCTGTTGCAATCGAGAATAAACACAGTATTGCTTGCATAACAGAGCCTTCATAGGAGGTAGCGAGAACGGGGATTGCACAGTGGAGGAGAGGGGAAAGAGGGAAGATCATTGGAGGTTGAGATTTGTCATGGAGACTGCCGTTTTCCTGTCTCGCCGCATCTTTCGATACTTGCGAAAGAAGCCCTGTCGAGTCGTCGGTTGGGCGGAGTTGACGGAGAGATTGTCTGATGCCGTCGACTGCTCACTCTGCAATGAAGAGCGTCGTCTCACAATATAGTTCATTTCATCATAACGTCCTTGCACACGTAATCACCTGTGCTCTCTAACAAAATAGCAAATTAAAGTTTATTTTCATGATAAATGAAAACTTGGTGTCACTATTGAGCTAAATACTCACAGCGGATATTTTCCTCGGCTGGAAGGTGGTGGATTTGGAGAGCTCGCGATTCAGTCCAGATTGATTCGCCTGAAAGTGGCCCGATCTACATTCGCCCTTACAAGTAAGCGGGTGCGCGCTCTCGTCAATCCAATGAGTCTCTCTTCCTCACACACTCCCTCTCTCCATCGGCCTGATTAGAAACAACTTCTTGCGTTTCACTCCTCTCGCCGATATCCCAATGCCATATATAAGTCCCGTTCGGTCCCCCAATCACCATCCCATCTTCTCTTCCTTCTCCTCCTCCGATGGCTCGACTCATCCTCGTCTTCCTTGCTCTTCTTCCTCTCGTTTGCTCCATTCCCGTCGACAACGAAGTTGTCGGAGAGCCGGAGATCGAGTGCGGCCCCACCTCCATCACCATCAACGCCAACGTCCGCAACGAGTTCACCGGACACGTCTACGTCAAGGTGAGCACCTTTTCCATCTCTGCAGTGCTCAAAAAGCTCTTTCTATTCTCTCCTAATATTAGAATCTTCTCCAATTTGCCCAGCAACTCTGTCCTTTCAATGTAACCCTTCAACTCTCGTTTCAGGGGCTGTACAATGACGCGACTTGCCGCAACGACGCCACAGGCTCGCAGATCGCCACGATCTCCCTTCCCTTCGACATTTGCAACGTGCAGCGCACTCGTTCTCTCAACCCTCGTGGTATCTTCGTCTCCACCACCGTCGTCATCTCCTTCCATCCCCAATTCGTGACCAAGGTGAGCTATCGCTTCTCTTCCTCCTCCTAATCTAACTCTAACTGACAACATTGATCTCGTTCTCAGGTTGATCGTGCCTACCGCATCCAGTGCTTCTACATGGAGTCCGACAAGACCGTCTCGCAGGATATTGCTGTAATTCGTTAGCCTCTTCCATATCATCATTTCATCACCATCATCATCAACAACATTGTCTTCCAGGTGTCCGACCTGACTACCGGCTTCGCCACCGTAGCAGTGCCGATGCCCGTCTGCCGCTACGACATCCTCGAGGGAGGACCCAATGGAGAGCCCATCAACTTCGCCCTTGTCGGACAGCAGGTTCATTCAGCTCCATCTCCTTTCGATCATTCCCTTACTCCAATCCAACTTATCATCTCGGAGCAGAAAGCACAGCATTCACCACTAGCCTGATGCATTCTATTCGTAGGTGTACCACAAGTGGACTTGCGAGTCCGAGACCGTCGACACCTTCTGCATGGTCGTCCACTCGTGCACCGTCGATGACGGCAACGGTGACACCATCCAGATCCTCGACGACAAGGGATGCGCTCTCGACAAGTGAGCACGTTTTCTGGTTTCTACGAAAATCTAGCACGCATGAAAATTGATCGCCAATCAGATCATTGTAACAAAAAACTACGTCTGCGTTATCTCAGATTCGTGCTGAACAACCTCGAGTACCCCGCCGATCTCGTCGCTGGTCAGGAGGCGCACGTCTACAAGTACGCCGACAGAGAACAGCTCTTCTACCAGTGCCAGATCTCCATCACCATCAAGGTACCACGACCCTCACTCGCTCTGCTAACCATTCATCCACCAGGAGCCCAACGGCGAGTGTGCCCGTCCCGAGTGTGCCGAGCCCACCGGGTTCAACGCAGTCTCCGTCAACGGCGCCAACGGACTCACCGAGCTCAACGCCGAGCCTGAGGCAGCGGAACCTGAACCGACCACCACCACCACTACGCCCGCACCTGCTGCGCCCGTGAGTATCTTCCGCTATATTCTATCCCTATTATTTCCCTTTCGTACTCTAATTGTACTCAATGTACTCCTACCATCACATCATTCCAACCCTTCTCACATTCTTCCCTCATCTCTCCTTCTGCAGGCTCGAGGAGGTCGTCGTCCATCTGGTGGTCGTCGCATCCAGAAGAGGGAGGCCGTCGCTGGCGAAGCCATCCTCGACGTGCGCGCCGAACTGGCGGCACTCGAAGTCAACGGAGACGTGAGTCATTCATTGAACATTCCTGTCGCTCTCCAATCCTCCCACTATCTCACTCCGTCTAACCGTCAATCAAATTATCACTTGACTCCTCCCACTTCCGTCTTGTGTCACTCCAATTACATCTCATTCAGTCGAATCTCCGTGCCCTCCTCCATCTCGCTGAGGATGCCTCTTCCCCCAAGGGATTCGTCGTGAGACAGATGTCATCGTCTCCGTCTGTCGACTACTGTGTCTCTCCCTTCTCCTTCGTCTCCCTTCTAGCCGTCGTCTTCTTCCTCGTCCTCTCCCTCCTAACTCTCATCATCGTCAACCTCCGCAGTTCAGCCCCCAAGAAGTGCACCAACTAGACCCCCTATTGGCTAGGAATACGTTGTCTAGGTCTAATATATAATAATTTCCTTCGCTTCTTGTAGTGCTAGAGCAATAATTTCATGGGTCGTGGCAATAATAATAAATGTGTGCTCTTACATTCTTGATTGCGAGTGTTCCTACGGAGTCGATGACAATGTAGTTGGACGTCTCAGGAGATCTCTTTTCATCTTCGTCGGGGAGCAGTTGATGTACACTGTTCGCCCGCCTCGTCATCTGGTACAAATCGCCGTAGTCGAACGTCTTGTGAGCCACCGGTGAACCTGCCAATCACTTCTTTCGTCCCCTCATCATTTCTATTATATTCCTTTCGAAATAGCGAGCTGCCGATAGATCCTATTATCTCATCCCTACTCAACAAATAATATGATTGTGCCCCCACCTCGGGAGCTCCCCGATGAGGTCTCCTTCCGCTTGTATGTTCGTTGCGGCAAGGGAGGAGGCGTGGGATCTCGAGTGGGTGTCTTGCCCGAGGAAACACTCTCACGAGAGGGCGTTCGGTTCTGAAAGTTACTGGCATACACTCGCACATTCAAACATTGTCTGAAATAATTTGAATATAAAGATGGGTATCTTACAACGAGGGTAGAGGTGCTCGCATGCCTGGGCAGTGACGGGGCCTCTTCCAATGGAGGACTCGGCGATCGATCCCTCTTTACCACCGTGATTTGCGTGACCTGAGGAGAGAAACACGTGAAGAGGCAACAAATACTTTATTCATTTCTTTTGCTTATTCACTTTAGACTTAGTGTCGGATGAAAGGGAGTCGCTAGAGGATCGAGTCGATTCGGAGAACGAGGCGGAGTTCCTTGAGAAGAGTCCGAAGAAGCCTCCCTTCTCTTCCTTCTCCTTCTTCTCCTTCTCTTTCTTCACTGGCAACAGCACTGCCGATGACGACGAGGGAATCGGATTCTCGCAGTACACTTGATTGGGATCCACTGGGAGCTGGAAAAGTAGAGATGTAATGTATTTCCCCTCAATTGCCGTACCCTCTTTGCTTCTTCTGTTTGTCGCTGCGTCTCCTTTATTTTTACATCTCGCATCTTCGCCACAATGGGATCCATAACTTCCTCTCTTCTCTCCGCTTCCGGATCTTCCTGCACAATTTTAAATTTTAAATATTTTTTTCCCTAATTTTCAGTAATAGCATCGAGGTAATTGACAGGACTCTCCTCATAATCTCGGAACTTACTTTGACTGCATTGACGTGATAACTGTGGGTCGACTTGTCTCCATCGTATTTCTGCGAGAGAGGTGGTTGGTCAGTTTACGAGCTGGGATGGGCATACCGAGAATGATCCCTTGACTGAACTGGCTAATCTCTTGGCAAGGAGGGCGCCTACTCCACTCCTCGCAGTCAGTACATAATCAGCCCCTGGTCTGACTAGACCCGCGATACGCGGCTTCTCGTCCTTCTAGAAATGCTCCATTATTATTGAAATAATTCATAACAAGAAGTTATTTCTCACAATAGATCCGTGTTCTCCATGATTGACGGACTCATTGAGATGAGGTGGTAGGATGTCTCTCGATGTCATGTCGTCCATGTGCCAGTTTGGGTGCGAACTCTGAAGTCCGTTTTTTTAAGAAAAGGGAGGAGTTTCGCAGAAATCACCTGTTCGCTCCTTTTATGGAGTACGTTCGCGGCTTGGGCGAGTGCGCCGGTGCTCGACGATTTCGCGAGATCCGACTGTAAGGAAGAGAGAGAGGAAAGTGATGCTAATGACTAGTGAGAGGGGGGAGGCAGTACTTGGAATACTTGAATCACTCTCTATCACGATCCTTCTTCCATTTCCGTCTCTTTTCCCTTCCCCCTCTTCCCTCTCCACCTATCACAACATCGTCCTTGGCGAAGAACAAAAAAAACGGGAGTGAGAAGGGGGGAGGGGGAGTCGAGATGGACGAACCTGGGAGGCAGTCGTGCGGGGTTTGAAGGAGGCGATGAAGTTCTTGGCCCTCTTCCAATTCTCGTATCGCTCCATCAAATCCTCGCCTCGATCAGTGAATTCCATCATCGATCGCTGTTTACTGTAATGAAAAGGGTGAAAAACAGGAAGAGGTGCGCTATTATCGTTCCTATTCCTTCGCCACGAATAGAAACGTTCCGAAATAGGCTATGGCCCACCCAAAAAACGAACTGTGACCGATGAGTGACGGAAGTGATCATGTGAAGGGACGAAGGGAACGTGTAATTGAGAAAAAGAGAGAAGGGATCTAACCTCAGGTTGTTTCGTCTCTTGATGAACGAGGAATGGGTGTTGCTCGTGACTGAATTATCACTGCGACGTCGTCCTCCTCTGTCGTTCTCATTCGGTCCCGATCTCTCACTCGCCAACGACGTCCTCGACCGTGACCTGTCCATCCCCGCCATTTCCGGACCTGCAAAAAGCGCACGTTGTGATCTAATCGAGCGAGACAATGAAACTTGTTCACACATCACACTTACTCTTATTCATTTCACACCGTGAGATGTTGGCGTAGTTGATGTTAGAGGCGAGACTCGACGCCTCTTAAGTAAAAATAATTTGTAATTGAAAATGGTTGAAAATATACCGTCATGGCTCTCCCATCGTTCGGGACTTTCCTTCCGATAGTCGTGCTCCTCTTCAGTATTCGATCGAAAACTCGAATCTCGACTGACTCCTCTATTGAGGACGATAAATCGAGGCATCTCTTGGAAAGCTTTGTAACTGGCTACTGCAACCACATTGATCAAAAAAAATTTCCACTTTAAAATAATTTAAAACAATGAAGAAAAGACACGTACATGACATCGTGCGAGTAATTTTATCTACTGCAGGTAACTCATAGAACATCCTGAAAATAGCAAATCATACAAGCTTGTCAACTTCAAGCTCACCCCGATTTCGACTTCTCCTTATCAAAGTAGATCGAAGATATATTCCCGTTTGGTTTGGCATTGAATACCGCGTTAAAGCTTTCGGAATGAGTTCGACTGGCTACGTTCTGAAGAATTTATGTTAGTCCATCACTTTTCACTGTTAATTCAAACCTTTTTAATCGGAGGTTCCTCCTCATTGATCAGTTTTCCTATCCATTCTCCCTCTGTTCCAGCTGTTCGATTGAGATACAGCTGTAGTCCACTCTACAACCAGGATCAATCACCCACGGAACTTCCCCTTTCACTTTCCCCCTTCGCTCTCTTCATTCGCAGTTTTCTCCTTCCTCTTCCATCCCTATCGAAACATGGCGAAAAAAGAACCGCACTTAGCTCACCCCTCCTTATCTCTCTCTCTCTTATTGAATTCTCTCACTCCATCTTCATCTCCATTTCTCTCGTAAGCCCAATTGTGATTTATGCATTCTCTCTCTCTCTCGATCGACTTGATAAGGAGCGATGAGTGAGTGATCCCATTCCATCCATCCATATTATCCCTCTACTCACTCGACTCATCGCTTTCTCGAGTAGCTTGTAGAAGATATCGAGACGGGCACACTTCAGAGAGTAGCAGTTCGACGAGGATTCGATAGAGGAAGAAGCAAAGGAAAACTTGGCAGGAGTCCGAGAGAAGATTCGAATCTCGAAGAGAGAAACGCATAGGACAATCTCTTGCGGGCGACCGTGGATTATGGACAGATGCGAATTCTGCAACGAATTCCGAGTGAAGACAATGATCGCATGACAACAGAAGAAAGAGCAAGTGGAAATCAAGGATAATGATGTGAATGAATCGGAAATGAGCAGCAGGAAGAGCAGATTTACAGCGAAATTGACGATTGAAATGAGGAGGAAGCGCAGAAACAAAGATACGAAATGAAGGGCTAAACCCACGTGGAGATGCAGTCGGACTTCCTTGCAATTGACTGCTCTCGATCCCTTCGGTGCACTCAGTAATTGCATGAAGAAACACTGACCTGCACCCGATCAACGATTAGCAAGAGTGATGGAAGTGAATTGGAAGCAGTGCTCACTCTGCCCACACGCATTCCGAATCCACGACTCCCAGATGATGACGTTCTTGACTTCGGCGAAAGCGAGAATCAGCACCTGCTCCTTGGTTAGCACAGCCAGCGTGTGCGACTGCTTATGCAGCTCGAAACCTGCGACAATTTCAATTTATATTCCTGCCAGGAGAAAGAAGTGAGTAGAAGAGAGATCAAATAGGATCCTGATCATTAGCCTAGCCGCACCCCTGTGACAGAGGGGTGCAATTTCAAGATCAGCATGGCACTCACTGCTCTCTATGCCCAGATAGGACTGGAGGGAGACCTGGTACTTGTAGTGGGAGGATCTCCTTCTGGAGGCGTTCTTGTAGATGACGAAGATGGGCGAGGAGAGATCCGACTGCTTCTTGCACACGAAGTATCGACTCGCCCACTGAAATATGATGAGTAAGACTGCTGAGAGATGGAATGAACTTCTTCTTCCTCCATCACTACGAGACATCTGGACTATTGGAATGCAAAAAGATGGCGAGATGCGCATTCGAATGTGATTTACTGCGAGTGAAAATAGTGAGAGGGAGACGTACTGATTTTCCCCTGAGTAGTCTTCCGGGGGATTCGATGGAGAGGCCAGTCGCATTGAGGTCGACCACCTCTCGCATATCACACACCGACCGAATCGCCTCCGTATTTTCGTGAGTGGGCGATAATTCGACAAATCTGCGCGTGTTATGCAATTATGATTTAGCGAGCGAAACAATAGGATATAAATGGGGAAGTAAAGTGACGAAAGGAGTGAAAGGGCTGATGCAGCAAGGAAGAAAGAGAGAGAGAGACGGAGAGAGGGGGAGCGAAAAAGATGAGGAGGAGAGAGTGCGTGCTGTGAAGAGAGACGCCGCCGATTTGGGTGATCGGCGGGGGGATAGAGGGGAGAGAGAGAGAGACAGCACACGAATACACTCCTTGTCTAATCAATGCAAGGGCTATTCTCAACTCGGTGAACAGATGGGAGCGAAAAACGAACTGCTCACCTGATATTTTGATTTGTCTCCCCGGTTCCCACCTCCGATCGAGCCATGGCGCTTCGAGTGACTGCTGGGTTGCGCACCGGGTGGTGTCCCACCCCGTCGTCCTTCTCCTCCTCCACCAAACTGTTCGAGATGAGTTCTGCTCTCCCGAATTGGCCACAAATCTATTATCTCTCACTATCCGTTCTCGACTCAATTTATCTTCTACGTTTTATGGCCCTCCGCGCTCAACTCTTTTCTCGAATTCACACTATTTATCCTCTCCAAACCACATTTCTGCGACCTGCATAGGACTCGCAATGGAAAAAAGAGAAGAAAGAGCCTCGCTAAATCCAGTCCCAGAATCTTCTATCCACTACTCTTTTGAGAGAGAGGAAGAGTACTTCTCCCTTTCGCGCAGATTCATTCTAGTTTCCACTCCACTCATTGTTTTGGAATGCCGCACAATTGTAGTGGGATCAGATGGGTGACTTTTGAGACTGGGTAATCTTTCCAATGCGGTTTGTTTCTCTCCGTCTATCGGGGTCTTCGTGGGAGAGGGGAAGAGGGAGAAGAGGAGGGTGAGATAGGAGAGGAGGGAAGGGACCTCGGGAGGGAGGCGGCGTCTTGTCGTCTCCGAGAAGAGAAGAGAAGCAAGCACACTCACACGACTCTCCCTTTTTCCCCCCAGAAGGATGCAACCACCGCCAGTGGCCAGTCCCTTCAACCAACTACCCAAGAGCTTCGACCATGCCGTACGTTTCCTCTGAAATAATAAACAATGCAAAGGAGTATAGAGGAACGTTCCTTTATTTTTCCTCCTCTATTTTCCTCTAAGTGCGCAGATAATTCTGAATCTCTTACTCCAAAACTTCCTTGCAGCTCGTACTCAAGGCTGGTTTCTTCGCGCACTTCTCTCTCTCCTCACTCGTGTATCTCTCCAAGTGGACGCCTAACGTCTACGCCTACTACAACGCTTTCCTCGTCGCCGGATTCTGGATTGCCTGCACGACGGCGCACCTCGATCTGACACTGATACATCTCATGTGAGTTTTTCATCGTTCACTTCTTGAAAGGTCATACAAAGATAGCATTGATCAACACGATGTTCTTTTCTCTATCCCATATTGTCGTTCTCCCCACACCAATCCATGCAACCTGTGATGCCATATTCCCCTACATTCTCTCAGGGGGTTGGAGGCTGTGGCTTCCTTGCTGGACATCTTCGTTATTGCTATCTACTACAATGGCAGAACCACGAAAGAAGGTTTGTTTTTCTCTTCCATACTCATAGTAATTGGATCCCCACTTCAGGTTCCGACTTCTATTATTTCCTTGCTTTCCTCGTGCATCTCCTAGTTCGATTCGGTCTTCTCTTCGCCATTTCTCGCATTAGAAAGGTTTGTGCGCGCCGAAAATCTATTCCGACTCCCCGGGGACCTCAAATTGTTTCAGGAGCGCAATGCAGTCGGAGGAGCGGGTGCGGACCCGATGATGCGTGCCGAGTACCAGCCAGTGCAGTCATCGATGGCTCCGCCCCCTCATCAGCAGCATCTGCAGCAGCAGCACGTAGGCTACGACTACGGACAGCCGACGAAGATGGAACCACTGCCGGATATTAGCCGATTCGCGCCCACCAATCCCTACCATCAGTGAGCAGTAGAGGACAGATGTATTTATTCATGAGTCGATGGCATAAACTATTTGGTTAGTGAGATGGAACGAGTGATGAGCATCCATCGGAAGACGTTCGAGAGGGTTGCCCTGCATGTTGTCTTCTCCTTCGGATGCATTCCTCCCGTGTCTTGGCCATAGGAAATCTCGTAGGAATTCGTGCCTACCTTAGCCACTTGCATCTCAAATACCTCCTCTCTCAGAGTAGTATAGTCGGGATGACTGACCGTTTTGGAAGGGAGATTCACCATGACTGTTTTGACATGGAGCGAGCTATTCATTCTACTCGAATGGGCCTCCAGTCTGTGCAGGCAAATGTGTCGTGCAACGAAGATCTCCAAGTCCTCGTTCTGGGAAGGGAAAGGGACGCGTGACTTCCTCCCCCTTCTCAGATTACCTTAACTTGTCCCTTGTGCTTCCTCAGAATAGACTCGTTAGGGAAGATGTACACCCCGTGTCTGTTCATCTGTATCGCCATCTCCTAAAGGGAAAACGTCAGCAGAGGAGCAGGAACCAACGAACCTGGAGTGAGAGCTTCTTCCCATGAAGTGAGCGGAGTTTGCTGAACTCGTCGCCCGTTTGTGTCTCCAGCATTATTGTGTGATTCTGAATGCGATTAGGAGAAAGAGAGAAAAAGGGGGAGGAAGAGGGAAGGAGGGGGGAACGGGGACTCAACCTCGAACTGAAAACTGAGCGCGACAGTACTAGTATGCAAGTGGAAGATGACGGCGTCTCTGTGGAATTGAGTGCTCCATTTTCTGGAAATACTTCTCAAGTAATTTTAAATAAACAATAAGAAAAAACCTGTATGGAAAGTGGAAGTCATTGCACTGAAACAGCGCGATTTTTCCAAATTTCGAAAGTCGAGTGCTCATGACGAATGTGTCTGAAGTAGAATTTGCTTCTAAACTTTTCATCAATCTTCACTTTGGTCGAATTGAGTGTGTGTCGTGAATACTCCCTTCTTCCAAGTTCCTCCCTCCTCCTCTTGAAATGCCATCGTTGGCTCCACTGGACCCATGAAAACCTGAGAGCAATCACGCCATCTCTCTCCCCATTTCAGAAATGAAACTCGCCTCTTCGACGGGAACTTTCAGACTAACGAGAAGCAATTCGCCGGTGAGCTCGAACGGATCCATCTCCTTCTCTGGATTGACACCATTCTACCAGGCTATCACATCCACACTGACCCGTGTGAACTAGCCAAGCTCCGCTCTGTTTCTTTCGCGAGAAGGTGTTGTAAGATTTGATATGGTACACCTGCCCGATCATACTCTCGTTTTTCAGGTCAATTAGATGAGTTGCTGCCATGATTGACTCTGCTGTTTCCTCGACGTTCGAAATTGGAACATAAGTCGGGTGGGATACTGAGGTAGTTTCGGCCAGGAGAGCAGCCTGGAACTTTGATCTTCTCATACTGCTTCTTCTTGACCAGTTCACCTTCACTTCCTCTCCTGTCCTCATCTTGACCGTCTTCTTCTTCACTTTCTTCTTGGGGGCCGGCTTCTTCTTGGGTACAGCTACTCGCTTCGTATCAATGTTCAGACGACGCAATTTCGCTCTTCCAAATGCAGGGGGTCATTAGAGAATAGGAAGAGAAAACTGACAGTAGCGATGAACTCGTACTCTCCGACATCTTGCTTATCCTCCTCACCGAGCTGCTCTTCCTAGGGGTCGTGAGGTTAATGGACTTCTTTGATCGGAGTGAACCCGTCTCCTCGTCCTTCTCCTCTTTCTTCGGGTCCATGTAATCGAAGTGGTACAGGTACTCTGAGACAGTTAATTACTGTGCGAGAGATGCAGTAAAAATTCTGTGTGAGGCTACACAATTCGACCTGCATCTGCAATGGAGAAGAAATGTTCGAGTTCCTCCGTGAATACATCATGAGTGCTGATCACTCTTACACTCTGCAGGAAAGTGGTCACTTCAATCTGAATCCCAGGGAAGAAGAGCATCTTGTTCCTGGAATGGAGTGAATATTCCCACTGACGTCTTCCTTCTCACGCAACTTTCTCTCGCTCGACAATTGCCAGAATGAGAGATTTATGAACTCGTTCGTCGACGTCATCTCGTTCTTCCTCTCCAAAATCGAGGTCAACTTCATCGTCGACAACGTCCACAATGTAACCAGATTCTCCGTACAACCAACCAGAATTGATATGACCTGAACATTCCATTGTTTCCCACACAAGATACGACGACAACCTCCTCTAAATGTTCATACAGATTCGCGTTGATCTTGTCACACTTCCGTTCTGCAATCAACAAACTCCACTGCAAATGGCGTATTGGCAGCATTCCCTGTTTGTCCCTTCACTCTCTGGATATCCGACAGCCATTGCTGTACTTTCTCCCTCGTTAGCCTCGGTGTCTCCCCCTCCAACCAGGTCTTGATTGTATTCGCCACGCGAACATCCGAAATATCGTAGAGAATCTCGCCGTTCACATAGCGTTCCCACTGAAGAATCCAATGAATTCGCGGTACTGACAATACCCTACTATTCCTATCTTCATCATTGACAAATCCGTTCATAGGAGAGTGAAAAATCAAGGAAAGTGATTACAAAAACTGGATTTCGGAGATTCGTAAATGATCGGAAATTGCAGACCTGAGTTTCCTCCCAGTAGTCTCCCTCTCCACTTCTCGACCGCTCAGAGACACTCATGGACTAGCAAATGCACTCAACCATGCCCTCATTCGACCCACTCTCAGTCCCGTACACAACCATCCGGTTCACAGACGAGTAGCATGTCTTTTCTTTATCGATACAGTGAAACACGGGCGTGAAATGACTCTCATGGCAATCAGTGATACGCGCTCTCAGATGAGCACTGGAAGAAGGGATAGCAGAGAAGTGTGATTAGTCTTCTCTATGGAGACATGAACTGAGTAGGGAGAGAGAGGAGGGGAATCTCCGGGGTGGTCGGACACCTTCTTCCTTCTTCTTCTCTTCGCCATCCGGTGATATCGATCGTTTGAGTGTTGAGGGCCTGGACAGAGAAAGAGAGAAGGGGAACAGAGAAAAACACGGCAGAAATTATGAAATTGATAATCTAAGCTAATGTGAGCAAGTGCAATACTGTAATTGAGCAATAGTTAGGTGGAGGAAAGGGAAACGTGGCATGTGCGATGTGGTTAAACTCCATCGTAGGAAATGAATTCATGCGGGGCTTGTTGAGTGAAGTACTCATTCCAGTCGACGTCCTTCGAGCTGAAAAGAAGCGTTAGGGGAAAGGAGGAGGAGTGATAGGGGAGAGGAGTGATAGGGAGAGGTGCCCGTTTGTGAAAGCGACTGGGAAGATGGGAGATCGGGGGATGATTATTCAATCTGGGCGGGATGATGGCCGAGGGTTCCGCGTGCGAAGAGATCAAAGGAGGGCACTGACATGTGTAGTCGAGAGACTGTCGACTCGGTGCAGAATGTATCCGTCTTGTAGTGACAGGACTTGTGACACACCATCTTGCAGTCTCAAAGAGAACATTGCAACAGATTCGATTTACTAATCTCGAAAATAAAGCCTCGAAATTTTGCAATTCACAAAAAAAACAATGTTTTTAAAATATCATGTTTCAAATAACTAAAGCAGAAATTTCGAAGAAATCCAACCTCTGCACTGGTATGCTTGTTTTGAGAAACTCCGGCCGATTCGGCCTTGGCACACGTTACAAATGGCGCCGCTAAAAGAAAGTATTTAATATTATTTAAACTTCTGCCTTCGTACTCTGAGGGTGTTCTAAACTCAAAAAAATAATCTGTTTTTGGCGTAAAGTTAGACTACTAGAGTCAATCTGCTTCGACTTTGGCTTCTCTCCTCACCCCTTAATTTTGACAGCTACGAAGGTGTGCTCGTTGTAGATGTGGAGTTTCTTGCCCTTCTTCAATAATCGAACCGCCTCGGGCTCATTGAGAATATTCGGGGGAATAAGGAAGTATCTGCAGTCGAATTCAAAACTAATACATTCTAAGATAGAGCCAACTTTTTCTCCGATCCTTCCACTATCTCTAGTAGTAGTGTGCTGTGTTGGTAGAGGGACTTGGTCGACTCTCCTGATCGACCTCCGACGGACGTCGTCTCGAAGTATCGACGGTTCTTACCGTCGACTCCTCAACACATTTCTTTGACTGTCTAACTATTTCAATTGCAAAGCAATTTCTAAATCACTTTCCTGTCTCTTATAACACACTATCTGAGAAAATCAACATATTTCTTCAGCGACTTGGCACTGGCCGAAAACTCGGATTCATTCTAACTTCGCCAATATGTAGTACACGACGACGGAAATATAAGAGCGTCGATAGAATTTCGATCCGCGTCCGCGCGCGCGGCAGCGCGGATCTTGTAACAAACTACCGTAATCATCAAACATTTTTCTATCGATTCCAATCACTGCGGCGGTAGGGGGAATGGGTCGGCGGGCAAATTCTAAGACTTTTTTACTCCGGGGAATTTTTCGATCAGATTCCATCTAACGCCAGAAATCGATAATTCCACTTTTCCTTCCGACATTTTTGTACGTCCCCGAAAATTTTTCAAGAAACATACAATTTTTTATTTGTGTTTCCGCATCTATTTGTATCGATGCACACTTGATTACAACGGTGCAATTGAAATCCGCCCCGAAGTTAGGTAACCAGGTCAAAAGATGCCTCGAAAGTGGATTGTGGTGCAAAGAATACTGTAACCGCTTTTTCATAATTTCGTTATTTTAATATGTGATGATTATTTTCTTTCACGTGTTTCGTCAGCGAAGTCCATACATCGTTAATAAGGCGTTTTTAATTAATTTTGATGAAATTAAGCATATTTGGAAAAAGCGGTTACAGTATTCTTTACACCATAATCCCGTTTCGAGGCATCTTTTGACCTGGTTACCTAACTTCGGGGCGGATTTCAATTGCGCCGTTGTCAAGTGTGCATCGATATAAATAGATGCGGAAACACAAATAAAAAATTGCATGTTTCTTGAAAAATTTTCTGGGACGTACAAAAACGTCGGAAGGAAAAGTGGAATTATCGATTTCTGGCGTTAGATGGAATCTGATCGAAAAATTCCCCGGAGTAAAAAAGTCTTAGAATTTGCCCGCCGACCCATTCCCCTACCGCCGCAGTGATTGGAATAGATAGAAAAATGTTTGATGATTACGGTAGATTGTTACAAGATCCGCGCTGCCGCGCGCGCGGACGCGAATCGAAATTCTATCGACGCTCGTATGTTTCCCTCGTCGAGTACTACATATTGGCGAAGTTAGAATGAATCCGAGTTTTCGGCCAGTGCCAAGTCTATTTCGGTTCTCTCGGATAGTGTGTTTTATTAACTCATGAATTATGACATGAAAATGAGATGAAAATAAGATAAATGGCATACCAGCCCATCTGGTCTGTGAGTGATCTCTGCTGGGTGGCAGACTCACTGCCTCTTCCAGATCATCTCCGGCGACGTCGACACTCCTCGCCCTGTCTGCCTTCTTCCCTCGTCCACTCAATCTCTCTCGTAGATCAGAGAAGAAGGAGTGATCTCGCTTCGCCGTCCCGTTCGCCTTCTCTCGCCCTACAAATAATCCATGATGTGTCGTTGCAAAAATGGTCTGTTACTCGGAACACAGAACAGTCGAGACGCCGATGTTTGTTCATTGTGAATGTTTCTGGAGAATTTTTACCTCGTCCTCTCTCCTCGCTCGTCTCTCCTGGTTTCAAGTGGGAGGACTCGGGTTCGCTAGCTGCGCTCATTCTGTTGTTGACGATTTCTTGGACGGGCACAGTCCGTTTGACGTCGAGACTTGCTTGTTGATCGAATATGTACGGACTCTCCTTGTGACGGGGCGACTCGGGCACCACTTTCTCAGTGGAGGTTCGCATGGCGGACATAAGACCCTTCGAGGCGTCCTTAGGAGGAGGCGGCTGAAAATTTGTTATTTTTCCATTGGGCATAATTACATAGACAAGTATCCAATGAATCATTTTTTTCTGAAGCATCGAATTAGCCGGAAAAGAAGTACCTGTCTTTCTACAGCCTTCACTGAGATAACCGTCGTCTTAGTAGGAATGATCGGTTCGTCGAAATTGTCTAAATGTATTACATGAGTAGAATAAAAGGATAAAGAATGAATTTGCCTCTGAATTTCAAAATGATTACCCATGGGATCGTAGATTTGTCTTCTCTGGGTGCTCACTGTCTCTCTGAACTCGCTGCCGTCGTTCCTCTTGATTGTCACTTGATCCACTTTCTTACCAGCGGAGACGAGGTTGGGATCGTAGTAGAAATCGAACTGAAATCGTTGTGATTATTGCATTCGTCACATTGCCTTACAGGAATCGAAGTTGACTGAATCCATATTATGAGGAGGAAAATTTTTCATAAACGAAAACTCATAAACGAAATTGCATCTTCTTTACGATCCATTCATTGCCTGTAGACCAAACAGTGCCTACTACGACTCCAAACCACTCTAGTAGGCCACAATATTCAACGCATCCCTCACCTTGCATGTGAGCATTCCATCGACGGCGTCGCTCTTGTAGGGTCTTCCCTGCAGCTGGAACATGTGCACGGCCTCTCCACTCCTTCTGATCTCCTCGAAGTTGACGATGGCCAATCCGAGGAAGGTCTTGTCGCCGTCCTTCCCCTTCGCATCGTACACTTCGAAGAGAATCTCCTCGCTAGCAGGAGTGAGGTCGCTGAAAAGACAAATATGGATTTTTTTTGCATAAGTAGATGCATTTGCAGAAATAGAGACAGTGTGAAGACCTACAAATCGAAGGTTTCTTCCCAAAAGGGATTCATCTTGAGGGAGCGAGTCGTCTGATGCTTTTGGGCCGGTTCGTCCATCTCGATGATCACGTACGGCTCGACCACTGCAAAATGTTCAAAATTACCTAACTGAAAATTAAATTCTACTCGTTCTGATGATTATGACATTCAACTCTTTCTGAAAACCCGCATTCACTTGCGTGAGCAATTTGAATGGTTCTTCATGATACAGCACGAAGAAGAAGTAAGAAGCAAGAAGCAAAATGATAAGCAAAGCGAGAAGTAATGATAAAAAAGGAAAGGAAATTATTCGAACTAACCATCAACTCGTCCTCCTCCGAGTCGCTGGGCTTTCGTCACGCACACTCGCAGCTTGTTCGGAACGACAGAGGCGTTGTGACTGGCCATCAGCTGGAACTCATTGCTTTTATATCATATATCGATTGTTCACATATTTAATGTTTTAAATTTGATAAGTTCAGTTCGAGGGATATGTAGAACAATAATAGAGAATTATTTTCATATTTCCCTCTTTCAGGGTTGAAATTCGTAATTTACACCTTGGAAGCGGGCTCGCTCATCTTTTTGAAGATGTCGGCGATAGGTTCATTGTGGTTGATGGTCCCATTGGATGTCTGATTGGGTGTGAAGTGGTCCTTGGTGTAGTCACGATCGTAGGAGGATGAGGGAGTGAAGGTCTGAAACACCCTTTTAAAATAGCAAATTGCAACCCATTTACGCAGCATTTCAATTTTTAACAATCGTCTGTATGAATCATACAATATGATAATCGAATATATAAGTTTAGCAAGCGAAAATTGTTATGTAGCACAACTTATGCCCTATATGAGTGCGTTTGCCTAAAAGTCGAGCAGATCCGAAATATTTTGGCACAGCAAAAAAAGTCAATTTTCCAATTTTGAGTGATTTGGGGTTATCGATTGCGCTGAGGAAGATAGGCGTACTCATTTTGTACGTAGAGCTTCCATTGGCTCCAGACGACGTTGCGTCGAATTCACATTTTGAGGTTTCCCACAGCTCAATCGAGCGCTAAAATTAGTGGGACAAATTTTCTGGGGTGAAATTTTATGGCGAACACGCTTGTGTATTTCATTTATCAGGTTTTTCTAATTAAAAAATTTAAAAAATCAACTTTTCGCTCAATCAATAGCGAGCTTAGCAAATACATGGATGGAACCGCCGTGACGAGATGATTTCAAGTATGTAATTTCATTTAAATACGACATCAAACTTTTGAGAAATGTTGCAAATAGTGCTCCGTTTTAACCTAATTTGGCGTATTATCGTCCGATCTTCCTCCTTCACTTGACCTCAGACCCTCTGGCAGTTCCCTCCTCTGCCTTTATCCCACGCCCCCTGGCAGTTTCAGTGCATTGCCTCGCCCAACCCCGCGTTTTCATCTGTTTTGAGCGCAGTTATTTTTAGTTTTCTCAAAAGTTTGATGTCGTAATTAGATGAAATTACATACTTGAAATCCTCTCGTCGGTTCCATCCATATATTTGCTAAGCTCGCTTTTGATGGAGCGAAAAGTTGAATTTTTAATTTTTTAATTAGAAAAATATGATAATTGAAATACACAGGCGTGTTCGCCATAAAATTTCACCCCAGAAAACTTGTTCCACTAATTTTAGCGCTCAATGGAGCTTTGGCAAGCCTTAAAATGTGAAATCGACGCAACGTCGTCTGGAGCCAACGGAAGCTCTACGTACAAAATGAGTATGCCTATCTTCTTCAGCACCATCGATAACCCCAAATCACTCAAAATTGGAAAATTGACTTTTTTTGCTGTGCCGAGCTCTGAGCGAATCTTCGGCAAACGCCCTCATATTTATTTCGTATTGTGCACAAATTACTTTCATCTTAACAGGGAACTCACATTTCCGAAGCCCGGGCTCATTCTGGGCATTGATGATTTGTTGGCGAAGGGCAGTGAGGTTTCAGAGAGATTGACGTTCGTCACAGCAGATAGAAGACAGCGACGGACTGCATCATCGACTAGCGATCGGGACACTTCAGAGCTCTGAACTTCCACTTTCTTGATTTGTGTAAATTACGTTTTTGGACAATTGACTATGACAAGCCAGTGTTCTCGCTCGAACCCAGACTCAAAGACGGAATATACTGTTTGGCATAGTTTAGGTTATAATGCAATAAGACGGTAATTGGGAAACTCGCGTAATTAGGATCGGTGTTCGTGAGTTCGATCTCCATTTCGGGTCTTCCATTGAAGCAGCCCATAACGTAGAGTTGATTGGCGATGCACGCGAGACGTGCTTCCACCTACAGGAGAATATATTGCAAAAATCACAATTCAATAAACGGCACCACTTTCCTTCTCATCTCATAAACAATTTTATCTTTGTTCAATTTTTTTCATCAATACACCAGATGCCCTAGTGCTATTTTAATTGAAAATCGAAAAAAATACCTCTCCTCTCAGATCAACGATGCTCGCATCGAAGTTGGACACGATCATTCTCTCGGGAGTTCGTTGAGAGGAGACCAGCTTCAGTTTCGTGTGAGGGAGGTGTATGTGACTGCGCACTGTCTGAAAGATTACAGTTTTTCAGCAACCTGCACCAATGCCACGTCCACTTTAGCATTTATTTTCTTTTAAAAAAATTTGTGAAAAAAAATGTTTGTGTTGCTAGTTCAGCAATGAACAAAATTAGCCTGCCATATGATCTCTCGGCCCGTGCTCCACTCTTATGTTACTGAGTCTGGGCGGTTGAGAAACATTCGAGTGATCTCCGAATCCCTCGAAGAGAATCTCGCACTTCGTCTAAAATACGTTTAAGACTATCCTTACAATCTTACAACTTAATTTATAATGTTTTAAAGGTTATTATTATTTTTTTAAAAAACCTTTTCGAAAGCAGTGATAACATACCGGAGAGGTGACTTTCTTCGCTGCTTCATTGAGAGATTTCACCCATGCTTCAAGTGGGTCGGGTATTTTGTGGAGGTTATTGAAAAGCCATTGGATAACTTCGTTCGTCCATTCGTCCCTGAAACATCGTCGCGATTTCTCTTCTCTCTCTCTCTCTCTCTCTCTCTCTCTCTCTCTCTCTCTCTCTCTCTCTCTCTCTCTCTCTCTCTCTCTCTCTCTCTCTTTTTCCTCCGATCACTTTCTTTCCGACTTCCGAGGCGATCGATCTTCGTGAAAAATCTCATAGTGAGAGTGGCAGAGGGAACAAACGCCAGCCTAGTCGGTAAGCACAGAAAGTGAGTGAGAGGGAAGGGATGCGAGTGAGGCAGTTGGCTCTCTGTTCCCTTCTGATCCCCCTTGTTCCCCATCTAGGAAGAATGGAGTGATGTGTTACACAATTGGAGGCAGGCATCGTATGAACTAAGGCAGTCATTTCAACGGGGAGAGAGAGAGGACGAGAGTGACACTTCGTAATACGTGGATGGCTAGAGAGCGGGCTAATAGGAGAGAGACAAGGAGGCAGCGATTCGAGTGCTTTGCAAACGAAGATTCGCATGGAAACAAGAAGGATCAAGCAGATAGTAATGAGAACAACCACGGGAAAGAGTCATAGAAGGCGAATGAGGAACGGGATATCAACTCACGATTTGGTGGGTGCGGTGGAGAGGGGGGAGGTGGTGGATCGTTGCTCTCCCTGTCCTCCTCCCGATGGATTTCCCAGTCGAGTGAGGGCCAGATAGCAGAGGCCACCAACGAAGGCCCAGGAGAGAAGAAGCCAAGTGAGGCCATCCATCCCGAGAAGGCCGATCACCACTGAGAGAGGAGAGGATGAAGAGGGGAGACACGGTCGAGGCACGGTTTGTGTGGTGAGAGTAGACACAACTCACGCTGGGATAGAGCACTTAGGGTCGTGGATAAAAAAGCAGAGAGGAAAGATAAGAAGACGAGTAGGATGAGGAAACCAGTGATAACTAGGAGGGAAAGGGAAATGAGGGGAGTGATGAGATCGTCCTCCTCTGAGTAAAGTCGTTCGTTGAACTCGAGGAAGACTAGAGTAAGTCGAGAGAGGAAGACGGCGAATCGTCCCCTTCGAAGAGGAGGAGAGGACATGGACTAGGGATAGTGGAGATACACCCCCCCCCCCTTCCTCCCCCCACCTCTCAGATAAACAGAAGCCCCTTGTAGATGGATGAACAAAGAAGAGTGAAGTGATCACTCGAGTACAGGAGAACTCCTTTGAAGTCTCGAGTAATCGTGCACCCAATTAGAGACAACAGGGGAGAGACATCGGAGTGGGATGGCGCGAGTGCGGAGAGAATGAAGAGAGATAGTGAGAGAGGGGGAATGGGGGAGTTGGAATGGAGGTAGATGGGATATGTAGCTGCTTGTTGGATGAGCAAATAGAGGATTTGATCTGAATGTGACCGGAGTCGAGATATCGAGAGTGATATGAGTACTTTCGAGTGGCAGGAAGGGAATTGATTCATGAGGATGTGTGTGCAATTCAGTGAGATCCCTCTTAGCTTGCAACGTAATTCTTATGGAGCCCTTCCTTTGCTGCATTTTATTTTTTCTCTGCAGTCTCAAGAATCGGACGCACGTAAAATAGCAAGGAGTAAGAGACAACTGTTGGTAAAAAGATACCGTGAGGATGAGAGAGAAAGCGGATAATGAACGGAATCGAAGCAGAGAAGAAGAAGAAGAAGAAGAAGAAGAAGAAGAAGAAGAAGAAGAGGGTCGAGGACCGAGGCGTCGAGAGGGGAAAGGGAAAGAGATGCACACTGCTGCCAAGTCATTGAGTCAGGTGTAATATCCATCCCGCAGAAGTGATATCCAGGGAATGAGAGACGCCCCCTGATGGCATGCAAGGATGGACGAGCGAAGAACACAGAAGAGACCTGCTCGGAACTGTATTTTTTGGAGCGCGACAAACCTGAAATAAATAATCAATATTTTGGATATTATCCTCATGTTAGATCAGCTAACAATGGACTCATCAGTGCCTCAAGTTGTCATTCTCCCTTCTTCATCAACCTCTTATTTCGACTCCTAGCAACTCTCCAGGATACGAGAAGGTAGGATGGGGGAGAACCTGAAATGGAGGCAGTTGAGTACTCAGTTGGAGATGAAAGGAGGTTACCTTCTCTATCTACTCGTCTACGGCGTACAGTATGCTTCGTGCATTGATGTTACTACGACTGCTATAACTACAACGACCAACCCGCCCACGACCATCAAGAATACTCAAGAATTCTATACGACAGCGTGCAAATGCTGCAACAACATCGATGGATTCTGCTCCTACAATAAGACCAAAGCAGCCGAGAAACCTATGGTAATGGATCTGACTGTAACTTTCCGGGGGGGGTGACAAAAGCAAAAACGACAAAAGCACAACTCGTCGCCGTTCGTTTGGAATTTGGCGTAGCGACTTGGGAGGTGTTTCAATGTAACCAGTATGCGCTCCCCTACATTGCATATATATCTCTTGTTTCCAGGCGATTATGTGAATTTCCATGACCCTGTACGTTGAAACGCGTCAAATTGCAAGCGAACAGCGACGATTTGTGATTTTGTCGTTTTTGCTTTTGTCACCCTCCCAACTTTCCTACCTCAAGTGTTGTCAGGATAAAACATATGGAGCCTCGACGACGTGTGAATGCCAATCTCCCAGCTGCATTCTCACTCCAAATCCTGTTGCAAATGCAAATCCGCCGGCAGCCACCTTCGAATTCACATGTCGTGAGTAAACCCAGTTGATGAAGCCTTGGAAACATCGGTTCCAGAGACGACTACATCGACGACTACGACGACAAAGCCGCCCACGACGACAACGACCGTCCCGAATTCGCCCACTTACTACACGGGGCAGTGTAAATGCTGCAACAACAACGAAGGGCCCCACTGCTCCTACAATAAGACCAAAGCCGCCGAGAAACCTTCGGTAATGTATCTGACGTTAACTTTCCTACTTCACTTTTTGTCAGGATCAATCATACGGAGCCTCGACGGTATGTGAATGTCAATCGCCCAGCTGCATTCTCAAGGCGACGCCTGCTCCAGCCGCACTTGGGTCAGAAGCTAACTTCGAGTTCACTTGCCGTGAGTCAATCCTGCCGATGAAGGTGTGGAGGCGTTGCTTCCAGTGACGACAACATCGACGACAACAACGACATCGACAACTACGGCAACTACGACAACAACAAATACTACTGGTTCGAAAATAATAAATTCCTTTTTTTTCGATATCCTCGATTTCAGAGTGCGCCGACGTCAACGAGAACGGAATCTGCGACATCTACGAGCTACTGCGATGTGAGACCAAGTATCTGACCAAGACCAATCTACTCGTGGCCAAAGTACAGCTTTCGTATCCTATTTTTTCAATGATGGAATTTAACAGATTCTCTGCTACATCGCGACTTTCTGGGTCGTCCTCTGGTGTCTGATCACCATCATCGTCAATATCATGCACAAGTTTGTACTATTTCGACATTCACTATCCACCCCACTGCAGGAACTCAGGCCATCATCGTGGCATCCATCTGGTCGAGGAACTGGGCATCATCGTGCTGTGGATATTCATGGGCGCACTCAATCTCACTTTCAGGAATAACTCAGTGAGTATAGGTAGTATGTTTTGAAGAGAACGTAAACGTTGAGGGATTCTGCAAGGCCATATCAGTGGTCATCCACTACTTCATCGTCTTTGTTGCTGCCTGCTTCGTGTTCGAGGCCTTCTTCGCTTACTCGTGAGATATTGACGTGCTATCAAAAACTTTCGTAGTTTGATTTTAGGTAAACAATTAAGAGTAATAACCATTCCAATCGTTCCTTATCTGGCTTATTTTTAGGATGGCTCGCAACAAGAAGGCCAAGAACGGTACGATTCCTGTCTTCATCAACTACATCCTCCCCGTTCTCGTCGCTCTGATCCCATGTCTCGTCACCTACTTCATGAAGAAATCCTACTACGGCGCCAACGGCCTTCAGTATGTTTCATTCCTCTCTTCTTCACCCAAATCATCATAGATCCTCCGCTGGTATCCAAGGGCTACGCATTCTTCGTATGCTTGCGAATTCCGAGAATAACATGTGTGCGTAGGTGCCAAAGGGATTAACGAGCAAAATCATGCACAATTATCAATCATCTTCAATGGATCAACTAATCATCTCTATCTATTTCATGCCGTACTTTCAGTTGCTTCGTCTTCGTCTCTCAGGAGTACATGTACGGCTTCATCATTCCTGTCTGGATCCTTCTCGTCATCGCTACATTCCGCTCCTCCTTGGGCAATCTTGCATGCGACCAAACCACTCCGATGCAGGACGAGAAACAGTGCTACTGGGCAAAGTTAGCCATTTTGATCATCTTAATTACCCTGAAATCGTCGTAGGAAATCGTGCAAGATGCTCTCGTTCCTCGCCTATTGGATCTTCATCGCCTATCTCACGTGCATGTTCGGCAGCAGCAACCAGCTGTTGTGGGTGAGGCAGACGACGTCGTCGACGAGGAATCCATCTCTCGCAGGTCCTCATCATCTTCTTCCTGCAATCACTCGTACTCGGCCCGCTCATCTTCGTCGTCCACACCTACGGACATCTGAATGTAACCACCATTTTGCTCTCTTCTGCTCCCAAACTCTGTCGCACCGCCTCTAGAGCGTCTGAAATGGACCCCATTGCTTTACCCCATTGCTCATTCACACATAAATGTTTTTTTCAGACCGTGAAGAAGTGGTACAAGCCCTCGTGCTTCGGTAAGTTGTACACTCCGTGTCCCGAGAAGGTGAACACTCCTCGTCTCTTCGATCCTCCTGTGGCTCCTCCTCCACCTCCGCCCGATTCGCCCCCACCCAAGAAATATCCCAAGAAGAAGGCGAGCGAGAGATCATGATCAGAAATAAACATAATTCATTCAGTCTCCTCGTGAACGCACTCCTCCTTCTCCCCCAGCTCGTCCTGCTCCTCGTCCTCCTCCACCCTCCAACATCCCCCCTCCGCCTACTCCCCCGTCCAAAGATGTTAGTCACTATTTACATTATTTTCCCATTGAACTATTTGGTTTGTTTCATAATTTCATTAGTATCTCTCCAACTGTATCGATACGTAATTGCAGTCGGGTCACACGCGCGCACAGGATCTGTGGGGATGGGCGACGAACGGGAGGAACGACAGGAACAACGACATGATCTTCCGCCCAAGACCGATGTGAAGAAGAAATTGAGCCATCCCCTGATGTGAATAAAACACTTGTTAATTGAGCAATTTTCCATAAATTCATTAGAGCGTCCATCTTTCCATCTTTTCTTCTTTTCGTCTTTATCATCTTTTCGTCCATCTTTTCTTGCTCTCGTATTCATGCGCATAAATCGGTCAGAGCTTTGAAATCACTTTCAAATTATTTCTCGACGGATTATCACTCGGTCTTTGAAGTTATCATCGATTATACAGGATTTCCGGCCAGTCAACTCATTGCATATTCGATAATTCGGAAGATCAGAGACAATAATAAAGTCTTTGATATGTAGAACACATTTCCGTTAAAATTTCAAAAGAACGCTACAATAATTCGTAAAAATAGAATATTAGTAGTATGTGTTGTTGTCCCTCGTGTTACATAGTATGACTGAGCGATCACGAAAATGTCGTTCCACCCGTTTTTTCGAGTCCGCCATGTGGCCGTACTATTTTTACTCAGGATTGCATCATTCCATTAAGCGGTCCACTGCGTCAATATATTTAAAATATATTTTTTTTATATTTGACTTAGTCTGAACGTTTATTATTAACCATTGGTTTAGTATGGCCGAGGGAGAGACGTCCCAATCAAAGGCCGAATTCGTTCCCCAGGAGGTTCCTCCTCTCCCCGTTCCCCCTCTCGGCACATATGAGGAGCTGAATAGGAAGTGCAAAGGTGAGAATTAGAATTTCAACTCTGCTATGATTTTTTTTATATTCTACATTATATCGTCTAAATTCAGATGTTTTCCCAATGTGCTTCGAGGGACTCAAATTTGCCGTGCAGAAGGGTCTCTCCCCACACTTTCAAGTAAGCTTGATGATTATCTTTTAGATGTGCAATCAGAATCGTATACTTCAGGTTTCTCACACACTCTCCATAAGCCAAGTGAACACTGGATACAGATTCGGCGCCACTTTCGTGGGGGATAGTCATATCACAGCCAATGAAGTAAGATTACCATGATTTAATCACTGCAGAGTATTTTCAATCGTTGCATGTTGTACTTGCGTGATCTTAATTGTTTATTGCATGAAGTAAATGTGAGGTTATCGTTGATTGATAGATATTTTCAGGCATATCCAGTGATTCTGGCTGACACTGATGCATCTGGAAACACGTCCGCCACGATTCTTCATCAGTTCAAGAACAACATCCGCATGAAATTGCAAAGTCAGGTAGGCAAGTTAACTGCATCGGAAAGATAAGAAGAACACGCACTGATAGTCAGTATGGTCTCGCGAATATGCTGTGCTACGAGGAGAGTATTTTGCATACAATTGATATGCTAAACATACCGTTGTGGATGATCACACATCATAGTGATCACGCATCGTATCATCATCTTTGCAGATTCAGGATAGTCAACTGGCCGCAGCACAATGTTCCTTGGAGCATCGTGGCAAGCTGAGTACTGCCACTCTCACAATGGCCAATATCGACTTGGTCAATGAGAGCGGAGTCATCGCGGGACAGTTCCTAAGGAGAATCACTGGTAGGTTGTTTCGAAACGAGAGGACAGGAAATGTATGTTAACTATCATGTGGAAAAGGAAAAATGCAAAAGTTTTCAAGTTGAACATATTGTTTCACGAGATACGGTAGCATGTAGATTCGTTGCAGATCGATTCGATGTCGGTGCAGAGTTGGTCTACCACTACAGTAAGCAGATTCCTGGGCGCCAAATGTCTAATCTTTCCTATGCAGCCAGATATACTCGTGAGTATCAAACTTTCTGGGTTTTCGATGCGATGTTCCGATAATTAATATGTCCTCGCAAAGGCTTGATAGCAAATACTTTAGCGTGATTTAAATCGTGATCTTTCTTGGAAAGTTGAACATGTTTTTCGAACTAGATAATGTATCTTAACTGAAGCCACTTTCTTTGTCAATTCCAGATCCTCACTGGATCGGATCGGTCGTACTGGGAAAAGGATTGACTTCCCTCAATATGTCGTATTACCATAAGCAACACCCGAATCTCTCGTTTGGAGTTGATTTCGAAACAAATTTCCGTACTCAGGTCAGTGGTTTTTGTATGATATTGTGGCAGTGACAACTGTATCAGATGAATGGTGGGATCATATCGACGACTTTTCAGGAAAGTCTGACAACACTGGCTTACCAAGCGGAACTTCCGGAGGAAGGAGTGGTCATGAGAGGTGAGCGATACGAAGTTATCTCGCATTTGTCTAGTCAAAAATTTTGAAGATATTTCATAAAAGAATTTCAAAATAATAACATGGAAAGTGAAAAGGTAATTTCACCTTCGATTTGTCTTTTATGAGGACACTATCATAATGGAACACCAAAAAATTGGCAGACACACCATGAAAGCAATGTTGACTCAATAGCCTCCATTCAGCCTCAATCGACACGAATTGGACAGTGGGAGCAGTGATCGAGAAGCGCCTCTCCCAATTCCTCCCCTTCACTCTCGCTCTCTCGGGGATGCTCAACCATGTCAAAAGTGCCGGCAGATTCGGCATTGGATTCATCATCGGATGATCACTTTCGCCATTCCAATCATTCGAAACTGTATTTGTAGTCTCAGTCCGTAGTTGCAGATCTAAAGCGATACAGGTCAACTTATCTGACAAATCCCTCACTGTCATGCATAAATTATATGGGATGATTCGTTCCCTGAATTCATTATGCACGTATTTTTTTCTCGTGTGTAATCTGGTCTCTTCTCTCTTGAAGCGATGGAGCAAGTGAAAACTCTTCTTTCCTTCATTCTTGAGACTTGAGAGCGATGCGTCGGCAACTGTTCTTGTTTTGTTATTCCCCCTCGCTGCCTCATCACTCACACGCCTTCCTACCAGATTGCATCATTCGTAGAAGGCATCATCATCTCTTTATCCCATATACTCAGCCAGAAATGAATAAGGCAGAAGAAAGAGCGAGAGCAACGACGAAGAAGCACTTACACAAGCACAATAAACACACGCACTCACAGTCAAACACATATTCTAGTAATTGAAGTAGAAAATTATACATGATAGGAACAAGTTACAGATGTCATGAAAATTTAAAAGTGGGAAAGAGAAGGACTAACGACGAAGAGAGGGCAATTGAGAGCAGAGCTCCCGTCGCTCCAGAGAAGCACGGGCATCAATGCTCTTCTTATAGTAATCAAGTAATTCAGAAGTGGGTCGTTCGTCCTTTTGCTGAGATTTGGAGTAGATGCCGCCGTAGCAGTAGTTACCGATCCTCCACCTGGAAACGATGATTTTTTTAAAATTTATATTAATCTGCGAGATTAAAGAAAGAAGATAGCACTGATAAGTCAATACAATAATCTGGTACACGTGGAATGAGGCGTATGGAATTGAAGCACGAACAAATCTACATTATCCTGATCATTATCATCATAAACCTTCTGTATTTCGTGTACACCTGTCTTGGATGGAATAGTATTTTCCATCTTCATGTTGTGAACTCTACTGTAAAGCAAAACGAGGTACCGATCAGAAGGCAGCATTCCAGACGTTGGTGCGGCTATTGTAAAGGCGAGAGAGGGTCGAATAGCTAGGGGCACGCTTCGTGACGTAGACTCCGTTTGAGGCAAGCTCTGGACCGGTGGAGTTTGAACTCTGCAACGGGAGATTACGGTAAACCAAGGCGGAGGAGAAGTGGTTACTGTAGATAGGAAGAAGAGGATTAAAAAGAAGGTGTGTGAGGACAGATGGAAAGTGAGTACGATAGTGTTCACTCCACTCTTTATCATGATCGATAGTTGAACAGTGGATGAACTCTCTCTAGACACTGCGACCGTGAGAGGTGCAATGAATGATCAGACTAGACGATTCTAGTGATCGGGAGCTGCCGACTCGACTATCGATTATGCATGGATTTCCTCCCGATTCGAGAGACTAGAAGCGAATAGAGTACATAGAGACGTTCGCGGTGTGTGAGTTATACAGAAGTAAGGAGGAGAAAGAATAGGAGGAGGAGCATATGGGTACAGATAGAATAGGAACATGGTTATACGTGTATTACATAGAAAGAAAAGGAGAGGATAGAAGAGGATAGGGAAGGAGGGGGGGGGGCACATTCACGGGGATCGGCAAGGGATAGGCAATAGGAGAGGCAAGTGATCAGTAGTACGGGTAGAAGTGCCCGAAGACGGAGGTCCGTGGGGCGTGGGAGTGTCTCAGCGAGGAGTAGGAGGAGGATCGAAGCAACTCCATCTGTCTCATCGCCTGGTTCAGCTTGTTCGACAGATCCGAGTACTCCTGACGCATCTGAATGGACAGACGAGGTTGAGTTGACCTCTCTGAGGGAAGAGAGGAAGGACCTCTCTCGTCACTCACTCTGTCCTTCTGAATTCGCTCACGGGAGAGACTCCTCTCCAGCTGACCGATGCGATCCTGGAAGGGACTGGGGATAGGGAGAGGAGGAGGAGAAGGAGGGGGAACGGACTAGACTAGCCGAGGAAGGGACTCTAGAGGAAAGGACTACTAAGGACGACGACGAGAGGGAAGGGACAGACTGCATCGAGACTACTTCACTCTGGTTAGTCGTGTCACCTCGTAGGTGCCTCGGACGGCGGGGCTCACTCCGTATCTCCTCTTCTCCGTTGCCGTTGGCATCTCATCATAAAGCGATTGCGTCATCATCGCATTATTCTGAAGGTCAGTTCGAACTACCCTACTGGAGTAGTATAAGCGAGTGATTAGAGCGAGACATGAATGGGTGAGGATGGGGGAGGGAAGGGTACTCACCGAGTAGAGGGGAGATTCACGGGTGCGAGAGTGAGAACGGTAGCGTTCGTAGCTGGCGGGCATCTGAACAAGGACAATCTCGTTTCTCTCTCTCTCTCTCTCTCTCTCTCTCTCTCTCTCTCTCTCTTTCTCGACTAGACGAGAGACGTCTCCACTCCAGTGGAGGGGCAGTGCAAAGAGAGGAGGGGAGACTCACCTCGTACTCGTAGTTTCTGTGCAGGTCATTGACATAAGAGTCAACACGAGAGATTCGGCCCGTTCCCTGGTAGAAGTCGACGTTGCTGCGAGAGCTGAAGAGGCTACGGTTTGTTGGGATCATTTGGTGATCGTAACCTGGAGCGAGAGAGGTTCTGGGTCGAGTCGTACAGGGAAGTTCGGCTGCTCTGGCGGGACAGCTCGTAGTTCTTGGAGGCCGAGTAGTCAATGAAGGAGGTGAAGGAACCGGCACGGCTGGGAGGGCGGTTCACCTAAACGAGTACTTCTCAAGTAAGAATTCACGCGAAATACGATCGTCTGACACATCAGCAAACTCCAAAAACGTCCTTGATTGACAAGTTGAATGTTCTATTGGGAATCGTTCTTTGGATGCAAAGAGGAATAGCGTACGGTGTAAGTGGGAGGAGTGGAGTAGTCCCTTGTGCGCAGGGGAGCTCCAGCAGTCTGCGAGTACCTGAAAAAGGTTCAATTAGTTATAAATACTGACTAACTGAAACATAAATTGCAGTGGTTAAATCGAATGCTTTTTCTACTCGTACCTCCAGTAGTTGGAGGCGGATCGCTGGCTTCTCATGGCGTTCTTGCGTTCGCGAGCACGAGAGCGAGATCTCTCCACGATACGAGTCGTGGCGTAGAGGGCATTCGAGAAGGGTCCTGAAGTGACATCAAATATTTGATGACATCATATTTTCTGTCAGTAGAACTCCATTGCTCTTTTCCACTACTTATTCTAAATTTTCACTGTTTCGCGGTCCCGTTCGATCGATTCCCCTTCTTCCCTGCCATTCGTCTGATTCCGAGGGGAGAAAAGCTCTCTAGCCTAGTGTAACAGGATGCAATGGAGTGTTTTCGATGGCTCGTTCTCTTCTCAGAGTCTTCCTCCTCCGCCTCTTCACCTGCTGTTGCTTTCCCCCTTCATTCCCACAGGAACAAAAAGAGTTCTCGGCACCCTTGCATCTTCGTCCTTCGCCCTCACAAACACACGCCATCCCCTTCTCTCTCCCTCTCTCTCTCTCGCTACTCTTTCGCACCCACTCGAGAAAAATGAATTGCGCAAATAAATCGTAATATTATGAGAAAATAACATGGAATTTTTTAAAATTTCTAATGAAAAAATGCTTACCCGAGTGGACCATATCATCGAAGAAGCTGGTGTACAGATTAGCAGGCTTGTAGGATGAAGTGTCCGTCGAGTACTTGTGAGTGGCGACGAAGGGCGTAATGGGAGTGTACGACTCCTTCTCAGGAGGCGCCCATGACGAGAACGAACGATCGGTGGGCATACGAGGTGGGGGCACCTCAAGCATATTGATAATAGCAGAGCAGGGAAAGATTGAAGTTCGTGAAGAAGCGCGCTTTGCCTAAGCTGAGAACAGTGAACAGTGAGCGTCTTCGCAGATCGATACGAGAGATGCGCCACAGTTCGGGATAAAGGCGACAAAAAGTGAAGGAGTGTTGGGGGATCAACGGGAGAAAGTTGCCATAGTGCACGGAGAAGCGTATCCTCCCACTCGATGGATGGCTTGAACATGTTTGCCCCCTCTGCCTCCGCGCGGATCTCCCGCATCTTCTCACCACTAATTCTTTATTATGATACCACTATCGATTGGAATCAACGATTCTTAGAAGTCATATTCATCATCACTCACGGTTCTGTAACTGTCCTCATCGTAGCAGACATGGTCACGGGGAGCTACTTCTCCTCTTCCCTCTCTCGCCTCACGACGGGGAGGAGAGGGAGATGCCTGACGACGAGCACGAGGAGGAGGAGAGGCAGAAGGCTCACGACGAGTCACCGGCGTCTGGAATCGGAAGACGTCATTGTTGAATAGGATATTGCGTACCTTGGGTGCCTCATCTTCCTCTGCCTGGGGCTCCTCCTGAGCCTCCTCGGTGACAGGTTCGGGCTCAGCCGCGGGCTCCTCCTCGGTGAGGGGAGCGACCTCCTCCTTCGTCATCTCCTGTTGCCATTTTTGAGTTATATCTTTGATTAATGCATAAATACTAACCTCTTCGACCTCCTCAACAGGTGTGGGTTCCTCCTCAGCGACTTCGGGTTCGGGTTCGGGCTCTGCTACGGGCTCCTCGACGACCTCCTCGGCGGCAGGCGTCTTCGGGGTCTTAGGAGTTTTGGGTGTCTTGGGCGTCTTGGGGGTCTTCGGGGTCTTGGCCGACTTGGGAGTAGCGGGAGCGGGCTGTGAATTCATTTATTGATTTCTTGATTAGCATGCGGTCAGTACCTCATCTTCGAAAGAGATGGCCTTAGCGGACTTGGGAGTAGCCGGGATCTCCTCGAAGTTGAATTCGCCTGCACCCTTGGGCGTGGCAGTGGTGACCACGGGGCTACAGAGAAACATCGTTGTTTCAACGTTTACAAAATTCGGAGATAAATAGTAACAAATATGAACACATTAACTTACGTGGCAACAGCCGCGCTCTTGGGGGTTCCGGGAATGGATCCATTCATGCGTGCCGTACTCTTGGGAGTTGGCGGCACCGAGGCGACGGGGGTGGCAGTGGCGGCAGGCGTGGCCGGTGCCGGGGTGGTCGCGGCGGGGGTCGACGCCGCAGGGGTCGCAGGAGCAGGAGTGCTCGAGGCTGCGGGAGTCGTGGGCGCCGGGGTAGTGGGTGCTGGCGTAGAGGGCGCGTCTTGGAACTGCAACTATTGCTCATTTAATAAAAACTTACGTAAACGTAAGAAATTGCTAATGCCCAGGTAATTCAGTTGTCTTGTCATTGAATGTAAACCTATTAGATTGATGTGGGTACCATAATGTGCTCACCTCCTCATCGGCGGGTTCATCCAGCTCATTGGGAGTGCGGGGTCGCTTGCCCTCGGGAGGCGCCTGCAGCTCGAACTCCTTGTTCTCGGCAGGCGTCTGAGCAGGTGTCTGGAACTGCGTCTCAACGTCATCTACTATCTACTCTACGTCACTCATATCTCTCTCATACGTCCAAACATCGCTCATGCCACATAGATCTCATAAATATAATTGCCTACCTTCTCGGGCTCCTCAGCAGGGGCCTCCTCCTCAGCGGCCGGCTCCTCGGCGGGGGCCTGAATTAATTCGTATTTGCCGTTTAGAGATATAGCGAACCTCCTCCTCGACGGGGGCCTCCTCTGCTGCGGGCTCGGATTCGACAGCTACCTCAGTCAACTGCAAATCTCGTTATCTTTGAAAAAACAGATTTTTTTAAATGAGAAGAAATATTCGAAACATAAAGTTAGCTATATTCATAAATAACTAACCAGATTGGTCTGCTCGATGGCGATCTCTGCCACTTCCTCTGCAGGAGGTTCCTCCTCGGCGGCAGGCTCATCGGCAGGCGCCTCAACACCGTAATAGTCGAGGTCATCGGCAGACTGTCGTACCTCCTCTGCAGCAGGTTCCTCAGCGGGAGTCTCCTCGGCTGCCTCGACGGGCACGTCGACGACGGCGTCTTCTGCAGCGGGTTCCTCCTCCTGAGGGGCCTGCAAGGACGCCTTGGAGTACGAGGAAGTGAGGGGGGCTTCCCCCTTTATCACTCACTTCCTCCTGGGGCGTCACTTCGACTGGCGCCTCTTCAGGAGCGGCCTCTTCCTGAGCCTCCTCCGCGGGAGGCTCCTCCTCGGCCACTGGCTCCTCCTACAATAGAAACCCATAGTGAACTACTGATCACTCTGTTTATCTACCAACGAACGGATGTTCTGAGTGGATGCGATGTTACGCCTACGTGGACTACTCGAAAGGGATAGGCAAGGCTTTGAGAGCGAAGAAGTGGAAAGGACAAGACACAGTGGGGGGACCTCGGGGGCGGGTTCCTCAGCGGGAGCCGCAGTCTCTTCCTCGGCAACCTCGGGGTTCTCCTCGGGAACCTCCTCAGCTGCCTCCTGAGGGACTTCCTCGCCTTCCTCCTCAATCGTCTCGTGGACCTGTGAGAGAAGAGAGGAGACATAGAGAAGAGTTAGTGCAGAAAGTTAGTGAAGAGATTAGAGAAGAAGTAGACGGAACTCGAGCATTGCAGAGTAACTACAGTATAGAGGGGCTTACGTGAGTCTCTTCGGCGGCTGGCAACTCCTCGATACCGTCCATGGAAGTCGTCATAGGGTCAATCACTTCCGTTCCCGAGATATCGGGCACCTGAGAAGTGAGAGTAGTTTGTGAGAAGACGCGTGGGATGCAAACAGTGTACAAGTGGACAGACAAAAAGAGGGGGCAGACGGGGTGTGCAAGAGAAGAAGACTGGAATCACATGTGCGAACAGTGAAATGCTGCTGCATCCCTCAAACGAGGCGAACCGATCCTCGACTTTACTACACGCAGTTCTCTTATTTTGCTGCGTGGCAACTGTGTGAGTAGAGACGATGGAGCATCAGGGGGGAAGGCAGTAGGGGGGGGGGAGGAGGTGTAATAGAGGACGACGAATGGATGAAGGACGGAGGCATGCATGAGGAAGCTGATGACTTATGAGCAGTGATTATGGGACTGATAGGGAGTGGAGTGGAAGGAGGAGGGGGGGGACAGCGAGGGATGGGTCGGAGGTCGAGTGAGGGGGAGGATGGAGAAGTGAGAAGAGAAGAGAAGGAGTCCCGACTGGGAGACGGCAGTTGTCGAAGGAGAGAAGAGTAGAGAGAAGAAGGAGGGAATGAGGAGGAATCAATCACTCGCATCATGCTCATACAAAACATCTCTTCACGTAACAGGATGGTACATCAAGCGAGGAACAATGCGCCGAGAATAATATGTTGATCCGTGCGACGCTGCAGGCTTTGATACGACATAAAATTAATCGCGATCCTATCTGCGGCAATGCACATTGTGGCGTGCTTAGCGTAAAAGGGAGTGGACAGGCCAGAACAGCAAGAAAGGGACAAGGATGCTCGCCTGGTCTTCGGTTCTGTCGTCGTCAGCGACGGGGGCGGCAGATTCCTCGGCAGCCTCGGGCTCGGCCTGCTCCTCCTCGCCTGCAGTGAGCCATCATCAGGGGCCAGCGATTGCGACGAATTTGTCATCCGAAAAGATTTTAAAAGAAATAAAAATTTGCAATCTAAATGTTGAAGTGTGTACACAATTTTCACTTTTTTTTTCGGTAAACAAGGCATTGATTGCGAACACCCCTTTGCTAATTTTCCCTTCTCCTTCACAGTCTCGCCTTATCCTTGGCTCTATGCGACTCAGTCATGCCCAGCTGATTCCTTAACCACGTCTCAGATCGGGAATTTGCTCCAGTTCTTGTTATTGTCTTGGATCTATTGTAGATACATTCCACCTGTCTTCGGCAATTTGTCACGCGCTACCATCAATCAATGTTATTCTTAGGTTCCTTGGAAAGCGATCGCCACTTTTTGTCTCTACTTTTTGAGTATTTTGTCCTCGACGTTTTTCTCTCATGTGAGTAGGCGGAGAGGAGAGATCAGAGTGAAGAGAAGAAACTGAGGCAGCAAATCAGCAGTTGTCCTCCTCCTCGAGTCTCTCTCTCTCACACTGGATCAATGGCAAAAGAGAGAAAATCAGACAAGATGGATCGGATCAGGATGGATCTAGTGATGGCTCATCGGCACTCTTTTTGCACTTCCCTCCAACTGAGATCTCTCTACAAACACTCTACTGTCGTTCGCATGCACACTTATTAGCTTCAAATCACCTTTCTCAGGTGGCTCATAAACACCCGAAAATGGGACACTACACGGGGTGTAAAAAGAAGAGCGAAAAATAGTACAAACCAGTAGCCTCGACTGCCTCCTCTGCATTCTCCTCCTGGATCTCCTCCACCTCCTCGATCTCCGACATCTGAAGGATGATGTCAGATTCCATCGACGATAACGACACACGAGAACGGGGAATATGCGATAACACGGTGAGAGAATGAGCATCTCCAGGGGATATTTGCGAGCAAGTGAGAGGGGGATGGGGATCATGAAACGGGGAGAAGAAGAACACACGAGTGAAATGAGTGGAATCCGTCGATCTTCCACTTCGATCCAAAGGATTTATGTCTCTCCTTCCGTTTTTTAACTCGTTCATCTGACGACTTCGGGAGGAGAGTATAAAGAAAGAATCGGAGATGTAATATTTCCGAACTGCGAGAACGAACGAACGAATCGAATGAAAAGCAAAAGGCGGAGCATGATCAGATGAGTACTGTAACTGATAGGACACGACATGGGGCAGAGTGCGATGGGAAAAGTGAAATGGAGACTCGAAGTCGTGGCAACATCACAGCCGTGTCTCATTGAGTGTGATCAGTGTGAAGTGCGAAGGAAGAGCGAAGAGAGAGAGAGAGAGAGGGAGGGGGGGGGGGAGATGGAGTAAGAGATGATTCCAGTGTGGCCTGCGACCGTCTCCTCACTAATTCCATCAAGATTCCATCGACTCAATCGCAGTGTCGTAGCGGTATTTGAGTGTAAAGAGACGAGGAGGGATGAGGTGACATTAAACGCCATCTCGTTCTTCTCCGTTTTCTCATTCCATCCACTGACACCCGAGATTCGCTCTCCATGCACACAGATTGGCTCAGTCAACGAAGAGGCGAATTGACAGATTATATCTTGAGTGCGAGTTAATGGATGAGGAAGAAGTGAGTTATGTACAGTAGGCACCGTGACGGGGAAAGGATTAGGATGAAGCAAGACGAGGAAGGATCTGAGATTGAGGCGTGACGACAAGTGGATCGGACTGACGCCCATCCCACCCCCACCTACATCCTTCCCTCCCTCTGTCTCTCCCCGCTTCCCCTTGTCTCTGCTGCCCTCTTCCCCCGTCACCCACTCCTTCCGAGACAACTCCTCGGGCATGTATTATTTTCGTAGTGGTGTGTAACGCATCACGAGTCTGTCTGTTCATCCCCCCCTTCGAACGTGGAGAAAAGGACAAACACGGATCGATGACTTTATCCAGGAAGAGAATGAATGGAATGAGGGCCCTGCCGAAGGAAGGGGATAGTTAGAGAATGCATGAGTAGTAAGGAAGTATGAACTCGGAATGCTATATGGTGGAGTGTATGGGGAATCGATTGGATCTCTAGTGGAGGAGGAAGAGACGGCTCCCACTCGGCAATCGAACTGCTTCCTCGCCTCTGTGAATTAATGACTGCGATAAAGGAGAGAGGAGTGACTCTCGGAGGATTCCGATCTACTCTGTCTATTGTCGGGGTTCGCGCGTCATTTCAGGATTCTTTTCATTTCTCATGCTTACATGATCCTTTTTTCTGTTAGAGGCTGCGCGAGAGCCGTGGTTGAATTGATTACGGGCGCGCATGAACAAAAGGTGCAGTGGGTAGTGCTGATTCAGCCGAGAACGAGTCTGGCGTCAAGACGCCGAATCTGTGAGTCAACTGACCTGCGACCTACGGAGAAGAATCGCGCGTAGCGACTGCTCGGCATTTCTGAAAAGGGCGTGAGTGACGTCATTCAAACTCCACAGAGACTCACCTTCCATCAGTTCAGGGGCGCTCCTCTTTCCGAAACCCATCGGAATCTGTGCACGCTGAAAAGATCAAAGATAAACATTTTCTTGATAATACCCTTTGTTGACCACTCAGACGCGTCTGATGAGGCACAGTTGAGGGAGGAACTCATGATGGTGATGGAATAAATTCTAACCGAGAATGTGTCGTCTACAGACCGCTTTCCCAGGTCGTCGACAGATCTCTTCCCGAATCCTACGGCGAATTGTGCCTTCTGAATAATTGACACGGGTCATTAAAGAGGGGAAGTGAATGGTTGATGCACTTACATTGAACATATCTCCGTCGAATTCAGCCAGTACCGAGACGATGAAGAGGAAGGAGAGGAGGACAGAGAGGAGAGAAGCCATATTGATTACCTGTGAGCAATCGGACTGATGTGGACAAGACTGAGGAACAGTAATGGAGATATAGATAGGAGGAAGAGTGGAACGGGGAGGAAGAAGCCAGATGGAGGCCTCGAGTATAGAATGGGATGGAGATCCCTCCCGTAGAAGGGGAGGAGGACTTAGACTCCGCCCTGATTCTCCTTCCAACCTTATTCATCAATTCATTCTGACAGTTCGAATTGGCAAGGTGTGTGAGAGAGGATGACGAATGGAATGACGAATGGACAAGGATGGAAGGAAGATTGGACAAGGGGAATGAAGTGGAGGAACCAACACGGATTGGAATGGAGATGTGAGAGATTAATGGGAGGAGAGTCGAGTCAGAGTGGGACCATCGGTACTGCGGGCAATAACAGCCTGTAGTCGGATGGAGGATGGTAAGGACAATCTGTGAGAGAGGAAGGAGTGGGAGAGGAAATGGGATGGTGTACAAAGAAGGACGTCGGCGTCTCCAATGAGCACTTCCTATCTGGGAAAGGGCGCTAATCGGTTGTTGTAGTCGATGGTGACATGACGATGTTCGACTGGAGAGACAGTGAGTCTAGTGAAGAGGATCGTTTTGAATAGATTGAGGAGGAGTGCGAGGCAGATTACCGAGAGAAGAACGAGAAGAGCAATTCGAGGTATCTGAAAGAGGAGGATCGAAATGAGATGGAGAGAGGGGACACACTAGTTATGAATAGTGAAGCAAAACGTCACAATACTCGGCTACAGTGTGCAGTCGAGTAGAAAGAAGAGAGGCTGACAAAGATGGGATCGAAGGGACGCGAGGTGAGGTCGGCAATACGGAGTCCCCCTCGAGGCCAGAAGATGAGTGCTGCGGTGATGGCTGCTGCGAGGAGCGTCATGCCGAAGGCTGCCGGACTGGAAATAGTATCGTTCTTCCCCGACCTCATTAGCTATCGGTGGAATTGTCCTAACAGTGTGGCGAACCATCTGACCTAGCCCTATGCATTTATCCATTTTTTGTCGATGAACCTGTTTGCAACGCTTATTTATTTGCAGCTTTTTTGAATTCGAATGAGCGCACACTATTATTCAGATTCACTCACGTAACGAAGCCTCAATTCAGTATACGAAATATTTTGATGAGTGGTCCTTGTCAGAGCCGTTTTACAGAAATGAGCCACGGGCAAGTTTTTCACTCTCTCTTGTTATTTCGTCGTGGCTTCCAATGTTGTGCACATGCACAATGGCATTTTGACCATTGAATTTTTGGTCGCACAAACGATTTTCAATGTAATCTTTAACAAAGAGCGCGCTTGTTCAGAGCAAGATTGGAACCGTAAAAAGGAGAAGCAATGTGGGGGACGCCCCCCGTGCATGTGCGTTTCACGATCGACAAGAATGATGCAATTCTAACGGTGGGGAGATGAGGGCGAATGATTCACTCCATCAGTCTTCCCCGTCCCCTCTTTCGATCGCGTGGTCGACGGCGATCGTTTTTGCGTTGGCCGATAACCCCATCGCGCGCCTGTTTACTACTTGGAGTGTCCGTGCAATTTCTCTTATCTTTATGTCTTTTTTCGTTCGTTCTTCTTCCTATCGACGCCGTTTAATGATCACGCAGAGATTGACCCTCCGCTACAACTAGAGACGATCAATCAATGGAGAGATTGAGTGGATGGACCGTGTACTCAATCACGCTAAATGACGCGCATAAACAATGCACAAATTGTTGATATTTAGCTCCCAGAAATTGCGAGAGCTTGAATATTATTTGTCAAAATGTAAACAAATTGCTATTTGAAGATATATTGGGCAAGTTGGTTCCATGGTTAACGGGTAAAAATACGCTGTAAATTCAGCTCATTTTATCTTCTTCTGGCAATTTTTTTTGCAGAAAGCACGCAGAGAGTTGCCCATCAGAGCAGATTTGTGTCAATTTGGAAAAAACTCACGGTCCCTTAGTGCGCGATAGGAAGAGACAGATGATGAATGAGAATGACCACACGAAGGCCAGAATTAGCGAGCCGATTCCAAATCCGAGGACGAGCATCACTCAGGAAGTAAGTGTCCGTTCCACTGAGTGTCAAGGGTCGAGTCTGACTTAAGGAGTGTTCCCATGACGACCCCTTCCTCCTCCCCCGTACCCTCCTTCTCTCTTCTGGTTCCGTGTATTGGTCGCAGTCCCATTAAAGAGCATTCACGAGAGAGGGAGGAGTGAAAGGGGAAACGTGCGAGAAGAGAGAAGCCTATCAGAGTATCAAGAGAGATGTTGGGATAAGAGTGACTCCACTTCCTCCTTCTGGTCATTGGCCTCTCTTCGCTGTGCAATCACTTTTTGGAACACATTCGATTGCAGGGAGGAGTCAAAAGAAGAGATAGAACGGTGGTTATCCCATCTCCTCTTTCTGTTTGACTCCTTCCCCTTCCTCCCCCCTCACTGACGCCTCCTCCTACTTGTTATTTCTCATCCTTCTCAACTTCTTGCCCGTCCATCTCAAACCTCCAAATCCAATCCCCTTACATCTCAGCACATGCCCGACATACTTCCCCCGTTTCTGTTGAGGAAGAAGCTTTGCTGCGTTTGGCACGTTCTCTAGTCGATCGAAGAGTGAAAGAGAGGAACAAGCTGCTCCCCTCTCCCCCTCCTCCCTCATTCCAGAGAAAAGAGAAGAAGCGTGGTTACAACACCACAACAGAGGAGTTCCGCCAGTGTTCCCTTCTGTCGCCACGAATGAATCACGATGGAAGTTCTCTTCCTCCCCCTCTATTTATCCCTCCCTTACTCCACTCGTTCGTTATTCATCACAGCCATGGGGAGAGTGGTGTGATTTCTTCCTCTTCATTCTCTCACAGTCTCTGACCCGATTTTTGCATCAACTTCACGTGGGGCACACGTGTTGCGTGCTGATAGCTCCACCTCCAGAGGGTATCTTTCCCTCCTCCCCTTGCCCTCCCTCCTCCATTCCATCCCTCCCTCCTCCTCCCTCCTCCTGGGTGCAATCCGTCTTCTCTAACTTCTCAGCTGTGGAGGCATCCCTCTATCCCATTCCCCTAATCCCGTTATCACTCCAATCCGTTCTCGATACTCTGCCTTATCTCGCCTATCAGCTCTCTCTCTTTCTAACCCCTCTTCCCTTCCTGAGTGCCCTTGTATATTGATGTCTCCACGTGCCCCCGCTAGTTGCAAAACATCCTTCATCTTTACTCTCGTCCCTTTTCCATTCCTCACTCTTGAAATTGTTTTCATCAAAGACTCTCTGATCACTTCCTCGTCAACCGCAGGCGTCCCCACAAGCCTGCCTGGCCGCCAGACATGACCCCTCCTCCCTCTCTCCCTCTCGCTCTTCCTATCTCTTACACCCCGCGTCCCTCTTCCCCCAACTCACCCATTCGAACGCGTCGATTATTCGCAATTTGCCCATTATCCCCTATTCTCTTCAGTGTTTTCCTTCGGGATGGAATGTCTGGGACACGACGATTGGCACCATGAGGGGCTGGCTCACTCTGCACCCGCGGCCTTCCTCTATCCTGGCTGCCGACGGGCGGCTTCCTTCCCCTTCGTCGGAGAGAAGGATCTGGCACCACCTTCCGTACTCAAGGTATTTACAATCTTATCAAGGGTTTACAACAGTTTACTGTTCTAGGTAGCTAGGTCTTCTAAAGAGGAAATACTTTCTGTAGTTATGTGGTTCTCCGGTCCTTGGCCGCCTACAATCACCCGCTCTCTCATTA
The DNA here is from genome assembly GCA_036245805.1 of Pristionchus mayeri. Classification (NCBI taxonomy): domain Eukaryota; kingdom Metazoa; phylum Nematoda; class Chromadorea; order Rhabditida; family Neodiplogasteridae; genus Pristionchus; species Pristionchus mayeri. The sequence goes on along the minus strand of BTRK01000006.1, from coordinate 36,236,641 downwards.
CTAGTTCCTCCCTATCTCCACATTGTTTGTCGCACTAGTCGATCTTCGCCCGTTTTTAAACCTGCAATCTCGTATGTTGACTCGGGGAGAGAGAGAGTGCGCTTAGCAGTGAGCACATCGAATCACTCCATGGCTTCTCCCTACTCATTCCATCTCTCGATCACTGATCATTCACGTGTTTCTCTCGAGGTCTTCCTTTATCGCCCCTTCCATGTTTATTTCACTCGTACCCAGGGGAAAGTCAACATGCACCTCTTCTGTCTCATGTGCAAGTGCATTTGGTAACATTTCGAGTTGAAGAAAGGGGGGTTGGGAGACGGGCCAACTGTCGAGAGTTGAACGAGAAGAGAGAGGGAGGGAAAAGACTCAGACATTTTCAGGTCCGATCTCAAAGCGAGAGCGAGGGACTCAATCGAAGGCGGAACTTTATGACTCTAGAGGAATTGAAGATCAAAATGTGCACATATCCCGAGACTCGAGGTGAGCTGAGGGAGAAGGCTTGGGAGTGAAGCATTGTTCGGAAACATGCATGGTTTCCTTGCAGAGGAAGAGTCGGGATGCGAGTCTGAATCAGCATCGAGCACCCTCTCGCACTCCGGGTCCTCCACGGATCTCGCCGAGTGTGTCACAGACGAGGTATACGGTATCCCCCACCGCCACCTCTTTCTCGCCCTATCACTTTACAGTAAACACACATGGCGATTCAGCCTTGACTCTTTCTTTCTTTTGAGACGGGGGTATTTCGAGAGTAGCCAGTGTGCGATAACAACAATGTCCATTGCAGTTGAACTCGCTGTGTGACGAGAAGAAGCGAGTTCGATTCGCGGATGACTGCGGGAAGGAACTCTACTGCGTGCGGGTGATGACCGAACCATCCGACGTCCCGCCCCTCATCTCACCCGCTGTACTTCGCAGATTCAGAGGTGAGTCCCTAGAACATCTACAAAGAAAATACCTGTGATCTCTGTGTTCTCCATTAGACAAACGAACATGGAATTGCTGGAAATAGTTTGCTGTTTGGTCAATGGTCGTTAATTCGGTATGGAAATACCCTTGCCTGCCACGGTTGATTGCAGCAGTTTGCAATCAAGGCCGTAGACTAGAGAAAGAGAGAGTGGCAGGAGATCAGACGGAATCAACGGGCCAACCCTACCTGTGTTGTGATCGCTAATGAGATGTGACTCGCCGAAAAATGTAGTGAACGGCGCCGAAAGTGATCGAGAACTCTCTAGGGTGGAACGGAACGTTAAATATAAAAGGGAACTGTGGTCAAATAGACAAATTTAGGCGCGGATTGGGACGATGAAGAGGATTCAGTACAGCACGCCTCGTGGATTCTCTCCTTCCCTCAACCCGCATCAGAGTACATCCGATTCCGCCACAACATCGACAAAAATAAGGTGAGACACACCTTTTAACTAGAAAAATTAGAAAAGTTAGCGTGGAAAACGGCCAAGTTGTCACTGTGTTCCTACCGAGAGAACTCAAACACGCAAAAAATTGATGGAAAACAACCAGTCGGGGTGGGGTATCAACCCAGTGCATTCATAAATCACATTTCTTCACGTGTCACATTACACTCATTATTTGCAGCCACAGTCAAAACAAATCTTTTGCAGGTCTCCCTCGAGAACATCCTGCTCAAGAACGATTCCCTGCACATGACTGGCACTATCAAGGTGAGGAGGGGGAGTGGGGAATGTGCCCTCAGAGTAGGGAAACATCCCGCCTCAGAGGAAATTGATAAGAGAGGTCATGTTTGCCCTAGACGAACGCAGTACAAACTTCGAGGCCTTCAGTAATCTTCTTTTGTCTGCAACCTACCGCATTCATAGGGGCGTAAAATATTTGCTTTTGGCACAAGAGATCTGCTAGAGTAGGAATACGGTAATCACAAGTGGGTAATTCTTCGGATGTTCAGGTGGCGAACATCGCCTTCGAGAAGCGAGTCTTCGTGCGAGTGACTACGAATGGATGGCAGTCTTATCTGGATCGACCCGCTGTCTTCCAACAGTCCAGCAACAAAATTCACGACACCTTCACCTTCGACGTCGAGATCCCGCGTGACACCAGCCCAGTGAGTGGATCGGATGTCGACAAATAGAGCTGGAGTAATGTGTCTCCACCTACGTTTTATTTTTTGTGGATAGAATCAGGTTCACAATAAATTATGGTAAAATCCTTCTTGAGATTAATCGATTGTTTTTGTAGGATTCTCGGATCGAGTTCTGCGTGTGTTACGTGGCTGGGGGGACGGAGTACTGGGACTCGAACGAAGGGAAGAACTACGTGCTGCTCTCCTCGATGAAGTCTCCCACTCCGAATGTCCTCACTCCTCACACTCCTCTCTTCGGCAGGTGAGCAAAACACTCGGGAGACGAAATTCCGTGCAATTACCTTGTTGACACTAGACCAAAAATTTGGCTACGGAGCGTTGCAAAAAAGTTGTCTACGGTCGTCGGAACAAATTTGTGGAGTGATAGGATGTAATGCGTGCACTTATCTAAGGAGGAGGGAGAAAACCCCTCACATTTGTCCTGTGAATCTCTGCTGCGAAGAATGGATTGATCTTGCTGATCTTGTTTGCCTCTCCACTGCTGCTGAACAACTATCTATCAGAGGAGGAAGAGAGAGCGAGAGAGAGAGGTTGTTTGCGAGAGAGGGGGAAAGTGAGAGGACTCAGCTCCGCTCCACTCTTTTGCTACTTTCCGCTGGAATATGTGGAGGTGTAAAGGAGGAGAGAGAGGATCAAGCGAGGGGAGAGGATGGGGAGAGAGAGTTGGAGGTTTGAACAGAGTCAATGACGAGTCCTCAAGGCGTAAGAGAAAACGGATCTCACCTCTGCTGCGACATAAGACAAAAATAAGATGAGCTTGAGGAAGGAATCCTATAGAAAAGCATCTTTCTAGCTTGACCCTGTCTCACGGGGATTTCGTTGCCAAATTACTCTTGTCCCTGGGATTAAAGGGGTTTGGTTCTAATCGTAAAAGGATGTTGACAACTAAACTGCGCCCTTTCAGTTTCAAGGACAAGAACGACGCTTACAACCAGCGATTCGACAACTGGAGCAGCTTCGCCTCCTGGAAGAATCTGAGTGTGGACGGACCCTACTGGTGAACCCGGAACCCCTGGTACTGGTTCCTGACACCCGGTTCTGGTGGTACTCGCAGTGCCTTAGGCAATTAGTTATGTTTTTGAGTTGTTATGTACTCTTAGCCCTTTGTTCCCCTGCCGTCGTATTCCATACCGATTCAATCGAGTTCAATCAATCACGACGGATCAATTTCTCTCGCCATAGTCGTCGCCCTAGCGAGTTCAACACCTTATTTTGCCCCTCGTCCCCCATCATCAACATCATAATCAGAGCTAACATAAATCCCCCAGAAACAGATCACACACTGTTTCGTCATCACTAACCAATATTTACATATTATATTTTGAAGCCTGACTATTGTTCAACAGACTCAGCCATGATAAGCGTCGTACACGGTTGCTCCATTCTCCCCCCTCTCATCCTACAAGTAGTACAGTCCACTCTCTTGCACAGTAGTGTTTTCGTTTCACTCAATTTGATGCGGGTTTGACCATCTGGAGATGAGTTATCGACATCTTCGTTTACGTTGTAATTCGCCTTCTGATGAATAAAGAACGAGCGATGAGTCAACTGCCTTACTTCTTCCTCCTCGCAACGAGCAGAGGAGAGGCCACTCGTGTGTATAGCCAAGTCCATTTGAGGAATGGGATGGACTCCTTTTCTCTTCTCCTTCCCTTCTAGGCGGACTCCTCTTCCCTTTCCTCACCTCTTCACCCTCTTGCCTCTCTCCACACAACTCAACTCAATTTTTCTCCTTCTCAACATGGTCATTACGAAATGGATCTACCTCCTCCTCTCCTCCTTGGGGGCGAAGGGGTCCCAAACGGAGGAAGGATGTGTGTGCATTCAACTATTTCGAGTCTCTTCGAATGCCTCAATTCGATACCTTCCTCCCTTGCATTTCTCCTGCATTCGAACATCTCGTATATCTTCAGAGCCAATTATCTGTACGCTTTCAAAATCTCCGCGCTATTGCTTTTTACGAGTCCCTGAGTTGAAGCGTGCTGTAGATCAGAACATCTAGTGATGTTCTTATTCCTTCTGCTGAGTATTCGATTGCCGAGAGTGTCCTTCTCAATATGCGTCTCTTCTAATAGATGATGACACTGAGTCCGATAGCCGAGGAGTTTCCCCACAACCAGAAGGCGCCCGGCAAGATGAAACTATCCGAGAAAGTATCAAAGGTTGGATATTTACTATATCAGTCTTGAAAAATAGGCTACAAAATTCGAATGATTTCAATGATTCACTTATCTACAAATGTTCTGCAAATATTTCTAATTTGTTCATGGTTTATAGCTTTTCTTCACGAAGCCATTATTGCAGATGGAACTGGGATAATTTCTATTTTCCTGCACCTTTTCCAATGACGTGAGAAAATCCCCGTAATGTTACTTCTCTTCCTGTTTATCTAGATCTAGAAATAGATTATGCGCACGACATTTTCTTTAAATAGCTGTGCTTATTTTTGCGTATCCGGAAACATGCCCAGTTGAAAACTTCCTTTCCACGACAATCATTGTAGAGTGGTTCCATGATTTCACGTTCTGATTAAATCGCTGATCTCGTGTGAAAATAGCGCTAAACAATCAGGGGAACGATATTTGGGGGGTGAAAAAAACAGTGAGTCGACGGTCTTTGAGCGAGCGAGAGGCAAAACAGATTGAAGTCCTCGCTTTCTCGAATTGTCCCCCACGTCACGCGGTGTCGTCTCTTCCTTCCATCAGCCGGTTCAAGCTCTCAGCTATTTCCGCCCTGGTTCCAGATGGTTTCACTCTTCTCTTACGTCCACGACGCTCGTGTTTATGCACAAAGTGTCTTTCTCGCTCTCGAAAATAGACGGAAGCCCCGAACTGGGTGTGGACTTGAGTGGGGCGGCCCCTTGTTCTCTCGAAACCTCGTTTCTCGGAGCCCGAAACATGACTAAAACGAGATGAACGCCCTTGTTGAATATGCTCAGAGAGTGGGAAAAGGAGGGATGGGGAGAATCTAAAAGCACACAGCACATGTCGGACGACACACGCGCTTTCTGGCTCAGCCAATCAATCAATCTGATGATCATAATTCTCTTCATTCTGTGATCAGTCAAAGTGCATCTGGCTTTGCGCCATCACTAAACAGTAGTGGAATATCATAGATATTGATCTCTTCATCTCAGGCCTTCGTGGAGGCTCGTTGCACGGACAACATCCTCTTCTCCTCTGCAGTCTCCATTGGCTCCTGCGTTTTGCTGCTGCAGACCTGCCCCGTGCTGATGAACAACTGGGTGCATCTCACCGAGCCACGACCCATCAACAAGACCAATGAGAACGGAGAACCTTTAGTCAGTTTTGAGCCAACATTTGCATAGTTAAAAACAACGATAATACATTTTATCGATTATCATCTACGTTTGCCTTCAGGAGGCCGTCTTCGACTACAATGCCGGTTACTTCGAAGTGTGCAGAGAATTCGTGTGGCGCATCAACGATACCATCAATCTCGAAGATGTCGCCAGTGAGCCCCTTCCTCCATCATTCACTGATTATCGTTGTCGTTGAGAAAACGAGGCGGACTACCGTTGCCATTTGAATCCCCTCTTCTCTCGATTGGATCTCAGCGACTTCTCAGTCGCATCACTCGCAGTCATCTGTGAGTCTCTGCTACTGATACAATTGTGCCCTAGTATCAAAGTACACCCGATGCTCTGCAACCAATCAAAAGCCATCGAGAAAGACCAGAGAAGGACCTACTACTTTCGAGTTGTCTCTTGCACAAAAAACATATATGGCACTTTGCACATACAAGTTATTTGATCCATATTATCTGAAGCTTTCTATGAAGACCGATGACTTCTTATTCTAGTGCATTGTGGATAAGAATGTGCAAAATTCCACAAATTCTCTTCCCTGCAGTGCGACTTGGTCTTCCGGCACTGCTGCACATGAGCGGTGCCTTCATCTGCTCTCTGGCCTTCATGCTTGGAGTGGCTGGCCACGTGCGGAAGACCTCCTACACCCTCCTATCATCCATCTCCTACATTTGCGGAAGTGAGTGCACAAGCGACTTTTGAGTGCAGAGCCCAGATGTATCTCTCTCCTTCTTCCCCCTTCTTCTTCCTTCTGGAGGAGACAGATGGAATGGGGGAAAGTGCTGAAAACTACTCAACATTTGCGAGAGTTGGCCCTTGGTCGAGCAATGGATACGTGCAAGTGAACAGAATCCCAATCTCACAGTGGATATTCTATTCCAGGCATCGTCCTCTCAACGGCAGTTCTCATGTTCGTGTGTGTCGTTGACGATGAGTTGGCCCCTAGAATGAAACCGAACGCCGCCGGAGAACCGAGCAAATTCTCATTCAAATACGGTAGCCTTGCTTGTTTTTCGCCATTACCAGATGATTAGCATTTGTCATACTGTGATGCGCGGCTAATAATGACAAATGTGCAACGGTGATTTATGCCTCGAGATACGCTGATCGACGGTCGACAATCTCTGATTCCAGGTGCTCCCTTCTACTCCTCCTCGCTCTCCTTCGTACCCGTCCAAATCTGCGCCTGTCTGCACGCCTTCCTCTACTTTCGTCGATATCCCACCGTAGTGGAGAAGTTGAAATTCGTACCCGGACTCGAGGCTAAACGTGCGTAATTGCTGAGCAAACAGAGACGCAGTCATAGACATTGCAGTGCGGAATGCTCAGCTGGATAAGGAGTTGGGTATCCCTCCTCTGGAGCAGTGGAGAAGGGGCTCACTCGCATCATATCTGCCTCTGCCCTCATTCATCTCCACTCGACCTTCCCCGTGTCATTCCTCCAATGCCTCCCTCGTTATCGTGCAAGAAGTGTGAATACCCATCAATCGAATAAACATCTTGCTTCCCAGATCACATATGGTTGTAGTCAGTCTCCCTCCATTGTATCAATCACCCCCCCCCCCCCCTTCGTCTCCACGTGCTTCTTCCTCCTCCTACTCCTCCCCTTCTCCTCATCATCTTCCTCTTCTCCTTTGCTATTCTCGGTTGCTGAGCATCCCCAGTCCTTTTTGAGGGGAACAGCCCACACGGGAACAGTTTCCGGTTGGCATCCCCTCCCTCGTCTCTCCTCCTTCTCCTTCTCCCTTTCCACCAGACCGCACAACCCCTCAGTTCCTATCCCTTGTCTGCTCCAATTGTTCTAAGCGTCGTCGAATTGAGGAATGCGAGGACAGTAATTGAAGTCAGTCATATGTGCTCTCCCTATTCTAGATGAGCATCCAATTGTGTCTTCCTCTTCTCCTCTTCTTCCTCCCTCGTTCTGTCTCCCCCTCTCTTTAATACGAGGCCATTCCACCCTCGATCTCCCCTTTTCCTCTCACTTTGTCATTCCAAGTGTCGATGAAGTCATCTCCGACCTGCTCCTTTTCTTCCCTCTGATCTACTTCGTCTGCCTTTCCACATTCAATTGTAGAGAATCCGAGCGAGAGACGACGTCTTTCAATTCATGTTCCTCCTCCTGCAGCAATCTCTCCTCCCCTATCACTCCTTCCTCCTCCTACCCATCCTCCTCCTTCCTCCTTTCCTCACCTCCTTCTTCCCTCCTTCCTCCCTTCAACTCCCCTATCACTGTCTCCTCCCTCATTCTAGTCCTCCTTCTCCTTCTCATTCTGCTCCTCTCCTATCACCCTCCCTCTCCATTCTGTTGCTCCTCCTCATTCCTCCTTTCTCTCCTCCCTAATTTGTCACTGCTCATTCTACTTCATAATATCATTCAGCATCTCTTCTTCTTCTGGATTGATTCCTCCTCCTTCTTCTCCTTCTTTCTTCTCATATCGAATGGCCACTTCTCGATCTCCCTTTTCCTCTCGACCCCTAGTATCATCCCTCCCCCCTCCCCCTTCACCCATCCCTTCCTCTTCCCTCCTCCTCCACTCCTCATCACCTACCGTTTCTCCTCTTTTCCAATTCACTCTCTTCATCACAGATTCGAAACATCTGTTCAGGTATGAGTGCCCAGTCTTCAGATATTCCCATATCACTTCTCCCCTTTTGCATCTGCCCTCTCTTCTCCTTTTCGCCTTTTCCCTGCTCTCGATCCGACCATATTGCTCTTTTTGGCACTACTCGCATGGTTGAGATTGCGAGTCTTCTCGACTCTATTCTTTCCCCTCCCCCACTTCAACATCCTCCCTCCTCCCTCCTCCTCCTCCTCCTCCTCTTCTCCTCCCACAGTCTCGATTCCCCTCTCCTCTTGACCGCTGATAATGTCTCCTTTCCTCTACTATCTCCGACCCTTTCTCACTTCCCTCAACCTCGTTACTCCTCTCTTCATCATTCATCGTACCTTCCGCTCAAATGCCAATAAGTTCCTGTCCGCCCACTAATGATGCTCATTTTTATCCCCCTCAGAGTTGCTCCTTTAGGGTCCCTCTCGTTAGTACGGTAGCTTCGTTGTCATTCGTTAAACTCGAAGCTTTTCAAAGAACTTTTCTCTCTTTCTATCCTCAATTACTCGTGCCGGATATTTTTGATATTCGCTCTCGAGACTGAACTATTCTTCGTGAAAAGTGGAGAGACGAAAGAGGGAAAAAACGCAGAAGAACTTGAGACCCTAGTTCACCTTCTCTACTCCCTTCTTTCTAGTAATCTCCGATGCAAATTTCCTCGTGTTTTTTTCTCAGGCACCACCACCACATTTCCCTCCCTCGCAATCATGCCAATCTGATCTGAGTTGTCGTGGGTCGGGGGAAAACAATGGAGGTTTTCGACGGGATTGCATCCAATTTCGCCATCGGCCTAGCCTACATGACACTGGGCGTGTTGGGTGAGTCACTACTCGTTGCCAGGGCGATCAAGGGCGGTTCTCCAGGCATCCTCGTCAACATGGGGACGGTGGTGATGATCGTGACCAATCGAGTGTATCGCCTATCTGCCTACACTCTCATGGCTAACATCGCCTTGGCCGACTCCGTCATCCTCTTCATCACTGGTGATTTCCCCCATTACAATAACAATGGCAGCTGGGGAAAACAGTGATTAGAGAAGTGATGTACACCGTAGCCGCCTCCTCCTCCCACTCATGATCCTCTGGAGAATTGCTGAATGAGAGGGCATCATTGCATGAGGCCGGAAGTGTGGGAGGGGTTCACGAATCCAAATCATTCATCTATTATTGACGAGTCTCCCAATGGGATAGCGACTGAGGGAGTATCTGTAAATCATGCATCTATATACATCGAACGAAGGGGAGATGACGTTGCACATTATGTTATCAGGTACTGTGTGGCAAGACAGATATGGGAGAGAGAAAGATTACTACAAATCACGTATCTTCGAATGGAAAAATACAAACATAGTCGATGACGTCGAGACTAATATCTGGCGTTGAGGTGTTGCGTGTGGCTGGTCGTTCGTGGAGAGGGACGATCATCATCGACTAGCAGCCAATTCGACCTTCCTCTATCCGTGAGTGACGAGGAACACGCAATGGTTCCAACATCTCGTACATTCTCTATACTCTTGACCTCTCATTGACCTCTTCTCTCTGAGATTCAACGAACACGAGGGTCCTCGCTACGTGCTCTCTGCACTGCACGTGTCTGCCTGGATGGCGGGAGTGCTGAGCTACGCCCTCCTGGGATTGAATCGATGCATCGCCATTCGATACTACGGCACGAGAGCAAAGGCACTCAATCGGTTAGTCAGGAATACGCACACTGTGCTGAAAATGGAGAGGATTAGACAACATTCATCATGTTTGAAGGATGCCCGTGGCGATCAGCGGATCGCTGGCAACGTGGGCCATCGGCATGGTCATAGGTATTCTAATTAAATCGTATCAATTAATTAACGCACTAATTGCAGCTCTGGCCGGCACATTCCCCGAAGCACTGATGGGCATCCGACAGGACATGTTCACATGGAGCTTCCACGAGTTCTCCCATCGACGAACACGTACTTTTACAATTTAAATTAAAAAACAATCACTGTATTTCAGTGTGTTTCTTCATCGCACTACTAATTCTGAACTTCATCGCCATCAGTGGACAGTGGGTCTGCTCCATCCTCGTCCTTCTCAAGATCCGCTACGTCAAGAAGAAAATCTCGCGAAACAAGCTGAATCAGAACTCTGCGAATAGATTTCGTAAGCAGGTGATCATCATCCATTCGACAGAGTCTAATCCAATCTCCCTTCAGGCTAAGCTCACCTTCCAATTCTTCTACCCTTCCCTCTTGTGCACCCTTTCCTCCGTCGTTCTCTTCTCCAAACCCTTCTTATTCGATCTCGGCCTTCTCAATCGGACAATACTCATTATGCTGCACGTCGTGAGTTCTCTCCCTTTCTTCCTCTCCTTCTCTTCTCAAGTAGTATCAACCATCGACTTCTCCCCCTTCACAAGAGGGGGGGAAGGGGAAGAGTAAGGGCCGATGCTCAGTGTTCTTCCTCATCTTGTTATCTCCTCTAGCGACTTCATCAAATCCTAGAACAAACGAATTTGAGGGGAGAGCACGCGTACAAATCCGCGCCTTTTCTGCCTTTTACTCTCGCGCGAGCAGACAGAAGGGACGTGCGATCTCCTGATGCGAGATAACTATTCAATCTCATTCCAAGCCCATCCCTCCCTCTCTCTCGCTCCCACTCCCGTGGGAGAACTTTTGCAATAAGCGCACATTGGAGTTCTCATGCGACAAGGAAGTGAAATAACCACTCGACAGAATGGCCAATCACAGATCTGGCTGGTGAATCACACGTGTAACCCCTTCATCTACGCGTACTTCAACGATCGAATGCGATTGACGTACGGACAGCTGATGACGTGCTCCCAATTACGATACGAAATATCGAAAAGACGCGTCTCGCACACGTTCACGCAGGGTCGACACACCTCGAGGTATACTCAGCAGACCTCATTATCTCACTGCAGAAACACAAACACATTTCGTAATTGCTCTCTATGACGAAGTAACGATAAGCAGTCTCTCTCTCAATAACTCCCCCATGATGGGACCTCAATTTAGAAGGGTTCATTAGGAAGAAGAAGGAAGAGAGAGGAGGAATTCGGGGCCTTTGCAGACGTTCGAATGGAGCGAAGACGAATAGAATGAGCACGCGATCGAATCGAGGAGGAGGAGGAGGAAGGGACGGAAACTTCGTTCGCAATTCACTACAGATGCAGAGTAGAGACTTCGAACAACTCTGTGAATTCATGATGAGAGTGAATCCATTCTACGATTCGAGTGAAGGATGGCGAGAATCTAGTGACGAAGAGGAAGAAAGACCGGTAAGATGGAGGACACGTGACCTCTCTCTGATCTCTCCTTCAGATGTCCCGTGAGCTGTCAGTGAGGGCTGCTGCTCGGTACAATGGTCGATAGACGGGAAGATCATCCATTTGTGTCATGCCGATACGTGAACGAGTGTCCCACAAAGACTTGCCCCCATATCTGCCTAGCCTCAGTCCATTTCCTTCCACCATTCGATCATTCTCTGCTTTCCGCCCTACGGTTATCCCGCTATTCTCCACGCACCTTGTCTAGCTGACAGTGACAAATAAACTTGAGCATCCCCAGTTCCAATCCCTTCATTTCATATCCCCATTCCCGTCTCATAATAGCTCCCGTTCTCTCATCGTTATTATACCATTTTCTCATCTAGGCAGCTTGAGTCTCTTTCTCATCCCCTCTCTGGTCTTCACACGAATAATGGAACGAACAAGATTGTTTATCATGTACAAGTTCATTGATGACGCATAAAGAAGAGCCCTGAGTAACGATGTCATGAGATAGTGATGAATGGGGATCAGGGACTTGGCATAGTGGGTATTCTTATCACAAGTATATTTTAGACGAGTCTATTCTAAGGAATCAGACTGATTCTCGTCTTTCGGTTTCACAGGAATAGCTCGCACCTCGTTCGTCTGAGGAATCTGAAGTGTCGAGACGACGGGGACATTGAGAGTCGACGTGTCTGGAATCGGGAGTGTCGAGACGACGGGGATCTGGAGCGTCGTGGTGGCTGGTATCTGCAGTGTCGCAGAGGGAACCTGGAGCGTCGTCTCGGGAGTCTTTCCACTCTCGCCCTCCTTCGGTTCCATCGGTTGCTTGTCCTCTTTGTGCTCTTCATTCTCCTCCTCCTTCTCCTTCTCTTTCTCCTTCTCTTTCTTCTCCTTATTTGGTTCGATGGGAGTGCGTGGTCGATTGAGAGGAGGTACTTGGAGAGTGGAGGAACTTGGCTGTATGGTCACTGGCTCCAGATCGTTCGCCCCTCCCATTATCGACGTCGGTTCGATCACTGCAAGCAGGAAATTAGAGTGATTGAGTAGATTCTCGTTGCCCAGAGCGATAACTCGATTCCCTCCTCCCCCCCCTCCCTCTACAACCTACAATTCAACGAGGAAGTTCTTGAGATTCGGGAAAATAAACTAGCCGTGGATCTTGACGTCAGCCTCGTTGAGAAGGAGACGAAGACAGGAGGAACAACCGCCCATCGGAGAGGAAGACAGTTCTGGAAGAGGAATGGAGAGGTGGGAAGAAGGGGAGAGGACGGATGAAACTCCGTGATAGATCGGTAATCAGCGAGTATTCAGAGAGAGAGCTTCTGTTCAGGGGATGGGAGGGATAACGAGGGATGTACAGGCGAGAATAGTCGTCATCATAGACGAGAGAACCTTGTGAGAGAACACGAGAGAGAGAGTGTGTGGGAAGGAATCATAGGAGATGTAATGAACAGCCTGAGACGAAGGAAGAAGACTCACCTTAGGGAAGATTCGAGTAAGCGAGTGAAGAACTCATTTGAAGGGGAGAATCCGCCCCTCGTTAATTGGCGAAGAGAAGAGAGATGGTGAATATCGTGGGTTGATAAGGATAAGAAGAGGCAGTCAGAGAGATAAGAGGCCTTACCTTTAGCTGGTTACCATGGAATTACTCCCCCTTTTCTCCCCCTTAAGGTACCGCGACTACAATCGAGTGAATGCTGAACGAGCAACAATTTGAGGCCACTGATTTATCGGCGACTCGTTCGGAATGCATCCTCTGCCTCTCCCAGAACCATCCATTTCCTCCTTCCTTTGTGAGATTATCACGAAACGCGACGAAATATGAGTCTATGAATCTCTCCAAAAGAGTTTAATGTTATTAGCCGATTTTAGAGATGCTTTTTCCTTTCTCATTCACATTCTATATTCGGATGCACCAGTAAAGGCAAGCTTCTACCGTACTTCTTCTGCGTGGAAAGTACGATATCGATCTGATTTCCCGTAGGAATCAGGTTTTCGTTCTCCACGTCAGCTAACAAATCGAGCCTGCGAATGAGAAAATAAATTTCCCTCGAGATTAAGTTTAGTTTTCGAACAACTCATTCAATAATGCACTTTTCAGAAGACCAATCGGGTAGGTAACGAGTGATGAGTTTGACAATACTCTAAAGAGTAATGATCATACGTTGACTCTAAGAATAACATGCTCAATTCTCCGAAATTCCAATTTTTCTCAATTACGATCTTTAACAGCTGACGTCTTGTTAGTTTCCATAGAAAAGGCACTGAATCGGAATCAGGCGTATTTTTCTTATCCAACGTATATTTCAGGATTCTATTCCTCCACACTAAAGCTGTTAGGAATGGATCTGTGCTCTTCATAATAGAAACCTGGTAGGCTCGTGAGTCTAATCGGTTACTCCGAAACTCTGGGCGCTTTTTGTGGATAACTACCACTTTCGCGAGATCAAACAATAAAATGGGGCGATGTTTTCGCTTAGTCTTTCGAAGGAAACATGTTCAGCGTGTTCTCTTTTATTGCGACCCATACACAATAGCGACGTGTAGTGTATGAGCCACCTCCTACGCCATCTCAATTCCACTGAGTTGGATGAGCTCAGCGGCGCAGACGTCGGCTGTTTTCGACGACTTCGCAAAATGCTTCTTAAATAGAGATATGGTGGTTCTTATCGACCGGCAAACCCTGGAATAAGTCTCGATTTGAACCGGAAGATATCTCACGAAAACCCCATTACAGTTTCCTCGGTTCTGCTTCCTATATCTTCACAGAACAGTGCAACTTCGTCCTTTCTTACCCAGCCTCTTCTGCAATTCGTTGATAGAATATCCATGGACTATTCCCGAGAAGCGCATTCTAGTTCCTGGTTGCCTTGCAGCGTTGTCTGAACTTGTCTCCGTTTATTTCTCTTTCTCGGCAAAAGAGCCGAATCGAGTTGGCCGAACTTCCACCTCTTGTTTTCACTCTCTTTTCCGCCTGTAGTCATGAATTACCTATTAGATGACCATACTCATGATGGCTCAATTAAATGACTCCTGCGTTAATTCCATCGAGTAGCAGAGAAGACCTGCCTGAGCAACGGTGGTTATCTCCTGCAGTAAAGAGAGGAGCACCGAATTTATGATCGAACACATCCTCGATGGTGGTATTCCTCTGGCCAAATCGTGGAAACCTGAATGATAGGGTGAGGAGGAATGATTTGTGCATAAAAAATATCTTGAATGAAAAATCGAATGTACGGTGTCTCTTGAGAAGGACGTAGATGATGCAGAAATAAAAAATTGAAAAAGAGAATGAGACTATCAATCTATCAACCTTCCGCTTCTGATTAGCTTTGTTAAACAGGATGATGCACTCGAAATGTGCACTCTCACCTTGTGTGGGTCTCCATTCCTGTTTCTTTTCACGATAAAATGTGTAATTTGTATACAAACAGTTGCACTGCAGTGAACACGCGTATTTGCACTGTGAGTTGAATGGGCGAATCGTGATTCGTCCTTTTCTGTCCTTAGCCTGACATTCATCGACCGGTTACCATGCCTTTCGCATGCAAATCAACATACGGGCCATTCTCCCCCTTAGTTGCCATCGCATGCTGGGAAATGCAAGGATTGCGCTTTCTCGACCCCTTGCCGGACAGATCTCGTTCCTAGACCAATGAAGGGATTGAGAAGAGAGAAGGGGGGGGAAGAAACTAGTGAGGAGAGGGTGGAGTAAGTGGATGAGGAAATGAGGAAATGAGAGGAGGGAGACAGTACGAAGGCAATAGAGAGAGGAGGAGAGAGCAGAGAGGGGAGGGGGATTGCTGGATATGCTTGATCGTGCCCCCGCCCTAAGGGGAGGAGATATCCTCACCCCTTGCATCACTCCAATCCGGAGACAGCACAATGAGGAGTACTGCCATCGTCTTGCTGTCGTTGGCAGCCTATGCCGCGGCATCCACAGGTAGGTCAAGAGTTACCGTATCCAAATCAGGGCGTGAGGATCAGGGCGAGAAACACATAGGTACGGTATCTGTTGCAGCGTGTCCCGAGAGCTCGAGGACTGCGTATTTTATGATCGATAACACGGAGTTGATCACGACGGATTCGATCGAGTTCAGCGAATTCAGTGAGGAGGAATGCCAATCGACGTGCAGCAGCAATGTAGTGAGTATCTTTCGATCATTCTTCGTGTTACTTGCTATGTTTGGAAGAATTCGTATTCACTTGCATGGCAGTCAATGCTATTCTTGTAATATTCTTGCGCCTTTCTCATATACACGAAATTGCATTCCAATACGCACGCTTCATTTTGTAGTCTTCCTAAGAAATATGGATGATTCCGTGATAGTCGTAGCCCACGAATCTTTATCCGTACATCACTCCGCTAAGCTTTACATCACCGGCGGTGGATTATCTTGATGGGCCATCCCGGATCAGGGCTAGTCGCATCAACATTCTTGCTTACTTTAATGGGCGCATCTCAATAGATTCGCGCTAATAAATATGGCACAATATACCAATAATTTATTTCAGGACACAAAGGGAAAGAGCATCGAGTGCGCATCTTTCGCGTACGATCATGTCTCCTTCACTTGTACTGTCTACGCAACTAAGTCCACTCCAGAGGGCAAGGTCAGCGAACTATATTCTGTTTATTAGACGGTAGAGATTGGAATATTATATTGATAAATTAATTTTTGTTTCTTCAGGCAGCAACGAAGACATCAGTTGGCAAGCGGTTCTTCGAGAAGTTCTGCCTTTCGGGTAGGCATCCTTTCCCTTTCGATCAAAACAGTTCCCAATCCTCTCTCTCTCCATCACTGTCTTTCAATGTCTTTCAATCTGTCATTAGACGACTCAATTTCCAGTTCACTCTCCTCTTTCCTTATCCATTTCTCGTTGTTCCTTTGGATAGCTCGAGCTCTCCCTCTTCTTCCATTCCCGTTGCATAGCCATCATCAAATCGGGAGGAGATAGCGAGTTTTTGTGTAGAACCCGTTTACCCAATGGCTGCCGCTGGCCTTATCAATGGACTGTGTGCCTGGCAACAGTCGAAGAATGGAAGAGACTGGCAATTTGTGAGATAGGAGGAGAAACGGGAGAAAGCGAGACTGCAGGGTCATTCTAAGAGTGAGCGGGAGAGAAGGAGTAATTAGGACTGGCTGGGAAAGCTGAGTTAGTTAGTTATTATTACTGCAGTATGTCTGGTCCAGGCTGGAAATCGGAGGGGATCAAGATTGAGACTAGTTGCATTCGTTATAAGTGAGGATGCGGGCCAATTATGCGAGTGAGACCGAGAGACGCGGAATTGGGCAAATCTGTTGCGGAAGTGTTGCATGTGGTGAGGGTTGATAAGAGAAAATGGAAACACACGGCACACGACTGTTATCAACATGGTTGATATGGGGAAGATAGAATGGCAAGATTTGCATATGTCACGTGTGAGGATGAACAACATATGTCACGTGTGTGGTACGAATTTCGATCACCAATATATCAGAGAAACTGTGCTCACCATAGTTGCCCACGCCGGCGGCGACCCCCATGACCCCTATCCTATTCATGGGTCATGGTCAAAAATCGATCGGTAGGTCAATGGTAGGTCAAGACTAGTTACCGTACCCAATCGATAGTACAGTACCCCCAGATACAGTATACCACTACCGTAACCCACGATTATCGCAAACTAACTTTATTTTTAAAAAGTCCAGGTACCGTACCCAATCGATTGTGCAGTACCCAAGTCGCTACCGTAACCCAGTCCCATGGGTCAGATCCAGTTCCTTGGGTCAAACATTTTTCTAAAAATTCAAAATCGAAAGTAAAATTATTTTTAAGTATCCTACCGCATCTCTCGTTACTGTTGAATTATATTATAATCGATTTAGGATTTTTAGAAAAATGTTTTAAAATTTTAGAAAATTGTTTGACCCAAGGAGCTGAATCTGACCCATGGGACTGGGTTGCGGTAGCGACTTGGGTACTGTACAATCGATTGGGTACGGTGCCAGGACTTTTTAAAAATAAAGTTAGTTTGCGATAATCGTGGGTTACGGTAGTGGTATACTGTATCTGGGGGTACTGTACTATCGATTGGGTACGGTAACTAGTCTTGACCTACCATTGGCCTACCGATCGATTTTTGACCATGACCCCCTATACGTCGTTCAGCACTGCTCCCCTCAAATCGAGGGGAGCAGTGCTGAACCATGAATAGGAGGGGGTCATGGTCTGAAAACACCTCGCCGCCAGTGTTGGGCAACTATGGTGCTCACCCGGATTTATTCGGGGGGGGGGGGGGTGACAACTGGTAAACTCGTCGCCGTTCACTTGCAATTTGGCGCAGCGACTTGGGAGTTGTTTCATTGTAATCAGTGTGTGCTCCCCTACATTTGAATATGTAAGTCTTGCTAAAAAGCGATCATGAGTTTTACTCCAAATCAACGTATGAACGTGAAAACTCATGATCGCCTGGTAACAAGACTAATACATAAAACGAATTGCCGTACCCATTTCCGAAGCCCTTGAAATCATTTTTAGGAACTCCTACCAATTTGGTACGGTCCCCTCCCATTGGAGGCATTCCATAGTAACTCCTGTTAAGAAATCGCCCCCTTTTTCCAATCCCCTAAACTACAGGCCCATCTCTATTACATCTTTCTTTTGCCGAGTTTTCGAGCGCATTTTGTGCAAATCTATTATCAACCATTGCGAACAATTAAACATTTTCCCCGATGAACAATACGGATTCCGCAAGAAACGATCTCGTGAGCTCCAAATGCTCGATGTCCTCGAACACTGGACATCATCGATTAGTGATGGGAAACCTGTTGACGTTATCTACTTTGATTTTGCAAAAGCTTTTGATAGAGTATCCCATCCCAAGCTAAAACTCAAGCTTAGCAATATAGGTCTCTCCGAAAATACAATCAAGTGGATAGCAGGATACCTCACAGATAGATCATTCCAAGTGAGAGTAAAAGATGCGCTTTCTACCTCAATGCCTGTAACTAGCGGCGTCCCACAGGGCTCAGTCCTAGGCCCCTTGCTCTTCCTTATTTACACCTCAGAAATCCCTACTCTAGTACAAAATCATGGCGTCGTTGCAAGAATGTATGCCGATGACATAAAAATATATCGGTCCTTTAGGAAGGGGAATTCACCCGCCCCTCTACAAGCTGCGATTGACACTATCGTAAACTGGTCTGAAGAGTGGCAACTCCCTCTTGCTGCGCATAAGTGTAACTCATTGCACCTAGGCAGAGCAAATACAAAGCGAATATATACTATAGGAACCACAACTCTGGAACAAAAAGAAAAAGTGAATGACCTCGGTTTTGTTATCCAGAAAAACCTCTCATTTTCCGACCATTGCACTTCCGTATCCATGAAAGCCAAAACTACTAGTCACACTATCCTCAGAGCCTTACGAACCAAAAATATAGAAGTACTCGTCAAAACGTACTCAATGTACATTAGACCAATTTTAGAAAGCACTTCACCCGTCTTCAACCCTTACCAAAACAAGGATAAAAAGGAACTCGAAAAGGTACAAAACTATTTCACACGACGGTTATTTATGCGCTGTTTTAATCATACTTGGGAAAACATGCCCACTGCTTTCGATCGTAACAAGAGACTAGGCATTGAGTCCCTAGAGAAGCGTAGAATAGCGATTGATAAGAGAGTAGCCACAAATCTCATCCGAGGCAAATATAGTATTTCCAACCGAAAACCACATTATTTCAAAATTTACTACACCCGAAACGGAATGAACTTCAATAATCCTGGATCGAACCACAACTACAGACACAATAGTTTCTTTCCAAGAGCGGCAAGGCTTTTAGTAAATTCCGAGAATCAAACCAGTTCCCCTGAGTAGATCCCCATACCCCATTGTACCATTATTCACTCGTCATTTTAACCGTCATTAATTGCCTATTCTATTTAAATTTTGTAACGTTATTTCGACTGAAATAGCATAAATATATATAATACATGCAAATGTATGGGATCGCATACTGATTACAATGAAACAACTCCCAAGTCGCTGCGCCAAATTGCAAGTGAACGGCGAGCCTTACCAGTTGTCGTTTTACCAGTTGTCACCCCCCCCCCCCCCCATTTATTCTATCCTTGCATCAATCGTGATATCAGAAATAAGTAATTTTTCCGGGGGTCTTTCAAAAGTGCTAAACTCGCTGATCATTCATTGAAAGGTGTTCCTCAAATCATCCTTCAGAATCGACAGTTCCCACTTGCGGCGAGGCGCAGTTCATCCGTGCTGATGACTCCGTTCTCATTGGATTCGCTGCCAATGTCTCCCTCGTGGATTCCCTCGAGGAGTGCGTTTCCACTTGTGTGAAGGAACCCGCCTGCAAGGTAATCCATCCTCGCTTCCTTAATTATCCTCGATATTTGATCCTTTTGAACATTTTCGCGAGGCGCAAGGACACTAGGAATCGCAAGGAAAGCTCACTTCAATCTCAAGAATATTTCGCGCGATGGAACTCGAGAAAGGGATGAATAAAAAGGGGAAATTAGTTGTTATTTTGCAGACGTAGCGGCTTTACTAAACTGGAGTTTGCTAAACAAGGACATGCAATTTATCCATTCCAGTCCGCGATGTACTTCTACGAGGAGGGAGAGTGCATCACTAACACCGAGTCTGCTCTCTCTCGTCCTGCTTCATTCGCTCGCGAGGACACCGAGAAGGTGATCTACTTCCAGAATGGATGCCTCGCACGATCTGCATTCATCGGTGAGCATTTCCTGCATATTTTCGAAATGGGTAAAGTTAGCCCCGGGCCTTTCATTGTTGCCCTTCTAGGAAGAGTTCGCGCGTGCTTTGGTCTGGGGCAGAATTGAAATGTGTCCTAACGAGCACTTCCTCATCCTCTTCCATTTCAGAGTCTTCCTCCTCTCGACCCCTGGAGAACGTCGACTCTGGTGAGTGGAGGGTAAAGGAAGGGGAAGGCAGCTGTGCACACTCATCGCGTCCTGATTTACCCCCCCCCCCCCCGCATATTTATGACTATTTTGAATTGATACACACGCATGATTTTGCCCCCTCATTCACGTGAATTCAAAATAACTACCGTACTTCGGAAGTAGCATACGCATGACATTTGCCCGTGCAGTAATGAAGATTGGAAATACACCAAATTGCACGAATTGCAGGCTCGAAAAAGAAGAAGACTCGTGGTGAATCTGCGAGTGGGGAACTGCCCGTGTCTGGAGAGGATGAGGAGAGTGAGCAGGTAGCCACGACCACCACGAAGGCACCCAAGAAGAAGAGAACGAAGACGACGACCGTCGCCCAAACTACCTCAACGACCACCCAGACTCCCGAAGATCTCGATGAAGAGTACGACGAAGAAGAGAAGGAGGTGAGAGATTAATATGCCTACCAGCATGCCAGGTGCTAATTCCATCTGGAGGTTGCAAAATTGTACGCATGAACCAAAGATCTACATAAGATTTTACCAAAGATCCCTTCAGGAGACGCCCTCTACCACCGTCACTCCTAAGAAGAAGTCGAA
Source organism: Pristionchus mayeri (assembly GCA_036245805.1). Lineage (NCBI taxonomy): Eukaryota > Metazoa > Nematoda > Chromadorea > Rhabditida > Neodiplogasteridae > Pristionchus > Pristionchus mayeri. The sequence continues at coordinate 36,215,794 of BTRK01000006.1, read as the reverse complement.
AAAGGAGGAGAAGGAGACAGCGAAGAAGTTCAAGAAACACCCCAAGAATTTCGCCTCGAAGACCGTCCACTACAAGTCGAAGAAGGGCGAGAAGATCGATGTTCCCAAGGTAAAATTCCTCCTCAGTTCATATTTGTTGATACGAATGAAAAGCGCATGAATAACAATTGCACATAGCTCAAATCCCCGATTAATTCACCCTACGATGATAATTGCAGGTTGATAGCGAGGAAGAGGTCGACCCCGCCGCGTCATCCATTGAAGCAGTCGACGATGAGACTGGAGACCTGACAGATGTTAGTCAATGCACTTGTATAGTGGGGGGCTTCCTCATTGAGGATCAAAACAAGATTGTTGATCTCGAAGTGCTTCGATGTACTTTAGAGCGAAAGACATAAACAGGAAGGGAATTCTTCTTCCAGCCATACACCACTTTCTTCTCTGAGTGGAGTGACTGGACGCCATGCAAGACGTCGGGCGAGAGGAGGATAAGAAGGAGAAAGTGTCTCGATCTGAGAAGATGTCTGGGTGCTCTCATGCAGGTGAGTGGATGAATCCCCTTCTAAGATGACGTCCCATTCCAGGTCGAGAACTGCCCCGCCCTCACCACGAAGGCTCCTGAACTCGTCACGGAAGGTAGATTGCAAATACAGTTGCGAATGACGATCTTGATAGGAATACAGTGGAAAACAAAGTGGTTATTTGGCAATCACTATATTCACCGATTCAGAAGCGATCAAGTCGGAGCATTCTATCGTCGCTGCTCCTCTCGAAGGCGACGCCCTCGGCGGCATCGACACCGTGACGTCTCCGCCTGAACCCGAGGTCGAGATCGCCGCTGTTGGATCCGCTGACGTCGGCGATGGATACATTTGGTCGCCCTGGTTGGGAACTTGCCAGGTACGAGAAAGAGCGTGGACCACCTAATGGCTCTTCTTCTTGCAGAAGTTTGCCTCCGGTCAGCCGTGCAACAACAACGAGATGATTGGATTCGAGAGTCGCGAGTGCGTGGCCAAGGACCCCTCGCAGTGCCAGGGCCCCTTCTTCCGCTATTGCACCCTCCCCTGCTAGAGATAGCCATCAGTAGATATTATATGGACTAGCCCCTATATAGCATATCACGCAACATCATATCGCCGCCCTTCATCTCTCAATCGTTGCAATACTCCCCCGTTTCAACCTTCCGAGTGGTCTCTTCGCCTTTCCCTAATCAATATCCATCACAGTATCAACATCCCGAGTATAATCTAGAACACCCGCTGTCTTTCTGCATAATCGCATCGACCCCGTGATAACCTCTCTGTGCTTGCCACCCCGTTCATTTGCCTTATTCGAGTGTATCCATCGACTTGCGTAATAAGAATGTTATTCGTGTACCCGCTCACTGTCAATTTCCCCCTGTCACAAACAGAAGGGAGACGGACAACATGAACGCACAGGAGGGAATGGAACGGGGAAGAAAGAAGGAGAGAGGGGGGAGGGCGGGAGGAGGGAGGAGAGGAAGGGAAGATGCCGGTAGTCTGCCAGGAGCTGTTTGTGTGCTTCTTTTCGTCTCTGCAGTCACTCTCCTATCAAACGCAAATGGTAAAATCGTACCAGCCCGTGACATTTGCGCTTCCAAGCATTATGAATCTAAATGTGAACGTATTTTTGGCTTCTACATATTATTTTTCGCGTTCGTATGATGATGATTTGTACGATTTTATAGACAGAAAAGGGGGACAATTGGACCTTAGCCATCGTCTCCCGCCATAACGCATCCTTCCAATTTATTCCTCCTTCTCCCCCTACCATAAAGCTTTTTCCTTGCATCTACATTTATCCTTCTGCCCCTCTCACTCATTTACAATGACACGTCTGTTCATGTTGACCGTCTCCCCTCTCTCCTCTCTCTCCTCTGGATCCTCCTCCTCCTCTCCCTCCTCTCCCTCCTCTTCCTCCTCCTCCTCCTCCTCCTCCTCCTCTCCCTCCTCCTCCCATCATTCCCGACCCCTCCTTTCCTTCCATCCCTACCTCCCGCCCGCTGCCATTCACACCGGGACACCCATTGGCTCGCGCACAAAACACCTCTCTCAATCCCGACTCTCTCAATCTACCTTACTCCTTCTCTTCCCTCCATCTCTCCCCATTAATAACTGCTTCCGATTTCTTCCTAGAGTCTTCCGATAAACAAGGAGAAGCTATTTCTCATCTTCCATTATCACTAATGGAGAGCCTTGCTTACCTTCTCTTCGCTCACTCCTTTCTCCATATCTTCCATCCATCCCCTGCTCATCTTCATATTTCACTCATCTTCTCTTATCTCACGTTTTTGTCATCCTTTTTTCCTACGAAGCTGCGAGTGATTCATTTCCGATACCTTATGTTACGCTCACGAAACACTTCCCAATCTCTCTCATTCTTTTCACCTTCTAACTTCCCTCCTTCCCTCCTTCTCTAATTCTCTCTTTCTCTCCTTCTCTCCTTCTCTCTTTCTCTCCTTCTCTCTTTCTCTCCTTCTCTCTTTCTCTCCTTCCCTCCTTCTCTCCTTCTCTCTTTCTCTCTTTCTCTCCTTCTCTCGTTGATCACTCTCTACCACGACGATCAACTGATCTCATCTGTTCTCGCAATTCGCGGGTTTTATTTTCGATTTCGCGATGTTCGCACGCTCGTTTTCTCCATAGGATCTCTCAATCACACGAAATCTGAGAAGAATTGAAGCGTGGGGGGAAATGGGCTGTTAGCTTTTCCCCCACTGCGAGATGTGGGGAGGGGGCAATAATGTTGGTAGTCGTGTGATTGGAAGATCAGAGAGAAAGAGGGAGAGAGAGAGAGGGAGGGAGAGAGGGAGGGAGGAGGACGAACAATCATGTGATAACAAATGATTCATTCCAGATGGGAGAAGTGAACGATCGGTGTACGGGTCGGGATCCAGAGGGTGAGCGTCTCTTTCTCTTCCCTCCTTCCCTCTTCTTACCCTCTCACCCCGCACCACTCTAGATAGATTAGATGCTTAATGAGCTATCCTGCTCCATGCTGACCACTCATAATTGAGTCTGCCCTGGCTCTCTTGCGCTCTCCTTCAATTTCAGTTCCAGATTCTTCAGAGATGGAGGAGATGGGAACGACGGGGCGGAGTCACACCTTCGATGGAGTTATCAGGGTGGGTGGATCTCTCCCGATCTATCAAGATCATTCGCCCTTCCCCATCCTCCTCTCCCTCAATACATTTGGTAGTATGTTGACTCAGTATCTCTGATGACATTCGTCCTTCCCTCCGTTCCTCAATTTTCTCTCTCCCTGTCATTTCTCTCTCCCTCTTCCCCTCCCGTACCATTCACCGTTTCGTGCCCTTTCCTTCTCCCTCTTTATCGGCCGTCTTTCCTCATCCATCCTGGCTCTTGCAAATCATTGCTCAACCCCATGCGCAACGGCCCATTAATTAAGTAATAAATTAGGGGTACGAGAGGCAGGACCCCCTCCCTTCCCCTTCTGCCCCCTCTGCCATCCACCTGTACAAACCTTGTAGGCGCATCTCATCGCAACATAGATTATCGTCGCTCTCTGTCTCTCTCTCCTTCTCGCTGACTCCTCCCCCTTCCTATCCTTTTCCCTCTCGTCCTTTCAAGGGGCGATAGAATTCCTTTTCCTCACTGTTTTCCCTCTTCATCTCATCTTTCTCGACTCAATCAACATCTCATATCCCTCCCATCTCGGGATGGTCATTTCACTCCCTCTCTCTCTACTCTCCTCCCATTCATTGTCCTCTTGTTCTCTCGTTCTCTCGCTCACTCGTTCTCTTCATAAATTGACACCTCTAGTCGTCTCGTCCCAATCCAATGGGTGATTCCTCGGACGACGATCCTTCCTCTCCGGAAGACCTCGGCTTCGTCGATGAGGAACCCGATCGAGTTAGCTATCTTAGACTTCTCACTCTCATCTTTACTCTCTCCCTTAATTCTTTAATGGAACATTTGTATTGGATAGATAGACGGGCGTGTTTGTCTCATTTCCTCAATAATTTCCGCATTTCAGCCTGAGGAGACCAAAACGCCCCACAATCCTCCCACGGCGGAGGTGCCAGACAAAGCGGCCGCTAAGGTCAGACGAGCAGCTCAGTTAATATGTAAATTTATTTATTAAAAAAACATATTTAGGGGATGCGTCAGATGGTGAACAAGGTGCCGTCCGACTTCTACTTCCACACCCAGATCGGGGAGGGAGCATACTCGGTGGTGAGGCTGCTTACCCGCCTTGTTTTCCTCCTTTCTCCTCCCGCCTGATATCACACTGTTTGTGGGTGATAAAGCCATCTCTCCCTCTCTTGTCTCTCTCACTTTCCCGTGCTATCTCGCACACTCTGAACAAAGCCAAATTGAATCACTTCAGGTGTACCACGCCACGGAGGTGGAGACGAATCGCAACTACGCCATCAAGGTCGTCCTCAAGGAGTACGTCAACAGGAAAGACAAAGTAGGACAAGAAAGACAAGGATGTAGCCTGAATGGGGAATGAGTCTCCTCCTGACTTCTTCCTTTCCCTATACTTCTCCTCCTCCTTCTCACATATTGTGTTTGAGAGGACTCGAGTCCCCACTTTTTTCCTCCTGAAAGGGGTCAACAAGAAGAGTGAAAGAGACACTGAAGAGGCACACGCAAAACAGTTCGTGTCTACAAGATAACAATTTCAGTACAACTCGATAATTCGGGAGAAGAATATGATGGCCTATCTCACGTACAAGCACAAGGGTCATCCCTTCGTCGTCTCTCTCTACTGCACATTCCAGGATAATGAGCGGCTATGTGAGATGGATGTACCAATCCTATCCTTATCTCTCCCTTCAGACTTCGCCATGTCCTACTGTCCCGGAGGAGACTTACAAGAGATGCTGAGACGAGTTAATTCCTTTGACCAGACGACCACCAAGTTCTACTCAGCTGAGGTTAGAGAACACGCTCACTCTTAGCTTTGCCCTCTTGCCTACTCTTCCCATCTCATGTGTAATGCTCTCCTGAGCAACCCCCGACGTGAGTATATTATGGGAAAATAGGTTGTTATCGTGATGAGAATTGATCGTGTAAATTAGAAGTCGTATAGATAGATGTAGTAAGAGAGGGGAGGGAGAGGAGGGAGAGGGGGGAAGGCAGAGAGCGGGAAGGGGATGTTTTGGTGTCCTTTGTGGAGACTCGAACTGCGACGTACCTGGCACCGGGAGGGATGACAAGCGAAAGTGCACGGGAAGTGAACGCCGATAATGAGGGGAGGGAGCAACAATGATTACTCTTATCGTGTCCAGTGAGTAAACACCGTACGGTAGCCAGTTCCTTTCCAGATAATCAGTTCGTTGCAATTCATCCACGGCTGCGGGATCGTCCATCGAGATCTCAAGCCAGAGAACATTCTCATCAAGGAGAATGGACACATCTGCCTCTCTGACTTTGGGAGCGCCAAGATGATGAACAACTCGGATGGTGAGCACTTCTTCCTTTCTCACTTTTACTCATTTCCTCCCCCGTTTCCCACTCTTCTTTTTGCATCTCTTTACGACCACACATTTTTTGCGTTCTCTCTACCCACTTTTTTGTATACCCGTGTGCGTTGAAATGTTGTTTGCCACTTTGGCCATTGGACAAATGGGAAAAGTAGAGGAAGGGACTTTTCCCGCTTTATCACAAGAGGATTAGTAGCATGGCTTACATCGAGGGTGATTCCAAGAGGGGTGCATTTAACGACAAGATCAAGCCATTTGTGAAAACGCGATGTATTTTATCATATCTAGTAATCCCGAATTGGTAGAAAATACTGTGTCTTTCTATTCATCTTATCCTTTAAGATGTGGCTGAAGAGCAGCGGATTCGTAGGATAAACGTGGATTCGGCGGAGGATCGTGGAGATCGACGAGCGACCTTCGTAGGCACCGCCCAGTACGTCTCCCCCGAGATGCTCAACGACAGCCCCGTCGGACCAGAGTAAGTCAGGACTGCTAAGACTCTAATTCTGGAAGCATTCTCTACGTTCTCCCCCCCCTTTCGAACCCTCGAAGGCTAGAGAAGACTAGAAAGAAGGAGGGGCCATTGTACTCTCGCACAAGACCCATTCTACTTATGGGACGACGTCTCGTGTCTCGCACTGCGAGACTCGCCCATCAATGGAGGGAAATGTGAACATCTGCACTAGACCGGAGAACCATTCGGAGAGAGAGAGAAACCGAGAGAATGGAGGACGGAGGGGCGTCGTTTCTGGGTCGGACTTCTCGGTCACAACCTAGCAGGAGAGGAGTGAAATGAGATAGCGGAAGTGAGGGAAGAGAGGGGAGATCGAGGAGTGATCGAAGAACTGAGAAACGTCCTGACTCTCTCCTACCAACTGTTTTTTTTCTCTACTTGGGGTGGAGAGAGTGCAGGAAAGAGAGTGAACGAACGAGAAAGTGTTCCGTCCTCATTCCTTTGTAGAATATGTTGCGTGTTTACCCGTTTCTCAAACAACACTTGATTAGCCTACCCCACCGAATAGGATAGTTTGCTTTGCAGACGAAACGTGTATTCTTTCAGATGCGACTACTGGGCCCTCGGTTGTATGCTGTACCAGATGATGAGTGGGCAACCTCCTTTTCGGGCCGTCAACAGCTTCCATCTAATGAGGACGATCCAGAATCTCGAGTTCACCTTCCCCCCTGGCTTCCCCGTCCTCGGCCTAAACCTCGTGAAGAGACTGCTGGTGAGCGTCTATTTGCAAACCGCTCGCCTATTTCTCTTTCAAAACATCCCTCCGCCCGCTTTTTCTCCACTTGTTTGTCTCTTTCGAGGAGAGTTTCGCTCCATGCAATAAACAAGTAGAGAATGCGTGGAAGGAGGAGAGTAGAAGGGAGGAGGGGAGAAGACGACGACCTCTCGTGACCACGAAGAGACGAAGGAGGGGACCAAACTATGAACGAGGCATCCAGGGACTTCCACCAATTACAGGTTCTGAATCCGGAGGAGCGATTGGGCAACCCCCTACTGCCCTCGATCATGGACGATCCCTTCTACGAGGGCATCGACTTCGCCACCCTCGATAAGCAGACGCCTCCCGCGGTTAGACATTTGCTGTTCTAGAAATTGAGCATGTAGGATGCAAACGCTGCCGAAAATTGTCCACAACTTCTTAAGTTTCATGGAATGAGTGAAGACTCTAATTGTAATGTGCAAACGAAGTTTCAGATCCATCCGTACATTCCTGCCTCGATGGGTGAGCCGGAGTTCTACTCGGACGTCGTGATCACTCCTGGCTTCGACAAAGAAACAATTAATCGGCTCGAGTTGGAGCATCTCGCAGCAAAGGCAAAGAAGTGAGTACATCTAGACATCTCCAACTGAATTACAGCTACCAGAGTTTCCTTCTTAGTGGAGGATCCTGACAAGCAGACGCACCTTGTCATCATTTTCAGGCAGAAAGCGAAAGAAACGATGCCAGAGTCTAAGGCGACGCCGACGTCAGCCCCTCCCGGTCACGAAGAGGGTGAGAGCAAAGAGGAGAGGATGGCGAGGATGAGAGCATCGAAGTTTGAGAAGCAGAAGGAGGAAAACGATTGGCATCAGTGAGATACTTGTAGTCGATTTGTTCAAATATGTTTTTCAAATCAGGTGGTGCATTATTCTAGAACTGATCATTTTAGAACTCTTTGTTTTTGATCATTTTAGAACTGGTCTAAATTGACCAGTTCTAAAATGATACTGCAAGGCTTATGGGTTTTAGGGGAGTTTCGAGGGAATACGTGATCTTCAGGCTAAGAGTGCCGTTAGGCGAACCGATGGGATCTTTAGCCAAGCAGCCACGGAATCCCTAAATTGAACGAAAACATTTTTCTCATTTTGAGAGAACGGCTCGAAAAGCATCCGATCTCTGATATTCCCTCCAAAACATCGTTACATTAGATAACGAACGAATAACAGTGGTAAAATGAGCTGTTAAGATTCGCCGAGGAGAATCTGATTCTGCGCGAAGGATTGGTGGACAAGAAGAAGGGACTCTTCGCCCGACGGAGGATGTTCCTTCTCACTGAGGGACCCCACATCTACTACATCGACCCAATCAATAAGGTTTACAAGGTACGGTAGATTTTTTGTGTTATGGTTATGCTTCTCACAGAAATACTTAGACAGTTTTTGATGAATCCATTAGCTATAGCAAAGGCATCGAGGCGCAAGTAATGCTTTCTTGTCAACTAGCTATTTCGGTCTTCAACCATACTGTAGAATGATGACTATGGAATAGAGAATGAAGTACAAAGAGCAGAAATCATAATGACGAGTTTGTTTACAGGGACAGATTCCGATTTGCTTCGAAACGAAGACAGAGGCGAAGAACTTCCGGACTTTCTTCGTGCATACGGTACAATTCTTCCCCGCATTCTCGATGATAGAGCAGTATAAACATGAGAACGTAAACTAGAGAAGATGGGAAATTTCAATCAAACCAGGGATCCCCTAATGTTGATTCAAGCAAATGTACTCATTTAGCCCAACCGCACGTACTACCTTCTCGATCCATCTCGACGTGCCAATGAGTGGTGCGCAGCGATCGACAAGGTCAGAGATCGATACTTCAAGGAACCCACGCCCAGAGACGAAAACGAGGACATCATCGAAATCACCAGGGTTAGTTTTAATTATTTACTTATTTTTTTGCATTTTCCGAGAAATCATTGTAAACTTGATAGTTGAAGCTGTTCGGGATCATCCCTTTCATCACGATCAAGACGACTCGTGCAGCACGACTTGCGAAGGAGAAGAAGATACAGGAGCAGAAGGAGAGGAAGGAGAGAACTGAGAGGGCGAAGAAGGAGAGATTGGCAAGAGAGAAAGAAGAGAAGAGGGAGAAGAAGAGATTGGAGGAGATCGAGAAGGCAGAGAAGAAGGCTGAGAAGGAGAGGAAGAGGAGAGAGAGGAAACTAGGTAGGAAGTAGATCACTCATTCGATACTCCATTCCAGTCACATTGTCATTACCTCGTCGGAGTAGTCTTTCATTCACCGTTGATCAGATGATTAGTGTTGCCAGACTAGCAGAGCTAGCCAACCACTTTATTGCACCCTTCAGTTATTCATGACCTAGTCCCCTTGCATATATTTCTCTCCTGCATTTATGTTTCACGTTTACGATATTCCCTGATCACGTATTCATTACTCGCTAGTATTACCCTTGTCTGCATCCGTTACTCTCATTCACAATTCCCATCCACCCAAAGATCGGACGACGATCGATGTACGCGTCGCTACCCTAAACTGTCCATACACTCAGTCACACTCAGCTATTACCGTATATCCTGTCTGCCCTATCTTGTCCTTTCACTCTCACATTGATCATCTCCACACAACATTCACGAATGTTTCCAATCAGAATGAATCCAATTATCATCATATTTACTCGTTATCATCGCAATAAACGTCATTCTTTCTACACTCGTATGTACAACAGAGGAGAGGCCGATGCGGCTGCTCCAATACACTTTCAGCACTAGGAATACAAATAGTACAATGAGCTAGGTTTATATACTGCGAGTCCTCGCTCGCTGCACCTTGAAGGTCTTCTTCCAGATCTCAGCAAAACAGACTGAGGAGTGGAATCTGGAAAGAGAACGGTTACGAGAATTCCCCTTTCTACGAAGTTTTGTTTTCATTCTCTCCTTCTCAGTAGTCCGTAATTCCTCATTGAACTTGTTCATATCAATTCCCTCTTACTTACCTATAGAATACGGTCAGAGGGGAGCACCCTCTCACGATGAGTGCCCATGATCGACCCCCATACATCTGCACGACCTCGTCCGTCACTCCCGCCTGCAATGATCACGAGTATTCCCGGAATGAAGGGCGTGGACGATGACCTTTTGCGCCTCGAAAATATTCATGAAGAAAAGCGCCAGGTTGATGATAAGCAGAAGTGTGATAACCTGCAAGAGTATGATGTCAGCTAATCCCCCTCCTTTGAAAGTTACCTGCTTGCCCGGCTTGTGCCTTAGCGTCCGAGGATTCTCAATGTCCAGCACTAGCCGACTTCCGATCATGATCAGACCGGATTGAATTGCAACCTGAGCACCAGAGATAATTACCATCATCACGAGGGGTTCCACCTGAATCAATCGGAAGAGGTTCGAGACGAAAAGGAGGATTGCGAGCGCGTGGATTTCCTTCTGGTTTATGAATGCTAATAGGCCGCCTGCAATGTATTACGTGCAACATTTAGCTTTTCGATACTGATGTTTCATCAATGTTCATTATATCGAGGCTTCAGAATAGTTTAGGGTCATTTCCTGATGCCATAATTATCTTGATCACGCACCCAGGCAAAAGACGAGCTCTCCCAGTAGTCCCACTACCAGCAGGATTTCATCCAGGAATTCGGCGCTTTTATCCTCCTCCTCTGGTTCGTGATCGAATGCTAGCACCTTTGAAAGCCGTGATTGGCACTCTTCCCTCCTCTCTTATCACCTTCATCCTCCAAAATGCATAACAGCAGACGACGACCGCCAGTCCATAGAAGACAATGTTGGTAGATAAGAAGATCTGAGAGCAGATTAGTCCTGACCAAAGGCCCAAGGATTCCCCCCTCCCCTCTCACTCACGATCTGTGCCATGTACGCGTCACTCGAGTAAGCATTGAAGAGCGAGACCGCGAGAATCGTGCAGATAAGGAAGACAAAACTGCAGAGACTCGTCCTTTCTCGCCCCTAATCTTCTCCCTCACCCCGAGAATAGTCCTTCCGCAGTTCGCGAGCAATCGATAGTCAAGATGTTTCGCTTGCGCAATCTCGGGCGGGGCTCGTCGATCTTCTCCCCCTCTCCGTGCACTCCACAATTCGTCCAGAACACAAAAGCAATGCCAGCACAAATGAGAGAATATTCGACCACGCAAGTGTACCTGCGAGGGTTAATTATACAGGATGAAGTAATAGAGGTTTACTTACATAAACTCGGAAAATTCCCCGAAGAGACACTGTACTCCAATACACTCGTGGGAACCATGAGAATCATGCATCACTTCAGTGGCGTTATGATGGGAATCAGCGGCCGTTCCGCCCGTCCAACCCATCATCAGAATATCTTGTAGGATATCACTTGACGTCGAGTTATCGCTGAACTTCGCCAACTGAAGATTTCATTGGAGTAAATGCTTACAAATTCGAGATTACTCAACCCGAATCTCCTTGAGCGTGCGTGCTTCCTCATAGAGGATGTACCGAATCCACAACCAGAGATTAGTAGCCACAAGATGCATCAGGCCGAGCGAAATGAAGTAGCGAGAATTACCATTGATCGCGATCTAGAAGTACAACGTATGCGGAAGTGAGGAAAACATTTTGATCTCACCTTTCCATTGCAGTATACGAACCACATCTGGAAGAAGACGAAGAGTCCTGCCATAAGAGAGATGGCAATTCCACTGGGGCTGCACTCGTTCGCCGTGATTCCCTCCCATCCGAACACGCACACTAGCGCCATCAACACGTAGTACGTGACGCCTATCAACCCGAATACTGCAATTGTATGTCATGTGACTGCATGCCTATGGACGGATAGAAAGGACGCACCGACGCATCCGATTCTGAGATAGAGACTGCCAGTGGATGAGTTGGTCAGCATCTCGGGTTCCTCTTGATACACCGCCAACTTGGCCATATTACGACGGATCTGAATCATCCCTTGTACTTAATAGTCTGCATTTCTCTCCCTCGCACCTTTTTTATGTTCGTGTGCTCAACCAGTACATTCCTCGCGCAGAATCCAATGACAGCTATCGAACAACCATACATGTACACGGAGAATAGCTGTAAGGAATGTGTCACTCTGATCGACTGGAATACGATATTCATCTTGCTGAGTTAAAAATAACCGTATGTTTTATAAAAATGTGACAGTGGCTTAGCCGAGAATGACGCAAAACTTTTAATCGTCGAGAGAGGGAACGTACGAGATCTTTGAGGTGCGCAACCTGCTCGGTGCCGTACGCGATGAGATTAGACAGTTCGAGTACGACGCCAACGATCACAATAAACATCGCGTAGAAACAGGTGACCAACCGAAGAGCGTAGTCCCTAGAATGGCAATGATAGATGCACAAGAAGATGGAAGACTCACTTGGCGTGTGGGTCGGTGGCCCAGTAGGATACTTTTACATTAGTGTAGGTATGAGTGAGGAGTGTACTCCGTCGCGTTCCTTGATTAGCTGCTAGAAATCGAGCGTACGACTCGGATTTGGAGAGAATGCCAGGTATTGAGGACTGCTTGATGAGAATGCTTGGAAGAGGATGATGATTGGCCGCTTCCCCATTCGGAACTTTCTCCTCCTCCTCTTCATCCTCTCCAGACTTATTGAGATATGAAGGAAGGGAAGTCTCCTTGAGCAGGATGCCTCCTGGTTGGGTGAGGATGGTAGTGGGGCCTCCATTGGGATGATCCTCCTCTCCATCACTACCGATCGTCATGTTATTCCATGTGAGCTGCCGAGTGAGCGTCTTAGTCATGGAGAAGCAAAAGGAGCGACTGAGAGATAAGAAGGGATTGAGGGGACACAGATTGATAAAGAGAATGAGAGAAATGAGACACAAGAGTGAAGATAGAGGGAAGAGGTGGGAAGTTCCGATGCCGCGCAACGCGATCCGAGTTGAAATGCAAATAATAGTGAACTCACCCCTCCCTCTCCTCTCGCTATCACGCTTCAAGAGATCAAACTGTCTTCCGACACTTTTTATCGTACGATCAAATTGAACACTTCGTATGGGGCTCACCCGAAGTAATACAGGCTTAAAGCTACGGTATGTTCCCGAACATGGATGACAAGAGCAATTGTAAGGAGGTACACATAAACGTCGACATGTAGGGTTTGAAGGAGGCGAATGGTACAACAAAACTACTCTATCCTACAACATCATGCTCTACATACACTGAACATTTCTCAAAGACTATCTCGATTAGCCTCGATGACATTCATTATGTACTGCGTCGCCCATATCGGAGCCTTGTACTTGTCGCACACTTGATTAGGGATGTTGTAGACTGTGATCCGCACGATCTCGTTGAGGAATGGACCACTCAGAAGAAAGCCGAGGTCACGAAGTTCCCTGCAAAGGGATCACAGTAAGTTGAGAGCAATGCGAGTGTTCCTTGCAGATTACTCCTACCAAATTTGCCACAGCATATGTTCGGAGATCGGTAATTATAAAGGAATTCTAAGGGTAAGAAAATCATGAATGCCACTCACGCAATGGCCAGTAATGCGTAGTACATGAAGAAGTCGCAGCCCGTCTGCCTCCTCTCCAGCATTTCTTGACTCAACTGCTCCGAGATAGTATGGATGACTCTCGGTTTATCGAGGAAGGGAAATCTCATCATCATCTCGACTTTGAGAGACTCGCGTTCCTCCTTCATCGCAGCCTCTTTGACGTCAACGATCTGGAGATAAGAGTGTTTATTACGATGCACCGATCCCTTAATAGGGGCGAAGTCACTATGAGCGAGAGCCCGAAATACGCTTCTAAAGATGGAAGGAAGGAGATTTAAAGATCTTTAGAGGGAGCAGAGAAACATATAACTATGGAACCATTTGTAGCTCACTTTGCAACATTTTGTGAGATTCGCCATGAATTCGAGCACGATACTTCCGGTCTTTTTGTAGATATTGCTGACAATCTCGGTGTAGTTCTGGAAAGCAACTATTGACAAAAAAATCTAGATACTAAACGGTGCTGTTCAAGGGTACCTTGAGCTCTTCTTCGGTTAGTGGCACTCGATCATCGTAGACACTGAGTAGATGATCGAGAGAGAAACCATTGCACATGTGATGGATGAGAAGTGGACGAATGTACTGGAAAAGGCATTTCACAACGAGGATCAGGAAAGAATTTTTTATTGCAAATAAGTTACTTCATTTCTTGCACCCAAAAAAGAAGTTATTTAAATCATTTAATTTTCTTAAAAAATATTGAAACTTACAAATCGTTCCCTCATTCCTCCATGTCGATCATTTACTACATATTGAATGACAGCTCTCAGCTTATCCAATCTTTTCGACTCGGAAACTTGCGGGAGGAAAATCATCGGAATGAGCTGAAACCAAAGCATTGGAAAACCAAAGCATTAATACAATTAGAGTGCGGAGAGGAAGAGGAAGAGGAAGACTCTGCCGCTCTTTTGAGGGGGAGAGCGAGGAATGAGGAAGAAGGAGGGGAAAGTGCAAAGTCTTCCGGAAGACTCCGTGGTCTTCCGGAAGAGTTGGAACATTTTGGCATGGATTGGAGCAAGATTTGAACGTTTTTGGCTCATTTCCATGGTCCATTTGCATGTTAGCCCTACCCTTTACATCCCAGGCGGAGATTATTCAGTCTCTGCCCCAATTTACATGCGCCAGCAGAATGCAGACGTCAATTTAAGTCTGGCCGTTATCACACGTTGCTTTATCTGTTTCTTCTTGCCGTTTCTTGTATTTTTCATTTCCTTGTCCAGTTTGCTTCCCTGCCGCCTAACCGCCTCTACCCAGGAACCTCGTCTCGGGCACCACTCACTTCTGGTACGGCGGCGGCCGACTGTTCAGGCTCGTTTTTCTCCATTATTTGTTCAGTTCGTTACCCCTTTGGTTACCTGCCGCAATCCGTTGCTACTCTTGATCTCTCGTTCTATCAGTGCCAACTCTTCTGATGTGTGCCACACCTTGTATGTCTACCGTATCCTGCACAGCAACGGATGCACTCAGGCTGCGCACTTCAACCTACTTCAACCGGGAGTCTACTGAACTCTGACGAGGACTACGCACTTTCCTGTGAGTGTTTACTGATCTATCGCCCCCGAAAAATTCTTTTTTTTGTAATTGTCCTGTTTATGGGCTGACGTGATCCCGAATGACTGATTCCCTGTCTAAGTAGTGCTAGGTCTTAGACCAGATGCTGCCTCTCCCTTTTCAGAATCTACTCTCACTTCGGCATCTCGACTACTTCCTCATCGTGTTCGTCGTCTCTCTTGGAGCAAGCAGACACTCTGAAGACAACGTGAGAAGAATCTACGGACTACCTACCTCCCATTAACGCCTCAAATCTCTCGTTTTTTCTTAACATAGTTCGTTCTTAGTGCAATTTAGCCCACTTTATATCTTATTACTTGAATGCTAGCTACTTCAGTCTCTCCCGTTATCTCCCGTACCTGATGAAGAATCCCCTTAGGATCGCCCTTACGAGCCAACTACTACCCTATTTCTAGTGTTGGATGTTGTATCAACCTTTTATTGTCGCAATTTAACTGATTCTATGTTTTTGTTGATTTTAAAGTTTTCTCCTATGTTTTGATTCAGTATTGCGTTAAGGGTTATAGATAAAGTGAGGTTGTTTGGTTCTGTCACCGAAAAACACTTCTCTCGATCATTTGAAACACAGAAAAGTAAAAAATTGAGAGAAACAGGTCATTTTGGAATTTCGGTCTTCCGGAAGACTGTGAGGTCTTCCGGAAGACCTCACAGTCTTCCGGAAGAATTTTCCCCCTCCCTCTCATTCTTCCGGAAGAGCAAAACTCATTTCGCGCCGCGCCGAGCGGTCTTCCTTCTTCCTCTCCGCACTCTAAATACAATACTAAATTGGACTGACCTCAGTATTGTTGTCGCCGTTTTCATCGAATTTCCATCCCTTGTGTTTATACATATTCATCATCGTAATCGTGATGTAATCGTGTCCTTCTCCGTTCCATTCCGCGTCTCTTCGTTGATATTCCTCACTGAGGAAGAAAGAGGAAGTGCTCTCGCTTGCTTCCTGAAAGATGTTCAATTCAAACTGAGTGAAAATATGAAAATTAACCATTGATGATGATGATTCGTCGAATGGCTCTTCCTTCACAGGTCCATTCCCATCTTCCATCTCGCACTTGATCTCATCCGGGTCTAGTATTTGGCTAGTTGGCGGTCTAGGAAGCAGCTGGGGTTGTGGCATAGATTTTCGGAGTCGAGGTCTTTCTCCATCTGTCGGCCGAGGAGCGGTATTCAACATAGCGTACTCCCGATGCTCCTCTTGTCTCTCGTATTCGCGAGTGCACTGAATTATAACGATGATCATCTGATATTCGCGAAAATTTTCAAGCTTGCGAAGAATGTTTGAATATGTTAGTATTGTACTCACTGGTGACTTCGCAAAGTCGATGAACACTTTGACGGCTCGCATATATGACGAGAGAGTTGTGTGGCTCAATCGGAACATGTGACACGCCTAAAATAGTATGTTGTACTTATTATTATCGCCATTTGCCTACCTCAGTGATGGTGTTGTCATCCACGTACACATGCATGATTCCCCTCGCCAAATTCTCGACGCTTCCTTGGAAGCGGAAGTCTTCCATAATCTAAAATGCGTACTTTCAAGCTACCTTTTTTACATTCGAGTATCTCACCTTGATGAGTTTGTCTTCCAATTCCTCTCTAGTTCCGAGGAATGGTTGTGCATGCCCGTAATCGACTCTCCCCATCGTGATCAGTCGAGTGAGCAACTTGATAGATTTGGGAACTGTAACTGAAAAAATCGAGGATGATTATCCATATTTCGAATTAAACTAAGCTAAACATTTGGGTAAATGCTCACTTCCATCGATGGTGACTGCTTCATCCTCACTGATGGATATGTTCAGTTCGTCGTCGACTCGTGCACCTCTCATTGCACTCGGTTTCTTTACCTGAAGATGCATAGTTATCACGTGTTTCCCTTTGTGTGATAATTGATGCCGAAAAGACAAAACACGCTGCCTTCCGGTGGCGTCAATTTCCGTCGCTCTCTTCGTACTTAAGTTTTGTCGTTTTGCACGATAGGGAAATATACTATTGCGGACTATTGAGATTACATAATTACCTATCAGAGCTGAAAAATAAACCTTACTCGAATGGGACACTCACATTTGCGACGAGCTTCGGTGGAGGACAACGACTTCCGAAGTAATGGCGTACCTTCGTCACGTAAGGATGAATGGATGAAGCTGAAAAAAGAGGAATTTGAAGAGCACGATATTTCGCCTCCCCCGGAAATCTACAGCGTGGTTGATACCTTGTCCTTCACTTTTCAAAATGCCTCAATCAAGAATGCAAGCGATAAGAATGCAGCAAAGATAAGCGTGGATTCGTCACTCACAAGCCAGTCCCTCGTGCTGAGCTGCCTCTTTCATCGTCAACTCTCCCATCACAGTGGCCACGACCGCTCTGAAGATGTGAACACGACGTTTCTCGTCGCCCATTACAATCAACATCTGCAAGAGATGAATCATACGGAAGTCGAACGAATACGGCAATAATGAACACTTCTAATCAGACTGGACTATTATCAATTGCCCCTCTCAAATAATGAATATTTGTACTCTTCTAAGAAAATATTGCTTACATTTTTAGCGAATTTCTCAACTTCTTCTCTGGTCGCTGATTCGTGCTTGATCGTAAGGGCGAGTGTTGGGGCCTCCCGTCTCTGCAACAGCGATAGTGAGAAATCGTAAGGAAGAACTCTGCTCACCCTGGGCACAAATTGCACTTCATCAGCGCGCGAAGGGAGAGAGAGTGCGAGTCTTGTTCTGGCGACGTAAGTCTGGATGGTCGATGCGGGGATGCCCGTCTTCTTTCCTGCCTCGGGAGCAGACATTCCCTCCGTGATCACCTGAAGACTATCATCCTGATGAAAGGTCAAACAACTATTGCTCGATTCTGTTTTCGTCATCCTGATTTTCAATGTGCTCTCTTGGTGTTTCACTCTCACTGTGGTCGACGGTTCATAATATCTTTCTTCGACAAATAGATGAGTGTTTTCCATCCTGGTATCCCGCCCGTCTCCTCGTCTAAGTTTCCTCCATTTTGTTATTGGCTGATGTGTTTTTCATAGATCGGATCATTCTCAAGGATCCAAAACATCGCAGCTGGAACTGAGAGCGAAAGAGAAAGAGAGACAAAATGATCAGTGAGATATCTTTAGAGAACGAGAAAGTTCTGTCACGCGGGTAGGGATGGGGGATTCCCCCTCTCTCTCTTATCTCCGGTTCCCATAGTCCACCCCCCCCCTCCTGGATGTGACAGTTGGCCTGTTTACCTCCTCCTCAGGAATACGGAAAGGGCAAAGAGCGATGAGACCACGAGTTCAATGGTCCATCTCCGTCATCACGAGGTAGGGGGAGGCGGCAAGGGGGATTCCCCCGTCTCCCTCCTCCTGCCTCCTCTCACTTCTCTGCCCTCTCTTCATCTTCTCATCATCATCCTCCTCCTATCAGCTCCGCCCCTTGATCCTCCCCGTATATAAGTCCTTCTGGGTCATTCTGTTCCATCACTCTTCCTAACTCGTCCTTCCTTCTCTCTTCCTCATTCTCGATGTGCGGCATCTTCGCAGTCTGTCACGATCCTTCCCGGCCCTGTGCCAAGTACGACTTGGAGCAGGCCAAGGAGCACTCACTGTTAGTCATCACTACCGTACCCACTACTACAATACCATATGCTACAGTACCCGCCTCCTATGTTACAGTATGCCATTGCAGTCGTCAGTACCACCGTGGTCCGGACTGTCGTGGTTCCTACGTGCACCCCGAGAGCGGGGACATCCTCTGCCATGAGCGACTCGCCATCATGGACCTCAGCTGTGTGCAGCCACTCATGGGATCATCGGAGCACCACCAGGTGAGAATCTCATTTGATGGTTAGGGGTGTGGAACCCCCCCCCCCCCTTTTTTGCACAACGCAACCCTCTAGTATCAGTTTGCCTTCTGCAAATGTATCATGCCCCGAAGCAAACAACGCCCCACTAAAGCAACGTAAATGTGTATTTTTCTGCAAATGAATAACGCCCTCCCCCTCTTAGGTCCATACTTTCTTGACATGAGCAGAGATCTGTTGCACTCAGGGAGCGGTGAAAGTACAGCCGCCATCTCAGCAGCTGTTCGCTTGCCCCATCCCCTATGATCAGAGATCATACTTTAAAGCAATGCACTCGGAAGATATTCCAGGCTTCATAGGAGGTGTACAAAGTACATCTAGTCAGTGGGATGGGTCTAGCTGACAGCGGGGCTATAGTTGAAAGTGTAAGGATGAAGAGGCAGAGGGGGCACGTGAAGAGGAGGAGAACTCGAGGAAACCTGACAGACAAAACACACTGCTATTGCAGGTTGTGCACAATGGAGAGATCTACAACCACGCAGCGCTCAGAAAGAATGAGCTAGCCGACAAGCAACTGCGAACAACTTGCGACTCGGAGGTACTGTGACTACCGTACTCGAACAGTATCCTACATCAATCCCTCATAGGTCATCATCTTCCTCTACGAGAAGCTGCGCGATGGCTCATTCTGCAATCTGCTCGACGGCGTTTTCGCATTCGCACTAATCTGCGATGGAGAGTTCATGGCGGCCAGAGATCCTCTTGGCGTGAAGCAGATGTACTACGGAGTGGACAAAGAGGGACGATATTTCTTCAGGTAAGTCTTTGAATTAAATATCTAATAATAGTTGGAGATATGATCATGCCATTTCAGTAACGAGATGAAGTCTATCGAGGACATCACTGGACAGACTAAGCTGGCACCCTTCCCTCCCGGTCACTTCTACCAGCCGGGCAAGGGATTCGTCCGATACTATCAGGTATTGCCTCGGCCTCATCTCTTCTCATCTCTCTCCTTCAGCCCCTCTGGTTCGATCATCGTCTCTGCACGAAGGACGCCGATCTGACTCTCCTCCGTCAAACTCTCATCGACGCCACCACCAAACGACTCATGTCCGATGCGCCCATCGCCATTCTGCTATCGGGAGGCCTCGACTCGTCCCTAGTCAGGTGAATAATTAATTCAGTCTGGTGAAACATGTGAATATTCGTGGGAAATTTAGAAAATTATATGTTATTCCAGTGCCATCGCTGCCCGTGAGATGCGCCGTCTCGGTCTGCCAATCCACTCCTTTGCCGTGGGAGTCGACGGCAACTCTCCTGACGCGATCGCCGCTCGCAAAGTGGCCCAGTTCATCGGCACCGACCACCACGAGGTCCACTTCACGCTTGAGGTGAGCACAACTCCTACTTACTCTAAATCTTCAAAACGCTCCTCTTATTCCATAGCCCAATCATCCCTTCCAGGAGGGCATCGCCATCATCGACAAGCTCGTCTGGCATCTGGAGACATACGACGTGACGTCGATCCGTGCCTCGACTCCTATGTACATCCTCTCGGAGTACATCCGAAAGATGGGCATCAAGGTGGTGTTGTCGGGCGAGGGATCGGACGAGATCTTCGGAGGATACCTCTACTTCCACAATGCACCCAACGAGGAGGAGTTCCAGAAGGTGGGCAAGGATCAGATAAATATTTACTAATAATAACTTAGTGCTAATCAAGGAGCTTATGCATATTTTCAAATGTCAACTTTTCAGGAAACAATCGAGCGCGTGCTGCACCTCTACACTGCCGATTGCTTGCGCGCCGACAAGTCCTGCATGGCGCACTCCGTTGAGGTGCGAACTATTCTATTTAGGACTAATGAGACCTAATTATTTTCAAATATAACAATGATACTTCAGGTGCGCGTTCCCTTCCTCGACAAGAAGTTCCTGGATGTATCTATCATGACGAAGCCCCATGATAAGCAGCCCAAGGCATTCATGGGACGCAACGTCGAGAAGTACCTCATCAGAAAGGCATTCGATGTTGAGGTAAATACTATTCATATATCTAAATTTCATTCATGAGCGCATCTAAGTTATTGTCATTTCAGGAGGACCCGTATCTTCCCCAAGAGATTCTCTGGCGTCAGAAGGAGCAGTTCTCAGACGGCGTCGGATACTCCTGGATCGATGGCCTCATGAATTTCTGCGCCAGTCAGATCACCGATGAGGAGGTGAGCTAGAACCACCATCAATAGCAAATAGTGACGATAAAGGGTTCAGATTATCAATGGCAATTTCAGTTGGCCACCGCTCCCTCGAGTTTCCCCATCAACACTCCTCACTCGAAGGAGGCTCTCTACATGCGCAAGATCTTCCACAAGCACTTCCCCTCCGACGAGGCCGCTCGCACAGTGCGCAAGTGGATTCCCAAGTGGCAGGCAAACCAGGTATCGTACCCCTTACCACTGGGCCACGCGATATATATTGTAGAAAATCTTATCCCTAGCTATCGTAACCCTTATTCTTTGCAGGACCCGTCCGGACGAGCCTCCCTTGTTCATGTTAACTCCATCTCCAACGCTTCCGACAAGCCCACGCCCACTTCCATTCCCCTGGGTAGAACGCAACACGCTTAGTATCACAAAATTCCCATATGTACATATCTGTAGCGTTCTTTTACTGTATTACGCGGCTTCTATGAAGTGCCAGAATCTCCCCTAATATGACGTTTTCCGCAACTGGTTTCACAGTTCAAAGCGCGGCGTGTAATGATATCTCTAGCTCTCCGATTGCCTGCTGGTATTCTCTCTCTCACTCACTGTCTGTACCATACCCTGTATGATAAAGTGCCTAAATTGACGCTATGCTCTTCCAAATTTTAGTAAAGTCTAGATTGCTTAATGTAATGAGATGCAAATTCTGGAAAATGATACCGCAATGACAGCATCGAAGATGGACTGTTTCCCGAAGGCGTCGTAGTGAGACATCAAGATTTGAGCAGTTGCCTCTCGGTCGATCTCCTCCATAGTGACAACCCGTCTGCCGTTGGAGTTCAACGCTGAAAGATTAATCGTTTTCCACTCAAGATTTATTAAGTAAAAATTGAGATGCTAAAAACTATATTTATATTTGTAAATAGTTAACTGTGTTACTTTGGACGAGCGATGGTGATGTTTCGGAATGTTTAATTACTGTCATCGCTTATGAACGTACTGGTGGTGGCCACTCCGGGTGGCAGGATCCGGTTCTTCTGGTACTGCTTCATCTGTTCACTCCAGACGATGGGAGGAGCAGCCTGAGGAGGGAGGAGACTGCCCAGCTTCGATCTCGCCTTCATCATGTAGGGAGTGATGGTGGAAGAGGGAAGATTGAACTTGTTGGAAGCAGCATTCACAGTCATCTCCCCAGTGCACACTCTGAAAAGAAAGAACTTGAAATTCAAGAATAGAATGGAAAATGTTGGGTGCAAGAATCTGATCAATTGTGATACGTAATTAATGAAATACTGAATAATTATTGCTTTTGAATCTACTTTTTCACGTAAGAATTTGTTCAGTTACCCGTAGAGCGCGGCTCGTAGTTTCTCCTTGCCCTTCCTCGGGTAACAGCACCCTCTGCAGACAACACTGATGACATCCTTGATCTTCTGAATCCTCTTCGTGTCGTTGGGATCGAGGGGATCTCCGGAATTGAAGGGCATCGAGTCCGCAGATGCAGCGAAGGCTGCAGGGAAACCTGCGAAGAGCAGAATTCGATCAGATTTCAGAATTTACTAGGATTTACTAGGACTCGTATGGTGATACTTCAAAATGATTAATTCATGTCGATAATTGCTCACTTTTTCCCCTTTGTCTGCAGATTCCCTTGAGGAAGACACGCGATTTGTTGATCAGATGGACGAGGGAATTCTGGTCTTTCAGGTCGTACACGTTCACGAGGTCAACCACCGGCACGTTCCGAAGCATAAACTTGAAATACTCTCATAAACAAGTGACGAGAAAGTCGGAACTTACATCCTTGAGTGCCTCTCTGAGCACAGACGCCTTTGCTCCAGTGATCTTCGAACTGGTGAGCGCCATCTCAATCGATTCAGCGATC
This sequence comes from Pristionchus mayeri, assembly GCA_036245805.1. Classification (NCBI taxonomy): domain Eukaryota; kingdom Metazoa; phylum Nematoda; class Chromadorea; order Rhabditida; family Neodiplogasteridae; genus Pristionchus; species Pristionchus mayeri. The sequence goes on along the minus strand of BTRK01000006.1, from coordinate 36,193,107 downwards.
AAGGGAGAATCTGAAGGAATAACTGCATTTCATTTCATCTTTGTCTCCTCACCTTCATCTTCGTTGGCGACGACCTGCGATTCCTCCTTTCGATCTTCTTCACCCTCTTCCTCTCTGAATTCGAATTCGGCCATACTGCAGTCGAGCAGATCTCCGTGGCCATCCTGAATCTTTTTTTCACAATCGGAAGTAATTTTCTGAAGTTAATGCTTAATAAGTTGCTATGCAATACTCTTCTTTTGCATCACGAAATGAGAAGCTGTCCAACTCACATCTTCCAGCTTCATATCTCGATTTCTCGAACTCTGATTCAGATTCTCATTTTTCGGGAGGCGATTGGCACCTTTGCGGGCAATGTCCTGCAAGCGTTCTTAGTTGGTTCTTAGTATTCTTTTCACCCTTAGTGTACGATCATCATTTGTTGAAGCAGTCTGGTGACCGTGATGTACCTCGGATTGCACTTCCAACAACATCCGCCCGTCTTCGCCATTCAGAAGCTGACCAGCGAACGGCTCGAACAATTCCTTAGAAAAGAATGCAATTAGCATATTTAAAATTTCTTTTCTGCTCACGTTTTGAAATTTGGAGTAATTTTCACAATGGAATGAATCTCACCTCGTGCTCCATTTTCGGAAAGACAAGACCGTCCGAGAATTCATCGGGCTACAAATTCAGATTATTGAACTTTTAAGTACGCTTCGATGCTTACCTCTTCTTCTTTCGGAACTAGATAGTCATTGTCGAAGGTACCAAGATTACTATGGAGGAGATTCATATCCTGCTGAATGTATTGTTTCTTTATCTTCAACATATGCTGCTTACCTCTTCTTCCTTAGGCTTGGTCATTTCTTCGTGAAATGATTCGATTTCATTCGGGAAGAGGTCAATCTGAATAGATCCGTATTAGAAAATGCCCATTTGTGTAATGTACACCCAAAGATAGAATATGAACCTCTTCTTCTTTTGGCTGAACGAGCTGTTGAGGAAACACATCGAGCTGGAAAATTAGAATTCGAACTTTCGTAGCAAACTGTATGCAACAATTTCCTTTTTTACGAAACTTTGCCATAAAAGGACAAATGATGCTCACCCCAGAAGATCGATAGTTTTCTCCTTCATCTTCCTCCTTGATGATCACCGAATCATTCACTCCCGAAGGTTCCTCCACCTTCGATGTACTCGCTACTGGTTCAATGACACTTGGCGACGGCTTCTTAGGAGGACGGCATAGGATGCGAGGAATACGGATGTGGCCCTGAAAATTTCATCTTATTACACGAAATATCAATGAATTTCTTACAGATATAAACTATAAATACGTTTCTCTACCATGGACACTATTGCATAACTTCGCAAAAAAATTTCGGATATGCATTCATAGGTTTCGCAACATAAAATAATTAATAAAATTACATGTACTCACCGCTGATTTTCCATAGTTATCATCGAATCTGCTCATTTTCGGAGGCACGAGTGAAGGATCGACGACGGCGAATTGCTCTCCATTATCAGTTGTGATTATTTGAAGATCTTCTTCAGTCACTTCCTCCTGCAATTCAATGGCTTGGTTTCACAGTTTAAATATTAAAAATGTAACTGACAAAGGGGAATCCTTCATCGGACAATTCGTCGCCCCTCAAGTGTAAGTCCTTCTTCCTCTCCTTCATTAATCTCATCATCGCCATGCTCATGGAATTAAATATTGTCTTGTACACTTCCTGAAATGGAATTGAAATGGAACTGAAGTGGAAATGAAATGGAATTAGTGCTCACTGATCGCTCAAAGTTAACTCGCTGTAAACTGTACTAGATACCATGTAAAATTTTATCAGCGGATGACCAATATGACTTTAAAAACTATTCAAATATGCTTACCCTGATAACGTTGAGAGAGATCCTATGGGATGCGCTGGCCTCGTTGAACGTCATCTGTCTCCGCACGATTCGATAGAGGGCACTGAAGAGTCGATCTTCATCGGGGTGGTGGAATTCTCGAATCGCCGTAGATGTCACGATCCGACACGCTGAAAAAAGCAGAACGTCTGGATCCAATTTTTTCATATCTGTGATATTTGTAAATATTTTTGGGACACATTTTAAATTGACTCAAAAGAGTTATTTGACTGACCATTGGGATACATCTTCCAAGCGTTCGGTGCCTCAAACATCTTAACGCTGTTAGTGCGGTTCGGGTCGGTGTAGTAGAGCCGCTTCATTCTGCAAAGAGATTACATTAGATTCAAATTTGATAAAACAAATAGTGGATGGAGAGTAATGGATAAAAGGAATCGGTGTGAAAATTGCATCGCTATGGTACTGATTGAGCCGAGTTGGTCGGAACCCGAAGGCTAAAAGATCAGACTTCAGTCTGGATGCCGTAAAATAGCCATTGTCCCCCTGGCAAGACTGTATCGGTACTGGAAGGATGGTCTAATCGGAACTAAGCATGCCCACTGGCAGGGCGTGAAAGGAGCATTCATTCTTTACAATCACAGAATATGAAAATGTTGTGCAGTAAATAGTGCGCAACATGCGGGAATACAAAAGCAAATGATAGACAATACTGATAGACAAGAGTGAAGCACATCGTAAAAAAACGAAGCGACGAAATTTGGGCATGAATTTACCGTGGTGGAGAGATAAGCCAATATTAAATACTATGCCATTATATGAGTGCATGTTTATTTGAATCCTATTTGAAAAGGACGAGAAGAGAGCACTCGAATCGCAAACTGAAAACTTCGACATTACGGTATGGGTGAGGGTGGAATAGAGAATGGAGAGTGTGCATCTCTCAGAGAAACGAAGGAGTGAGATGAGAGAATGCACACACACTCGAGAGGGAGTGAAAAAGAATCAGTCATCGATGTGGAGTGTGGTGCCTTGGGAAATGAAAGAACGCAATTTTGTAGTGCCGCTCTTTTTAAACTGTTTTTACGATCTCCCGAATTTATATTTATTTTCGAAATATTTCACAACATAAGCTCATAATTAGATAACTGTAAGTGACAATGGAAATAGTGCATTACCCTTATCGCGTGAAGTAAAGTGGCTATAACGATTGTAAGTATGGTGAAGGTGTACAATTAACCGGAGGTAATCAAGGAACTATATTTGTAGAGGAAACATATTTAAGACTAATCCAATCACGTTAGCTTGCCGAGCTCGTGTTTCTTCCACATTTCTGACATCGTGAATACGAAGGAATCGATGATTCCGGCGACTGTGAACGTTCCTCCCACTACAGCACAGATCTACAAGGGAGAAGTGGATCAAAGAGATGGAAAAAACGCTATCTTTTTCTCACTTTACATCAAATATTCAAATGAAAGAAAATAATGCCATCATTCAATGCCAGTTGTCGTAGAATTTCAAAGAGAAAGAAAGCTGACCGAGGTGAGGAACATGTAGAATGACTGCCTGCTCTCCGTCAGCTTCACTGTGATTGGCTGAAGCTCGTACTTGAACCACACCTGCAAACGAATTCTCATTCCCCAATCGCTCACCCTTCACTAACCGCAGGAATTATTCTTCCAGAATGATGGTAGGTGATGTACTCCCGATGGCCGAACGTGTACTGGTACGCTGTCGTCACTTGTCCTCCGATACTCTCGAAAACAGTCGGAACTATCTGGAAAGGGAACGATTTCCATGGACATTGATTGATCTCTACTGTCAACAGCGCGGACAGTGCCACTCTCTCACACTTGCACACTTACTTACTCCGTCCACTGACTTTTCTCGACTGCAAACAAACTCTGTACTTTTCTCCCCTTCCCTCCTCTCTTCTCTCCATCTGCCAACAAGTGCAAAAGCGTCTCCACTCTCCCTCTTCCTCGCCGCCTGGCCCTTACGCAACATCTGCCCGGTTAGCTCAGTCGGTAGAGCACCAGACTCTTAATCTGGCTGTCGCGGGTTCGAGCCCCGCATCGGGCTGGCAGCTTTTTGCTTTTTTCATCTTCTTCTATATTATTTCAAGATACCTTGACTCACTTTGAGGATATATTCATGAGTTGCAAGAGTCTCGGAGCCCGTTGTATCTTTATTAGCAAGAGGATCGAAGCTACCCTTGAGGTCGTTCTAAAATATTTAATTTGGGAAAAGAAAAGTCGCTTCTCCTACCAAAATTTTGTCTCCGAACTTGATGGAGTGAATGATATGTCGCATATCGGGAGTGTCGGGCTGAGACTTGGCTGAGTGAGTGCTCAGGTGGAAGTTTCCAGGCACCTGAACAATCGATTAGATAGGAATACTGAAGTAGTTACCTTATTGATCTCAAAGGATGACTCGAATCTGCATCCGACTCCACTGTCGAGCGGGACCTTATCGGTTTTGCCCACGAAGCCGACCTCATGACGACCGTTTTCGTCCTGGATGTCAACGCCAACATCTGCAACATGGCAGTATGACAATGGTTCCGAGACAAAAACATTCACAAACATATGTTCCATTGAAAATCCATTGGATATATTTCATTCTTCGCAAATTTTCTAACACACTCAGAGGAAACGATGGCTCACATTCACAGTTCAAATGGGGGAAAGAGACGTTGACGGAGACGTCGATCTTCCCCTCTCTTCCAGGATCATCCACGAACAGCTCTGATCGACTGGAATTCAGAGATCAACATAGATGAAAGAGGAAGATGAAAGGGAAATGGGGTGGAGAGAAAGCGAGCGTTAATGTACCAATCGGCTTCCTCGTTCCCAGAATGGAGGTAGAAAGTGTTGAAGGATTAACGAAGCTTACACATCGATGAAGATGTATGCGAGTAGATCATTGAAGATCATGAACGAGATAAACAACACGCAGCATATTGAGATAACTGCGCCCGTGGTTGTCGGTTGAGTGAGATCTTTGGGAACTTTGCGATAGATATCGAATCTAAAATCAAAATTAAGAACTGGAAATTGGAATGCATTTACCTCCTGATGTCCAGCATTGGTTGTTGTTGATATGTGGGTGATGGGAGGGTGATTAGGCGGGGTCGCGGGTGGGGTCAGATCTCCTATCTACTCGAGAGGGAACACACACGATCAATGCCGACCGTCACTGTACACACAACTGGCAGTGGTCGAGAGGAGAGAGGAGATGAAGGAGGGAAGAAGGAGAGGGAGGATAGAGAGAGGAGGGATAGGACGGGGATGAAACAGAAAGAGAGATTCCACGTCGATTTACGGGCAGAATCCGAGAGAAGGATCCTTTTCGCCCGATTGTTTATGGAGTGAGTGAAATCGTCGCTAGGCAATGTACGATGTTTCTTTCCCTCGTCTCTAGTCAATTTATCTTTATTCTCCAAAAAATATATGTGAAATGGTGATAACGGCAATATCGGAAAGGCATCAGAAGTACTCGTATTGTGCAGCAATTTCAACATAAAGTAAAGAATTTGTATGAGGTAGGTTCAAACAGGCTCATCCATCTAATGGTTCTATTTTCACTTCGCTGTCGTTCACTAAGAAGTTGGCACCACTCGGCGTACCACTGGCGCCAGGAGCCAGTTCGTATCCGTCATCGGGTTCCTCCTTCTTCACGAGGTCTTCTAAGTAATCGGGATCTGGCTTGACATCGACGGTGTTGGGTAAGATCTCTTGATCGACATGTGGCTCTCGATGGTCGATCTTCTTGCACTTCTTATTCCATCCCGTCACCTGTCCGAGGTAGTCCTGTTTACGCACGAGATTCACCGTATTGTAGCATCTCGGGTTTGAGTCGTCCTGAAATATATTTTATTTTTAAAATAATTTGTTCAGTTAATATTTGTCTTTTTTCCCAATCTTGTTTGGCTATCACCTTTCAACATGTTTTAGAGTTCTAGAGACTTTTAAGAATTCAAACGACTAAATCACTTACGAATTCTCGTTTGAGATGCTGTCCTAGTCCAGTGGGTGTCTGATAGGTGTATTCGCAACCTCCACACTGGTACAGACATCTCTCGTGAGGGGGATGATGGATGAGACCGTGCGAATGAAGAGCCGCGTGAGTACGGCATTGAATCTACAATCATGTCAAGGTCATCTTGGAATTTACCCATTCAAATTGCTACTTCTCGACAAACATGAATCTTTACAAGTGACCATGTAGAATTTTCGCTCTTATCCATCGCATTTCCCATGCAAATGCTTCTACTCACTCCGCAGAATGGACAGTCGATACGGTAGAACATCTTTCGCATCGCATAGTAGTACTCGGTGGTCATCGTCCCGTCGTGGTCGGAGAGCAGATGGGCTGCTACCAGGGCGTGCTTCGTCCGATCGTCATCTCAAATTTTCTCTTGGTCAAACGAAAATGTGTGTATTTACGAAATGTTGTATGTATGTCCAAGTTTTGAGAAAATGAGATAATGAGATTTCAAGAATTGTCTGGAATGGTGCAAGAAATAAAATAAATGACTTACGCATTTCGTCTGGCAGCGTGGGCTCATTTTTGATGGGAATGAGTCGGAGAGTGACGGGAGTATGATTTATTGGCAAGTGCTGCAAAGATTATTTTCAGTAATTTTTGATTTCGACTACGGTTACCTCTCCGTAAACGTGCGCTCCTCTACGAGTGAATTTCGGAATTTTCATGTTATCGTAGGAGAGAACGCCAGAGTTGTAGCACTTGTAGTCCTTCTCGTTCTGGAATTGTAATCATATTCGAAGAATCGAACGAAAAACGATATTATGTGTCTTTGCGTGAATTATGCCTTGAATTAAGTTAAGTGATTTATTGACTGATCATGGAAGTCACTAACATATTTGGCGATGAGATGGCTCTTGAGTCCGTTGGCAGTGGTAAACTGTGCATTGCATCCACTGCATGCGAAGAGACGGACTGCGTACGATTTGCAGGGGTGCTTCCTGTGGTCGCCAAGGTCGAACATGTTCTCGAATTCATCCTGAAAATACCTAATTTTATCAGTTTTTAACACAAATACCAAAAATCCGTTAGTATTGTAAAAGAATACCACAAAATTTTCCTAACGTCCAGCTAACCTTGCAGATGGGGCACTTCACACTGACGTGCATGCATCGGATGGAGTCGTGCGTGTGCTTCCTGTCCTGGATCTCCGCCCGCTGCTTCTTCACCTTATTCCTCATCTCCGTCAACCTCTCGCACACCTGAGATTATCATTCACTGTCATTCACAAAAATCCTGGACTGTCTAGTTTACTAAATTCACTCTAGAGAACTGACGGGGAAGTGGCTATGCTGCTGAAACCTCGAGGAGAACTCAGTCTTGCAGAATCGACAGAGGAAAATCTGAAAAAAAACAAGTAATCTGTTATGTGTTTCCTGAGTATCATGAACTGATCGTCGATATACTCCAAACTATTCTTGCGGTATCTACATCTGACTGATGTGGAATTGCCCAGATCGGGATAGACGATTTTCTCACCTTGTGTGTCTGCTCTCGATGGGATATCAATTTGTCGTCAGTCATTGCAGTGAATTTGCAATATTCGCACGGGTGAACTCGCCTCTGAATGTGCCCCTTCTACTAAATTTAAAAGATTCACTTGAACTAGACTTGCAAAATTATACCTTTGCTTTCTAGCTGTTAACACAAAAATACCATCGTTCCTTTTGCACCATGTTAACAATGCTTGTAGTACTGATACAGAATGACTCACATTCATAAGTTGTTCTGGAAATATCTGTCCCTTGATGTGATAGCTGACAGTGCCCGTAGCGTCCAGTCCATCTGGTAAGGGGAGGAATTCTTTCGCTTCTTCGTCGCCTGCAGCTCCCTCACTCGTTGACGCCACTTCCTGAAATACAATGAATGAGATACATATGAACGTCGTAATACCAAGTCATTTACGCCGTTATAGTGTACTTTCTGGTAAATAAAACTTTGTCGTAATACTCTTCTTATTCCTAAATAAATGTCTGAGATGGAGCTTTGTGCATGGGACTAGTACATGGACGAATTCCGGCACTGGTAGCTATTAATTTATTAATTTAACGGAAATGAAAAACATTATTGGCACAAACCTCAGGTGGTTCCACTTTGGGTTTCTTTTCTGGGAGTTCTTCCATCCCTTTCCCCGCCTGTGCTGATCGTGTTCTCATGGCGACTGGAATGAGTCACAAGAAAAGAGAGTAAGATTAATCACGGAAGCATCCGATGTGGGAAATAATTAAGAGCCTTGAAAATCAAAATGAACTACCACTGGGCACGCTCTGCCCATCTACCTCCTTACGCTTTTTTCGCAATTGTGCGCTCACGGTACAATAAATTGTGTTGAGTCAGACACTAGGGCACAGATCATATTTTTTTTGAAAAATCGCACTTTTTCAATTTGCTTAGATGGAAGTATGTTTGTACAACTGGCTATACTTCAAAATTTGAATTTACTTTATAGTTCAGAACTGTTAGTAGACAACATATCAGCTGGTATCTCGATCAAGACTATGTGATTGCAAATAGCAATAATCGAAGGGGCATTTCGGATAGAAGAACGGAAATAATATTTACCGAGGCGAATTGTGAGACGAAACTTAAAAAGTAAAAAAAAGATACCTAATAAATGAGAGGTTCTAATCAAGAGGGAGATGGAATAGATGAAGTTCTCCCATTCCGAAAGAATGTGATTGATCGCACTTTTAAGTGCGGTTAAGGGGATCACTTCCAAGATTGCGTACGAGTGGCTTGATGCTTCTCATGCATTGGTGGGCAGGAACTCGACCGGAATACCGACGATCAACAATCATGGAGAGGTGGCCGAGCGGTCTAAGGCGCTGGTTTAAGGCACCAGTCTCTTCGGAGGCGTGGGTTCGAATCCCACTCTCTTCAGTATCCTTTTGCAATAAAATAATACTGTTCTGCTCTCTTTGTATGTTTATTTATTTATGCTAAGTGAATTTTTCCAATATATTTTTTTCTATTGCCTGGAGACTAGGATGAATGTGCTAGAGATTGCTTCTTCTTTTTCGTTTGATAAAAATCATTATAACGAAGAGTGAGTCCGCCATCCTATATCGCCATGCGGTCACTGATTTTAGTCACGCTTTGCTCTGGACTTGCTCTATCGTGGAACGAGATATGGCAGTTTGAATAGCTGTTCGAATCAATCAGAAAAAAGTAAGCATCCTTTTCTGCCCTCAAAAGGTACTGAAGAGAGTGGGATTCGAACCCACGCCTCCGAAGAGACTGGTGCCTTAAACCAGCGCCTTAGACCGCTCGGCCATCTCTCCATGAGATATTTTCTTCTGCAATCCGGCATAGTTCCTGCTTGCAATTGCTATAGAAATGTAATAAAGTTGGTTCTCTCAACACTCGAATGAAAAGTATGCATGAAATATCCCCCATTTACAATTTATTATCAGGTATCGACAGACATCGAGGTGGACACTCCGCGTGGAAGACTGAGGGGAAGACAAGTAAACTTCAGTAGTAATCGATCAGATTTCTACTACGGACAGGTAGACATCTTCCTCGGCATCCAACTTGACTTCATGGACTATCTCGCCAAAGGGAATACGCGTATGTGGCTGTATGAGATGATCTGCCCGAAGGCCATTGATAGAATCTACGATCTTCCTGGATTCCCCGAAGATTGTTGAGACGAAATATTAGAGAGAGATGTGCGAGATGCAACCGTCTTCCATGCTGCGGAAGTGAGTTATCTCTGGAGGCGGAAGAAGCAATTCAACCAGGCATGATACGTGAACCAGGATGACTACGATCTCGCAGATTGGTTTGAAGAAACCTGGACAGATTTTGCGAAATTCGGGTATGCAGATACCGTAAAATGTGATTAGAATGACCCTTGTAGTCGACCATACCTGAACTATGAATGGCCGAATCTGAACCACAAGTGGACCCGAAATCAACATGGACATTACTGGACCGAACCCAGTAGTGAACAGAGGCGGTTACATGACCAGGGACAATATTATCTGGAACCAAGTTGGTTCCCTCACGCTGTGCATGGAATATCTATCATTTTCCAGGTTCTGGTCGCTCTCCATTTTGATTTCGTCCCCTCTCAATTAAATTCGAACTCCATCTCAAGTGATGACTTTTTCCGAATCAAATCAAGTACGAAGGCTCAGTGTACATTGTTGTTTGGTGAAGGATAAACATTGTTTTTGCGAGATGTTCAATCGGAATCGGAAATATGCAAAGTCAATGATAACCCTGATCAAACTCTCATTCGAACCCACTCAACACGACAATCACCGTTTTTTTTACAATGGTTTGCGAATCCCGTAAGAATTATGGACATTAATTACCATGATTCCATCCACTTCCATCATCTTTTGCACACTATCACCCTCCCCTCCTACCACTTCCTCTTTTCGGTAGACCTCGATCGAAGATCGTCTCTCTAGTGTGTTTTCAGTTACATTTCGTCCTGTACTCACTCGTTCCCGTTCTCCTCTCACTCGATCGTTAGCATAAACTCTATCTCTCGAGTGTTTACGAGCGCCCTTGGAATGAAGCAACGACACAGAATCGTATAGATTTTATCTCGCTCTATTTTTCCGGTGATGGAAGAGCAATGGCATTGAACGAGGGGATGAATACATGTAAAAATTATGACTCATTCGCTCTTCTCTGCCTCCTTCCCTGCGAGTTTCTCACTGCCGGAGACGAGGGAATCTCCGATGGCATTCGAGACCTGGCAAGGATCATTTCGTATCTACTATATCTCAATGTGCCGTCCTCCGAACCATAGATCATCGATGTCCAGAATCCTTACCTTGTTATCATCGACGGCTTTGGCTGCGCCCTTCACTGCTTGTCCAGTGGCGACTGCTGCATCTCCGACTGCCTGGCCGACCTGTAAATCCTGTTTGACTCCTGAATTCGCATATCTTCTCACCGAGGATTCCTTGACGGTATGTGCGGCATCCTTAACTGCCGTAGCGGCGTCAATGGCAGTCTCAGACACGGCCTGACCCACCTTAACCGCATTTCAGTATATGAAACCCATTGACTTGTCTACGTTTAGTAACGAAATCGATTTTTTCCACTAACTCTGCTGTCCTTGACTGCAGTAGCTGCATCAGATACGCCCTGTCCTACGACGGTGGCCGCGTCGCTCACAGTCTGCCCCACGGCCTGGCCCATCTACGATCAACTTACCATCGATTATCGATTAGGTAGGTCACTCACGCTGGTGTTAGCTACGGTGTGGTAGGCCCCCGAGGCAGTGTCCGCAACGGCGCTCCCAGCCGAAACGGCTGCATCTCCAACGGCCGAAGCAGCGCCTCCGACCGCCTGGCCTACCTAAAAACGGGTTTTGAAACTTCGAAAGTGCAGATTAACAATTGTTTTACTCACAGTCGAGTTCGCGATGGCTCCACCGAGGTTGCTGGCGGCCTGGGAAGTAAAAGTTCAGGTATCAAAGTTGATGATAGCAAAAATACCTGCGAAATGCTGTCCCAGAGGCCTCCATTGACAGAGACAACGACGATAGCGAGGATGAGAAGGGAGACACGAACCATTGTGAGATGGTCAGGGACGATTACTCTGTCGTTTTATAGGGCAAGAAATGAGGTGGCTCTCACTCTTTTTCTCTTCAAGCTAATGAGTCACGGGTTGATGCTGGACGCGTCCTCCCACTGGAGTTTATGTGAGTAAGAGCAGAGTATAAACAATATCGCCCCTCCTTCCGATCAGATGATCCATGCCAGTGGGATACAGGAGTAACATAGATAGCTATGTTTATTGGTACGTTTAAGGTGTGGTGGGGTCAATACACTGCTGATCGATCGATACTGGGTCTTCTCACTCCTTCTTCTCCTGCTTCTCACTCGCGATTGCTTCACTGCCGGAAACCAGCATGTCGCCGATCTTCTCGGAGATCTGAAAGGGAGATATTTGAGAATTCGAGTATATCAGTATTGTATCAGGTCATTTCGTTGGGTGGCAAAGATGACGAGATAGCAGTTCACTCCTCTCAATCACCTCAGCATTATTGATCGCCTCCGCTGCATTGACTGTCTCGTTTGCAATCGTCACTGCGGCTTTGACGACGGTCTTTCCTACCTAAAATCCTCTTCTACGAGACAATGTAAAGACATGATCTACCTTGCTATCCTTGACCCCATCGATGGCGTCAGATGCCGTGTCGACAACGGCGACGCCGATCTCAAAGAACGTCTTGATGCTCCTATTTTATATGCTTTGTCTGTCGAAAAGGCAATAGAGTGCGTGTAATAGAGAGAGTCAGAGAGGCACTCACTCTGCTGTCCTTGATGGCCTTCCCAGTTTCGACTGCTTGCTCCGCGATGGCCACAGCCGCCTCTCCCACTGTCTTACCTACCTGCAAGAATCCCGATTGAATGGTGACCGAATATCTTTCGTATATTATGCTCAAGTGAGTACGTCACACACATTGCTCTCCTTGACTTCATAAAAGGTTGAGTTTGCCTGCTCGCCAATGGCTGAGAGTGCCTCTCCGACTGCTTGGCCGATCTGAGGATGAAAGCATGCATCACGATGTCCGATGAAAGAAGAAATTTGTTACAGTTTATTTTTGCTATACATATAGGGGAAAAATAGGGAAAAACATGAAAAAATAGGGAAATGAACCAAACTAACACTCGACTCGCTCACGACTTCTCCAGCCTTCTTTAATACCGCTTCACCCGCCTGGAATTAAATTTTACTTGGATTGAAAATAGTAACCGTGTGAAACCTGATAGAACTTGTCCAAAAAGCTGCAGTCAGTGACTGCTATTGAGAGGAGAAGGAGGATGAAAGCAGAACGTATATGCATAGAGATGGATGAAAGCGCGAAGATAGGCAGAGCAAGAGCGGCGTTTATAAGCATTGCGCCGTGATTCAGATGCGAATAAAAACACGCTCAAGAAATGGAACGGAGCAGAATTCAGTTGCAGAGATGATGAAGATGGATGGAATACAAAGGAAGTGCCGAAATACATGCGAGATTCACAATGAGAGATTGTCCCCGAATTTGGGATTTTGAATCCATTGAGCTAATTTTTCTCTGGAAAAATGTGAGCCTTTCGGCGTCGCCCCCTCAATTGCAGTCTTCAATTGCCACGAGAAACAAAGGACAAATACCTCTAGCACATAACTGCAGAGAGCGAGCGACTAGTAGGGGAAGGCAAATCTATAATCATCGCTTTCTGGCGTAATGACAAGTTGTTCGCTTCTCGTAATCTCCTCCCCACCTCCCATATTGGTTGTTTTCAACGAATATGAAGCCGATTATTTCGTGCCTTATTAGTTTTCTCAAATGCTTTCTCATGAAGTGGATTGAAATACAATGGGGCGTAGTGGGACAGACGTGAAAAGAGGACCTGCCACTCTCCACCTTACTCCACGCTCGCCCATTACGTATGCATGATCACGGTACTTCTCGATGAGTCTTTCTCTTCCTCTCACTTTCGCTCTCTCCATCTACTACGATTCCTCGTGCTATTATTCTCCGGTTCTCGCGACATTTCTGAACGCTCTAGTTACAAACTTTGTTGTATTAATCCACGTTAATTCGTACATCTATCCTCTCAGATGGCAATTCCAATAAATGAAGACCCCTACTACTCGTCGTGTCAATTCTACTATGGTAGAGTTCAATGTCTTTTCGAATTCAATTTCCCGGCTAGATGCCATTTATCTTCCATGGAGGGATATCGAAGGGGGGGGGGAATGGATACTGAAGGGGAGATCGAGTGGCTCATTTTGTCTTCCTCTTAGACCAAGTGGAACATCTTCCATTCATTTCCTTCATCCTCCCGTTGGGTCCTCCCTCACTTCCAAGTTCGCTCACCATTTCTTTCATCACCGTCACTCTATTCAACATCATGAAATCAGCGAGAATTCTTAGACGACGATCCGACACGATACTCACTCCGAGCGGTAAATGGCGCACAACAAGATGTTTCCTTGCACTGCTTGCCCATTGAGGAAGCTTATTTACTGCTCCATAGAAACCAGGCAAAAGGGAAATGGGACGTACTAGCATGATGAGATTGGGGGCATTTCCTTCTTCTACACTGCATCTGTCTAAACAGAGGCTCTACATGAAATTCGGAATGGATTTTATGGCGTCTCTAATTCATTTGTCCACTCTTCTCCATGATTAGAACCCTCGTGTACTCGGTTATCGATTCTCCCATGCATGAAATAGTGCTAAATGGTAGGTGACGTATGAAGGTGTCGTATCCTTTCAAACATATTTCGCATGTTGCTTCCAGATCTCGAGCCTGAGGCGGATCCTCCTCCGCTGCCTCGATACCGCCCTCCTTCTCTCGAATCAATCTGCAAGCAAACCAAATTCACGCGGAAGGAAATCCAGATCATTTACCGAGCATTCAAGCAGGTGTTCACATTCTCCACTCATTCCCAACCACTTCCATTGAGGGCTGCCCAAACGGGACAATAGGCCTCGAGCAGTTCCAGGATATTTACATCCTCCTATTTCCACATGGTCTCAACTCGAAGTACGCCGAGTACGTCTTCCGCACTTTCGACAGCGACGGCGACAAGATCATCAGCTTCGAGGTGAGAGAGGGACGAAGGCTGTCATATGCTCGCGCTCATTTGACATTCATGCGATTCTGTCGTCTACCACTTCTTCTTAAGGAATTCGTCAGTGGTCTCTCGGTGATCTCACGAGGATCCATCGAAGAGAAACTCAATTGGATATACACCCTATACGATATTGATCGACGAGGTGGTAGAGGTACTCTGGAATGGTTCAAATGCGTGTTCAGGTGTGATAGGTCATTCGGAGTTGATGAAGATTTCTCAGTCGATGTATGACCTCATCGGGAGGAACGCCGGTCCTCCCGTCACCTATCAGCATTTGCTCGAGCACGCAAGTACGATAGTGCAGGTGAGACGGGCGGGGTCGCATTCCTCCATTCCCCCCAACACAGAAGATGGATGCTAACAAGGACGGTGTGATAACTCGGCAAGAATTCCTCGACGTGTGCAGTAATGACGAGGCCATCTGCCAATCTCTCGACTCATTCGACACTCGATTATGACGATGGTCCCTCACTTACTTCATCCTTTCTTCTCCCTTATCGATCATTCCGATGAACTCTCCCCTCTCGCATCTCACTATCTCTTCATCAACCTTTGATGGTATCTACCCATGTGCCTCTTCTTTCCCCGTGTTCTCTCATCCCGCAAAGGACGACCTTTCCTTCTTCTTTCCTTCTCAGATCCGACGATCAGGAGGAAGTTGACCTCCTTTCCCCCAGTGGACATCCCCCTCCCCCTCATTCCCTTTGTGTGTGACCCAAACACGAGAACCAACGTATTGCCAACATTTCATTAAATTTAGAAGAGAGGCGACAAGGATAAATGAGAGAATGAGTACTGAAGGAGTGGGACTAGACTTGGGCAGGTCAAGTTAATCCTCTTCCTGCAGTCTCAAATACCAATAACGCACGAAAAACTTAACGTGATAAAAGCAGTGGTAATCGAATGCAGAGAAATGGATTGATGGTGGGTATGGATAGGGAGGGCTCTTCGGATGAATCAGAGGGAGGGAAGAGGGAGGAGGAAAGGATGGTTGCTGGCAGACAACCTTCAGATGGAACCTTTCCTCCCTCCTCTCCCGTCCCTGGATGAAGAGACCCGGGAAGGAAGAAGAATCGTAGAAGACGAGTCAAAAGCTGGCAACAAGTGAAACGTTCCTAGGAAATCTTCGGGGTTTGAAAGAGGGAGGGGATGGGTTGATATGGATAATAAACTCGAATTAGAATAGAAAAGAACTAAGGAAGGTATGATATTACTCTGCTTGGAATATCTCCAGCACTGAACAATTGATCGAAGGGGAACTACCTGGCAAATAGTTTGACAACAATCAACTGAACAGAACTAGTGATATTCCCTACTATGCATGAATCTTCATAATCTACTACAATTTCAATAGTCTCTCATAATCTTTGCTGGCTGACTGAGTGGATGGTTGGCCTATATGTGAAAATGTGGCGAGGAAGAACAAAAATAAATGAAAGTGTCGAAAATTAAAGATGAAGGCGAAGAGATGGAGCGAAATCTAATGAGATGAGAGTCGATCGAGAATAAAGTACGGGACGACGAGAGATAACTAGAGGAAGGATTGGATGGGATTGGGATGACACACACAATTGGGAGCATGGCGTGATCTCATCCGACCACTACTCACGAGGAGAATAGAAGTCGCTCACTTAAGTGAATACCGATATATGATGAATGGATATAGAATGAGAAGCTGAACCCGCGAAGGATACGGGACTGGAGGGGAAGGGAAGGGTGGATAGAAGGAGGACTAGGGGGAGAGGGGGACTGAAACGGGGATGGAATATTAAAGGAGTCGATGGAGTAGAGGAGAACAAATCGAAATGGTTATGAAATGCAATTAATATCTAGGGGTATTCACTTAAGCTTTGTGTGATTCTGCCACCAATTGGTTGATGATCTCGACTGTCTTGGCGGAGGTCTTGCCTTGCACGAACGTGTCGTGGTCGCCCTCGACGACGAAGACCTGGTGGTCATCGGAGACGGCGGAGATTCCGTAGTCCTGTCCGACGTCCTCCTCACGGGCTGCGCCCTGCTCCGCTCGGATCAACGTGATCTTGCCGGCGAACTTGCCGTCAGGCTTGTACCTGCAAAGTGAAAGTAAACCAATGTACAATTTAAAGTTTAGGGAATGCTACAAAATGGCAGAAAACGCACTTGTCGGCCATGAGGAACTTGGAGTGCATGGCTTCGCAGGCGAATGCGACAGTGGCGGAGCTCTTGAAGAGACCCGTCGTCATCACCGTGTCCACGACCTAAATGAAGACCGATTAGAAGATTGCTAAAGAGTGTATATCGGCACAAAGATCATAACGTATGATGGCGATTATTTGCTCACCTTCTGCACGCGAGCCTTGAATCCGGGCTGTTGGAGGAGTTCGACTCGGAACTTCTTGTAGTCGACGTTGGCGAATCGCAGAGTCATCGCGCACATGATCTCGGACTCGAAGAGAGGGTTGTTGACGAGAGTGTCGCCGGTGACGCCGAACGCCATTCGGTACACCTGCAATATAGATTTAATGGTTACGGTATGTTTGAATATACAGTGTAAGAACAAGTCTACTCACGTTTCTGTACGTTTGCATGTAGAGATGGGATCCGTCGAGGAGGATGAGTCTCTCAACGGCGTCGGGTCCATCCGTCTTCTGAAGCATGCACGCCATCTCGAATCCGATGCAGGCTCCGTAGGAGTATCCGATGAGTCGGTAAGGGCCCTTCGGTTGGATCTGCTTGAGTCCCTTGAGGTAGCAGCGGGCGACGGATTCGATCGAGTCTTGAGGGACGTCCTTCGTCGACTGGAAGCAGTACGCAGGGAAGTTGCATCGCTTCATTACCCTGCAAAGGAGATCAATTACTTCAATTTCACTTCATCTAGTAGAGTTCTTGCTAGTTCGATATTGTGCTTACCTCTGGAGCGGGGTGGCGATACCCTCGATGGAGTGGAGGAAGAATGTGACGGGTCCATCCTCGACGTTGTTGCCCTTCACCACCATATCCTGAGGGTCGAGGTCGTTGACATCGACGCGCATCTTGAACAGCTGGTTCATCTGTTTCTCCAGCTGCTCCACCGTATTCTGCTCAGCCTCGCGCTCGCCCTCCTGCAAAATATCGATTGATTCATTGCATTATTATAGTGCCCCGAGTAGATCATCTAGTTTACTAGAGTATCCCGAGTCAGTAATCGATCGGTCAATGTTACCGTACCTTCTTCATGTCGAGCTCGGAGCTCTGGAGGGAGGTTCCGGCGGCTCCTCCATTCTCCGCGAGTGCTTGCAGCTTGTTGAGGGTGAGGGTACGGATGTCCTTCATGGAGAGGACGATGTCGTAGTCTCTCTCGAGTGCCTGCTTGATCTCGACGCCCATGAGAGAATCGAGTCCGAGGTCTCCCAGATTGGCATCGGGATTCAGCTGCGAGATGTCGTTGACACCGAGGATGTGGGCGATGGTCTGGAGCAGATTTCCTCCTCCGACCTTCTTCTTCTCTCCCATGTCTGCCTTGATGTACGACGAGACGATGGGGTGATTCCACGAGAGGAACATATCGAGGGCGGCGAGACAGGAAGGCATCCTCTGGGGGAGGGTTCCTCCGACCACCGTGTTGTTGTCTCCCATGTTCTCCAGGATGACTCCGACATCTCCGATGGCTCCCCACTGGATGGCGATTCCGGGGTATCCGTCCCGTCTGCGCTGCTCCACCATTCGCTCCATGGTCGAGTTCGACCATCCATAGTTGGTCTGGCCGGCGTTTCCACGACCAGAGGTGATCGAGGAGAAGACGACAAACCTGCAATGGACAATTTAGCCAAATTTCGAAATAGTTTTTATTAGAATTTAAGGAAATTGTATATAAAGATCAGTGCATTGAATTCTGAATTCTCTCACCATCTGAGCGCGTCGTTGCACTTTTCTCTGGTGGCGACATCGAGGTTGATCGTTCCGTCGTACTTGGCCTCAGCGGCGTCTTTGAAGTTCTGGATGTTCTGATTCTCGAAGAGGCAATCTCTGAGGACCATGGCCAGATGGAATACTCCTCCGACGGGTCCCATCTCCTGGCACTGGCGGATGAGCTCCCTCGCATCATCAGCCTTGGCGATGTTCTGAGTGGAGACGAGGACGGAGATGCCGAGACGACGCCAGAAGTGCACGCAACGAGCCTGGTATCCAGTGCGGATGCCAGTACGAGAAGTGAGCACGAGCTTGCGAGCTCCTCTGTTGATCAACCACTGAGCCAACTCCAGACCGAAACCTCCGAGACCTGAGGAGGAGAGGATTAGAATACTTCCAACTATGCATATTCAACATTTAATAAATCAATAATCTAATCAAAATCGATAATTGATATACCTCCGGTGATGAGGTACACATGCTGGGGATGGCAGAGGGTGCGGCAGATGGCCTGCACGGTGATGGGAGCAGGCACGCACACCTTCTGAGGCTCCTCCGGGCGGATCTCCATGATGACCTGCAACGATTTCGCATGATTTATTTCTTTAATTGGATCATCCCGATTCTGTTGTAAGTCTGCGAATGAAGAAATTGTCTAGGTGGTCTGCACCTTTCCGATGTGTTTTCCGGCGGACATGAATCGGAATGCCTCCTCTGCCTTGTCAGCGGGGAAGGAGGAGAAGGGAAGGGGCTGTACAACGCCGTTTCTGATGCCCTCCTCGAGAAGAGCAGCGACGACCTAAATTAAAAGTATTTTAGAATAGTTATTGAAGGGTAAGGTCACGCTCTAAGGTGGGTAGTGTACAGACTAGGGCACAACAATACACACCTTCCAGTCCTCCTTCTTGCCGATTCCCTGGTCCATGACGGCATCGAGCAGAATACCGTGGAAGGTGACGTTCTTGAGGAAGACGGCCATTCCAAGGGCGGAGTTCTGCGAGAGATCGACCTTTCCGATCTCGAGGAAGCGACCGTGCTGGGCGAGACAGCGGACGGAGGCCTGGAGCATCTCCTGAGCGAGGGAGTTCAGCACGAGATCCACTCCTCGTCCCTGGGTGACGTGACGGATGTGCAGCTCGAACTCCGTCGATCTGTAACATTACTCGTCATCACTTGTCTGTTAATCAGCTTAGAGGCAAATGTAAGCTTTAAAAATAAGAAAACCTAGGAAAAAATGCAGGACTCACCTCGAGTTGACGAAGTTGTCGTCCTTGAGCTGAGGGAACTTCTTCTTGAGGAAGTCTCTCTTCTCCTGCGATCCGACCGAGGTGTACACGGTGCATCCCATGGAGAGGGCGATGGCGATGGCAGCCTGTCCCACTCCTCCCGATCCTCCGTGGATCAGGATCGACTCCCCCTTGCGCATCTGACCACGCAGGATCAGCGCGTAGTAGGCGGTCGTGTAGACGACGGGCACGGTGGAGGCATCGGCCAGTGACCACGTCTCAGGGATCTGCAAGGGATTACGGTTATTGATGATTTAGTGGCAGCTTGATAGCAATTTTAGTAAAAGGGACAAACAATATTTTCTCTCTTGATAGTGCTACCGTACCTGCCATGCGTACTCTCTGTCGATAACGACGGAGGTGGCGAGGGCCTGGGCGGGCAGAATACCCATCCATCTGGTGCCGTCGTTGAGACGACCGGCGAACTCCATGCCGAGGAGGCATTCGCGATCAGCGAACTGGCCAGGAATGGCATCAGGAGGAAGACGACCCGATGCGAGCATAACATCACGGAAGTTGACGGCAGCGTAATACACTTGGCAGAGCTGCAAAGAAATAGGTTAGACACCACAAAAACTCTCTAACCCTCCACAATGCACTCTGTTCCCTCACTAATAGAAAAAAGGCGCACTCTTCTTTACCAACAGACAAACTCTAGCGCTCACCGGCCGCGTGGCGCAATGGATAACGCGTCTGCCTACGGAGCAGAAGATTGTAGGTTCGATCCCTACCGTGGTCGTAAACTTTTTGCTCCTTTTTATCTTCTTACCTCGTGGTGTGCTGCCTTGTTGGGCATGGCGTCGAAGAACTGGTTGGGCGACTCGAACCATGTGAGAGAGGAGACGTCTCCTCTGACCAGGGTGTTGATGAAGGCGTGCTGGCACGGCTTGTAGAGGTTCTTGTCTTCTGTAAGATCAAGGAATCAATATTGTGGAGCAACTATCGGTGCGCACAAGATTAATTGTCCAAAAAAGAATTGTTCATTTCTGTTCAATTTCTCATTTCTATTTAGTTTGCGATTGTATTCGCATACTCACCGTCCTTGACGACCATGTGTCTCATCGATCCCCAGACGCCGTCCTTGTAGTTGTTCGCGTGCTGGTCCAGCTCGATCATCTTCTTCACCTCGTCCGACTCCATGGAGAGGACAGAGGGACCGTTTCTCGTCTTCGCATCAGTCGACATATCGACGAGAGTGCGGAAGCGATTAGCCTTGAGATTCTCCTCCGTGAAGCAGAGGGCCATTCCAACGACTCCGTTGTTGCGGACCTTCGTGTTCGTCAGCCAGATGGTCTTGTAGTCAGGCTCATTCAGACGGGCCTCGATGATCTCCTTGAGGGGTTCGATCCAGGAGAACTCGGTGATGTCATCGACGTCGACGAAGACAGGATCGCGCGCCTTCTCGGGGATCTTGCGGATGAGGTAGACGGTGGTGTTCATGACCTCGTCGGCTTGGTAGTTGCACAGACGGAAGCCACACTCGGTGAACAGTGCACGCAGCTCGGCGTCAGTGAAGTAGGTGGAGTAGGAGCGAGAGGGAGTGACCTCAAGCTCGTCGACGAGGAAGGACTGCACGGCGGCCATGATGGCGTGGTTCTTCACCGTCTCGTTGACGATGATGAAGCCGTCATCACGCATGATGTTCTTCACACGCTGAAGGTACGCTGCGGGATCGACCTTCCTGAAAATTGTAAGGTGAAATCATGAAAGTTCACCTTTCAGCAACAAGCAATTGATATAAATGGTACGTACCTAGCGAGGACCTTGTCCATGAGCATGTAGTCGAAGTTCTTAGCCTCGGGATGCCCGGTGAAATCGGGGTTGTCGAGGTCGACCTTGAACTTGCGACCGCACATCTGCTCCAGCGTATTCTCGTCCAGGTGGTCGACCGAAGGGCCGGCGCACGCCTGCATCGAGTGGGTTAGCAACAAAGAAATTCGAAGACTAACGACGATAAAGATCAAAGACCACGTACCCAGTCAACCTCGAGGAGAGGATGCGAGGAGAGTGCCTCGACGAGAAGCTTCAGCTGCTCAGTCGAGGTGAACTCAATGCCGCAGAAGTGGTTGTTGTGGCCCGAGGAGTTCTCGATGGCGATATCCTGCAGTCACACGATTTATCCTCGAACATCAGCCCCTCACAGCCCCCCCCCCCCCCCGAATAAAAGTTTACCTGGACGGCCTTGATGACACGGTCGTGGACGAGGGAGGCCGCCCACATCCTGTCCGTCTCGAAGATGGTCTTCACTGCACGCAGATGGTTCTTGACCGTGGTCGCGAACTCGGCGGGAGTCTGGTCACTGGGGGAGATCTTGAATGCCTCTCCGAAGGACTTGAGGAGAGAGCACTTGTTGTCCTCGGAGAACTTGCGATGGAGTTCCTCATCGATGGGCTGCTTCGCGTAAGGGGCCAGCTCCTTGAGGGCCTTCTCGAGAGTCGCAGAATTGGCGAGAGCAGAGAGAAGTCCCTTCGACTTCCAGTTCTCGAGTCCTCGAGCGATGACCTGCTTGAGCACGGTGGTGTACTCCTGGAGGTTCTTGCGGTCCTTGGGGAACTCGGCGAGGGCGTTGTCGTCGAAGTGAGGCACGAAGTGGAGCTTCTCGTGGTACAGCTGGCCGGATCCCTGCATGCGACGAGGGACGGTGTGGGCTGTCAGATCGCAGCACTCGACTCCTCCGGCGACGCAGCCGTTCGTGGCGATGTCGTTGCGCAGCTCGACCACCTACAACAACGTTGATGATTAATAATTGAAAGTAATACAAAAAAACTAAGCATGATTTATGTGTGAGAGAGGCAATTTTTTACCTGGATGCCGTCTCTCTCGACGACGTGCTTCAGATGCTTCTCGGGGTCGATTCTCAGGTAGCGCACGCGAGTGGGCAGACGAAGGGTGTCTGCTCTCTCGGCCAGCAACGCCGTCTGGAGCAGCGAGTCGAGGAACGTCACCCAGTTGCCCTGCCAGTACAGAGTACCGCGCTCTCCCGAGTTGCACGTGCGGTGGATTCCGCGGAAGTTCTGCCCGTACTCGTAGCCTCTGCAATGATTGATTGTTGATCTTCCCTGCTCACCCATCCCTAATTGTCATTGATTAAAAAGTACCTGAGCAGGAACTCCTTGTAGGCGTCCTCGGTGTCGAGCTCGATTCTGTCAGCGAGCTTCGACGTGCGGATGTCGTTGAGGTTGTCGTAGTAGAAGCGCTGGTGGTCCTCAGGGATGTAGATCTTTCCGGAAGCAGCAACCTCGTTCTCGTAGAGGATGTCGAACTGGTTCGAGCCTGGCGTGACCACGACGTCAAGCTTGATCGGTTTCGAGAGGATCGTTGCCGAAAAGACGTTGATGTTCTCGAGGACGACGGGCGTCTTCAGGTAGTCGAGTCCCTTCAGCTTGCAGAGGGTGCGCCACGCAAGCACCATGTGGCCGGTGAAGGGATAGAGGACACGACCATCGATGCAGTGATCGAGGAGGTACGCCTCCTTCGAGTCAGCAGCGAAGGGATCGATGGTGTACGAGGCAGAAGAGGCGACTCCTCCTCCCATACCCGATGACATGGTGCGACCATCGATGACGGTCCAGTCCTGCGAGTGATCCCACTTCCAGAGGGATCCAATCATGGGAGTTCCCTTGGGTACGGGGTACTCGACGGGAGGGTACAGCTTGTCAGCATAGACGGCCACTCCAGCCTGGTAGATCTTTCCAATGGACTGGAGGAAGGACTCGAGCTCGTTCTCTGCCTTCATGTTCATCATTCCAACGTTGATGACGGTCTTCTGGAGAGAGCGACGGAGGACAGCCTGCATGAGCGAGTGAGGAGCCATCTCGATGGTCACGGCGTTCGCCGGGATCTTCTGGAGAGCCTCGTAGAAGAGCACGGGCGAGCACGCGTTGTGCACGTGGTACTCGGCAGAGCTGCAAAGAAGGGCATTGATCTTTGGTTTCAGAGATGTTATAGAAGAGGTTTCAATTGAATTGAAAGAGTGACATAAAGAAAGAAAGTAGCAGTAAGATTGACTGAGTAACTAACCAGGTGGAAGCGAGATCGGAGTCCCAGTCCTCCTCCTTGATGGAGGTGGAGATCCATCGGGAGGAACGGGGACGCGGCTCGGGCACCACAGCCTTCATCGCGTTCAGCATGTCGTCCTTGACGCGAAGCATCGCAGGCGAGTGGAAGGGAATTCCGGAGGAGTCAACCACCTGAAAAAAGTACGGTATTTGAAAATTCTACCAATCGAATATGACAGGATCCAGTAACCAGAGTAAGTATACGGTACCTTGGCGAAGATGCCCTTCTCGGCGACTCCATCACAGAAGGTCTTGATCTTGTCGGCATCTCCGGAGATGGTGACTGAGTCAGCTCCATTGTGGCACGCGGGCACGACTCCCTCGGGAAGCTGCTCAGCCAGCTCATTCCAGGTCATTCCAACGGCAGCCATGCCACCCTGGATCTGGTCCTTCTTGGCCATGATGGTGAAACCACGGTGGTACGCCAGCTTCATCGTCTGGTCACGGGTGATGGCTCCGTCGGCATAGCCACAGCCCATCTCTCCAGTCGAGTGACCGATGATTCCGTCTGCAAATGGGACCGTGAAATATTGAACTAACAACAAATTCTGTGAGAAATATCAAATGAACAAAAGGAAGAGCATAGATGGACAGTGGCCATCGTCATAGAGCCTGGTTGGGAATGGAACGTACCAGGGGTGACGCCCATCAGCTCGAGGATGTCAGTGAGGGCGATCTGGATGGCGGCGATGGCCAGGATGCAGTTGAGCGGGTTGTTCTGGTATTGCGCCGGGTCCGAGTTGCACAGCATGCCTACAGATATATCGATTATTCGCCGCTTACAGTACTCCTACAGTACTCGTTACAGCATGCAATGCTCACCGTAGACGTCGAGGCCGTACTCATCAAGGCACTTGCTGGACTCGCGAAGGGAGTTATCGAAGGCGGGGATGACCATCAGCTTCTGAGCCATGCCAGGCCATTGAGAGCCCATTCCAGAGTAGATGTAGTAGATGGGACGGGGCTCGGTGATAGCCACCTCAAATTTATTGGATTAATTAAGTAAGTGGATAATTATGTTTCTATTAGCTACCTTCTGGATGTCCTTGATGGTGGGTGCATCGCCCTCTCTGTTGAGGAGACTCCATCCTCTGAATGGCGTGTCCTTGGGAGGGAGATTCGCCTGATTGGCCAGGAGAGCGAGGAAGTGGGCGTTGTCCTTGTGCTGCTCCACCTTGTCGAAGACGTACTGCATCGCCTCCTGCAGAAGAGAAAGAGGTCAGAAAAGGTCAATGAAAGGTAACAGATATACTAACCTGAGTACGTCCAGAGTAGGTGGCGAGACGGGTGAAGCCGGCCTCCTTCGGCTTGGGAGTCTCGTGAGATGCGGCACGGAGCACAGCGTGGGTGTTGGATCCTCCGAATCCGAAGGAGTTGATACCGATGAGTCCTCCGGGTAGGGGAGTAGGCTCGGTGACCACCTTAACAAAATTAATAAATATTTGGAAGGTTTAGGCGCCAAGATATCTTCAATCTTCCAATCGTATCTCACAATCGTCACTTTTATGAAAAAGAGTGTGAAAGTGTACCTTGAGTCTTCCGTCGACGAGTCCGGGGATGTACTGGTTGGGCGTGTTGTAGTGGAGATTGGGAGGGATGGTCTGTCTCTCGATGGCCATCATCACCTTCGCCAGGGAGCACACTCCCGAGGCGGGCTCGGCGTGACCCATGTTAGACTTGACCGAACCGATGAGGAGAGGCGAGTCGGCAGTTCTGTTGGAGCAGAAGACTTGGCAGATTGCGTTTGCCTCCTGCGGGTCTCCGACCTGCAACAGCCATCTTAGCGCAATTCAAAGTTACCTTACAACGAAAGTAACAGATATTCAGTTGAAGCAAGTGCTCACCTTGGTGCCAGTACCGTGGGTCTCGACGTAGTAGACGCTGTTGGGGTCGATTCCAGCCTCGGAGTAGACCTCCTCCAGGAGGGAAGCCTGTCTCTCTCCCGAGGGGAACGTGATTCCCTGCTCCTTGTTTCCGTCGGTGTTCGACTTCGCATGGAGGACGGTGGCGTAGAGACGATGAGCCTTGTCCCTTCGCTGGAGGAAGATTGCGGCAACTCCCTCGGTACGGCAGTAGCCATCTCCTGCAAGAGAAACATTCAATATGAAACACGAATATGATTTCACTATTTTCCACTCAAGTCTACTGGTGTTATTCTTATTTTAGCATAAATCAATCAATATACCATTAACATAGCAATGTGAACAAATCGAGCACTACAGTGTTCCCAGAGCGTGCTGCATTGGTCAGTCCTACAGTATCCTCACCACCTCCAAATCGCTGACTCCTCTCTCGAATAGATTGACACGCGCGATAAGACTTTAGCGGCCTAATTCTATTTGTAGTTTAGAAAGAAGAAGCTGTATATCTGAGTGCGCTATCTCGCCCCCTGTCTCAATTCCTCGTATGATACCCATCTCCGCACTCTCTATGTCGTGACATAAGTGATCGCATCGCACTTTGTCCGTTGCTTTTGCCTAATTCCCGATTATCGAGCGGGAAATGTCCATTACTGGATTGGAAATTGGCGAGAGAGAGCACGAGAGTAGTCATAAACATTCTCATTCTTGCCCCTTTCCCTCCCTCTCTCCGACCTCTCGAGTGCATCAAAAGCATTAAGAGGTTATTATTCCTCTCTTTTCACACTTGTTCTCGAACATCAAATGATTGAGAGAGAGAAAGAGAGTGGGGGGCGAGTCATATGAGAGTGAAGAGAAAGGTAAGAGGCTACTCACCAGAGTCATCGAATGATCTGCAGCTTCCCTTGTCGGAGAGCATGCCCAGCTTCAGGAATTGCAGCGCCGCCTGAACAAACAATCGATTAAAGCTATCAATCAATTAGTCATCATACTCGCAAAAAAGATCGATAATGTAATCATAAGAAGATCAATAATGGATGGCATACGGTGGGCGTGAGGGTGAGATGCGCTCCAGCGACGACGGCGGAGTCGCACTGTCCCTGTCTGATGGCGTCCACTGCCAGTTGGAGCGCCAGAAGGGAGGACGAGCATGCGGTGTCCACGGAGAACGAGGGTCCTGCAGAGGGAAAAATCACATATTTTTAAATTTCGCTCAAGGTGCATCAAAGCTTAGGAAGTACTAAACGATTGAACAGTAAATCTTGATGGCAAATCGATCGTTCAATGATGCTCATGCAATTTAAATAATTTAGTGCAACGTACCTCGGAAGTCGAATGCGAAGGAGATTCTGTTGGAGAACATGGAGCGTACGCACCCCGTGAGCGTGTAGCCAGTCACGGTATCGGGGTCGGTCGTCAGGGCTCCAGAAGTCTCGGAAGCAGAGCATCCCACAAATACTCCAGTGCGAGAACCTCGCAGATCAGCCGGGTTGACTCCTGAGATATCGATTCATCATTATCCACTCTCGCCCTTCTTCCCTATGTCCACTTCCACTACCTATCGGCTACTCGATCCATCCATATCCTCTCTCTCGATCCCTTCCTTCCTCCCTCTGCTCACTCCCCCTCTCCTCACTCCCTTGTCCCTCTCACTACCTGCATCTCTCCGTTCCCCTCCCTTCTCTCTTCGGCCCAACTTTCGTTCCTTTCGCCATCACGTGCATCAATCGGCCAGTTCAAGGTTACATGGTACAAGAGCGCACATCTCTCTTCTATCCTCCCTTGTTCGCCCCCTCTGGCTGTGTCTTCCCCCTCTCTCTCTCTGTTCTCACCAGCGTCGACGAGTGCCTCCCACACAACTTCGAGCAGCAGACGCACTTGCGGGTCCATCGTGTGCGCCTTAACAATGATATGCTTCCCTGTAGTCTTTCACTGCCACTCTACCTGCTTCGGTACAACTTGGAAGAAGCTCGCATCGAACTTCTTGAGCTCTTTCAGCTTTCCGTGTCTCTTGGGGAGGTCGAAGAGACCTGGGAAAGGGTAAAGTTAGGGCAGGAGTAGGTCGTAGAGTAGGTCACAGTCACTGACCAGGAGGCCATCGGAGGTCGTCTTCGGTGATGAGATCTTCGCCTGCCAGCAACAAATCACCGAATTCGTCCACGTTCTCGCATCTGCCAATGGATTGGTTCAATCATTGATGTATGGACGTGTTGTGTTGAACATGTGAAGTATTCAACATCGAATGGATAATTGCCATTGACACTGTTTGCTTTTAGTGTTTTCGAGTACTTTGACCTGCGTTTTTCGAATGATCAGGTGAAGGAAGATTGCAATGTGAAAGTGAATAAATGTGAAGAATTGAGGGCCGTGACCTACCGCGGGAATCTGCCAGAAACTCCGCTGATGACGATGTCCGGTTGGTCCTTCCAGAATGCGGAATCCCCCGAGGAGTTCATACTCTCATGCGACTGTAATGGGCGAGAGTCGATTAGCGGGTGGAAGGAGTGGCTCAGAGGAGCGGGAAGGGGATGAGAAAGGTAGGGATGGAGTGGAGGGGAAAGACAAGAGGAAAGGGGACCCTATCGGCTACGGTGATCTGTTCTCATGATGCTCAAGAGGAATCGCCGTAAGGTCAAGCCAAGGAGAGGGAAGAGAGAGAGGGAGGGAGAGTCAGAGGGAGACGACCCACTCTCACTCTCTACAACACATCGAGAGTTGCAGTTCGAACGGAGGTTAAAAAAGAGAGCGCGGAATGAGGCCACCACGCAACGAGAATACAGGAGAATGGACGAGGATCGGACGGGGCCTTCTCGTTATCCAGAACGAGAAGGGCGGAGTCTCGTTGTAATCTCATCTCTATCTCTGCACTCTCCCTCCCTGTCTACAGTCTCCTTCTCTCTCTCTCCTGTCTGCTATCTGCTGCAGGATATCTCTTTATCCGTCCTGAGTCATCCATCGGTTTTCCCGTTGCGAAAGCGATCGATCGAACACGCGCAGCATCCAGGAAGTTTGCCTCTTTCTCTCTTTCTCTTCCTCTCTCGCTCTCTTTTTACCTAGAGACGAATAGTTTGACAGGGGTGGGTGAAAATGGCCGATCGAACCGGTCGACTTCGACCAGACAGCGAGGCATAATTGGATGTAGACGAGAGAAGGTTCCCTTTCACCACCTCAGTTATGGAATGAGTGATCAGTGAGCAGAGGAAGGGAAGGAGGAAGAGGAAGAGATGGTCAAAGGGTAAGGCTTATCTGCGCCATCTCCTCCTACAAGGTGCACAGGACCTCTGCGGACGGAATGACATTGACCGGAGGGGGCGAAAAGGTCGAAAAGAGGGAGGAGAGTGCGGACCGGAGGAGGTGGAAGAGGTGGAAGAAGAGGAGGAAGATGACAAGGAGGCTGTAAAGATCACTGAACACGGCGGCGCGCCTAAGACTCGTTCGATTGATCACAATTTTGTGGTCGGTAGGAAGTAGGAGAGAACAGGTTGACACAGTCGCATTTTGACTCGTTCCCTCATTTATTCGTCTCGCCAAGAGAGGAAAGTACACTCGAAAACACTGCCTTGATACCCCTGACTCTCCTACTCTCTACTCGCATGGAAGATGGCAGAAGTTGCCGAATTGAGGAGGAATGTATGAGCCGAGAAGGGGCAGTGATGGTTATCTCCCTGCCGAGGGTGCTCTCCGAACTACTCCCCCCTCTCTCCCTACCTCACTCACTCACTCACGACATCATCAACTACTACCAATAATAGATTGCCTCCTGTGATGGCAAAGAGAAACACCGACCATCAATTAGAAGTGAGATACGATCAGCATGAAGATGAATGCGAGTGGGCAGATCAGATAGTGATAGTGGTTGATCGAGAGAAGGGAGGCGAGAGGGGGAGGGAATGGGGATTGGGGCGGATATGCTATGGGACGGAGATCGATTGCAGTACCAGACTTTTGAAGAAAGGAATCGGAGATAAAAATGGTTTAGCTAGCCTATGTTGCAATTTAGTCTAGTGAGCATCCCAGGATATACGATAAAGGTATCGAAATATGTTTGCTAAGGAAATGGTTGATTTTTTTATTCAATGAAATAAAAGTTCATACTGTCTAGTTTTGGGAATATTTCTGCCACAAAGTCAGAAAAAAATGCCTCGACAAAAAGGGCCCGCGATAAAAGGGACGACAGGAGTAAGAGTGAGTTCGAACCTGCGCGTCCTCAGAAACTCCTTCCCAGCTAGATGAAATGTCCGAGCTAGTACCGTTCGTCTTGTCCATTAAGAAGGGTGGGGCTTGCCGCAGATAGAGAGACCGGAGTCTTCTAGAAGGAAATCGTAGACTCAGAAGAGCTAAACACAGAAACGGTTCAAGCGATCACTGGTCGAACAATGTAGAACGAACGCGATGTGATTAAGAATGGATGGGTCAACGATCTCGATGTGCCCCCCTTTAGAGTACCGTAGTGGGGGCGAAAGTGCATCGAGACTAGTAGGAGGAGTGGGAGAACGCTCACGGATTGCGAGAAGAAGGAGAGAGACGAAGAGGGTGATCAAGAAAGTGAGATGGAAAGAGAGAGATACGTGTACCAGTAAGGGGAAAGGACACAACGAGATAAGAGGATAGAAGTTCTAGAACGAGTTAATGAAATGGTGAGAGGAGGAAGGGGAGTGCCCTCTACTCTCGTTGAGAGATCGCATCACGGACAGCTAGAAGGAGCAATGAGAAGTTACGATGGGATATACCAGAGAGGAAGAGAGAGAAGGTTGATGATAGAGAAGGGGAAGGCACGCGATGATGCTAGGTGGCTGCTCACGCTGGAGTGCGGTAGCAAGGGGTGAAGGGACAGGGTAAGGGACAGGGGGAGGGGCGGGGGCAGGGGTGGGAAAGGGCGACATCGGGAGTGTGAGGGAAGAGAGGATCGAAGTGGGTCAAGAATGGCTTAGAGGAAGGAAGGGGGTTGAATTCAGAGAGGGACAGGGATGGTATGAATGAAGAGAGGGATGGCGAGAGCAGAGAAGGATGCAAGAGTTGGAGAGGGGGAGGAGCGAGTGAGGGGGCGAGCTGCCATTCACTCAATAGGGAGGAGGGAGAGGAGAGAGGTGGGCCATAATGAGGGAGGAGAGAGGATATCTGGATGCTGGAGGATGGTTCAAGGACGAGATAAGTAAGAGATAGGAAGGCCTTGCCCTTATGAGGGTCCTGAGAATACAACTGAGAATATGCGAGAATGGATATAGCCAAGGTTGGAGTCAGAGAGTGAATGGGAGGAGAGGAGAGGGAGGTGTGATCATGAGCGATGAGGGGTGAGGGAAGTTTTCTCTTTTGTGTGGTGTAGGCCGGAATCTCCATGGAGTCGTTGACTCTACTGGAAATGAACAGAGAACAAAAAGATGAGGAATGCTTGAGGGAGAGAGAGGGGGAGGGAGAGGGAGGGGGGGAGGGGGGGGGAGTGATGACAAGTGAATGGGAGGGCCTCCATCGTAATCCAACTATAGAAAAGAGTGGTGAAAGTTTCAGATGTGAATTGAGGAGCAGAGTGTGACAAACAAAAAGGCGGAGAAGGGAATGATAGTTGAAGGAGGAAGAAGGAAGGAAGGAAGCTGGTATGGTAATGAGGACGCCCCTTTCTGCTCAGTCGAGAAGAGTTAGCAGAGAGGGGAACAGTTCACGGTAGAGAAGATCTCACTTCTTCTTTTCCGAGAAAGGGACGTTCCTTCCTTTTCGAATGAGGACAGTTGAGATGTGTAGAGATAAGAGAGAGTTGGAAGGCCGCGGCGCGTCTCACTCTATCCCTCAACTGGTAACTAACTATATGGCAGAAAGAGGTAGAAAGAGTCAAGTGGGTCAAACACACGACACACCTCCTGCCTCATTCAGATGCAAGATAAGAAGATGCGACCTCCAGAAAGGGGGATTACGCCTACTGTAGGTTGCGCAAGAGTGGAGACCGCTATCGGAGCTCTCGATGATGATGGCAAGTTGGCGACCTTCGATCAGTCATAAATAATGTTACCGATCTGATAAACACTGGAGGATGATGATCAAGTGATGGATTGTCCATCTCGACTCGTGCTAATCGTACGGGAATTTGATGAACAGAAGGTGAGAGTGCAAGGGAGAAAAAGGGAATGGAGAAGTGTGGGTAGACAGGGGTAAAAGAAGACACCAATCGAACCGGAAATAAGAATGGTCGAGAAAGCTCGAAGGAAACAGTTTACAGCGATGCGCGAAACGGGTGTGTGCAGCACAAAAGATACTTTATCTTCTTCCCAATCTCTTCTAGACTATCTATGACAAATGTTAGTGATTGCGAGAGCGATGATCGCTATGTGATCATTCAGTTTGGCCATTCGAGAGCATTCTCGATAGTTCGCAACTTGCGAATTGAAAGAGTGCCGTTCCTCGAATTGATCACTGATCGATAACCGCACGGATCAAAGATATCACAGGGCACGAAAGTGAATGTGTGGAATCGAATGATGAGCGGAGTGGAGGGGGCAGATGCTATAATCTCTAATGTACAATACACAGTGGGGCGACCCGTTGTGGGGAAGGAAAGGGATGAAGCTAGCGGATAGGGGGGAGAGATACGTTACATAGATGGCTATCGCTAAGAGGAGCGAGCTTCGGCGAAAGCAATCAGCTGGTCTTTCATCAACTGCCGCAAGTCCAAGATATCGTTCTGCAGCTCCTCGATCTTCTCCAGTTTCTCTCCATCGATCTCAAGAAGTGAATTGTACTGGTACTCCAGCTCCTGCAATAGTTGAATGATTAGAAACAACATCAGTGTGGCATATCTAAATCACTAAATGACCGTAGCCCTCCTGCACGCTCGCGCGCGCTCAATGATGCGCACGCGCGACTCGCGACCTAACCTTGTACTTGGCGGACAATTCCCGCAATCGCGCCTCTCTCCTCTCCTTCTCCTCCTCTCCAATCCTCGCCATTCGCTCCAGTTCACTGATTCGCTTCAGATTCAACTCGTGATTTCGCAGCAGCGAGGAGAATTCACTCTGATTATTTGTCCATTTTGCCGATCTCGTTTTCCCCATTTTCTAACCTGTACTGCACTTGATCCGTGAGTCAGCGTGGATGCGAATGAATGGAATGAGGAATGGGCAGAAGCAGCTGATGAGTCATGCTGTCCTCTCTGGAATATCGTCTAGTCAATATGTCAATCTTCTTCCCATTCCGAGACATATCATCTTGATCAAAAATTGCGATAGTATTCGGAGTCTCTTTGAGTGTTTGGGGAGCGAAAAGATGAGAGGAAGAGAGAAGAGGAAGGAGAAGAAGAAGGGGCCAGGGGAGAAGATCACTTATCGTTTCATCGAATCTGTAGCCAAGAGAGAGACAGAATCGATAAGAATCGACAGAGAAAGAATTGAGGGAAGAAGAAGAAGAAGGGGGATGAATGAACCTGAGGTGCTCGAGAAGGAATTGGGGAAGACGAGGGAAGCTCAGAGACGTGACCGAAGTCTTCTTCCGATTTCTCAACGCTTTTCTCTCTCAACTCATTCAGTTGCTCTCGAAGTGCAGATTGTGTCGATTCCTGAAATAGATTGAGAATGAGATTGAGGGGAAGTAAGAGGAATTCTCGTAGTCTGACCCCATTCCATCCTACCGTATTGCCCTTTCGACCTATCATACCAGGTTGGATGCAACTGCACGAATTGCCTCCGCCTCGTCCTTTAGATCCTCCGCTTTCTTCCTCTCAACTCGGAGTTCCTCGACCAACTTTCGCTTCTCTTCCCTCTCCTGCTCCAACTGAGAAGCATGCGACGTGATGAGACTGCAATCGATCGAGTGTTCAGGATGATGAAATATCCCCCACTCTCATATCCGTTTCTCGGCTATTAATCAACCCCCGACCCCCGCTCTTCCTCCTTCTTCATCTCGCGTGTACAAAGTTCAATTGAGCGGAGATAGGGTTCCCGCACAATGGTTCGCCCCTCCCCTCTCCCCTTACTTGGATTGATGTCCTTCCAACTTGGAAATTCTGTGCAGCAAATGGGTTTGTTCGGCGGTGTTGCGATCGTTTGCACCAGTTAGCTGCAAGAAAGATGAGAGATCACTGGGAGAACGGGTGGAGGGCAGGGTGGGGAGAAAGAAGTCGCTGATACGATTAACTACACTCACAAAATTAGGAACGAGTACTGATCAGAGGAGGAGAAGTGATAGATAGTACGATCTAGGCACTAACCGCGTCGGTCATTCGACTCAGTTCTCGATTCGCATCGTCGAGTCGGCTCTTGAGTCCTCTAACGACGTTGTCGTGCTCGTCGGAACTGTTGCGTTCATCTGCCAGAGCTCCCTTCAGCTCCTCGATCTCTGCTAGAAGAGGAGCAGTTGCTGCAAAGGATCAATGATTAGTTTTGCACTTTTCTGCACATGGAAGACACGAAAAAGTGCAAAAAGGGAATCGTCTGACCTCTGGCTACGGCCTCGACCAGCTGGCTCTTCCCGTCTATCGCCTGCTCTAGTCGGTGGTTGCACTCACTCAACTGCGCCCGTAGCTGCTCGTTCTTCTGTCGCAGCTGCAGCAGCTGCAGGGAGAGAGAAATACTGATGGAGAGGCAGGAGGGGCGATAAGAGAGATACCTCTTCGTTTGCAATCGCGGCTGTGTTGGAGGCGCGTTCGCTCGCGAGGCGACCAGCCAACTCGTTCTCGCTAAGAGAGGACAGCCGCTCTTCCAGGGCCTGGAAACAATATCTTTGATATACTCATTATTCTGATTAACCATGCACATTCTTTCTGTGATCAGTTTGTGCTTTGTGCACTCTTCTTCAGTGTTTAATTTTTCTGCACTGACCTCTTTGGCCTCTTTGAGAGCTGCGATCAGCTCCGCTTGTTCCTCGTTTACTTTTTCCAAATCGCCGATGCGTCTCGAGTTCTCTTCATACTGGTTCTTGTGGTGCTGCAAAATGGCCACTCTCTCTCTACTTCTTTTGCCACCCAAACGAGTGCGATCCATCAGATAAGGCGATTTCTCTCTCACCTCGGATGCTATTTCGTTGGCGCTCTTCTCGTTTCGCTCTTCTTGCAAATTCCTCTCTGCCGATTGCAACTTGTCTGCGAAAAAAGCCCATAACTGACTGGTCGAATTTATTTTCAGACTTAGATTTGAGGGATCTCTTTCTACCTTTGAGTATTTCGATCTCCTCCCGCAGACTATCGATGTTCTCTTCGGCCAAATTCTTCTCCTCCTTGTATTTCTTCCTGTCCTCCTTGATCTTATCTACATCAGCGACCTGAGGTAATTACCTCCCTCACATCATCCTCTTCCACTTAATTTGCTGTTGTCTGCCAACCTGCGCTTTCAATCGCCTGATTTCCCTCGACTGTTTACCGCTGTAGTCGGACATCTTCTTCCCCTCTTCGAGTATTTCCAGTCGGGCAGCCTCCTTCTCGGCCAACTCCTTGCGGAGACTCTTCTCGCTGAGCAAATGAGTCATCAGAGGGAAACGATGAGGGAAAAAAACAAAATGAGAGTTCAAGGAAAGATTGCAAACCCAAGTTGAGCACCACAAATCTTCAGTTTAAACAGCAGGTCAAAAATGGGGGAATTGAGTACGAAAATCTCACGTTTGATTGAGAGCGACGATTCTCTGCTGCAGTTGTCCGTTGGTCTCTTGCATCTTCTGGTTGATCAGAGTCAATTCATCGATTCGCTGCTCGTGATGGCGAAGTTGACCCTTGAGGGTCTCGATTGAGTGAGAGGTCTGGAAGTTACAGGGATTGAAATGCAAATACATACAGTAGACTTACAGCAGCAGATGCGAGACCGTCTGCGTTACCGAAGTGATTCGGGCCTTTGACAGCACTGCTGGCTATCGACCTACAAATAAAATTTATTTTTAGTGATGAAATATTGTTGGTTCCGTATAATTAAGCAACACATCGATTCTTAACTTCCAAACGAGTCAGACATTCACGTAATGTTTTCAATTCTATAAAAGCTTGAAGCTGAATTTTTAAAAACTACCAAGCATCGATGTTCCGTATGACTTCGATGTCACTGCTGGCCACAGTCATCTCATCCTCGTGTCTGCTCGCTCTCCGAGACAATTCAGGATGCGATTCGGAGACCTCATCGAGAGGAACGGAGGTGAACACTACTTCCTCGGTCGATTCTGGAGCAGCGATCGGCTCCTTTTCTTCTGATGAATCCTGAAATCGTCATTTTTCATGATATTGCATTGTTTCCTTTCAAAGTTTCTGTGAACTACTTATCTATCAGGTCAATCAGTTTGATAGCCCATCATCACATCGTACCACCACCCGAAATGAGTTCACCCGGCTCATTTGTGCAACCTTATAGAGCACACATAGACTAAGAGCAGGAATTGGTTTCGTTCAGCCAACTCGCTGCACATCGTTGTCTTATCTGATCGAAAGGCATATCATCTGCGATCTCTCCCTAGCTCTTTTTGGTCCTATCAGGCGGCATCTTTGTAATGGGTTGGCAACCGATTGGGCAACTCTTAATGACACGAAAAAGTGGGGTTTGCAAGGAGTGAGAGTGAACTTGCGTGTTCCGATGGTCGCGCGTGTTCTTCGTTCTCTGCTTCATCAGGGGAGGAGTTGGGAGAGTGATTGAGAAGAGCCGATGAGGAATGAGGGACCATGTCGTGGATCGGATTAGGCTCGGTGTCCACCACAACCTGAATTAAGAATGCGATTTAAGTTTCTTTTTCTTTTTTCTTTTTCTCCATTCTCCATTCTCCATTCTCCATTCTCCATTCGAGCGCGGCTGAGGGGTGGTCGGTCTCGACTTTCCTCTCTGTCTGTTCTCGTTTGGGAGTCCCCCGACGTCGACTTGGACAACCGTCGGTGGTATCTGTCTGCCACATGCCCGTCGCCAACCTACGCATCGGGACCATCAACTGTCGAACGCTCAAGAAGGACGACCGGGTGGCTGAGATAGAAGATGCTGTGAGTAGATGCCCTTTTGACGTCATTGCTCTTCAAGAAATAAGACGCAAAGGCCAAACTTGCCTTACCCTAGCCCACTCACAACACCTGCTAGTGGCATATGGCACTCAATCAGCCCATGGCACTGGCTTCCTTGTTAGCAATCGATGGGCAAACTCCTGCATCTTCCACCCAGTTAACGAACGAATCTCGTACCTCGATCTACCAACAATTGGGTTGCGCATAATCACTGCCTACGCACCCACTTCAGCCTATCCTGATCATGTCTTCGATCGATTTCTCAATGATTTAAGTTCCCTAATTGCCACCTCTGCCCGTCGTGTTCGCCGACCGGGGGGTGGAAAGGGGCATTTAGTGGTACTCGGAGATTTTAACTCGAAGATCGGTTCCCGCGAAGAGAACACTGAAAAGTTCATACGAGTGCATGGATATGGCGAACGCAATGAAAGAGGACAAACCCTAGTCGACTTTTGCAACGAAGTTAAGCTGTACGTTCAAAATACACGCTTTCAGAAAAGAGAAACCCGCAAATGGACCTGGCTTAGTCCGAACATGAGAACTCGTAATGCAATTGATTATGTGATGAGCCTAAACCCCAGCATAGTTCAAGATGTGACTGTAATCGGAAGCTTCGATCTATCAACTGACCACAGGCTGCTAATGGCCAAAGTCCGAATACAATCGAAAGTGAAGCAAATTTATCATGCGCCGAAGCCAGTTCATACTCTCGATCAGGCAAAATTTGCTGCTGCAATACTCTCGTTACAAAGGAAAGATACAACCAGTTATGAAAGTCTTGCTTCCGCTATGAGATCAGTAGCCAATGACTCCATGAAAGTGGTAGTAAAAGAAGAGAGGTTCTCCCATCGCACGAAGAGATTGTTCATCGAAAGAAGACGCCTTAGAGACAATGTACCCACTCCAATCAACCGAGTAATGTTCTCTATCACGAGCAAGGCGTTGCGAATATCAATCCAAGACGATATTAGAAAAGGTCATTTGGAAGTTGTTCGACGAGCCGTTGAATATGGTTACAGTACGAAGAAAGCTCTGCAATCATCACAAGTAGGCAATACCAAACTTTATCAACTGAAAAGGAGTGACGGTTCGGTGGCGAATACGAAACATGAAATGAACAGAGTTGTCAAAAATTTCTACGATGCTCTGTTTCAAAGAACGAGACGCCCGAAAAGATTGCAATTCAAGGCCAGTGATCCCTTCTTACCAATAATTGAAAGCGAAGTAAAAATGGCAATTCGGAAATTGAAAAATGGAAAGTCGCCGGGGCCGGACAAGATCAGCGCTGAGATGCTCAAATGTGCATCTGACACTGTTATCAACCCACTATGCACACTTTTCAATACATGGATCTCCGAGGAATCTGTGCCCCCAAAATTGCCAAATTCATTTATCTCGCTCATTTATAAGAAAGGAAGTCACCTAGAAATCGCAAATTATCGGCCAATCGCTCTCTTGAATCTGGTGTACAAAGTGTTTACATCAACAATCGATAGCCGGATCGAACGTACACTGTCACAAAATCAGCCACCAGAACAAGCAGGCTTTCGCAAGAACTATACCACGACAGATCACATATTCGCACTCAACGAATTGATCTGTCGCTCCACTGAATACGACTTCCCGCTCTATCTCGTCTTTATAGACTTCGCAAAAGCGTTCGATTCTGTGGAGTTTAGTGGCGTGTGGAGTGCCCTTTGTCAACAAGGTGTTCATTCAAAAATCATCAATACAATGAGAGATGTATATGATCGTGCTGAAGTTTTCGTGAAAGTAGGAAGAAGCAAAGTTCCAATCGAAGTGGGCAGAGGTGTCCGTCAAGGAGACCCCCTATCCCCACACTTATTCAATTGTGTATTGGAGAGTGTCTTCCGTGAACTTGACTGGTCGAATTATGGAATCAGCATAGATGGAAAGAAAATGAACCACTTACGGTATGCAGACGATATTGTTTTAATTTCCCACAACCCAAAAGAAATATCGCGAATGATGGATGAACTAGTGAAGGAAAGTGCAAAAGTCGGATTAACGATCAATAAGAAGAAAACTGTCGCCATGTCAAATAGAAATCAAACGCCATTGTTCATAGATCAAGATCAATTGATCTACGTGAACAGTTTCATTTACCTTGGCGTCCGCTTATCATTCGACAATATTCTTCTGCTAGAAATAAACAGGAGGATCGGAAGCGGTTGGAAAGCGTTTAACCGTTTTCACGATTTTCTTACAAACAAATGCGTTGCAATGGGACTAAAAGCAAGAGTCTATCGAATGTGTATTGAACCTGCGCTCTTGTACGGCTGTGAAGTATGGAGCACTACGAAGAAAATAAGATCAAGGTTGATAGTAGCTCAACGCTCGATGATGAGAAAAATGGCAAACGTAACGAGGATGGACAGAAAAACCAATGACTGGCTCTCAAACAAAGTGCCCCTTCAAGATGTTCGAGTAAGAGCAATGCAGAGGAAATGGAAATGGGCGAGAAGTATAGCTTTGTTTAATGATGAAAGATGGACGCAGCGATTAGCTCAATGGACACCTTGGGACAGAGAAAGACTGATCGGAAGGCCCAAAATGAGGTGGCGAGACGAACTTGTGCGCCACTTGGGAGTTAACTGGGCCGACAAAAGCAGAAGATACCCCGATAAGTGGAACGATTGCATGATTCAACAGGCCCGTGACCTGATGCTTGAATAAATTTGATTTGATTTTAAGTTTCAGCCCTTTTTACCGTTTTTACCGTTCAATATAAGTACTTTGGACAGGATACGTAGTCCTTGCTACAGCCAGCCTCATCGGACCGCACTACCTAACAACATCGTCTAATGGCGACCGTCCATCGGACTGTTTCCCCCCCTTTTTTATAAACTTTTAAATCAATTTATTTCTAACAGTACTGTCGCCGAGCACTTAGTGCAACTATTATTCCCATAAATTATTGGAATGCCTTCAGTGTACTGCGGTGTTTACGCTCCATCGAGGATGACGAAGTTTCCTTTACACACACAATTGTTTTCCTTATTCTTCTATCAACTCGTGTCACGAGGTAGCTGCGCTTCAATGACTAATAACTTATGCAATCGCAGGAGCGGTGATCGTATTATATTTTTTTCAGCAAAAAACAAAAGTGCTTTCCTTGCTTCGTATATGAGCGTAACTTGTAGTCATTCTAGGGAGATATTCAATTATTGAACATTTATTTTTTAAATTCAGTGATGAATTTGAAACATTATTTTCAACACACTGTACAGTTTTAAAAAGATCGATTCCAAAATGATGAACCCCACATTTAATATTTAACCAACCCACCTCTTGCTTCTTGTCCTCATGCTTCAGTTCCCTGCTCCAATGGTCGCACTCGCTCGTGGCCGCTTCCGATCTCGCATCGATGGGGTCAACAGCAGAGAAGGAAGGCTGCTCAGAGACGATGGGGGAGGGCTGAAGGAATGGAGTTCGATGCAGTACGAACTCGATCCGCTCGATGGAACACCCACGGTGCGCGATTGATTTACAGTCGAAGAGCGTGACGGACTATTAGAATAGGAGTGGAACCTGATCGGAGTGATCGAAGCAGTTCTCCTCCTCTTCTGCTGGTGACGATTGACCCTCCTCGTCGTCCTCCCGGATATCCAGCACCTGCATTGGAGAAGTTGCGAAATTATTTGAGACAGTTGGAATCGATCAAGAGTTATCACAGTCAAAATTGAGCAACTCTCAGATTCTGAACCATTGTTCGAAGGGACTAATAACCATACTATTTTTCATACTATTTTTCGCAAGGATATGTATGAGTCAGATTGTGTAAAAATTAAGCTGATCTGAAGGCTTCCGACACATCAATCGCTGTTTTCTGTAACTGTACGATTTTGTCTTATTTTTCTTTTTAAGAAATGTACACTGAATATGCAACAACGAAGTGAGGAGCTCTTCGTCATGTGAGTTTATGCAGTGCATCAATCGATTTCGAGTTGTTTTGAGCGATTGGAAGCTTAGTGAAGGGGAAAACGCGGTAACTTACTGCATCGATCTTCTTCTGGGCATTCTTCAGTGCTTCCTTAGCCAGATTGAGATTCGCCCACGAGAAAGACATCACGGCAAGAGATATCGACCCTTATCCACACAAATTGGACATTTCCTGAAGCATATTTGATGAAAATAAGCAATAGCTACATGTTCATTAAGTGCAGATATTGTGTAAAATTCAATTGGAGAAACTAAGAGTTAATTGGTTTTGCAAAGTAAAAAAAGGTTGCCACGCCGTGACACAGTTACGTTTCACACGCGGCATTGTGGTGCTGCGCGTGAGCGTCGGCCAGTTACGGTATCCACACTCTCTCGTCGTCCTTACTCTCGCCATTTCTTCCCTCTCTAGTTGTCAACACTCCCTGAAGAGAAAGGGAGCTATTCTAGAGGGGAGAGAAGACTACGGTTAGTCCAAACAGGTGTCTCTTAGGGGCACATTGCCGCAAAGCGATTGATGTGTTGTCAAAATTGTTTTCGGTTAAAATGTTAAAATATTTCTACATAAAACGTATTTAATCATAACGATTTTTTTTTATTAATTCATAGATGAGATTTATAATTTCAGATTTTTGCACAACAACTCGAAATACACATAATTCGTGCATAGGCGTACCCAGAGAGGGGAATGGAGATAAATGGGCTATAACATGAAAGCAAGATGATTGAGATCACTGGTATGTCAAATATGGAGAGAAGAAGCACTGAGAATGAGATGGCGAATTGGCTAGGAACTAGGGTAGACACTATGTCTACGACTCAATTGTACTCGGGACGAGATTGTGTGATGATTTGATGCACGGGAGCATCTTGAGAAGAGGGCCGATGGTTGGAGAGAGGAGAAGAATCAGACCGACGAAGCAGAGACCGAATCCAATGATGGAGAATTGGATGAAGGCAAAACCGATTCCAATCTGAAATTGAAAGTTTTAATTTTAATTCTGATTTCACCTTCGCAATGTTCACTTCAATATGTTATTCACCGTTCGCAATTATTAGTTACATAATGTGATAGATTGGGATAATTGAATAAAAACAAAGCCGATTCCAATCTGAAGTAGTCAGTATAAATTTTTCACCTGATTACAACTTTCTAAACATGTTATACATAGTTCGCAATTATTGAAAGATTAATTCTATGATTACCGATAAATCCAATAATTTTCGTTTTCGACTCACCTCAACCTCATTCGTGGGCTCTCTGAAGATGGGATAGACGACGTGTCTTTTCCAGAGGGAGATGAGTAAGATGAGCACGAGGTTGAGCACCACTTCAAATACAGTTACTTTTTGTTTAAAATCTCTGTTTGGAGTGAGCTTTTCGCATTTAGCTCAGCTCTTATACAGTGCTGGATTGTGTACTCAACTGATTTCGAAATTGCATGACTATCACTGATTTCAAGGACGATTACAGTCGGCTCGATTACTTTCAGAAACAAGTCATACCTGTGACAGCGGCGATAATTCCCACAGTCCTCAAGTATTTGCCTTGGAGGAGGGCCTTCTCTGCGTCGAGTGAACAACAGACGACGACACTGACGAAGAGGAAGAGAAGAGGAGCGACGAAGCAAAACCATGCCAGGAATCGGGATAGAGTCCAACCTAAAGGAAGAGTCATTAGTACGAGATATTAACATGAAGAATAAATTAGAACACTCGCTAAAAGTATAGTTGTCCCATGGAAACAGTATGCTGACCCCTTAAAGGAGGACTCTCGGCAAAGTAGCCACCTCGATAGAAGGGTGGTTCCACCCTCCAAAGATCATAGCGCGAGCTAGGAAGTGGACAGACATCGGAAGGATAGCTCAGTGGTAGAGCAGCCGTCACGTAATCGGGAGATTGCGGGTTCGATCCCCGCCAGTTTTTGACAAAACTTCAAGATATTTGAATTCGCGCACTTCCCTGGTCCATCAAGCGTCCATGGCACTCAGCCAACTAATCATAACTCTGTTGAGAGATATGAATGTAAATTTTTTGGATCCTTTAGTCGTTAAGAGGAGCTTGGCCATGGTTATGAAAGGGTCCAAAGTTGAACTTTGCCTACAGTCCTCCTTTAATAACATAAAATGGTACCATAATTTTACAGCGCTTTCGATTATCTGACTTTATTTAAAAACTGTCATGTGAGCGAGAGTATATTTTACAAAAAGAGCCTTCAATCCCTCGATTTAATCTACACTAACTTCTCCTTACTTCACTGATTTAGTCAGAGATAAACAACTCGTATGACTCATCAAAACAGATAGGGCAGCAGCTTGAGATTTCGCAAAACTCACCAATATCGGGTTGTACGAATACTCCGAATGAGCCATTGTAGGGGTCAGCCTCGAGATTCTCCCATCCCTTGCACGAGAGAGTTCGAGGGGCGTCGATTAGAGATTGGCAGTCGACGTTGAGTCCTCGCTAAAATGGACAGATAATTGAGCAGCTAGAGACAACTCGATATCGCATACTCGAATCCATCTCGCGAGTCAGAAGAATGGGAGTCACATAAATACCTGATACAAGTGAGTCCCATTGGTTGCATGAATCCAGTTGTTATTCCTGAATCCGAACAAGCAAAAGACGAAGCTCGCGCCGAAAATGATAACGCAGAAGATAAAGACGAGTAACCGCTTGCTCTCCTCTGTTGCCATCTGAATTGGATAGGAAATAAGAATATGCATAGGAAATGGAATTGAAACAGAGGCGAGACAAGTTCGCCCCAGTGGGAAGAAAGCTAAGAGAAGAGGGAAGAGTCAAATCAATCGTAACGAGAGGGAAAGACGAGGGAAGAGACTGTGCGCAATCGTGAACTTGTGTGAAGAAAGAGAAAGAGAATGGGAAGAGAAGAGAGTCAGATCATAAACAATCGCAGCCACATGGAGGATCCCAAGACATAAAAGAAGACGAGGTGAGGATTCTGCCATGGAAGGGAAGAGTTACTATGGGGATGAAGACGATGGAGGAAGATTGAAGCATACGGGCATTGATCGAATAGAGAGAGAGAGAGAGACTGTTATCAACTGAGATAAGAGTTCCATTGAGGGTCAAAGAGAGGGATAGAGGCAAGAGCAGAGGGAGAAGATAATGGAAGGACTGGTCTCCAGAGACGGAAAGAGATAGCTCGCTTAGAGACTCTCTGCTCTCGATATACACTACTTAATCAATTGCAGTACTGGGGGTCGACGCATCGGGGGCTGAAAAGGGAAAAGAGGAATACGGGCCTCAGATTGAAGTGGAGGGGAAGGCGAGAGAGAGACACACAAATGAGGCCAGTCGAAGGGGAAGGAGGTGAGAGGAGGTGGTTGAGGACTGAGTATGTGCATGTCATGTATCCATCTCGGGAGTATCCCCTTTCTCCCTCATTGCTTCTCTCCACTTCTCCTCCAGTGTGATATGACTGCTGGGAGTAAGCTGAAACAAACACATAACAATAACAAGCCAGAGAGTTTATCCCTTCCTGTCATTCACTCGGGGGTGTATCCATTCGATGATCCCTCACTCCTCTTCTCTCACCTGTTCCCAATGCCGGAAATACAGACGTTTTGTGCGTGAGAGAGCTCTTATTGACGGGGGGACACCTAATGATTAGCGAGTTATTCTCGACTCATGTTACTCTCTTTTCTCCACAGTAGTCAATGCAGAAAGGAGCGTAATCGCCTTTCGTTATACTTCGTAATTCTATATTCATTCTGAAAATGGTGTTTGCATAGGGGTGCAGAGCGGTCTTTTTTCTCAGGCCGGATCGCATTCTCGCTCCTTTTTAATCTGCCCGTGAGGTAAGCGGGAGGCGGATTGGCGAGGTGTGATGACGTCTTTCTCACTCCTGATTCCCCCTGCTGCTCATCCTGACTGTGTCTTCCTCTCTCCTCATTATTCCACACTGGTTCTCGAGTCTCATCTTGTTGATGGAATGAGACCACTCTCGTCGAGTTGAATATGACTCTGATTCCCCTTGTCGACCCCTCCTCACTCCAACTAATTCCTCCTCTTCGTTCTCTCTCTCCTTCCACTTGCCGTTCTCATTTGCATCGAACTCTATGATACTCTCTGCCACTTCACAATCCCGGCTGGTTCCAATATATGTATGCGTTCCTTCCACTGTAGCCAGATTGAATGGCCCGTTCCCCTCATAGCTGGGACTGCCCACCCACACTCCTCCCTCCCTACTGAGAAATCGCCACGGCTCGCTCATAAACTCTCGATCATCTCTTCTTCTTCTTCTCTCTCTTTCTTTCTTTCTCCTCCGCAACTCGAACGTGGCTTCATATTTCGTGGACTCTTCTTAGATATGATTGACACTTCTTCAGCTTAG
The DNA here is from genome assembly GCA_036245805.1 of Pristionchus mayeri. NCBI lineage: Eukaryota > Metazoa > Nematoda > Chromadorea > Rhabditida > Neodiplogasteridae > Pristionchus > Pristionchus mayeri. The sequence continues at coordinate 36,148,279 of BTRK01000006.1, read as the reverse complement.
TCGGGAATGAACTGGGAGTCTCCTCTCCTCTCCTCTCTCACCTATACAACCCCCATGGGCACATCTGCTCCAGTCCTTCTCCGCTTTCTTCTCTAGAAATCCGAGATCACCCCTACTAATCGCCCCGATCTGTTGCACTACACGACGACATCATGTCCTTCTCCCCTCCACTTATCAACCCGTTTCGCAAGTCCATTCGCTCACTACACAGTTCACAACTGATCTCGCAACTTGTCTATGGCCCATTCAGTCGTTCCGGTCCCGCCCCATTGTGTAGATCTCTTCCTCTCTCGAACAGAGGGCAGGAGGGATTTCCCCTTCACCTCCTTCTTCTCTCATCCACAGTATCCGTCTGCTGACAAGCATATCGACCACTCGATTCATCTTCCTCCTGGATTAGCTCTGATTCCCCGCCAGACTTCGCCCCCGAGTACGCCCCATATTCACCCTCCTCGTTCCCATTCTCATATCGAATCCCACCGCGATTGCTCAAGTTCTTAGTGAAATGAGTAGGTGCGAGTCAATGGCGCTCGGTATTATGAGGGGTGCAAGGTGTGTGTCTCCCTCTACCTTCGCGGGATAATGACAGATTAGAGGAGGAATGAGGCGGCAGGGAGGAGACAGGATACACAGCCATTCTGTCAATTCGATCTTCTACCATATCGATAACCATCCTCTTTCTCTCCTTCCCTCCTTCGCTAATGTCGCTAATTCGGAGCGGAGGAGTGATAGGCGTAACTCCTCCATTCTCAATTGGACTCTGGAAGTCCTTCAACCTCTCATTATTCTTCTCTCTTTCTCTCTGTTTCCCTCCAGTCTCAATCACTAATATACCGTGCTTGAGTGCCCTCTTCTCTCGACTATTCAGCCCCGAGATTATGGCTCTCCATTGCGTATTCCACACGCACTCTAATGGTCGCCTTAGAGTATCATGCCTTGAGGGCGTTGATCTGCCCTCTTCACCCCTCTCCTGCCCTTCCATCCCTCCCTCCCTTTCCCTCACTTCCTCTCTCTCTCGATCACTCTCGGATCTTACGGAGGAGTTTGACGCTTAAATCGCCTTTTCACCTCTCTAATTCGTCTCCACTTAACCTCGCTATAATTGCAAAAGTCCATTGGGAGGTGCGGGAAATCTCAAAGGGGGAGAACAACTCGAGTCCTTCCCCCACTGTCCATTGTGCTCGCTCTCCCTGTACATTCCACGCTGCTTCACTCTCATATTCCCTTGCCCGTTCGTCCCACAATACTCTCAATGTGATTGTATTGGATGCAGTCTCTATATTCGAGATTGACTTCGTCTTCTCCATCCATTCTCCCTCCTTCCTCTTCCCCCCATTCCACTCCTCTCCTCCTCGAGTCGGTCACCTTTACTCTCGGCTTCTTAGCCCATTTCTTCCTCCCCTGTTTCTTCTTCCAGCAATTGGTCACTTAGCACTAGCCCATTCATCTCTCCGGCTAAAAAATAGTTGTTACACAGTGGGATAGAGGAAGGGCATTTTAGGGCGAGAGGAGGGGGTTGTAGGCAGGTGGTTGTTGTTCCCTCGTAGTAGTGAAACAGAGTCGAATGCCGTTGCACAAGACGATTCCCCCACTCTATTTTGTTCTCGTTTTACGATTCTCGAAGCGCAACAAAGAGAGGATCCACGACTGATCATAACTCTGCTTCTCTCGCTTCTCTCGTTTCGGTTCCCTCGCCCTCATTCCTTTGTCGTCTTACCGTATCCGTTCCTTCCTTTCAGGTATGATCTCCAAACCCCTTCTCCTATTGCTGCTGGTTACTCCCCTCATCAGCACTGCTGAGGTTGATCTTTGATCTTTTGATATCTTCTTGATTCTCTCCTTGCAGATCTCATGCGTGGGAACGGTAGGCCAGTGCGCCAGCGGCCTTTGCTTCGACAGAATCAGCGAAGAATCAGTTAGATATTTTTAATCATTTAGATGCGAATTTTCAGTAAGAGTTTACTGCATTCATTTATTGCGTTCAAATTGTTGAATTAGAAATAGGTTGAGCAGGTTTAGGGACCACCATCTGTAAATTAAAAACCTTAAAACCGGGAAAAGGTTGTGCACGATGTGCTGTTTCCCAACTGCCCGCGAGTTTAAATCTGTGAAGAAAATTGTTTTTTTAAAGCTCTTTCGATTTCTAGAAGATGCCCCTCTCCAATTTTTAAGATATAAGTAGAACATAGCTTATGGAAGCTACCAAAAAAATTTAAAAAATAAATATGTCAGCGAAAAAATTCTGTTGGCTCATGAATTATCTAACATTCAGATTTAATTCGGTAGCAATCGTTTAAGGGGATGCCCCTCTCCAATTCTGAGAAGAGCTGTTCTGCTTCCTGAAATGGTTTACTGAACGAAAAAGTATCAAAAATTATGTCAGCGCTCTGAAGCTAAATGATGATGATCTTGCTGAGCATGTAGTGCGCTGTAGCTAATATTTCTGTGATTGCAATGTTTTTATTCATTCTGCGCACTACAATGAGCACAGATAGAATCTACTAGCTATTAAAAAGGTAGAATGATTATAAATTTAAATATATTAAACGCTTGTCGTGAAGCTACAGTATACCGTTCTCATTTGTCGAGAGTACATAGTACCACTTGCTTTAATTTTTTTCATAATTGGATCAATTATTGATCGTGCATGTGCGCTCTATAGAATGCAATAAAAGAAATTGCTAATAAAGTTTTTCAAAATTTTCTTGTAGTGACCCGCTAAACTGATGTGACCCAGCGAACCGCGGGATCGCTTGCACTACACCACGGTGGGCGGGGCTTAGAGAAACATCCTGACACTCGCTCAAATTAGCATTTAATGAAATTATAGTGACGCTATCCTTTTTCAACGCCCTCGAATACCCCATTGCACACCATATCAGAATTTTGAAAAATTGTTGAAGATTTGAGTGGAAGTCCCTAGAGCAGGTTCTCAATGTCTTTGTGACTGGAATTTCGGTTGGGAATTCCCCTTGGTCCATAATACCCTAATGAGAGGGTTGCGACGGTCGGGTGTTATCCCGTCGGCTGTTTAGTCATGCCTGCTCTCCATTAGTAGTTGCATCTCTATGGAAAGTAGGTCGTGAGCAGAGGTGCGCGCAATGTGAACACGTTGATTGACCTTCTATGAGTAGTACAAACGAATGGAGGGAGATGGTTTACCTCCACTGAACTCCCTCCGTGTCTCTAATACGAGAGACTGTTCACGAGAGTGCGTCTATTGTCCAGCGTCTCGATATATTGGTCACAGACTATTATTGGCCACCTCAATGAACACGCCCGTGCGAACAAATCGCGCCAGTCTATAAATATCAAAACTTCTGGAAATGTGAAAGGAAGGTGGAAACTTCCTGTGAAGTTCACAGAGATCTTATAATGAATATTTCAGAAATCAGTGGAATCTGCCTGCTCGAAGGATGACCTCTGCAGTGTTTCCGGTTGTGAAATGAAGGGAGGAAAGGTGAGTCGAGAATTCCCCCTGGAGTAAGTGACACCCTGAGTGACACCTTCTAATAATCGAGAAGAGAAGAAAGTGAGAAGGGGCAGTTGAAAGGGCAAACATGATGAGTAATTGAGAGTGGATTTCGTCTCACTCTCTGATTTACGGCTGTTTTTCCTACCTCGCATTGAAAAAAACAAGCCAGTTGAGAGGGCGTCCGGACTGTTTTCTTCGGGCAAAACATGCGAAGTGATTTCGCGACACTAAGTGGCCGGCTTGTTGTGATGTCGAAATGAAAAGAAGAGAAAAGACAAAGGAAAATTGCAGTTCGTGTGCTGTTGCTCGGGTAACTCGTGCAATGGACGATCCATCGTCGAACTCAAATCGCGACTCGATCAGTGGAAGAGGGAACAGCAAACGCATCCTGCCAGTACCAAGACTACTCGACAGGCTGAGGAAACGCCCGTCCCTTCCTCTCCTAATCCCGCCGCGGCACCCCTCAACCTCAGACCTCCTGCACCCTCCACCGAGATTCCCATCCCTGCTTCTTCTGCTGAACCTGCAGCAACTGCATCTCCGGAAGCTCCCGCCGCAGCCAACGCCGTACCCGTCGTTGTACCGACCGTACCGACTACCACCACAACCACCACCGAGGAGCCCGCCACTACTACCACCACTACCGCCGCCCCAACCACCCCCGTGCCCGTAACCACTCCAGTGCCCGTGACCACTCCAGTGCCCGTGACCACTCCGGCTCCGGTACCCACCACTACCACAGCTGCACCAACCCCCGCAGCCACAGAGGCGGCCACCACGACCGATGCACCCACCACTCCGGAGGTACTGATCACCACGGTGGTTGTGCCCGTGACCACCGAGGAGGCGCCTGCCACCACAACGACCACGACTACTGAAGCACCGACGACGACTGAAGCACCCACGACGACGTCCACTGCTGCTCCTACGACTACCACGACCACCACAACGACAACGACGACTACTGAGGCCCCTACTACGGCGGCTCCCACGACGACGACTGAAGAGACCATCGTCGAGACGACGACCGTCCTGCTGCTCAGGGCTCCTGAGGTACACTTTCAGTTATATTTTTTTATTATATTTGCGCTGTGTAAGCGGCATGTGTGTACAATTATCTTCTAGCATATGGCTAAAATTTTGCAATGTGTTCCTAATTACTGAGATGATGGTTAAACAAAACCATAATCATCTTAATTCAGATGCCGAAGAAGGAGTTGGAGGGAGTGCGGCCAACTGTGGCCGAGAAGGAAAACGTGGAGAGTGCAGTGAGTAATCAGCCTCCAGTCCCCTATCATCAATATCCATTAAACAGCTGTTCTCTTACTCATCTCTTCCCTTGCAGGAATCGTCCTCTCTTCCTCCCTTCTGGCTCTTCGCCCTCATCGCCATCCTCATTCTTCTCCTCATCGTCGCTGTCGTCGTCTGCTTCCGACTACGCACGATGAGGAAGCGATCATCGGCAGAAAGGTCATCTTCGGCCAGAATCGAGCAGGCCCGACCACTCGTCCAACCCGCCTCTCCCCAGAATGCGTAGACTAACCAGTGATCATCCATGTCTCACCCCGAATTATCCCTCATCTTTACTCCCATCGCTCTGTCCGGTAGTTTTGCTATTGTCAAAATAGTCTCTCCCTCGTTCTCTCTCGCATCTTACAGAACAACCAGTGAGTGGGATTACTCCATTCGAATGTCTCCCTCTCATTCACCCTTACTCCCTCCCTTCCCCTCCTCCTCCTCCACTCATAGATTCTCCTCTTATGAGCTTGATTATTTCCCATTCGAACCAACAACAAATTTGCAAATTGTTTCTCTCATTATTTGTACTTGTTTCTCCGTGCTATTATATCGAGAATGCGCTAATCTCACATGAATACATTTCGATATTTTGCGATAAAGGTATGTAGAATTGGATGGTGTGTGAGTCCCTCTTTGGGGGTCAATCGAGTAACACTAATGCATACGCAAACTCTCGTGAATTCAAGCGAACAACGAAAGTATTATTAGATTCCGCGTGAATCGAGGGCTTGGGATCTGTGGTGGAAAAAGCTCAACGGGCGGCGTAAACAGTGTACGAAAGAGGTAGCGAAGGCGAGAGAGTGTGGGGAAGTGAGAGAGTGGGGGAAGAAAGGGAAGGGAGAGAGGGGAGGAATGGTAGAGAAGTCGGCGAGTCCTCCTCGTCTCTAGTCGAGTAGTTGTTCCCTCTTCTGCTTCTGTTCCTTATCCATGCATTGATCCTTCCTCTCTTCTTTTCTTTCCGTTGCTCATTCATTTCTGCATGCCGACTCACTGCCCTCTTCTATTATCCTCGTCCTTATGCCTTCCAAAATAAACCTCCAAAGTGTTCACTCAAGAGTATCTTTCTCGAGTTGTTCCCCTCGTGTTGATCATTCCTCGACTTGTCAATAATACTGAACATCTAGCAGCTGTCAGGACATTTCCATTCTTCTTCTCTCTACTCCTCAAACTTTGCCCTCTTCTGTTATAATAATTGATGAATTCAACTCGAAGTTCAAACAATTCGACGTATCCTGAGAAAGATGTGAGTTTTTCAAGACCAGCTAAGCAATATTATGAGCATTTCTTAATGAAATCATCCATTAAGGAAGAACCGACGTCCGTTGTTCAATTGGCAGAATTGGTGCTCATTGGAATTTGCGTCGGTCTCATTTTTATTTGCACAATCTTCTATATAATCACGAGAGTTATGCGAAGAAAAGTGAGACCTTTTCACAATTCCTGTTATGATTTGGCTAGAACGCGCAATTTTGCGGGAGGGGAGGGAGGGGAAGGATATTCAGGGGAGTGATTCATCGATGTTTCAGCATCAGAAGCAGTTTCGAAAGATGGAGGAAGCAGCTCGGAATCCCCTCAAGGAAGCAACACCTGAAACGGGAAGCAACCACTTCTTCCGCGATCTTTGAACTCCCTCCGATCTCATCAACAATTCAGTATTCGACAATTCGGCTCTTACTCCCGATGCTCTACTCTCTTCCTCACGACTTATCAGTATTCCTAACTATGTCTTGTCAAATAAAGGGGTTCGTCCTTTCTCTCAAGGCGTCAATGGGTGTTCTCTCCCCTAGTTGGTCATCTCCTCGTCTGCTTCTCTCCTACCGCCCTTGTTCCCTTCGGGTGTGCTCCTGTTTCCCGTACGTGGATAAACAGATGAGGAGGGGGGGGGGGAGACTCGTTTGACTCTTCTGCGCTCCGTGTCCACTTAGACGCACCCCTCCTCTCCATTCACTCCCAGTACTTCTTTGACGGAATGATCACGCTTCTCCTTGCACTCTCCTTCTTCACTTCGACCTCGGCCATCAATGCCTCAATGGTCAGAAATGGTGAGAGATCCACATCAAATTGAAGATTCCCGAGAACTTTGCAAGATCTTGAGAAAACTTCTTTATACAGATTATCTAACGTTATAAATCAGCCACATCTTAATTTATGAAACGATATTTTTGTATTTATTGGCCGCTTCATGAATGATTGAGTTGTCTATCTCTGTGTAGTTTGTCCCCCCATCGGAAGTTTGGCATCCGCATTCCACTCTTCTTGTTTGTTTCGGCTAGATGATGAAGATGATGGCGTCTGCTCGTTTATCTTCCACGAACCAATCTTAGATTCCCAAAAAATACCTTCAACGAAAAGATCAGCCTGCAGTATTTGGCAAACACAAGTTCTTTGAACCGAGAGTGGGTGCGAGAACAATGAAGGGGTGCTTCTGTTTGGAGGTCCGATTGACACGGGAGTACACAGCGATGCCGCGATTACGGTAATGAGGGAACAGCCCAAGTACATTAGACCCTGTTACTTCACCAACTGGGCTCAGTACAGGTAACCTCTAGTCTCCTTGAAATCTTAAATTAGATTTGTCATCTTCTAATCTTAGGAATGGTCGAGCCAAGTTCATGCCGGAGGACTACGTCCCTGGCCTCTGCACTCACATCCTCTTCGCCTTCGGATGGATGAATGAGGACTTCACTGTGAGGTCCTGCTCCTGTATCCTCCACTCCTCGATGACGTCATTACAGAGCCTTCGATCCTGCAGATCTTCCCAATGATTGGGCTGGCCAGGGAATGTTCAGAAGGGTGAACGCACTCAAGCAGAAGGATCCGCAACTGAAGACGCTGTTGTCGATAGGAGGATGGAGCTTCGGAACTGCGCTATTCAAGGTTTTCTCGATTTCACGACTTCGGTTACCGAATGAACATTGAGAATATGTCGTCGACTCCGCACGGTAGACAGAAGTTCATCGACTCGGCCATTGAATTCGTGAGGAAGTGGGATTTCGACGGAATCGACATCGACTGGGAGTATCCCAATGGAAAGGACGACATGGCCAACTACTCCTTCCTCATCAAAGTACGTCAAGTTTTTCGGAGAATAACAATTAGTTTCTTGTTAACTTATCGAACTTACATTGCTCTCTTCCAATCTTGGTCATATTTTCCGTTGTCAGGAGTTGCGCGAGGGCACGGAGGCCGAGTCTCGGCGCTCCTTGAAGGATCGCCTACTCGTCACTGCTGCTGTCTCGGGAGGAGAGGCGACCATCACACAGGCATACGACATTCCCGCGCTAGCTGAGTCAGTTAGCATAACCTCAATCATCAATATAACATATCTTTGCAATTGGATTAATTCTCAGGAAGTTTGACTTCATTCTGCTGATGAACTACGACTTCCATGGTGCATGGACGACGGAGACGGGGCACAACTCGCCCCTCTACGCGAGAGAGAACATGGTCGAGTACCAGAAAGTGTGGAACATCGTGAGTTATCTGCACATTCTCCTTATTTCTTTATGACTTGGTCGTTCTTTGTAACTTCTAGTATAGTAAATCGCATCTTTTCCGTTCACAGTTCATATTCATTTCGCTATAATTCGCTCACTGATTCTTGTTGAACATGCAGGATTGGGCCGCAAATCACTGGGCGAAGAAGGGAATGCCGAAGGAGAAGATCATCGTGGGAATCGCCACGTACGGAAGAGGATGGACTCTCAAGGATGCCAAGAACTTCACTGTAGGCGCGCAAGGAACACCCGCTAAGACGACCAAGTTCGTGGGAGAGGCCGGAGTCGGCGCATACTATGAGGTCGGTGATCTTTGATCTCTCATTTTATTAATTTCTAATTAAGTTCTGCGAGATGCTTGCTGATGGCGCTAAGCGCTACTGGGATTCCGAGCAGCAAGTGCCGTACCTCGTCTATATCGATCAGTGGTTTGGATATGACGACCAGGAATCCGTTTCGAACAAGGTTAACTCAGTCTCTTAGAATATCCGCTAACATCTACGTTATTTGTTACTTCGAAATGATGATCTGGCTGTTTCGATTACATTACATTCAGATCGCCTGGGTAAAGCGTAACCACTTCGGGGGTGCCTTCGTGTGGACACTCGACTTTGACGATTTCAACGCCAAGTGTACCAAGTCCAACGGGCAACCATACCCGCTCATCAGCATTATCGCTAAGGAGCTGGGAGGAGTGACGATTCCGAAGGTCAGAAGGGATACATCGGATAATCGGCAATTAATCGTTCAGATCTCGAAGCCGGTTGAAGTCACGACGACGACGTCAACGACCACCTCAGCTCCTACAACGACGACGACGGCGAGTGTCGAGATTCAGAAGCAGTGCGAGAAGAGTGACGACGGATTCTTCCCCCTCGAAGGAGGAGACTGCGCCAAGTTTTTGTTGTGCCTAAAAGGTATGTTTTTGCAGAACTCAGGCACTGGAAGTAATACGTACAACATTTCCCACTGATCTATCGCACATTCAGAGAAGTCTCATCTTCTCTCGTGTCCCTCCTCCCTTCACTTCTCAACGACGAAGGGATACTGCGTGGAGCCTGCGGAGAGTGGTTGTGCTCCTCCTCTTCCCACTCCTCCCCCGAGCACCGCCACGCCCACTGCCGGTAGGTCAAACTGTTGGAAATCCAATACTTCAGGACTACGCATTTCAGGAGCGAAGTTCGAGTGCAACATCGACGGCTTCTACGCTGATGAGACGGATTGTAAGCGGTTAGTAACTGCGGATAGAGCTCAACGACGAGAAGTCCTTTAGATTCTTCCGATGCGTGGGAGGGACGGCGCACTCGTTCACGTGCCCCTCCTCGCTTTCCTTCAACAAGAACACCCTCCAATGCGACCATCCCGATGAGGGAAACTGCGCCAAGGACTGAGCACACTCTGAGAATCTCACACGCCGCACCGATCTAACCTCGTATTAACCAGCCCCCGAGATATCAAGGATACAGGTACAAAAGACTCACTTGAAATATGCATTAACGGCATTGTATACACACGCGATAAATATATTACATTTTCCTTATGATCACTGGACAAAGGAGAGATTTCTCCCTCCCCAAAGCCGTGTCTTTTCTGACTACGAGAGATTGCACTTACGCTGGTTAACCCTCTAAATTGCAAGCTCGCTATTAATACTGGACAGCACTATTCTCTTATGGAATCGTGTTTAATCCTTTAATCCCTTGCAATAATGTCAAAATGGCTCTTTGTGCCACAGACGAGACCTAGATCGATAATCTCGACGTTACTCTTTCCCTCAGGCGGAAAACTGGCACAAAGTACACTTGCTTTCGCTTGAAACAGCTGACGAAACTCGCACTTTCGCTACACCTCTCGTCTTTGTTCTTGCGTCGTTGCGATTTCGCTTTTACCTCTCGCATTTTCCTCCCGTTTTACAGTCAAATGGGTGATGGGGAGGCTCCATCATCCTCCAAGGGGTCGGTGCCTCCGAAACCCTTCGTCCGACCGGGTTCCGAACCGGCAAACACCTTCCAACAAATAGCGCTCAAGTACTTTCTGTCGTGTTCTGCGGCTCTCGTTGCGGAAACAGGTTGGTTTATTCACCGATTATCCCAATCGTCCGAATGTGTGCCAAAATGGAGTGTGCAAATGGGATTTTCAGTGACGTACCCACTGGACATCACGAAAACTCGTCTGCAAATAGCTAGGAAAGGCGCTGCGAAGAATCAAAAGACCGGCATGTTCCGAGTCACCTACAATATAGGTCAGTTCCACTCTAATACTGTTAAGAATCGCTAATTACAGTGAAAAACGAGGGCGCATCGGCTCTCTGGAGAGGCGTTGCTCCTGCTATTTATCGGCATTACAGTATGTTTTGTGTTTTTTTAAAGATTATCACTGGTAGGAAGTTGGTCCCCGGTGCTAGAATGTGTTCACTTGCAGTATACACGGGCATTCGACTGGGTACATATGAAGCCATGCGGAATAGCTGGTTCGATAAGGAGAAGGAGAAGCAGTTTCCGCTCTGGTTCGTTTTTTATTCGCGTGAAGGGAGAAGACGAACGGAGTCGATGACGAGAGTAGAGAGAACTGTTTACTCTTACTGACCTTTTTCGGTTATGCAGGGAAAGTTAATCAATGAGGAGTTATTGTTTGGATAAAGAGCCTTTGAGTAGTAGGATCACAAGGGAAGATGTAGAGTGACAGTAATTCGTTGCAGGAAATCTGCATCGTGCGGTCTCTTTTCCGGTGCAGTGGCTCAATTCGTCGCGTCGCCTACGGATCTCGTGAAGGTGCAAATGCAGATGGAGGGACTCAGGGAGATGCAGAAACTGCCACCGAGGTGCCAAAACAAAATAGCATTTTCTGTGAAAGGAATCACAAAGAGTGCGTTGAGTCCTGAAAGCTGATGGATAGTTCATGAACCTTTGTTAAAATACGATAATTTACGGTGGATAGTGCTCTCAGAGAACTGGGTAATTACAGATTCACGAGTACGTGGCACGCCTTCTCCTCTCTCACTAAGCAACACGGTTTCCGTGGACTCTGGATGGGATGGATCCCCAACTGCCAAAGGGCTGCGCTACTGAATATGGCAGGTCAGTTCTCTTACTTGTTGAGGTCCTGATCATTTGGTTGTGATGAGAGATGTGGAGATCAAACATCGAATGACGTTTTCTTCAGATTTGGCGACGTACGATCGCGTGAAGCACTGGTTGTTGAGGGAGACGCAATTGAAGGACGACTGGTTCACGCACGCCCTCTCGTCTGCCTGTGCGGGTTAGTGGTCAAATCCTGACACATTTCACGTTAATCAAGGTACTGTCTCGAAAACTAATGTTTCGTAATGGACATTGACTAACAAAATGACGTTATCTCACCTTGTGAATGAAGGAAAACATCGTCATGGACTTATTCGACCGTCTGAATCACGATACGATTAACCTTTGATCGACCCTATGCTGATCGGGAACCCTACAAATAGAATGGAATGATTCATGAACTGAATGAGAGTAAACAATTCGTCGAAAGATGATTTCCCTCAGGATTCGCCGCGGCTACCGTATCCACTCCGGCTGATGTTGTGAAGACGAGGATAATGGACCAGCTGAGGCATCTGCACGACCATGATCACACGTGAGTACGGCTGAGAACATGATTATAGATTGGGAAATGCATTTCATCCAGCGAGCATAATTTTGCAAACAAATATAATGTGAAGTATTCGCAGAAATTCTCACGGGAAACGTGATTCACCACTCAAACGAGTAATTGTTTAGTCTGTAATCGTTGCTCGCTTCGGGGAAGCACGTGTGTCTCATGCATCTCATATGCCACTTTCAGCAGTTCTGCTAAGCCTCCCCGCATCTACAAGGGATCTCTGGACTGTCTGATGCATATCGTGAGGAAGGAGGGATTCTTCGCCCTCTATAGGGGATTCATCCCCATCTACATCCGCATGGTGAGATGAAGCGAGTCTCCCATTTGATTGACTGTTTACCCCATTCCCTCCCTCTACAGGCGCCCTGGTCCCTCACGTTCTGGGTCTCTTATGAAGAGATCAGAAGACTCGTCGGAGCTCCCAGCTTCTAATAAACAATGGAGAGAACAAGGAAGACCATAGAGGAAGAAGATTAGTGGCAGAGTAGTTCGTAGCCAGTCCCTTTTCCCTTTCCCGCCCGTTCGTCATTCAATTCCGATTCGGTGGTCGACGTGTAGTGCCCGATTAGCCCCACGAGTGAGAGATGCCTTTCTCAGGGATCAACCTTCTAGTCTCGAGTGAATAAATGACTCTTTATTATCTGGTCTGCTCTAAGTGAACAACCGAGAAGGGGCCGGAAAGTGAAGCGAGAGTAGGCAAGAAGCGAATGAAGAGATGAAGGCAGCGAAGCATCGAAGAATGAAGAAACTGATACGTGGATGGAACTGGCGGCTAGTCAGGGGAACCTGAGCATGTGCATGGTACCATAGGCGATCTTAGGCAACCATACCTTTCATTCCTGCATCATTCTAACGAATTCGAAGAAGGTGATTCGTCCATCACCGTCGGCGTCTGTCGCCTTGAACATGTCGTGGATGACCTTCCTGTCGGTGAGATCCGTCGACCTCATCAGAATATTCGCCATCTCCTCTGCAATCATCTTTTCTTTTCTTTGTTTTTCCATGTCCAACTTCACATTTTCCGCAGGTTGCATCATCTCTTCTTAGTTTTTTCAATACGTACAACAGTTCCCACTAGTTTTCCATTCATTTCGATCTGTACAGTGGATGTGACGTCTATCCTCTTCTATTAGATTTCGCACCCAGTGTCGAAGACCACGAAAACAACGCGAAATTGAGGCGCACTGGTGCAAATCCACTTAGTGGATGGGGCTGCTGAACTTTTCAGCCTCGCCGGTCCCTCTGCTTCCGAAAGAGGTCAATTTGTGGCTGCCGACTGGAGGCGACAACAGCAGCGAGACAAAATTCTCCCCCTCTCTCCCCTCTCTCCTCACCCTCAGTGATCGCCCCGTCGCCGTCCGTGTCAAAGTCCTTGAATTGGCTCTCCAACTCCTTGAGCGTCGTTCGATGCACAGGGGGAGATCTCATATACTGCACGAATTCCTCCTTGTTTATGAGTCCCGAGTCTGAAATGAAGGCGCAAAATGAGATGTGCTCCTTTCGAAGCGGGCGAGGGACAAAAGGGATTAGCGGGAGAAAGGACATTATTAGTTGGGGCATGAAAGCCTCAGCCGTTTCTTCCCTCTAAAACTCTGTGGATGTTTCTTCGAATCTCGCAGATCTTCAATCCCTTCAACTTTTCTCAATCTCCGCTTTATCATTCATAGCTTTGCTTCGGATTTCTTTGCATCCCAAGGGAGAAACGGCCCTCTTGCCCCGGACCTGATAGGAGAGAACTCTCAAGAGCAAGAGGAAAAGAAGGAAAAAAAAGAAAGGAATGAAGGATGGCTCCTAATCTCAAGAATACGAGAGTGGATCGGAGATCTCTCAACGTCAAGGGACGTGGGAGAACGGGAGAGGTTGAAACAAACATGGGACCTTTCAAGGAATAGTGCGCTCACGTGGGATAGGGGAGCAAAGAGTAGCTGCTCATTCAATCGTTGTCCCTTTCCCTCTCAGTGCACTCTATCCAAGCACCCACTCGACCACGAAAAATGTGTGGGGGCATAGCTCAGTGGTAGAGCGCTCGCTTAGCATGCGAGAGGGCTGGGGTTCAATTCCCCATGCCTCCAGTCATTTTTTTGTTTGCACCTACACGAACATAAATATATTTTTGTCGTTAAATATTGTCAAATTTATGTTTAAGTATATTGTAAATGGAGCAAACTCCTTACTGTTGGCATCCATCTCCTGAAAGATGAAATCGAGTTCAATCCTCGTCGGCTCAACGTTGACGGTCCTCAGGAGCGCTGAGATCTCCGTTCGTGACAGTCGACCGTCCTTGTCGACATCCAGAAGGTCGAACGTCTGGGAGAGTTCTGAATGCATTGTCCATTGTTTGAGATGAGGTCCCTCTGCTTATAAACACCTCACGAGTTCCCTTCCTCTAAGTGAAAGAGCCCAGATTATTGTCTCCATCCCACCCCACTCTGCCTCAAATACTCTCTGCTGCTCTTTCAAACATCAACCAAGTATGTCCTTTCCTTCCCAGAGTCTCGTTAGAGGCGCCCATAGAAAGACGACGATAGCAAAAGAACAGAGTTGTTCCCTCCCGACTGAGTCCAATGGATTCTTTGTTTCGCAGACAAGTGCATCTTTCGAGGTTCTTGATGCATATATTTCATTTGTTGACTCGTATTTAAGCGGATTTGCTGGAGGAGTCAGCTGGTGCACGTTCGTTTTCATGAGATGTGACACTCGATAACTCAAAAAACAGAGGGTGGAAGCGGAGCGTGAGAGAGGCGAGACTCATCCTCTATTCATTATCTCCGCTCTCTCAATTGATTGGACGGTCGCTGGTCTCCCAAAACACTCCATGTTGCCTCCCTTCAATGAGCGCCGAGACATAAAAGGAAGTGTCCTAATTGAGTCTAAGGGTAATCGAATTGCGACGATGGGAAGAAAAAAAGGGGGGAATACCGTCATCCTCGACGAAAATGTGCTAACACAATGAAACTGGGGATTGAAATAATGCAAAGAAAGGCGAGAAAAGGAACGAAGAAAGAACCGAAGAATGTGGGAAGGAAGTTACCGTCGTCGCTGAGTATGTATCGTTGACAGATTACAGATGGACTGGTTGGTCGATGAGGACTGGCTATCATCGTAGACGAGGGCACGGAAGTATCTCGTCCTCGACTGCTGTCCCTCCTCCCTTCTGACTCCCCTCTCGCGCTCATTCGACGAGTCTCCGCCCCCTGATTGACGCCTCCACTGAGAGTGCACGACGAGAATAGAGGAGTGGAAGAATAGAGGATATCAGCAGAATTAGGAGAGAGGAGTAGTTGAGAACAGAAGAGAAGAGGAAGAGAGCAATTACACGACAAATCGACCTTCTAAAAGAGAAAGAGAAAAGGGAGAGGAGGAGGAGTGGTGGTTGAGGGTTCAGAAGGGAAATGAGACTCGGGAGGAGATTGGAATGGGCAAGAGGTGAAATGAGGAGGAATCTCAGCTTCATCGAATGACACGATGCAGTCCATTCCAACTCGACGGCTTCTCTTCTCTCCCCGGGGATTCTCACGTCGACTCCCCCACCCACAGACTATTCATACGCGCTCCCACTCATGACTATCAAAACAACCGCAAAACTCAAAACCTAGACATAGATGATCTCGAGTGGAACTCTCCAAGGACCAGGCAGATCGCTCACCCTTCTCATCCATCTTCTCCATTCTCTTTCGTCTCTTCTCTCGGAGCAGCAGGCCACCTCAACAATGCATTCTGTCAAAGGACTCGTCCGTTCGCGCGAAACATATGGGCAATGGGCGCTACTTCCTGGTTATGGGAGGTATGCGAGGGATTGCAGAGAAAGAGAAAGAAAAACGCGAGGGTGATTGATCGGGGAAATGTAATGATAACCGAGGAGGGATGTTGCCACTCCTCAATTGGGACAAACTCGTTCGTCATTTGGGAGCAAAGACGAGAGTGAGTCAAGATTTACGAGAGATGGGCGATTACATGGGTTTTGGAGCGGAATGAGGCGAATGAGTAAGCCTGCCTACATACAAGGTCAAGGGTGTTCGCGCAAATGTGTTTCGAAACCCCCATCAACCCGGATGAAAGAAGAAAGGAAAAAGTGAGATGGAACGGATCTGACAAGCGAGTTGATCCTCCCTTTAGATAAAATTGTTCACGAAGAAGCTTGGTTCCCATCCCATTCATCCCCCTCCTTTTCTAGATATTTTGAGTCTACGCGTTCGTCCTTGAGCATTCTCATCTTATTGCCCTCTTGTTATCTCTAAATCAACAGACAATCTTATTTCTCAAAAACATACGTTACTCCTCAAATAAAATACGATAGGTCGAGCCGGAACTGTTTTAGAGTGTTGTATAGTCTTCCCTGTCCATGTATGGAAAGTGCATGTTTGATTGAATGAATATCGGACTGAATGGAGGGGGATCGTGTCAATGAACGAGTCTGTTAGAACACACACGAGAGTCTTCGTTTTTCTTCCCTCTCCAAAGCACTCTCGCCCATTATTTCTTTATTATCTCGAGCATGTGGCGACCTTTGAGCGGATGCGTTCACTTCTGGCTGACTGGGTTGAACGGACGCAAATTGTTTCGACTAGAAAGGGGGCATCACTCTATTCACAACCAGTAACTAGCTCATGCACTCACCCCCCCCCCCTCGCACACCTTTCACTTTCCTCTATCTCTCATCCTCGTCTTTTCGTTGTGCTGATTGCAGAATTGTGCGGGAATTCGTAGTTCGCATCAAAATAGTAAATTTCAGTGATGCAGTCGACTTCCTCTTTCTCCTTTGATGAACGGAGACGAGTCTCAACTCAATCAGCTGGCAGGAAATATGATAGAAGGGTGAGCACGGAACTTCCTTGAATGAGGGCAGCAACTGATTGAAGGATCCTTCTACTCCTCCCCGCAAACCGAGACGAACTTTTCAAGAGCTCACAGTCGCATCTGCCAACGGATGCAGTAAACATTATTTTGATGAAAAAAATGTACTGATTTTTTTCCAGATTGTCCGAGTTCCGCGATAATGGAGTGTTGCTCAATGAGTAATGAGGATCTCTCTGAAAATATTGCTGCGTCCGTCAGAAAGAAACAGTTTTGGGTGAGTATAGTACATTTCTCACGCCTGACAGAAAGTGTGTTGAGATGGGCATTGATGGTGATATCTCGTTGTTCTCCAATCCGTACGACGATCTCTCTGGTGAGGGACTTGCCAGCTGCAGTTCGGTAGAGGAAGTGTTGATAGAGAAAGCATTGAAGCATGACTGTTTCTCAATTATCATGAGGTATCTCATGATATTGGTCGAACCGATTTTTGCAAAATGCTCTCACAGAGGTCAATCTGGCAGT
The DNA here is from genome assembly GCA_036245805.1 of Pristionchus mayeri. Lineage (NCBI taxonomy): Eukaryota > Metazoa > Nematoda > Chromadorea > Rhabditida > Neodiplogasteridae > Pristionchus > Pristionchus mayeri. The sequence continues at coordinate 36,131,050 of BTRK01000006.1, read as the reverse complement.
GGCAAGTCGGGATTGGCCGAACGGTTGTTCATGAATCTAATGAAATCGCATGCATCGGCAGAGCATCGGGCAATAGGCCATGCCGCTATAATGGCCCTTCGGCCGCTAATGAGATATTCTTGTGGCAGGAGGAATCCCCTCTCTTCCCTCTCCGTTCGCCCTTCCCATTATGCATTGCCATTATACTCATTCTGCTGCAGGAACTCAGCTTCCAGTTCACTTTCGATGGTGAGAGAATGGCTCGATCGAGGATATCGATGGGCGGAATATTGGCTAACGAATTCCCACTCATTCTCACCATGATCACGAGTCAAATGAGCGCGAGGGAGAAAGGTGAACAAGATAATGGATGAAATGCAATTAGGATAATCCCTCTCAGGCCTATATCGAATAGGAGGAATCACCAGTGGGAGCGGTGAAGCATCGTCTATTGCCTCTCAGTTGTCTCTAGAGCAGGTCGATGATCATTTCTCTATTTTTACATTACTTTTTTTAGTGGCGCTGCGCACTCAAACGACTGTCGATCTCGACAGTTGAAGTGGAGAAAGTTCTCTGCGCTGCTCTCAAACTACAAATTTTGAAACTGGAAAATGGAATTATCGATTCAGAGAATGCGAAAAATACAGAATGTAAGCAATTGAGAGCAGAATTAACAAGACAATTAACGAGACATTCGCAGGCTTGGTAGATGCTGCATCATTGCTCGGAGTCTCACCGAGTATGCTCGAGAGAGTCATCCAATCATCGATTGACAAGGTTTCAGCATCCCTCTTGTTCACAAAATAAGAGCATTTTGCAGGAATCAAATGAGAATAGTGTGCCCTATCTCATCGTCGAAGCACTTATTGATTATGTGATCGAGCACGCGAATTCATTGTTAGACGAAGGAACTTCTCGCGGGAAACTGTCCCCCACTGAGAGCGATTCATCCACTGCAGATTCTGGTGAAATAAATGTTGTAATGGTTAGTCTCATCAAGTATTTTCTTCAGGAATCGAATCGTTAAATTGCTCTACAATCACGATTGAAGTTGAACCAATAAATTCCGATTTCGATGTTGCGAAAAGAACATCGAGGAGAGCTATGGTTTGACGACGAATGATCGATGCAACTGATTGCTGATGCTTAGCTATCGTTATTCTCTCGATCGAATTGCTCCTCATCTTTTGCCCTTCGACTCTTCGCTGTCTCCTCTCCTCCATTACGAACTGCATCCCGACATCGAGAACATCTCTCAACTCACTCTATAATATGCCTACGAGTAATAAACTCTCAATTAAAAAAATTAATCCGACTTTTTGCAGACTAATGATGATTGTGAATATATGCGACCGGATACGAAAGTGATTAAGAAACAGCTGCAAGACTACAGAAAACGGTAGCCTTGAAAAGTCGCAAAGCCAAAACGTTTTCTTAAGAATCGATGACCCAGCACCACCACTGCCTTTCCGAGACTACTGAGCAGTCAAAAAATAAATGATTTTTCTTAATTTCACTGCAGTTTGCTCGACATACGAATCTGTACAAAGTGGGAGGGAGTTGAATGAGCATGTAAAGGGAAGCAAGGATTTGCCGACATTTCCTAACGAACTTCAGCAGACAAAATATCATTCAGTATAAAAAAGGGACAGAGGATGTAAGATCGGAATTGTATTAAACTTAGATTTCTTGCATCACTTCCTCCATTTTTCGTATGTAAACTATGTTCATTACCCAGATGCGTTTGTGGGTATTTCTCCTCGCACTTCTCGCCCTCTCAGCGACGATAATCGCTCAAGATTTCGAAGGAGAAGTGGTTATTTCTCGATATTACGTTTTCTGAACCATTTCAATTGTGTTGCGCTAATACTCTACCTCGATATTTTGTTACATTAAGGTTACAATATATTTCCATTCAGACTCATTCCGAGGAGGTCCCTGATGTTGAAGGAGAAGAAGAGGAAGTGGATGTAGCGGGAGAGGAGATCGAATCTCCCACTGGAGCTTCTGAGATCGTTCCCGAAGATGACGCCGCTCATGAAGAAGTTCATGGAGAATCGGATATTCCTGAAGATGCTGATGAAGCTCACGTTGAGGATTCCGAGACTGAAGGAGCCACTGAGGTTGGGGAGAAAGGCAATACAATTGGAAGGAAATGCTGTTCAGGAGCAACTTCTTGCCAACGAAGTTCAGGGAAAGGAAATTGAGATCAATGCTTCCGAGGCAGAGAACCTCGAAGCAGAGGCGAGTCCCCTCTTGAAAAAAGAATTACCTACTGTTTATTGCAGGACGATTGGGGTCTTTCAAAGGACGAGAACACTGTAAGACAAACTGCTAAATCGGATATAACATGAAATGTTTCAGCCGAAGCCTGAGTGGAAGACCTACCCTCTCTATTCTGGTATCATCGATGTCGAGAAAGACTGTGGATGCAAAATCAAGTGGATGAAGAAGGTACAACTATGAAAGATATCTCAGAATGAGTTGGCTTTTAGGTTTACAACCGCCCGAAACCCAGACCCAAATTCTACCACTTCCACAAGTCGGTTGGATTCCACAACCACCACAACCATCACGTGAGTTGCTTTCTCATTGCATCACCTTCATTCATCTCAATTTCAGTGCCGAAGAGTAGTTCCCTTCCCTCGCAGAAGACACGTTCACCACATCGTTAGGTGGGAATATCCGGGTAAACGACTGTGTAGACTCACAAATTCCACTTCAGACATCACGTCCATCACAAGAAACCGTGTGGCTGCCTCAAGAAGAACGTAGTGAAGAACATCGTCGTGCACCATCCGAGACCCCGCAAGCCTTGCCATGGAAAGCCCCACCACTACAATCACGGAAGACAATGGAGATTCGGAAGACACAACTCTGACTACAAGCACTGAGTTAATGATCGATAAATGAGTTTATGACAAATAGTTGCCCGACACTTATTCATGAATTGGCTAATAGACCGTGCGCACTCGGGCAACACGATTTCAATTTTGAACATTATTTATGATTTGATCCTGAATCTATACGAATCCCCATCTATCTCACAACATGGAATGGATAATTGGAGGCTCTCATCTCCTTTCTCCTCATTAGAGTCACCAGTAGTAACCACGCCTTCTCGAGTCCTCGCAACGACGTTCGAAGTAGTACTTATCTCTCTCATCCTCCCTTTCCTCCTTCCTCACCCCGTTTCTTATGCTCGTGCTATATATATGTATTGGAAAATAGTTTACATGACAAACCCTCTCAAATTTCAGCTGCATACATCAGCTCTTTCCTCGGACATTTTATCCATGTCGAATAGTTCGGATTATCCTTTACAATAACTTACAAATGGTCAGTTTTTATAAGGAAAATCCCGAACTACGTGCACTCAACACGTGCGGTTTGATGTCTCGCAACAGGCCACTGGTTTCCAGGATAGGACCTCGTTGCTACATAGACGGGGGTGGCACAGCCCTCCCTATGGGGTGGCACAGCCCTCCCTTGCGTGGAAAAATGCCTAAAACACTAACCTTTTTTTCCGTTTTTATACCACCTTATTTCAAGCGCAAAAGCCGTTATGTCACGTAAATTAGTTACTTTAATTTTTTTAAATCACTCAGATACTTCTTCAAGGGTGCACAGGACGACCAAATCGATAGGATCGGTGACATCCTTCAGGAATCTCGAACATCATCCACGACACGTCTCGCCATGTCCGACTTCGGATTTTCACGCCTTTTCAATTGTAATTAAAATTTTACATGTTTTGTACAATAAAATAATTTTACTTCCAATTTTTTGAATGAACACGCGAATGCTATGAATTTGGGAAACTTTTCCAATTATGCCATCTTAATGAGATGGAGTGGAAAGAGAAGAGGCAAGTAGTGAGCAAGAAGCGAATGGGTACAAATGAATTCGTTGGAAATGAAAAGCGATAAACGAATTGAAATAATCACATGCCATAAATAGGAAACGGTGATTCGAATTCCTTGTAAGTGATCTTTGGTGTGTGTTTTGTTCTGCCGCAAGACTTTTAATTAAAGTTTTGTTGTGAACTATTTATATATTATATATTTCTTATTTTCATAAACTCATTTATCGATCATTAACTCAGTGCTTGTAGTCAGAGTTGTGTCTTCCGAATCTCCATTGTCTTCCGTGATTGTAGTGGTGGGGCTTTCCATGGCAAGGCTTGCGGGGTCTCGGATGGTGCACGACGATGTTCTTCACTACGGTCTTCTTGAGGCAGCCACACGGTTTCTTGTGATGGACGTGATGTCTGAAGTGGAATTTGTGAGTCTACACAGTCGTTTACCCGGATATTCCCACCTAACGATGTGGTGAACGTGTCTTCTGCGAGGGAAGGGAACTACTCTTCGGCACTGAAATTGAGATGAATGAAGGTGATGCAATGAGAAAGCAACTCACGTGATGGTTGTGGTGGTTGTGGAATCCAACCGACTTGTGGAGGTGGTAGAATTTGGGTCTGGGTTTCGGGCGGTTGTAAACCTAAAAGCCAACTCATTCTGAGATATCTTTCATAGTTGTACCTTCTTCATCCACTTGATTTTGCATCCACAGTCTTTCTCGACATCGATGATACCAGAATAGAGAGGGTAGGTCTTCCACTCAGGCTTCGGCTGAAACATTTAATGTTATATCCGATTTAGCAGTTTGTCTTACAGTGTTCTCGTCCTTTGAAAGACCCCAATCGTCCTGCAATAAACAGTAGGTAATTCTTTTTTCAAGAGGGGACTCGCCTCTGCTTCGAGGTTCTCTGCCTCGGAAGCATTGATCTCAATTTCCTTTCCCTGAACTTCGTTGGCAAGAAGTTGCTCCTGAACAGCATTTCCTTCCAACTGTATTGCCTTTCTCCCCAACCTCAGTGGCTCCTTCAGTCTCGGAATCCTCAACGTGAGCTTCATCAGCATCTTCAGGAATATCCGATTCTCCATGAACTTCTTCATGAGCGGCGTCATCTTCGGGAACGATCTCAGAAGCTCCAGTGGGAGATTCGATCTCCTCTCCCGCTACATCCACTTCCTCTTCTTCTCCTTCAACATCAGGGACCTCCTCGGAATGAGTCTGAATGGAAATATATTGTAACCTTAATGTAACAAAATATCGAGGTAGAGTATTAGCGCAACACAATTGAAATGGTTCAGAAAACGTAATATCGAGAAATAACCACTTCTCCTTCGAAATCTTGAGCGATTATCGTCGCTGAGAGGGCGAGAAGTGCGAGGAGAAATACCCACAAACGCATCTATAAAGAGATACATTAAACTTGAAACGAAATGTATTGAATGTGTATTGGGAAGAGTGGAACTGTCGAATGTAATTGAACAATGCGGCATTTATACTCGTTTAGTTGTTTTGTCTTCCTCAGAGCAGTAGATTGGACAGGGACAATGTCGTCAATGGACTCTTTCTGCGAATATCAGCACGGATTAGACTAAAGCACGGAAAGAACCGCACTGTTACAGTTGTTCCAATGTGAATATTTCAGTCATATGAAATAAAAGTACATCTCACCATCAAGTATTCATACACAAATCTCTAAGTGAGACATGCGCGATGCCCATCTTACTCGACATTTTTTAGTAATAATGTATTACTGTAAACGCAAGTTCCGATCTGCTCTGTACCCTATGATTCACTACTCTCCAGTATCTCATTTGTCGGGTCGTCCTTTGCTCTGCTCAATCAAGCTGAATGTCAGAGTGGAGCCACTATAAAAGTGGAGTTGTCAATTGAGAGGAAGCATCAGTGTCGCATTCACTCTTCTCCTTCTAATCCTTCCTTTTCAGATGAAACTGCTCCTCTTCGTCTCTCTTCTCGCTGCAGCGTACGCCCATGGAGACTGCGGAGGGGACTGTCTCAAGGGTCAGCCATTCATTCCTACTCATACCATCCGAGTCTATAGATCGAAAATGGATAGTATGTCCCCGGATATTAACCAAATCCTTTCAAAAGCGGAAAGTAGATGTCTCGAAGACATATCCCATCATTCCAATTTAGCTTGTCGATCGTGTACCTGTGATCTGCCCAACGACGGTCCTTCTACCGACGATGGCGAATCTCCATTCCAAATCGGAAACAAATATTCTGGTGATTGCAAGGTTAGATTTTTCGTTTGCATTACTAGCCCATAACAGTTGTTTATTATTTTTATTAAACTGCTTGATGGTGCCGTCCCATGTGGATGAGACATCTCGTAAAATAAATAAACAAGCTAAATAATAATTTCATTAATTCAGCAACTCATCTGCAAGGACCACAACGCAAGTCTGATCGTGGACGGAAAGATCTACGATCGTCTCGTCTGCTTCCAGGGAGCATGGTGAGAAATGGAAATGATGGCGTTGTAGCTATACACTAATTTTAAAAAAACGGATTAGACATCATTGATCGATATCATTGAAGGCACTTCGGATACCCTGAATTCCTCGAAGAGGCATCCTCCGCGATGTGTCTAAACCGTTAGTGTCATATTTGATAATTAAACTAATTTTCTATATTAAAACGAACTCGAATACTTTACATAACGTGATTCCGATGTGTTTCTCACAACGTATGCCTTTTTCTCTACAGCCGGCAACAGGACTTGCCCTGACGACGCCGAAATGCGGTACGAAGACGACTTCAAGTGCATGTGCAAGGTGAGTTTATCCTATCAGTTTTTCAGCTTTTCTATCTACCTTTTGAAAGAAATTGTGAGACCGAAAATAGGTAAGTAGCAAACAGGTGAATGTTGCAGCCAGACTTCGAAGACATGTCCGACGTGTTCCCCGACGCACCCGAGGATATTCTGCCGTTGTGCACTAACTGCGGAAAGAAGAAACTCCGTAAGTCACGACATCGCCGTAAAAATAATTTTAGGAATAATCAGGAAGTTTTAGATATTTTTTTCCAGTTTAATATTAATTTTAAAAATATATATGTCAGGCATTACTTTCCTCATCGACAACTCCGGGTCGATGGCTTCCGTTATTCATGAAATCAAGCACTTCATCGGTCAACTAGTGAAGGTGAATTTCCAAATAAAATTACTACGAGGAATATTTTCTTCAGTTCCTCAAAGTCAGCGAAACTGGCAACAACATCGCAGTCGTGTCTTCGGCTTTCTCATACGACGTTTTGATCAACTGGGGAGAGCAATCCCACGACGAGAGCGCCATCCACGACGCTGTGGATTCGATCGACGCTGATGGACAGTCGTACCTGGCCACTGGACTGGAGGCCGTCAAGGCAGCGCTTGTTCAACCAACGGATGAGAATACTCAGGCGAGAAATTACTACTAAATATAGTGATTGTCATATAGCAAATTCATTTAAATGCATAAGATAGACCAATGCAAATCGAGAGCTGCTCATTCCAGCACAAACTTGTCGTCTTCACCGACGGTTCCATCAAGTGTGGCCCCGAAGCACTCAAGAGTCTCGCTCGCGCCGCGAACAACCTCGAGCATCTTAGTCCGTACTTCTCTCAAAAATATTATGCTAAAAAAATTTAAAGTGGAAATGAGTTATCGTTGATTTCAGAAGTGGAGACGTTCGTTGTCGCCACAAACTCAAGATACACTACGAGACTGCACGCAATTGCCAACGGCGTCGAAGACAACGTCTTCTCCATTTCTTCTGAGGAAGACGACGAAGTAAGCCAATCTCGGCGTCCTAAATATACTTGTAATACTGCAGATGGAGAACCTCAAGGTCGCCGCGAAGCTCCAGAGGAGAATCTGCGCCTAATCACCTGAATTTTTCTCCGAAGATCGATAAATATTTTAGAAATATGCATTCACTTTTCCAGAAAATAATATAAAATAACTCTATGGATTTTAACTTGCACGGAAAAAATGAGGAATAAAGTCAGTTCGCGAAGTCTGGTGCTCAATCAGCGGCACTTTGAATATTACGGTAGTCACGGCGCTTGCATCATTTGACAGGAATCTGTCGCAATACCCGCTCAACGGTCCCTGTATTTCTCACCTCAAACTCTCAATTGATTGTACCCTCTGGGATGGCTCTCTCTATGCTTTTCCACTCTCATGGACTAGTGAAAGACGAAGACGACTACGAGATCCAGTTCAACGAGCCCCTAGACCATCACCCGCTTATGGTTTGTTATGCAGACACTCTTCATAATTTGCCTTGATGTATGATAACAGTCACATCTCAAGGAGACTGGTGATGCAGTATCTTGCCAATCGTCGCCTGTTGACGACTATGTTGATGAAATCAAGGCAGAAATTGACGATCAGATTGTGAAAGAGGAAGAAGTGACCCCTACTCTACCCATGGTACATCCTTCTTATCATTCTGATTAGTTCAATCGGCAGTTTAGTCAAGTGGAGTATCGGCTGGCCTTCCTCCCTCCTGTCCTCTCGTACCACCGAAAGAGGAGGAGCATCCAATCAAGGAAGAACCACTCGATCATGAGGTACGTTGTTTGTTTGTATCCCCCGATCACAAAAACGCTTAGGATTATCAACCTCCTATCGCTTCGGATGCCACAGCTTCAGATCATCCCGAATACGGGATTGTGAGTTATTGATTACTCGCTTGTTTAGAGGATCGTGAACTAAATAGATTAATGAATAATCAACAATCAATATTCCTCGTTCTTTATTATCAAACCTAGATAGTAGCACCATCGGCTGATGGGTACTAGTCTTCCGATTTCATCAGCCATTTCATCGCAGGCTGCTCTCCTCTCCCTCGCGGGCCAAGATACCTCAAAGAGCGTTCAACAGGTAAAAAAGATCATAGGAATACACTATGTGTTTCACTTTCAGTTGGCATTCGACCTCTTCACAAACGTGCCGAAAGAAGAGGAGATCGATGATGACGTGAAGGACATCCCTCTTCTCCCGCAGGTTAGACACTGCAAGCTATGAACTTGCAAAGCTAAAATGAAAACTGAAACGTTGGTATACCAGTCTGAATCAATAATTTCAATATGAATAAGAATATTGTAGTACATACATAGATCCGAAACAGCCCACGATTTTCGTTTTGTTATGGCTAGTGCGCTTGCGAAAGTGGGACGTACTGAATACAACAACCATAATCCATTCATATTCGAACATAGTATTAATGAGATAAAATGAATCGGCTTCAAGAGTACTATTGTATGATAATAATCACAGAGTTCATCTAACCTCCACCTTTCGCAACTCCCTTCGTCTTCGTTCTTGGAGGGAAGCGGAGATCACTTCTACGGAATAAAATTCGTGCCCATCCTTCCTCGAAGGGGTCGACCGATGGGAACGGGATTCAGAGAGGAACAGGTCAGTGCACAAATTCATTGGACGACTATTCTACAAGTACAGCTAAACGAACAGCAGCGTTTCAAACACTATTTCAACAGCATACAACGTCATGTCCAACGTCCATATTTGAGGTTGCGAATGACCCGATTAAGCGCCGTCAGCAGCACAACCGTGCAGCGGCCCTCAGATACAGGGAGAAGAAGAAGATGGAGGCATGGGAACGGCAGAATGAAGAGGTGGAGATGAGCATGAAACTGGAGTATCACGATGGGATCTGTTTCAGAACTGTCGACAAGAGATGAACATGTTCCTGATGGAAAGAGTGGACGACTTGAACAGAGAAATTCACGCATGGAAGAGGAGATGTCTCCGAGAGTTCAACTTCCTTCCTGAATATGATTTTGAGGTGAGCACTTACAATTAGGTGATTATTTATCTCTACTCTATTTGATACCTAATAAACATGGTAGCATATAATTATTCGAAAAGATTAGTTCTGTAGAGGAAAGTGTTCAACAATATAAATTAGTTGTACTGGTTGTAAGTTCCGTTTCATGCATACCTAATGCACATTCTCGTAATCTGACAACTAACCGAATAAAAAGAAAAAAAATGAAAAGAGTTCAACTAATTTCAGGATCATTCGCCGATTCCCTTCCCCCTCTCATCTCGACTATCATGCGATAAAGAACAGTCAGAGGAGAGAAATGTAAGTGTCCTTTTGTTCCCATTCTCCGCCTGTCGTCGATTGCCATAGCTGTAGTTTTCACTTTTATTCAAAATTTTGGAAGTGAGCGATACTGCGAAATAAGTGAGAATTCGTTTGTTTCAGGAGGGTGTCTCTCCTCACTACGATCGACTGACTCAGAATCGAATGGCTGCTGCAAGGCTACGCGAAAAGAAAAGGAAGGCGCAAGATCTGCTCAAAGTTGAAGAGGTAGATTCATGACTCACGAAACTGCCATTGACTAGGGTATCAATCTATATCCATGTCGTCTCTAATGCAAACACGACAATGTTTACAGGTCAATAAGTAACTTGCTTTCTTAGAATTTTGTTTCATCCAATCCTCTTCTCAGGCTGAACTCACGGCGCGCAACGAAGTTCTTCGCTCGGAAGCCCTTCAACTCTACTTGGAAGTCGTGAATCTCCGCAAGAAGATGGGACTGGACAAGACGAGGACATCCGCCGATCGAGAACTCCCGATCCTCCTTCGATCCTCTCAATTCACATCAGATCAGATCTCCGAATATCTCGCTGCCACTCAGTGATAACTCATATGAATGCACAATTGTACAGTCCAACCGTATTTTAAAAAGTCAATATTAAAAATATCATTTGCCTACTCGCCATGATGTTAACTATTTCCGGGTTGTGCCATCCTACTTGACCAGTTTATCGATAAAAATCATAAAAGAATAAGCTTGAACAAGGAATGCCACTGGGCAGATGGTGCATTACAGAACAGTAAAAGACGAGAGATGTTTGAGAAAAGTCGACGAGAATAGCGCACTCTGCAATGCACACGAGTGCTATGCTATTTTATTTTACCTCATGTGTGCCATTTCTCTCCTTATTTGATGAACGTATCAGCAAATTGTTCTTTCCGCAGTTGCAACCGATGGATTCTGTGCTTGGTGAAGACACAAATACTACTATGCCCGATTGCCCGGTTGCTCAATCGGCCAACTTGCTGGATAATGTACGTTTCAATAGACTAATACGCTCATCAATAGTTTTCTCAGCGTAAATTCGATGAGATCGACGTCAAAGAAGAGATAAAAGAAGAGCCATATGATGACTATGACTATAATAATTATCCTTCGGTAAGTGCAAAATCCTCGCATCAGAATATAAATTTCCTCCCTTTTAAGTCAAGTCGAAGCTACATTTACGATCCAGAGGATGTGAAGATAGAGGAAGAAGACGACGTTAGTGCAGTTGATTCATTTCAAATTTCTTACTCGTCACTTACAGTGTCACCAGACCATGGAAGGAAATAGCGCCCCCACCTTCATTCAACCCTTGTCGGTAAGTAGAGAAGTTTGGTCTTAATCATACTAAACACATTTCAGAGTGCACAATACGGTGTTTTGTTAAAGAAGGAAGAAGAGTCGGATCAGTCCGACTACCCTTCGACTTCGACTAAGTTCACGGTCTCTCGCACTACTGCTGTTACGAGAGTTGTGGTAAGAACCGTTTTTTATATTTTTATTACGAGAAATAACCGGATTAATTTCAGACCCCCGTCATTAATTGCTCGATCTGTGGGCAAATTTTCAAGTTCCGATTCCAAGTGGCGAAGCATATACGAGAGGTGGGTTGATGTGAATATCGTAATTCATCTTGGACAATTAATTAACAGGGTTTACCGAAATCAGTGAAAATGTGACCATCAAATAACCGACGAATGTCTTGATTCGGGAATCTAATTGGTATAATAATGGCAGGAGCACAGCGATCACGTGAATCAGAAGCGGGAAACAGCTCTTCCTCCTACTCGTGTCCATTTGCAAGACGCGAAGAAAGTACAGTCTTGGCGAGGACATACGAAGTTGGATGGATGTTTCTACGTCGAGAAATTCACGATTGAAGGAGTGGGTGATGATGAACTGCTGAATGGGAATGTTTATTTTATTTTATCGCACATCACTAGGGTTCTTCGGCAACTGCAGAATATTTGTGAAAATGGGGGGGGGGGGGAGAGAAGGGGAGGGGCGATCTTCCGAATTGTGTATAAACGAAATCTTCATAGAAAGGGAATGAGAGCGGGACGACCATAACCTACCTCGACTGTGGAGTGTGCGGGGAGAGATTCGCCAATGCAAGAGATCATCGAATTCACGCCATCAGGGTTAGTTACCAACCGAAAAATGTGTTTCATTTGATACTAAAATTCTCAACTTTTCTGTATCTTATCTGTATCAGGAACATTTTTTTTGACATACTCGTGAAATGTTGAATAGCATCTGCAATCGAGCGAATAACTAGGCAATAAATATCTGTACGATAAATCAATTCTGAAATTTGCTGACTTCAGATACACCCGGGTAACAAAGATGAGCGGATGTGCAAGAACGAGTACTGCGTGAGGATGAGGGCAACTCACGAGAAGACTCATCCCGGCACTGCTCACATGAGTGGACAACTGCGTGTTCGACTTTCGCCCATGTTCGACCCCGTCAACTGTCCCATCTGCGGGGTGAGTGGAGAAGGATGTGGATGATTAGTGGGGATAATGACCATTCTAACCACGGCATTATGCGATTTGTTCCGAACTACTATCGTCAAATATAGATAATGAATTGTTAGAATTATACATCGCTCGTTGTTTCTCGCAAGGTCACGTTTGATATGCACTTATTCATCTCAAATAACATCAGGCGAGACAGGAGTCGTACTTCCAATTGTATCCTCACTTCGTGGAGAAGCATACGATGGAGTATCTGCTACGCTATAAGTGCAAGGGATGCAATCGCACATTCACATCACCACGCGGACTCCAGAATCACATTCTGAAAGAATCGGTGAGACGACTGAAACATGGACAAGTATTCCACAAGATTTATCCAGCACTAATCAAAAATTTTGAAAAAAAACAGTAAATAAGTAAAAAATGAACGGTCTCAGGAAAGATTCGGGAGAAGCTGCGTAGGGGCGACGATTCCAATGCCGGCACGAAGGAGACAGCGACAAATTCCCTCCGATAATCGCTCCTACTTGTTGTCCAATTTTGACTGTCTTTTAGAATAGTAAAATCATTGAGAAAATCAGTGAAAATATATTGTTTACGAGTACCCAAGTTGTCACAGTCTTTGTGCTGTTGCTATCATCAGTTGAAAATAGCACATTTTTAAATAGAAAGTTCAATTTGACAAACCGCAAAGTCATGTCTCACTTTCCTAAACCACAATGGAGAGTAAATGAAATGCCCTCTGGGAGTGCTGGTGTGGAAAAGTTACTGTATTATTTGGATGTAGTGCATTATTTTGAGCAAGACAAACTCGTAAACACGGTACACATCCTTTCAAATACACTTTTTTTCGAGCGTCTCTGCAAGAACCAAGCATGTGTGAAGATGCGAGAAGTGAATGCTCGCGTGAATCCGATCGCCTACTCTTCGCCCGCTCTTAAACTTATCGCACACATGATACTGCCCGCTCGATATCCCATAAACGTGGCAAGTCATCCATCATTCCTTTAGAATATGCTTCAAGGAAACAATGAACACGAATAAATAACCTGCATAGAAGAAGAAAGCTAGGTTGCAGAGTGCGTTCTCATCGTATTTCCTCGTCTACAAGCACTACATCTTCGCCCACTCGAACATCTTCGAGATGAGATTCGCTTGCAATGGCTGCAAAAGTCTATTCGATACGCCCCATTTGCTGAAGACATGCACACTTCAACGAGCGGTAAGTTAGTTGAGATAGCAAGACTTGTGGACTATATTTAAAACGGCTAAAGGAAATGAATTAAACAAATATAACTATTTCAGAAAACGAATCCGCTCACGGAATGAGCTCGAAATGTGGAAATTGGGTGTTGGCGGAAATCGGTCATGTTCCTTCCACTGAGTTCTACGAAGGCCAAGAAGAAACGACCACAAGTCTGACCTCGGCAATGACACATGTTAACCGATTAAGCCTCCTCTCTCACCTCGTTGATAAAATTCTTTGATTTCCGCTTACGCGTTCATTTTATGATCTTGTGATAAAGAATACACAGTACGATTGATCCTACTGAATGCGTCATCAAGAAGGCCTTAAAATAGAAAGGGAGCATGATCTGTGGATGAGGTCGTCGCACTATCTAATGCATCGTCAGTACAAGAGGGCGATCAGGGAGGTGTTTGCGTCAGAGGCGCGCGCTTATCAATGAGATTCGATCGAAGTCTACTACATATAGAGGCCTCTCCATCTGATAACACCCTTCATTCGATCAATCGACTCCTCTTTGTTTCCATCGCTGAAACCTCGTGGTTTTCCCTTGACCTCATCGTTGATCTTCTCCAGAATGAACTTCCGTACGATCTTCCTCTTCGCCATCGTCGGCCTTCTCCTCGTTTCTTCCCTCGACGCAGCCAAGGCCAAGGGAGGAAAGGGAAAGAAGGGCAGCGCCGAGGTCAAATCCGTCGAGAAAGTCCAGAAGGAGAAGCCCGTGAAGGCCGAGAAGGCTGTCAAGGTCGAGAAGGCTGTCAAGGCTGAGAAGGCGCCCAAGGTCGAGAAGGAGGTGCAGGTCGAGAAGCCCCAGAAGGCCGAGAAGGTCGAGAAGGCACCCGAACCCGCACCGGTTAGTTTAATTCGAGATCTTCGCTTAGTTTTGTTTATCGATTTGTGAAATATTGCTATATAACGTGATTGTAGGTCGAGGAGGAAGCCGTGGTTGTCGAGGAGGCCGCTGTCGCTGGAGAGGCCCCCACCCCCAAGATCTACCGCCCCAAGACCCTCAAGATCATCACTGCCTACGACAAGTGCAAGATGGAGTGCCAGAAGATCAGAGACCAGCAAGACCTCCACTCGGTGAGAAATCGATCGATCGATTGAGCTACGGTAGATACTGTGAATCCAGTATTTCTTCCAGTAGAAAGATCAAACCTGCAGCATTTCATTTCCAGCTATTTTTTGCACACGCTGCATAGTTATAACTACCGTTGTGTCATCATCTAAGTCAATATTTTCAGTACGCTGCTCAGCTTCGCGATGAGTTGGCAGCTGCCGAAGCCGCTCTTGAAATCTCCGCCCATCTGGAAGAGGCCCACGCCGATGCCCCCGTAGCTTAAACTGATCCATACCATGTCATACAATTCATGCCATATCCCTTTGTCTGAACCTGTACAAATGTGTTGTTTCCTCGATTATCGATGAATCCTATGGATCGAATCACGTGCATTCCAAGCATCCCGAGGCTGCTTATCGGCGCATTGTTTGCGTTTGAGCACAGCCTCAAAATGCTGATCAGTATCTTGAGAAAAGGGATTAGCGCCGTTTCATTAGATTAAAAATGACGTCGAGAATCGAGAGGAAAACCAAAGTGCACAACCTGTTGACTACGTTCGCAGTAATCGACGTGTCACATTCATTCCAGCTATTTTTCCGTCGGAATTGGTAGTGCCGACTCGTTTATCTTCACAATGGCTGATGCTTTCTCACTCGCTCTCAAGTGTTCTCACATTTAGTTTACAATACCATCCCAGAGTGACTCACTCCGTACGAAATCGTCATTTCCCCTTCTCCATGCCATTCGCACGTTCCATTCCTTCCTCTCTCACTCATTTACATATACTCCCGTTTCCCATTAAACACCCACAGCCCTCTCTGCCTTGTCTCTTCCCTTCATTCTCACTTCTCCCATCTGTTTTGCTTCTCCTGCCAGTGCTTCATGAGTATGACCGGCGATGCGCGCCAACCCTCTGGCTACGGTATGACGCGAGTCTCTCGCCTTATTCTCTATCTGAAAGCACTCACTCACTCACGATCTCATCGTAGTCGTCGACTCATTCTTTTCCTGTGCGCACAATACCTTCTCACTTTTTATGATTCGGCCCGAACTAAGGAAGTGATAAGAATAAGTCGCGGGACGACCATTCGATTCATCCCGTGAGGAGGAGAAGGAGAAGTAAGCGATTATTCACCTTTCGCAATTCATTTTCCCTTCCGTTTTCTCAAGTGAGTTAATTGGATAGATAGGCGGTGTGCCCATTTTATCACCACTTGGTCAACAAATGCGTTCAGTGAAAACCCTCCACTGGGTGGGCGTCTACGCGACACTTCATGCAATCGTCCACTCCGTTTTCATCGTTCTCCGATTCAGCGTGAGTGATTTGACATGAACGTGACCATCAAAGTCCTTGTACAGACAACCGGAGTCGACTCGTACCGAGTGAAGCGGGCGCACACTTTGGCATGGGCTGAGTTGGGCATGCTCGCGGGCAGTTTCATCCTCTTCGGTCGACTGAGCCATGCATTCGCCAACATTTTCCTGCCCAATTCGTCAGTTTTCCTCATGTTGAACGAGACAATGATTCTCTCTTCAGTCGATCTGAGAACGGTAACATTTCGATGCTTCCGTTGGGCAATCGATGGAGGCATATCTGCCTCGCGGACATATGGCGGTATGCTGCATAACAATTACACGAGTTATAAAGGCACTTGTGAACATGAGGGGAAATAGCTTCATTCGTGAGGAATATGTTTTCAGTGCTGTCGTTCTTCTATTTCTGGTTCTCGCGCACGTCTCCTTCCTCTTCTACTACATCTGGCTGTCGGATGAACCGAATCTACTCTCGCTCGTGTCGCTATGGGCGATGGGTGAGTGAAGTTGTGTTTGTTGCCAACAATTGTATCAATGATCACTGTTGCAATGAAACTTTTTGATCCTCACCCAGAATTATAAAAATGTCGTGTGTTTACTATTTATTAAATTTCTAGGATATGTTGATGCTTCAACAGCCTTCCCTTGCAGGTCTCTATCTGCATCTCGGTATGCTCACAGTTCTCTTCGAGATTGGCTACTCCGTCTGCAAGTTCATCGAGAATCGTCGACCGCAGGAGAGATTCAAGCTAACGTTCGTCTTGGTTTTCACTCTCATCCATTTCACAACTTTCTTTCTCCCATTTGTCATCACGCACGAGAAATTGTTCCACCGTGCAATAATGTGCGGGAATTGTGTTCGTGCACTACGCACATTTTTTTCACATATTTCAAATTCCGGAAGGCACGGGAAATGCGTGATATTTTTTTTAAAAATCAAACCAAATTTCAAACTTCTCCAAAAATATGAGTGCTCCTAGTAAATACAAATGAACAAATGAACTGAAGCCAGGTACGGCTTTCAGCACGCTAACGCCGATTACTCGTGATCAAGTGACGGTCTCTATTCTGTTCCTCTCCTTCGTCGTCGCCTGTGGGGGTCTCATGACTGCCCTCTCCGACCCCGTCGTGCAGACTGAGCAAATATTCAGCAAGGTGAGTGATTCACAAATCCAGTTTGGCTATTTCGTAAATAGTGATTCACACGATCAGTAAATAAACATAAATTGACCTTCAGCATCTTCCCTCATCGATGGGACATCCCGTGAAGATTGCACTGCTCACTGACATTCACATCGGACCATCGATCGGAAGGACGAGAGTAGAGAAGATAGTGCAGATGACCAACGAACTGAAGCCAGGTGCGGTAAAGAAGGAGCGTTGATGAAAATACAAATTTACGAAAGTGCATGCATGGCTGTTTTGTAAGAACAACACGTGGGCGTTGAGATAATGCTTCCTCGAGAAAAGAGAAAAAGTAGAAAACAGATAAGGAAAGAAGAGAAAGTAGATTGTGTGAAAGTAATGAGATAGAAAACCTTCATTAGCTGACGAAAGATCTTTACAACGTCAATCTGATATAAACACTTTCCTAAATAAAAATCCGTAATTCAGACATGGTTGCAATCGCTGGCGACTTGGCCGATGGCTTCGTTGCCAATCTAAAGGACGCCGCTGCTCCACTTTGCAATCTCAGAACCAAATACGGAGTCTACTTCGCAACAGGTCAGGTTGTAGCAATAATGTGATTTCGTTCCCTTCTATTCTTGAATCATTGTGCGAACAAAGTGACAACGTGTTACAGGAGGAGAACAGGGAATATGAACTTTCTCTACTAAAGATAGATTTGGTTATAGTCCTTGAACAACAATAGAAAGCCAAACTTTGAAGAATGTTGATCAAAGAACAGTTTGTTTCCAGGCAACCACGAGTACATGCACGGCAACGTCGAAGAGTGGTTCACCTTCCTTCGTGCCTGCAATATCACGGTGAGCTAATGATTCAATCGTATTTAGCCACGAGTATAATTTTTGTTTTTTTTTATTTATGCAAACTGAGGTATAACAATAGTAAATCAAATTTTTTCCCCAAATTTATGTGCAGTCTGCTTTGCCATAATGTTTAGGAAAATGCATGAAAATATTCATCAAAGTACGAATGCCTATTCGCCGAGTGTGATTTATGGAGAGCAACACCGAAATTTACGCCAGAATTGATACGCAATAGCCTAAGGATTCTCACAATTTAGGTGCTGCACAACGAGAACAGACACATCGCGCTGCCCCAGAATGCCTCCCTCTGCATGGCAGGAATGGACGACTTGGAGACACTCAAACTACAGTAAGCACTTCCCACCCATTGTATTACAATAGAATAACAAACTACATATGACTATGCAAAATTATTGATCTAACACGATTCTGTAATACCTTGTGTAAACAAAAATAAGCGGCCCCAAATTGCATAATAATTGTAGCGTGCCCGGTCACACAATGGATCCTGAGAAGGCGCTAAAGGGATGTCGACCCGGGGAACTGCAAGTGCTCCTCGCCCATCAACCGAATGCAGCCAAGAGAGTCATCAGAGGAGGGCTTGCAACGAACATCGATCTCATACTCTCAGGCAAGCGATTCTACTTTAAATGGTGTTTCTTTTTCGACATGTTACGAAACCAAATTCACAGAATCAATTGATTGTGCAGATCCGTAATTTTGATGTGGCCTGTAAAAAATGTTCAACCTTAGAGATGCCATTGATCCAAAGAGGGAATCGATGACTATTATTCCATGTTCATAAAATTCTAACAAGTGTATGTTCTAAAGTAGTCATTTCAAATATGTTTCAAATATGTTTCTAGGTCATACCCACAACGGACAAATGTACATCTTCTGGCCGATTGTATGGGCAGTCAATGCTTATAAGAGAGGACTCTATTACGATGAAGCCACGGACACGCAAGTCTACGTATCCGCAGGTACGAAACTTCTCTTAGCATTCACAGTTGATTGCAAAAAGATAATGCTTTCAAATTAGCCGCAAATGTCAAATGATAGACCATTTTGCACAATTTTCCGTAGCCCCAGAGATCATACTTGGTTTTTAGCGGGTTCGTTACGGGAGATTTGGTGGTTGGGATGGAAACTCACTCACTTTGACAGTATTTATCGAGGAAATGAAGTGGCTTAAACCCGAATGATTTCAGGCGTCAACTTCTTCGGTCCTCCCATTAAGATGCTCGGCAACTGCGAGATCATCGACCTGCAAATATTCCCCCGCCACTGATGATACTGTACACTGTCATCGCGTCGTGTCACATCCACCCTATTCCACCCTGACCAATTCAGCACTTACATCTAATCTATTTAGGCCTCAAACCGGTGTACCCATGTCCCACTACGGTAGCCTACCATGATGTACTGTATCACTTCAATCCTCAATAATCGACTGTTCAAGCTGCTTTTGCTTGTCCTCCTCTGCTGGTCTCGTGAAATGTGAGAATCGCCTCGTTTGTTATACGAATTCCTCTCTTCTAATTCCCTCCAACCACTTCGCCGTCTCGTTGTATATTCGATGTGGAGAGATTAAAAGTGTCAACACATTCTCGCCTCGGCCTCTCTAAGCTGGTCATCATAACCAGTCATTTCCCCTCCCATCTGGTGCGATTTCCATGCCAATCAAACCCGGCCATTTCAAGATTAGCCCCTCCCCTGACAGAGTTAATCAGCCAGACACAGAGACCCACTCTTCTTTTTGCACTACTCGATGACCCCCAAGTTCAAAGAGACCATTAGGCTTTTCTCACCCTCTTCCCCTCTATCTTTGACTATTCACACGCCGCTGCTTTGTCACGCCTCACTAATCTACCCTTATGAATGCATTCAAATCCACTCGTCTCATCGATTATCCAGATATCACAACAAGGTCGCTTTCTTATCAACGCGCCTCTTCTTTCAATAACAGACACATCCTGCATTATCTGCTGGGATCTCGCGATTTCCTTCTCATCCAGACAACTTCGAGATTGTCGGCTGGCACCTATTCGAGAGTTCGTCATCTCAATTAGTTTTTCCGCCTGTCTCGGCGATCTTTTTGAGTAGCTTCTTTTGCTAATTTGCTTGAGTATTCCATACTCATTAGAGGAATCCGCAGATATTATTGGCTTCTATTTCGATAAGGTTCGAATCCATTCCCTCCATCGACCTTCCTCCTTTCCTCGTTCCACTCATCCTCTCTGATCCCCTCACCTGTGCCCCCTCGTCGTCGCTCATCCTCTTGTCATCTACCTCCTTGTCTCATTGTCAATCAACCCTCAATATTTCCCTTCCTCTAACGTCAACTATCCGATATCCCCTGGGGTGTATACAAATATTCCCTCATTACAACTGCAAATCCGGTCAATTCGCGCCGTTCATTGGATGAGATTAGCGAATTCGAACGGCTTGCCAAGTGATAGGAATGATAAGGACGTTCGTTTCTCGCCATGGCTTCATCTATCTTCTCTCATTCTTCATTCGATTATCATCCACCTCCTCCTTCCAATGGCTTCGACCACCCATCCGAGTGCTCCCCCCCCTCAGGCATTCCCGTTTCTTCCCAACACTCGATTATATTGCAATGCAACCAGATCAGCTTCTCTCCTCACATACTATTGTACTTCTCAAATGAGGCGTTGCCCGCTATCTCCTTCTCTCCTGCGTTTCCGGAGCTTCTCCCCCTCTCCCCCCTCTTCTCCTCCTCTCTCCTCCACTCTTAGGATCTGCAATCATCATGATCATGTTATACACACTCGCTTCTAGTTGTGTCTCCTCTCCCCTCTCTCAATTGTCCCTCAACTGGGAGGGGCCAGTGGGCATACGGTAGCTCCGCTCGCTCCGCCCTCCGCTGTTCCACCGATTTGTTGGCAAATGATGCCTGCCACAGTTTGCACCCTAATCGCTCACTAATCGATCGGGTTCCTTCCAGATGTCCTTCCTCATCGCTGACCTCTGCCCGGATCTGGATGTCAGTCACTCACTTTCAACGATGACTGCTAACTTCCCTTCCTCTCTGCTCACTAGCACACTTCAAAGTGAGTACCAGTATCCGGAATATTTTTTTCAGTGATTTTTTTCTGAAATTGGAATACTCAGGTTCAGAGGAGGTGGACGAAGGCATCGACGAGTCTGCAGTAGTTCTGTCTCCCTCCTGCCAGTCCTCCACTCCCAATTCATCGCCCGTCAAGTCAGATTCGGACAGTGGCAAGGAGGAATTGCGCGATTCGCCACACGAGAGCAAGGAAGAGAAGAAGTCACTGAATGGACACGAGAAGCCGCCCTTCTCCTACAACGCCCTCATCATGATGGCCATTCGAACAAGCAAGGAGGGCAGGTGAACACATTTTTCAAGTCTCGGCTGAATATATGACCAAAGAAGCTA
This sequence comes from Pristionchus mayeri, assembly GCA_036245805.1. Classification (NCBI taxonomy): domain Eukaryota; kingdom Metazoa; phylum Nematoda; class Chromadorea; order Rhabditida; family Neodiplogasteridae; genus Pristionchus; species Pristionchus mayeri. The sequence continues at coordinate 36,109,577 of BTRK01000006.1, read as the reverse complement.
TACTTCAATATCTGCATTGATAAGGTCACCATGTAAAATATTCTTAGAATTAGTGATTATTCATACAATGATAAGACTTCAGGTTGACGTTGGCTGGAATCTACGAGTACATCATGTCCAACTACCCCTACTATCGTGATAACAAGCAGGGATGGCAGAATTCAATCAGGCACAATCTCTCACTCAACAAGTGCTTCGTCAAAGTGCCCAGAACCTACAACGATCCCGGCAAAGGTGAATGCATGCTAATGATCATAATTTACCGCTTTTTCGGCTTCAAATTTCCTTATCTTTTGCCGTTGTCAAACAAATTTTCCACTTTCATATATTTTTCTGTTGTTCTGGGAAGTTGCTAGGCAATTTGACGTTTCTAGATTCACATCATTGCATCGTTGATCAAGTGATGGTGTTCAGGAAACTATTGGACACTCGATCAGAACTGTGAGGACGAGATCTTCATCGGGTCGACGACGGGCAAACTTCGACGACGTCCCTCGACGATCGCCCGTGCACGAATGGACGCCTACAAATGTGGTATCTACCCCTCCCCCTCTCCCTTTCCCACTCCCTCTTTCTTCCCATCTCGAATTGACCCTCGTCTCCTCGTTCGTCCTCCCTCCTTCCTATTTCCTCCTCCACCCTCATCGATGACCTCCATTCCCTCACCCTCAGCCTTCTCCCCTATCCCCACTGCCTCACCACCGACGTCACTCTCCTCTTCCCTTCCGTCGTTGACAGCATCCAATCCTCTCCTAGCAGCCCAGGAAGAATTCCTCCGATTATTGTACCTCAATCAGTGCATGAAGCCTAAAACAACTTCATAGAACAGCGAATCTCATTCTCAGCCTTTCCTTTCAACCATTCCCTCTTGCCCCAATGAAATCGCGCATAGTATGTATTTCCTACCAGTGATCCACACCTTTCTCTTCCACATAATAACTAAATATTTACTAATCTGTCATATTTATTGTATGTTTTACCGAGCTTTTCCACAGCCTTCCCAAGTGCCAAGCATATCCTCGTTGAGCTTCCAAATCGAACCACTGAGCTTACAATCGTCTCGAGCTTTCCCATTGTATTCGAAAAGCGGCATGATTCCAAATAAACAAGGCCCTTTACAGTCTCGATCAATTCTCTCGGCCAGGCGTCAACGGGCCTATTGATGAGTTTATGAGGTGCAAGCAATAAAAGGAGGGAGATGGAGTGGTCGGTTGTAAGGAGGGAGAGGGGAGAGGGGGGACTGACCCCCGACTCTAGACAGGTAACAGGTGCCATCCCTGTGTAAACTGATAGTCCATTTGGGGAGTTAGTCGGCACCTTCTCTTAATCGTCTCCGATTATCGGATGCCTCTCAACTGTATCCTCCTCCTTTTGGCGGCCGCTTAATCCTCGGGAAGCTCCCTATTGCGCTGTCGATCCACGTGTTGTAATCTCTTGACTCGTCCCGGTTATTGAGCAATCAACCTTCAGGTCTGTATTAACTAGTACTATGGTACTATTAGAGTGCAACTCCCATCTATACCTTAGTCCACACCTTATGTCACCCCAGACTACGGTAGTGATTGTAAACTTCCCATTGGCTAGAAGTGGATCTTCCCATGTCTTGTCATGATGGATGATGGGTGGATCCGACACTGAAACAGGTGCGGAGTGTGACAGGAAGTGGAGGATTATCCTCTAGTACATGCTTGTCTCTTCCCGTTTCCCTCCAAGAGTCACATCTAATTCCGGTAAGCAATAGGGGAAATAACATCCCGATTTTTGCCCGAAAACGAGGGAAGAAATAAACACTTTTCCGTGTCTTTTGGCGGCACCATTCGAGCTCGCCTCTTATAAATAAGCGGGCGTGGGATTAATGGAAAGGTGCTAATACAATGGAAGCAGCAGTGACGGCATGGAAGGGGCAGATGTCTGTTGTGCAATGGAGAGGCGGGAACAAGAGGGGATTACGGAGGATGCAGTCAATGGACGAATCGTCTGGTGTGAACAGCATGGCTCCCTCCACAGGGGAATGGATGGGAACCATAGGGAGCCGATCGAGAGGGGTCAATCATTCGAATGGAGGAGGTGTGAATATCGATTATGGGTCTAATTGACTCGGCTTTTGATCTTGATTCGGGATGCATTCACACCTTGGGAGGTGGTACTCATCAGGAGGTGGTTTGAAAACAACCAAGATCTAGTTGTGATCCGCCCCTTGTCTACTCATCTTCCGACTCCATACCCTCTCGTCAATCATCGAATGGGAAGAGGGAAGGAATGAGCAAGGGAAACAACCGAGAGGGAATTGTTAAAAATGCTGCAAAATATTGTCTCAACTTGATTGAAAACGTGAGAAACAGAAAAAAAAACCCGGTGCTTTAAATGATAGCATGAGCAGGTGATTATTCCAAGATCACTTCAAGCTTCGAAAGAAGCACACCCAAGATGCACATTTGCAAATTCTTAATGATCGGGTATGCTGCAATTTCAATCTCGTTAAATACAGGTATGTCGTTCTTTGCGCACGAGGATGTGTCTATTATGTTGAGTTCGAGGACTCGAAAAGTTTTACTTCCCACTACTTTCTTCCGCTTTTTGAATTCTCCTACGCATGTTTCGCGACATCAATTCTCATATCTCACAAGACTCGATTTTCGGCTAGAATGTCTCAAATGAGGAAGGACGAATGCCACGCATGGGAGAATCCCACTGAAAACATTGCGAGCTCGACCTTTTATCGTCATTCGGCAACGCGGCCCTCCTAGTAGAATGGCTCAATAGTTCAGTTCCACCCCCCCCCCCCCCCCCCGAGCAGCAGAGTTGATTCTCATAATCTCTGCAACACCTCCGCCTCTTTCGCCGTTGCAATTCCATTAGCAAGTATACACGGCTATCTCACTCTCTGCCCTCTCCTAGTCAGATCTAGCAGAGATCCCTGAAGATGGCACTCAACGGTCTCCACACTTTCCTTTTCTCGTACGCCTGCATAGCTCATGTGCTCTACCTCACCATCGTCATATCGATTGTCTTCCAACGAAAAAGTGCCTCGATCATGAGAGGATCATTTTTCTCACTAGTACTCGGACATGCGAGTTTTTTCATAAAGTAGATATCCGAGGTATATAGGGATTGATTAGCATTGAAAGCTGAGGTGATGAGAGAGACCTGATAACATTTCTCAAACTCACAAGATACCAATTTTCCTGTGAACTGAGATAGATTCGATCAAAGCGAATATGAAGCTCAAGCAACAAGCGAGGGAATATGTTACATTAGTGCCCTCATTTAGCATACTCGATGGTTATTCGAGTAGAATCCCCGCTAAGGTATTTTTATAATTATATTGCAGTACTTCGCAGATGTCATTTACTTTATCGAATTCAATATTCTGATGAGGGGTCGCAAGTACGGGTATCTCACTTCCTTTTTCGAACAGGGAAGTCCGTCGCTTATAATTGTCCCACGCATATCAACTGCTCTCCATTACTATATCAAGGTGATTTGATCTTCCAGAATTCGAGACATATAATTTTCAGATCGTTGTTTATATCGGTCAGATTGTTTTTGCCATCAATAGGCTTACCTCGGCGATGTTTCCCATGAGCTTCAATCATGTGAGTACGAGGAATTATTGATTTCCGCTCCAACTTATCGATTGAGATCTGGACGCACAAACTTTTGCTGGTCATCTGGTTCTTCCAATGGACTCTTCCTCTTGCCGCTGTTCTACCCATTAACCTCAACATGCACTTCGACATTCGCTACATCATCTATCCTTCCGAGGGCACTCTTCGACTAGAGAACGACCCCGTTTCCACTGATGTGAGTTGTGTCCATTTCATCTGCAATGCCGAGAAGGTGGTACTTGTTGATTATGTGCGTGCCGAACTGGTTATTACGTGTAGATCTTTCGACAATTAGAGAGAGATCAAAGATCATTCAGATCATTGCGTACATCGACATGGCGACTTCTGTCACGGGTACCTTCTTCTCCCTCATCATGTACGTTCTCACTTGCTTCGTCGTGAGGAGGGACATGGCAGGCCAAGTGAATAGAATGTGTGAGTGAATCGAGTGGAACCCCAATCTCCTTCCTCTTCAGTTGAACTCCGTCTTCTCGCGTCCGCCATTATCGTGTTTATCGTGCTCTCCGTAAACACCGTTATGCAGGTCCACTTTTGGATTCGTAGAAACGACGTGACAATAAAGATAAAAATGAGGAACTGGACATTTTTGCAGATTTTGACGATTCTGCAGAACAAAGTCGGCCTTTCTGGCGTCATGTTCATCAACGATCTCTCGTGAGTACTCATGGATTCCTCGAAGATGACGAAGTAGTTCAGATACCCCGTCAACGACCTTATCTACACAATCCAACCATGGGCTCTGCTCATGTCTTCCTCAGTCATCCGATCTCACATCTACGCGACTCTTCGAGGGAAACACTATGAGACAGCGACCAGGGCTATTTCTACAGTAGTAGTCGATTCTCGGTCGTCCTTCCGCAGCAGATCCTCATTCATTAACGGATAGAGCTCGAACAGACCTCTTTTTTTTGCTCAAATAGTCTTTCTATTTTCTGTGTTAGACATAGTCTTCCTTATAAACCCACATAATCTGGTGAACCTATTGACTGCTTCGTTTCTCCTTTTCGCTTGCTTCGTATCGAATGCTTAATATTCCTTACCTTCGAAAAACGCAATAAAGTGTGGATGGGAGTCGTTCGGTTCCCCCGCAGTAAATTCGAACAAGCGACTTAGTCGAGTTTCCGTTCCGACCCTTCCCCTCTTACCTCGACCATTTGTTCTAGCCCACTTCCAACATGGCATAAACGAACCACATTTTTCTCTCAAGACTGAAGAATCTGTTCAGAAACTGGCTCCCACACTCCCATACCAAGTTGTTAGTGCGTGGGTGCACGAATTTTGTAGATGAACTTGTTATGGTGAATTGAGTGAGCAAAGAGGACTTCTCCCTTCCCCTTCTCTTGATGATGCTTATTGGGAATTCCATCTCGAGTGTTGCCTCTAGACAGTCTTTATCCACTTCTCCTGCTTCTCCGCTTCAGAAGCTTCTCTATCCCTCCATTTTACTACTCATAGATGGACTTCCATTATCTTTAGTGATGCTTCGTCCTCTCTCCTCCCCTCTCCTCGTGTTTCTCCTCTCCCAAAACAAATACCACGTCGTTCTTCTTTTCTTCATGGATTCTTTCCTTCTCGCTCGCACTTTCTCTCAAACACAGTTTTCGAACCCCTCATCCATCCTCATTGCATTCATTCGACCCGTCCCGAGGATGTCTCTCCTCTTCTCCCTTTCTCTTCCGTAATTACATTGATGTGTGAGGGAGCGTCTGATTCGGGATTGGCTTACAGATTATCTATTTTCGTGTTGACACTTCCCGCCATTGTCATCCCCTGCTTTCTCACTACAACAGAAGGGAGAGGGAGAAGGGGGGAGATCATATTCCATTCCTCCTTCCTTTTTACTGCTTTCACCATTAAGAGCTTGTTGTCTCTATTGTTCAGTTACCTCGATTCTTTCTAGAATGGCATTCGACGCTCTCCAATTCGTTCTCTTCTTCTACTCTTGCATATCCATGGCCGTCTACTCCATCATCATCTTCTCCATTCTCAACCAACGTCGATCACTTCCCATTCTCCGTGGATCCTTCTTCTCCCTTGTCGTCATTCATGTAAGCTTCAACTACCCTTTCCACTAGCATGTTTATTAATAATTTATTCTATCATTGGAATATGAATTGCAGTTCGTAGCTGATCTTCTCCTCTTCTTCGAGTTCAACATCCTCTTCCGTGCCAGGAAGTATGGCTACCTCAACGGGATCTTCCCCGATGACGGAGCAGCTCTCTTTACTGTCCCGAGGATCTCCAACGCTCTCCACTATTATGTAAAGGTGGGCTAACTCATTTATTTGTATTTTGATTGTTTTTGCCATTTACATCATCGTAAATCAATATTTGCAGATCATTGTTTACATCGGTCAGGTTTATTTCGCGCTCAATCGGCTCACATCTGCTCTAATGCCGCTTGATTACAACAACGTGCTTTTTTTGTTTGCTCGCACTTCAATGGTTGCGAGATGCTTTTTGATAATCACGGAATTATTTTGTCTCGTCTGGCTTCGACCTTAATTCTTCAATACAATGATTCTTCAGATCTGGACTCTCAACCGTATTCGTGCCATCACTCTCGTGCAGTGGCTGGTTCCCCTTGCCGCTGTCCTCCCCGTCCATCTCAACATGCAATTCACGATGAAGTACATCAAGTACAACGATGAGAACACGCTAAGGCTGGAAACGGATCCGGAGTCCACCGAGGTGACTGTGAATTCGTAATCACTACCGTATTCTAAAACTCAAATTAAAGTTTCTCCTTTTTCATGGAAAAGTGTCAGCGTGAATGGGTGCTTAAACTAAGCGACCCTTCGTTCGTAATTGCTCAATGTATCGAGTCCGAAACACACTTTCATTTCATCAACTGAAAAGTGTCCGAGAAACTTAGTCATTCAATTCGTCGGTCATGTGTTCTTCACTTCCATGTATTTTGAGTTCGAAACTCAATTTGTGTTCGACTGACTGAGTCATCCCAGCCACATGTTCCCTCATCATAGCATTTGGGCGTATCGCTCCCGAAACTTGAATTTAATTACTTCATATTTCTTAGCCGTCATGTTCTGCTGAGTCATCCTTACCTTTCCTTAGTTATCGTACACTACATTGAAATCAATAAGTGCGATAATAAAGAGAGGGTGGGGAAGTAGATCATTCTCTCATTCGAGATCATAGCCTACATCGACATGGCCTGCTCCGTTCTCTGCACCATTTTCTCCATCATCATGTACGTCTGGACGCTACACGTAGTGAGGAAAAGCGTGAATGCAAGTATGGTCACGGTGAGTACTAAGAATAGTAAAGGTGCGGATTAGATGCTCAATGTTTGTTTCCTTGCTTACTGGAATCAAAATACCGATGACTAACACGTCCACAATAAAAAAATATTTTACAGAGCTTCACGAATATTGCAAAAAAACCACTTAAGTTTTGCTAGGTTCAACAAAGGCTCAGACGTGGAGTTCCCTCAGTGTAAATATCTTCATAATCCCTCAGGGCACAACTCGTCTGGCATCAGTGGAACTCCGTCTGCTCGTGTCGGCCCTCTTCGTCTTCATCGTTCTCACTCTCAATACCGTCATTCAGGTGGGAGGAAGGGAATAACACGAAGGAGCAAAAGATGAAAGGGAGGAATCTGGCCAAAACACCCAGATTGTGCGTGGGAATGCGTGCTTCAGGTGGCCACCGTAATCACGAACCACATCGGCATCAAGGAAGTCATGTTCATCAATGATTTATCGTGAGTATCTTTACCCAGAATCTTCCCAGAATCGTCATGATTTCGGAATATTTATGTATCACTTCCTCAAGCAGAAATTATGCATATGCAGGTACCCGATGGTGGATCTAATCTACACTTGCCAGCCCTGGGCTCTGCTCATGTGCTCCTCAGTGATGCGTAAGAATGTGATGACTACACTGAGGCGAAGGAGTCACAAGCCGGTGCCCCTCTCTGCCCCCACCACCGAGAAGGAGGACTGTAATACAGAGGCGACCAACTGAAAAGAAATCAGCCAACTATGCGACGATTGTCCCCTTCCTCTCACTTGTGATCTCAGCTGACCATTTTATACCATTTCCGGCCTGTAGTGAACATATTTTTATTCCAGTATGACACCGATAGCGAAATGACTAGAAGTGTAATAAAGTGGAAAGAAACTGTGGAAAGTGGAGAGGTGAATGGAGAGGCGAAAGAAGAGGAGGAATAGTATATGAGCATACAAGAGGAGAGAAGTGTCAATGGCAGTGCAGATGATCACTCTGAGGGAAGAGAAGAGGAACGGATAGAGAGGAGAACGAAAGAAGAACGAAGGCAGAAGAGAGGACAGTAATGCACTGGGAAAACAAAGTGAAATAAGCTCGTAAATCGCAAAATCAGATCAGTTGAGAGCATCGAACTGCAGTTTTGGCATAAACATGGAAGAGACTAGAGGAAGGTTCTTTTGGCAGCGACTTGGTGTTGATTTGTGACTAGAGAAAGAGTAACGGGCTAGGGAACAACAGGGAGAATGCACAATAATGACTCGTAGATCCACAATATTACTTTTAAGGAAGGAGCTAGTATGATGGCAGGGAGGGTAACTCGAGCAAGGGAATCGGATGAGAAATTCGAAAATATATTGCTATTATGAGAAAAAAATAATTGGGGCCAAGAAGGAAAGCTCTTCCGCGTAACCCTGGATATCTGATGTAGCGAGGAATATCCTCGAAGCGAAAATTGAAATACTCAGATAGCATACAGTCAACAAGAATGGCAGATACTTGGATAAAGGAGAGATCGAAGGTGGGATGAGACCCCGTTCACCGGAATGAAGACGAAGGAAGACGATAGCATCGGCTCATAATGACCTTGTAGTATCGAATACAAATAAGCTATAGTACAGAATCAGACCTGGAATGGAACACTTGTGGGCAGTTTCATCCTAGTTCTCTTACTTATTCTCCCGCTTGTCCGTGTTCTGCATCCCAGAACTGCGTGGGTGACCGATCGACGTTGTTGAAATCTTGCCAGAGGGCGAGTATCAACTCGCTCGTCATCAATTCTCCCGCGTGCGTTGATATCATTCGCAACATGAAGACGCCGTCCTGAACAGGAAATTGCATCCATTTCCCTGGGGCGAGCCTATCAAGGCGCTTCTTCCGGGTTTTGAGTCAATTTTCAATGGAGCATGTACCATGATGTTGGTAAGAGCATGGTCGCGTACCTTTCGCAAGAAGTTGTTGGTAAACTTCCTCAATGAGACGTCGTCTGCGATTGGCTTGGCAGGATGATCCGCAAGCACTCGCAGGTACTTACGGATGAAGGCCATGCCCTGCCATCCATTCATTATTCCCTGTTTTCGCTTCTTTAGTCTATTTTTATATTTTCTTCTTCTGCATCGCGTGATTTCCTCTCACCTGAGACGGAATGAACATGATCAGAATCCAGTAAATGGTGTTGAAAACAGTGATGACGCCCACAGTCAGGAACCAGAACCTGAAAATTGACAGGTACTCTTCTTGACTCGGTTTCAGTCGTATTACCAGAGGAAGAGGAAGATCTTCTCGTTGAACATGTTGATCATGAGTACGCACTGCACGGTGTGACGGTGGATGTTTCCCAGCACTCGCACCTGGCCATGATCTTTGTTTGTCAAGAGAAAAAGGTCCATTTTCAGTCGTCCTCTCAAGTAACATCTGCCTTCCCCTCAAGAGAGACTTCTTATATTCGTGTGTCTTTTGAGACACACACAAATGTATGTTCCAATGGTGATCTATCAAATGGCTGACCTCGAAGTCACACAGCGTGACTCTGGGGAACATTCCCGTCTGCTCCCATTCCACTTCGTGCATCAAATCCTTGAGAAGGGAGAAGCCGTACGCGAGATCATTCGACCCGAGCAAGTGATTGAGCAGGAAGAATTGCAGCAACACATTGGCGGAGTACAGAATCTACATTTGATCTTTGATCATTGCTTGCCTTCACTAGACGAACCTTGATGCCTATGTATAGCATGGTGACGTAGCATCCGCAGTGTCTCCCACAGCTCGTGCCCATCTGCAGGGAGGAGAGACACGTCCGAGAGTGAGACGACCGCTCGATTTGAGTCAACTGCAAGCAATGGGTTACATGCTGCATCTTCTCGCAGTCTCTCGAGCAGAAATGATAGGGGCATATGCCGGATGTTTCTCTCATTCCCATCGTGCTCATTGGCATCATCATCATTGTTATCATCTCAAGCATAATTCAGCATGTGATTTCATTCTCATTCTCGGCCGCGTTCCCATTTCACCTGCCATTGCAGGACTCTTCTCTCTCGAAAGTTCATGCGAGTAAAGTGGGGAAGGGAAGGGAAGGAGGGGAAAAGCGCGGAGTGAGTAAGGTGGGAAGCGATTTGCACTTGTTTTATTCAGGCAGCAGCAGCTCACGCCTAACTCACGTAATCGACGTCTCTCGTCGCCCTCGGCATCTGAATGACTACGCCTCCTTCTCTCTCTCGATAAACACCGCTCACAATCACAGAGCACACAACAAGCAGAGGGGGAGATACTCTCGAAGTGAATGCCACTGAATAACCTCGTCCTCCATGTGGCGGGCCATTGTGTAGACAGTGCGACTCTTCACATCCGAGTCCATCAACCTCGCATCGCATGCCATCTGCACCAGTCCTTGCAGGTTTATGCCTGCGAACTCCCATTTCATGTTATTCCATCTCTCCCTCTCCCTCCGCCACTCAACAGCCTATTCAACTCAACCGAGCTCGATTCATCCGGCATCAAACAACTTTTTTTCCACCACGTAACAACTCTCCGAGAATCGCGTGTATGCCTCCCTCTCTCTCTTCTCACTCATGAATATTCAGCCTATTATAGGTTCTATTTGACTTCTCCCTTATAGTACCTGAGTGCCAGTAGAGTAGTCCTCTCCAGAGGATGCACGGCACGTAGAAGAGGAGGGCTTCGATGGCGAGGATGAAGGGCACCCACTGGTAGTAGCCGATCTGCCGATTCCGTCGAGAGTAGATCTCACGAGGAATGTCCTCCTGAAGAAGGAGAGGTAGATTCATTTCATCATTAGCATATTCCCCCCACATCAGAGATCTCGTAGCATAGTAGTACCAGGAAGTGGAGCCAAGAGGGGTTGTGGTACCTGCATGGGCACCCAGTAGGTGTTCTGCACCCAGCAGTAGTTCTCCGTGTACTGCTCCATCGCGTCCGTGAAAGTGGCCGGCACCCAGCATTGAATGGGGAAACCTGCGAAGGAGCGGTCAGACTGGTTCCGATGGCATCGAAAACTGCAGAAGAAGGAACGACAACTCACCGACGTATTGTTTGGCCGAAACGAGGAGAGCGAATGAGGCCACTGTAACGGGAGGAATGGACATTTGAAGGCTATTCCAACTGGGGTGTGGACATATAGCTTACGGATAGTAGTCGTGTAGTAGTAGTTGAGCTTGTCGACGAAATCATCGTCTAACCGAGGGTAGAGGGCACGGAATGCAGATGCAAGGTAGTACAGGATCATCGCAGGTCCGAACTCCTTCTTGTGACCGTGACCGCCTGCGGGGGAGGTGTGAGCAGGGAATGAGGAAGGGGACAGTCTACCTCCTCCGTGACCGCCTCCGACGTGGTGTGAGCTGATGCGAAGTTGATGAGAACCGTCGAGAAGCTTCTGAGCCTGTAATGACATGACTGAGTATATCTCATTCTAGAGATCGACGACACTTGTTCTCTTGCTCTCCCACTGATAAATAACCGCCCCTCGTTCATCCTCATTGTCAAAACACATACAGAAACTGAAGGAAGGTGTAGTACAACGTCGTTTTGTCCCCACACACATACACACTTCTTCTTCCTTTTCTCTTCCTCTTTCTTTTTCTCTCCGGCTCCTCAAATGGGCTGCTCTGCATAGGCGCGAGGACAGTCAAATTGAATCAAGGTTCGGCCCCGTCGATAAAAAACTCATCATAATATTTGATAGTCGGGGGGCAGTCCTCACTCTCTCTACACACCGCACACAACTGAGATCTCTCGACACTCAATGCACACTCTGCTCGTTAGTCTCCTCTGTCCTCTAATGAGTCGTCTCTCACCTGATACGAGGGGAGGTTGTCCAGATGATGGGCTTTCTCTAGGGGAGTTCTCTGCAAAGACCACACTTCACTCAGGAGAAGGACTCGTGAGACGCAACCAAGGACCAGAACACCAAACCCCCGTGTGTATCTGACTCATTAGCCCCCCAATCTGAAATGGAGAAGGAGAAAGACAGGATAGAAGAGAGTGCCTTGGCGCCGTCGCTCTTAGCAGGCGAGAAGTTGGAGTATTTGGTGGTCTCCTTGTCCTTGGGTCGTGGTCCAGTTACGAGTACAGTGGTGGGTAGTCGGGGAGGGGGAGGGGGTGGGGGTGGAGGGGCGACTCCAACCAGACGACACAGCAGGGGCGGCTCGGCCGGTTCACGTGGAATGCCACTGTGCATGAGATGACATGAGCCTGCACGGAGAGAAGTCGATGAGGGACGAGCGAAGAACGACGATGACGACATCCATCGGGGGGAAGAAACTCAGTCGGAGGAAGGGGAAGGGTCAGGAACTCGCAGCCGACTCACACTTCATGAATCACAAAGAGTTTCTTTCTGGCCCGAGACGCGCGCTTTTGTGATGGGTAACCCCTCGGGGAGCTCACGACAAATTCATTGGTCGTTCTCCCCTCTGCACTTCGTCTTATCTCGCGGGGATCTTCGTCTATCAGGAGTGTCCAGGCCGTACTCGACTCGGGTCTTCTCGCCTTGTCTTCCCTCCTCACAACAGGAAATGGGCATTTAGAATGGGAGCGATGCGCTACTTTCCCACGGGGGAAGAGCTAGAGAGTGGCAAGAATCACAGATTGAAGTAGCCAACCCCGTTTAATGGCCCGGTCGTCCTCAGATTGCCGTGGCTTAGAAGGGCACTAGGGAAGCCCCTTCTGCCCCCACTCTCCTTGATGGTCTCATCCTTCTGCCCCTGTTTCGTTCCCCATGTCTATCTTCCCTTATCAGCTAGTTATAATCATCCCAAAGACTTCTTATTTTTGGTCAGCACGAAAGAGCGGGGAGGGAGCATAAAGAGTTCCCAGGAGAGAAGGACGACCTCGTATATTCTCGTGTTTCCTTCCTCGATGAATCAGGGAATATCTAATCGAGATGACCAGAAGGACGATGAAAAGTCGCTCTAAAGAGGACGAGACGGGAAGGTGACATTCCTCCTCGATGTAAGAAGAAGAAGGAAACACCGGAAAGAATTGAGAAGAAAACGGGAGGGAGTAAGGTGGATTCGATGTGAAGGGAGGGGAGAACAGGTGAGGACAAGTCCCCTTACATTTGTCTCCGCGCTGAGGCACTAACTAGCATCGAAATGACAGAGTAAGATGAGGGAGAGATACCTTGTATCTTCCTATCCGTCCAAGATATCGTTGCCAGCCTGCATGCCCGTGCATCAGGGAATCATCGGAGGGTCACCGAAGGAAAGAGAGGCAGCGAGAGAAATCTCGGGAGGGAGGGGGAAGCAGGCAGTTTGAGGGGGCAGGAAATGAGGAGTTAGTCGAGGAGAGGGCCAGATCACATTAGATGCTCACTGTAGACTAGAATACTAGAGAGGGCGGAGACACTAGGCCCACCTTCTATGACCGATTCACTAAGGTGTCAAGCCTCAATTAGGGAACCGCCCCTTTCCTCCTCCTCCCTCTCCTCGTCTCTCTGTATCTATCTAGTTGCCCGCTCCTCCCGCCTCTCTCCAGTCTTCTTTCTGGGGGGGGGGGTCTCAAAATGTCTCCAATTCCACTTCACGGGACAGGTTGATCGATGTCCATCCACTTACACAGAACCTTCCCAATTGTGTTTCAGAAGATACCTCTTCGAGTCCTCTTCCATTCGACGACTCAGTGTTTCTCGAGGAAAACTAGGGAAGAAGGAGGGATACTGTGTCCACTCCTCATTGCTTGTGTGCACTCAAAATGCCAGAAGGGTCCCTTTCCTCGCCGCTTTTTTTCAGCCCCATTCAGCAACCCTCATGTTGCGTATTGAGCGAAAGCGATATGCATGGAAGGGAAATGGCTCGTTGATAGGGATGAAATGCAATTGGTGCGCCGGGCATATCTGGATATTGCCCATTACACGGGTCCATGTGATGGGGACGCAGCGCTACGGCGTGCTCAAGAAAGTCGAATGGGCTTGGGATATCGAACTCGCGAGCATGAACCAATCCCATCTACAGTTGATAGACTTGTATTGCCTTCGGACTCTCGAGGGAACCAGATGGAAATAACACCAGTAACACACAAAAATGGCGACCGTTCTTCCGCATCTACAATGTTGTTGTGTCGCTAGTGGAATGGTTTGTTAGGATGAGTGGGGGGGAACCATTGGGAGTCTTAGATCAGATTAGAGTGCCGTTTTAGTGGTCGTCTCTCTCTTTGATGGCAGATGGCTTAGTGTATCACTCATTCCCCGCACTCACATTGTTTCTTAGCGCTTCCTGCTTCATTTCAGCGTTCCTGTCTATTTTTGCTAGTTTGTGTTGATGCCGCTCGCTTTTGGCGGGGTAAGTGGATTATGGGAAATGGGAGACTATAGAGGAGTGAATGATGCGTGACCGTGGTAGATCTGAGGGACGTCTAGCGGGAAGGGGGGATGGGGGAGACCCGCGAGGGATGGGGGACATTCATTTTTCATCCGACTGAGCTTCGTTCCTGAGATGGGCACTCACAACACTGAGAGGGACAATGACGGCACTACACGGACGACATCTCTCACTGCCTCTCGAACTACTGATTGAGAGAGTCAGCGATTCCTTCTCTGCTCAATGGAGCGTGCACGCGTGTAAAGACATCGAGAATGAGAAGTGATGAGACGCCCCAGACCTCTTCCCACTATTTAGACTAGTCTTCCCCTTCAGAGCGCCACACACGATTAATTTCTTCGTAATTACCTTGGCTGGTCTATACGACATTGGAAGGAGGAGGAGTGAGAGAGGAAGCGGGTTCCTCCCTCATTAGAAGTGATCGAAAGAAGTGCACAAGAGGCCTGATTAGATGAACCGATAGGAGAAGGAGAAAGGAAAGTATCATGCGGAGACAGATGAGGAGCGACAAATCACGGTACGATCGGAAGGAGAGAAAGGACAGGGAGCGAGAGCGAGAGAGAGATCAAAGATCAACGTACTCTATGAGGGGCGGCAGATTCGCGTCGACTCGGTTCGTCGGATTCGGAGGCCCACATGGGGTCATGGGGACTAGATCATCGGTAGAGGATGGGAAGGAAGAGTAGGAAGGAGGAGAAGGAGGAGGAGGGCAGAAGTGAAGTGACAACTTAGACTACTGGAAGGACAGCAATTGAGGAGTGGTGGGGGCAGTGCTTCTCACGGGCATTGTTTGCCAGCGGAGAAGGTAGGGAGGATAAGGAAGAATGAAGTGGTGAAATTGGGGGAGATGAATAGGCAGCAGAGAGAGGAGTGAATTGGCGTGAGGAGAGACAGCCAATTGACGGAGATTATGATGGAGATCAGAGGTGACTCGAACGAGTGTGCAAGAGAGGAGGAGGGGAGGAGGGCAGAGGGGAGGAAAGGGCAGACAAAGGGGAGAAGGAGGAAGAAGATGCTTCCACGTAATGCAAAGACGATAAAAAATAGAAGAAGACGAAGGAGAGACAGGACAGAGCCGTTCGTAATGCAACGGAAACTGCCAATTTGCGATTGTGATTTTTTCTCAAAGATTTCTCGAAATGGGGGCTAAGAAGATTGATCAGAGCCGTGAAAAGAGGGGGGAAGAGCGAGGGAGGAGGGCAAAGGGGATGGAAGAATAAAGTCGGTCGAGGAGAAGGAGACGACCCTCCCGTGCATGATTCGTGATATAATTATGTATCTGTGAGCGAGAGAGAGAGATAGACAAGAAAAGGGAGAAGAGAAGAGAAGACACACGAGACAACGAAAGGCGACAGACTTTCCATTATACGAGTGCCCTCTGAGGCAGTCGAAGATATGCAAAAGAAGTTATGAAGACGACGAGGAGTGGGTAGTAGTGGGGGAATGAGAATGAGAGTGACTGATAGAATAGGAGGGGTAGAGATGCTCCCTTCCTTGTATACGACAGACCGGCCAGGAAACGAGACCGAATTAATTTCCGAATCAACGACGATCCTTCGCAAAGATAAGAAAGGGGGGCGAGTAATCAGAAGGAGGAGAGGGAATAGTCGAAAGAGAGGCAACCATGTTAATTGAGCATCTCTGGAGACCGAGTAGCGATGATGATCACCCTTTGAACCCTCTGCCCTTTCCTCCCTCCTCCCTCTTCCTTCTTCCCTCTTCCCTCTTCCCTCTCCCCCTCCCCTCCCCCTTCGGTCCTTCGCCGACACTTCCAAATTTGCATTCCCATAGTGAGAGAGTTCCGACGAGGCCTAGGAGCATAACTAGTCGGACCCCACCACCACTGAACGAAAGAGCAGCAGTCTTAGAGGGGTCGACTTCGTTCCAAAGTAGTGCACCTTAGTGCGTCCTCGTTGTTTCATACTCACGTTGCGCAGATAAAGGGAACATGCATTTGTGAGTGATGAGGGGAAAAAAGAGGAGAAGGAGAGGTGAGATGGGGGGAGGTGTGGGTGGCTGCTGCGGGGTTGACTACACGGAATATGCGAAAGAAGAAGATGATGGAGGGAGGGAAAGAGGAAAGAACTGAGCAAAGATGAATAAAGAGATGCGCCCGCGATTCATCCAATTTGTGCACTTGCTGAACCACGTTGAGAAATGTCGTGAGGGCGCGCGCCCACTCAACGAGTGAATATTCACCCCTTGCCCAATCTCTCATCTCTCTCTCCCTCTCCCCCTCTCTCCTTCCTCCTTACTCCTCCCTAAATCTCCATTAGTAGATCATCATGGATCGGCGGGGAGTCCCATCACAACTCCCTCTGGACTCACTCATTCGAGTCGCTTCCTCGGATGCTCTCAAGAGAGCGCCCCCTCGCACAGTTGTGTGTTTTCTGCGAGCCTCTTTGATAGCATTATGTTTGTTAGCGTAGCCTTAGAAGGGGCAAGACGGATCTATTCGAGCAAAATGGGGAAGGAGTCCGTTTGCTTTGATAGATCCATCAATTCTGCCTCCTTCTCATGCATTTCCTCCATATTCCCGACTATGACTATACCACCTGAGAATTCACTCGTATGACACGCGAACACTTCGAGAAGACAGAGAGAAAGGAAGAAGACCGAGTCGGCAGATACAACAAAAACAAAACTTCAGAGAAGAGGAGATGAACTCATGACGGGAATTCATAAGAAGTGATAGGAGGAGAGAGAAGTGCGATCATTGAAAGGATGAAGATGGTGGGGAGAAAGGAAAGGAGGAGGGAACGACAGGCAATAATATATATTCAAATGGTCGTTGAGGGATTTGAGAAATGATAGCAACGGGGGATTCACAGACAGAAGATCAAGAGAGAACGGAAAGAGCGAAAGAAGACGCAGAAAGTGTAATGATTCGAAGGAAAAAGGGGAGGATCATGATGGGATAGCTGGAGAACAGCGTGCAGAGGTTGAGAAGAAGGAGAAGGGGGAAGGAAGCGGGGAGAAAGAGGAGAGGAAGGGAGGAAATAAGACAGATTGAAGTCTACTTGCCCATGGATCATGGCACTGTCTCCGGAGGAGAAGCATCCAATTACCCGCCCTTCTGTTCGCGCCAACCCAATTCATGCGATACAATCAGACTTCATCCTGTCTGGTCCCGCTCAAATATTTTGAGAGAATAAACAACATAATCAGGTTATCCACTCGTTTTCTACTGAATAATACGTGGATAAATGGCCCATTCTAAAGGCATCCCTCTCCCTCTGACCACTCCCCTCCCCTACTCTCATGCCTCAGTCATCGCCATCTGATCTGGAGCGTCTTCTATTTCCTCGACGAGTAACTCGCATGTCCTCTCTCTTGTCTTCTCTTCATTATGTACTCACTCATCTCCGAATAAAAGAATGCCCCTGACCATCTCCTCCTCCTTCTCCTCCTTCTCCTCCTTGCTCTTCCCTTTCTCTTCTTCTTCCTCCCTTCATTCGACTACTCAATTGGGTACAAAGCTGCCTGGGAGAATTTGGAGCCTTTCGCTTATCCTTGCGAGCCTTCTTTTGAATCTATCGCCTCGATTGTTCCTCTCACTCTCTCGTCACTACCGAAGTGTACAGTATGCGGAGAGGGGGGGGGGGAGGGAGGTGTGCAGTACCTCCCGAGACTTCCGACTGAGTTAGGGAATCGGATGAATGACACTGGGGAATCGAAGCGTGAATGAAGAAAAGCCGTGCCATTCTGAGTGGAGAAAAACGATGAGATTGAGGGCCACTTGTGAACAGAGGAAAGGACGCGGGCGAGACTCGAGAGATAGAGAGGAAGAAGGGGAATAAGAGATGATCAAGTGAACAACTGATGAGGACTGTAGAATAACAATGACTGTCCCCCTACTATCATGTCGCGAGGTGAGAAGAGAGAGGAGGAGAAGGAGAGAGATAGAGAGTGAGATCGGAGGAAAGACAATAGTAGCTCTCCGCTCACTTAATCGTACGAACTGCTGTCGCACAATGCAGGAATGGTGTGAAATGGCTGGTGAGAGGGGTCTTACCATCCGGAACACGGGAGAGTGAGTAAGAGGAGAAGAGGAAGTGGTCGAACCCCGGAGGAGAGAGTACCCACCTGGTAGGGATAACTCCCATGAAGTGGACGACCGAATCCGATGCCGACTGCAGAAGCGAGCGGATGGTAGGGGATCTTAGGAGGGACGATGGGCACTGGTACTGGGATGGGCACCCGACGGGGATACACTGATCCGTTAGGAGGACGACTGATCGAGGCCGAAGCTCCGCCGTTGTTCGGAAGATTGTTGTTGTTGTTGTTGCTGTTGTTGTTGATGTTGTGATTAGGAGTGGAGACAGGGAAAGATTGACTGGGAAGAAGAGATGACATGCATGGAACGATGATGGACTGTGGGGAGGATGAAGCCGACGATAAACAAGGACGAGGAGTGGAGGAGGGAGAGGAGCGGGCGGGCGAAGGAGGAGGAGGAAGGAGGAAGGGCGGGGCTGTGGAAGATGACGATCGCCGTCTGAAGGACGAAGACGAAGACGACGACGGCCACCAGGAGATACGTCCGATAACTAGAGAAGAGATGAAGTGGGGGAGGAGACGGACAAGGAGACCTCCAGTCACTTTAGCCACTCTAAGAATTGGCCCCTGAGGGGATCTCCCCATAGATCATCTCACACTATTCGAGACTCGACCCCACCACAAAGATGGCTGCTCCTCCCTTCCTCGACCACTGTTATGGATATCCGACACTTGTGCTCCTCTCGTTGTCCCTCCCCAACTACGGTAGAGACAGAACTACTTAACGACTGCGTCTCTTCCCTGCCGTGGGAGAACTTCAGCCCACAAGGGAGAAGCGAGGGAATTCCATTCCCATTCCCATTTTAGAAGATACCTCGTTTCTTCTTTTCCTCCTCGGATGTGCCCTCAACCTTGCGTGTAACCATATACGCCCCCCTCGTCCGTCGATAAAGAAGTGATTCCCTCCGGGGACTGAGACTCGCGCAGAGAAATCTCCCCTCGATGGTCACTCCCATATCTCACATGCTGTCACACATTCTCCGCATATCAGCCTCGGGTCAGAAAGTAGCAGTCAAAAACTAGCCTAAATGAGTCCAGACACGAACGTTCACCGGTAGTTGAAGGGAAACTAAAGTGCAAATTCCATGGTAAATGAGTGGGAGAAGATGAAGACTTGCTTAATTGGCGAGAGGCAAAAAAGGTCTGGCGGGGATCGAGAGGTGAAGTGAATAGACAGATCACAACAGTAATTTCTTATGCATTCGCCACTTACAGAACGATGTTTTGGCGAGAAATAACCAAGTCTGGAGCGTTATCAAATCGGAGATGCATGAATGAAATTATGCGCTCTGCCACTTCCCTCTGTCCATTTTCTAGTTAACTTCCTCTGCGAATACGTGTTCTTCTTACTCTAAACATGGCATAGCTTGTCTTGTTCACTAACGAGCGCAAACTGAGAAATTTTCCTCTGTTCGGGATTGCCTCGGGACTGGAAGGCAAAACAGGGAACAAACTGGCGAGTGGAAAGGGTAATGAGTCGTTCTGAGATTTCGAGAGGCAGTGAACAACATCGAGACGACGGAAAATGGAGAGGATACCACTAGCGTCATTCCGAAATAATGTACTATTAATGAGATTTTTCGTTGTGTTTTCGGCTGATCTAATTTAACAAGGAATAGTTTTCTGTGGTAAAATTTCCAAAGAATTGTGCTGGTTTTTCAATAGAATTTTAAGCTATGAAAAATCCTTAGTTGTTACAGCAAAATAACTAGGATCAATTGTAAGATGAAAATTTTTTGTTCGGAATGACGCTTCACTTTACGATGAACTGCACAACAACAAACGTATGCATAAAATACTCACCGAGTCGGCCACACCCTGGCTGGTTCTGCAAATTATTGAGCATTTTGCAAAATAAATAACGAATAATCGATAAAAAATGCGAACTCAACGAAATACCTCGATTGCGTATGTAAAAAATCCGCGACTCGAAAGATGACAGATTCAAGGCGAAAAGTTGATTGAGGAATTGGAAGGATTTTGTGCCGAGAACGAGGAGTGAGAGAGGAGAAGAAGAGGGTCAGATAGGAAAGAGATATGAGTACATTCCAGATCTCATTCTGAATATATATGAAGGGAATCGGAAGGAACACAAAAAAGGACAAGGAAGCAGTGATGAAGATGGAGGGAGGATGGAGAAGGTACGAAGACCCTAAATGAAGGACGAAGTGGGAGAGTGAAGACGAAGACAAGAGGAAGATAATCTGCTTAGCGAACCACTCGGAAGAAGGACATGAAGAAGAAACTGAGAAGGAGATCGATGAATTGAGCTGGAGATAAATGGTGAGATCGATAGCAATAGATCAGGTAGAAGGGTCGAGAGTTCGGGAGGGGTCGAGAGGCAGTGTACGAGGAAGAGAGAAAGAGGGAAAAGAACATGGGGATTACTCGTTCAACTCGAGTTTACGGCCCATCGAATTCAGTGAGGAGCACATCGAGAATCGGGACGATGACAGAACAAGGGAAGGAGAATAATGGAGGAAGAGGGAAATGAAATAAGATGGGATGAGGTATACTCTTAGAGACGAGGACCATAATGGGCGACGATGCCATACGAGAGGAAGGGCGTATATGGTAGAGGTAGAGAGAGAAGAGAAGAGAAGATGAATAAGATGAGAGGGAAGAGTCGTTCCTCACAATGCATATGTGATACTGGGAGAGTGTGGAGAGGAGGGTGAGAAGAGGTCAGAGTCATTCTCTTTGCTCCTCTCTCCTCTTCATATCACTGCACAAGATCTCTTCCTCCGTCTGCTTATTTTAACGCAATTAAGCTGCCTCTAATGACATTCTCCAGGCACTTTCACTCGGAGTCAAGAGTAATGGGGGAAGTGTGGCATGTGAATAATCGGGCGTGACCCGATCAGTCTGTCTCCCCGCACACTTCCTTCCTCATTCATCCCCAATACTAATGCAGCATCCCTCATAATTCAGACGAGTTGGTAGGAAAGAAGAGTCGCGGCTCTGGTCTTAAACATGTGCAATCAGTCATGACGACTCTTGTCCTCTCAAGTAAAGAGACGCGCACGGGCAAACTGCAAACGTGTCCAGATTCAGAAGAGAATCGAGATGGGAAAGACCATTTCGAGAGAGAGAGAGTGAGGAAAGACTGGATGACTTTCCCCTTCTCGATGATGGTTAGAGGATGTGAATGAGGTACTGAAGGAAGAGAAGTCGTGAGTAGCGAGAGAATGAGATGGGCGAAGAAAGAGGAAGAAGAAGCATGACTACGGGAGAAGAATAAAATGATATGGGAGGGCTGCAGTAATGAATCAGCCGACGAGTGGGACGAGTGGTATATCTCTGCGCGAGTACGGTAGAATTGTGTTAGAGCCAGGGAGCTACTCCTTAATGATATCGGGGTGTGTCGGAATCCCCGAAGGAGTTTCGGTAGAGGAATCAGAGGAAGGAGGGGGACGAGGGAAGGAGAAGAGAGGGGCCGAGGTAATTGAAGAATTTGGATGAATGATGAAGAAAGAGACGAAAGAAAGCAGTGGCCAATGAGAAAGAAGAAGCGGATGCGCAAAGTGAAAACATATGAATATGTTGAGTGGGACCCCACTACTTTGGTCATACAGAAGAGGAGACAATGAATGGGCATGCGGGATATAGCATGCAGACTTTCGAAGAAGCGGTTAATACCTACGAAGGGACATCTTGACTCATCAGGGGGAGGGACACGACTATAAGCTTCCTTCCCCTTCTCCTTCCAGGGGAGAAGAAAGACTAATCTACGACACTCGGCCACCACAATGGACTTGTGAGACATGACGAAGAATGAGTTATGGGTAAATTTAGTGGAGAAGACGAGGCTGCAGTGGAGGAGACTGTCGAGTTTGATGAGGAGCCGTCGAAAGAGAATAGGCATGGTAGGCTGAAGACGAAAGCAACAAAAGATGAAGTTGAGAGGGTGAGCGAGAGTCGGGTCTGTAGGGGTGGAATCTGAGGAGGACTCCTCGTGTAATAGAATAGGTGTAGCGGAGAGGATCACTCGAAGGAGGAAGGTGAGGACTAAGATAGCAGGGCAAACACTTTGTATGAGCGGAAGGAAGATACATGAGACCGGAGGGAAGAAGTCAAGAAGCATCCTATCCAGAGCATTTTACGGAAGAAGAGAGGAGGGGAGGAAGAGGGGGAACTATTGAATGGAGATCGAGAACATCTTCCACGAATTATTCATACGGCCGGAGATAAAACAGTTGGGAATTAATATTATGACAATTCAGCTGCTTTTGATGGTTGCAACGCGTGGCCAGTGTGCGAAACGGCTAAGCAGAGCCATACCAGATCGAATTTCATCTCAGATGTCAAGATGATCAACATTCACCGCCGATTAAGCAACAATCAAATAAGTAGGGGGGGAGGATAAAAACATGTCTGGCAAGGATAACCTTTGTTGCTTCTTGTAGTAAAGTGAGGAACAAGAGGAAGATATCTGATATGAGTAGAGAGGATCTCTTCTGCGCCTGTCTAAGAGCAGGGGATCATTCCCTCCTTCGTCATCTTCCTCCCTCTCTCTCTCTCTCCTCTCATTTGTCTCGCTCTGCCCTCTCTCCCTCCATTCAGATATACATGCGATGAGAACAATCAAAAAAGGAGGAGGGGAGCCCTATGGACTGCCCGTCGTCTCTCCACCCTCTCCAATCAACTAGCTCGTCTCTCGATTCCCTCTGATGGGATGCAAAGGGCAGGACGAAGTAAACTCATCAGAAGTCAACGAAATGGACTCCAGAAGGCCACTTCACTTCCTCGACGGCGAAGTGTTGTTAAAAATGAGAGATGTGGATCACTTGTTGATTGTTTTACTAAGATTGTTCTATTGTTTATGTAGAATTCAAGATATTAGTGAACAATTCAACCGGTTTGACCAATTTTCTAGAGTCGTATAGGATGCAGATTTCTTTAAAGAAAACATTAATTAATAAATAAAAACAACGTGTAATAGTGCACATTGATCGACCTGTTTACTATTCATTATGTCATCGTTGCCATCAAATGATCTCAATCGGTCCAATGGGAGGATCCTCCCTCCTCTTCCCCTCCACTTCTCACTCTCTCCCACATGTCGAAATCACTCGCCCCCTTCGATCAGTTACCGTCTCCTCTCTTTCGCGACTCGACAGAGGAGGAGAAGGAGATGAGTAATCTCCACTCTTCAGATGCTCGACGACAATTTCACGCGACGATGACAGGTAATCTTTCTACAATAAAATATCCCTATTTGCATAAAATATCATGCGCTTATTTTACAGATTATTTTATGCAGTAGTGATAGCTTGCGACCGATTTTCGAATAGTTGTCATGAAATGGCGAGATAGAGGACAACCATAGCTTACAGTATTAAAACACGAGACAAACGAATTGTTAAATGCAGAAATGAGCCGAGCCTAAGAAGGGATAGCCATTCGGAAGCAAATTAATGGTAGCTAACTTTGTTATTGGAGTAGGCATGTTTGCTATTTTTTAATTTCTTTCGAAAGTACAGTCTGAACAGGAAGCAACTAAATTTGCTGTTCTCTATATTTACGTAGAAGAGTTGCCTGAAAAAATTGTTGATGCTATTTTTTTGAGCCTCTCGGCGTTAATTACTCATCGTTCTTCTAATTCCATCATAAATTTTCATCCAGGCGAAAAACAGTTCAACTATTTACTAGACGACAGCAGTTCACGCGCATCGAAAAGAACGAAGTGGTGAAGCAAATAACATTATACCATTGGACGAAGATCCATTGGGTGCTAGTTTAATGCCAAAGTACTGAGAATCACAATATTTATGCGGTTATGGGAAAATAAACGAGAGTACTAATAAAATGTTAAGACAACGATGGTAGTCAATATTGTGTTTCATAAAAGTGCATATCAGATAAGCGATGCTCGTCGGCTTCGTCCTTCGTCGATGACAGCAAACGACGCTTCCGCACCAACTTCACCGAGGCGCAATCTGCCATTCTCGAGGAGGCATTCCGGGTAAGTCTCTACTTCAATTTTTTGAGCTGTAATGTATTTTGTAATGAAAATTTTTACCGTTTATTGTGTTGTAGTATAATTAGTGAACTGCTACTTCATCTGATTTCATAATGTAGGATGTTACCATTGTCATCGTATCATCCTTATTCTTCTCAGGAGGAGGCGCCCAAGTTGTAATCAGCCCTGTTTTATCCTTGGGTGCCTCCCCCTACGCTAAAGTGACTTTGCAAGGCAGCACAAGTTGGATTCAGGGCTGGATCCAACTTTTTTTCTTAACCAATACTATTCATTAGCAATATTCTTGTTCGTTTGGAAATGCCAATGTGGGGGTACATATTAGATATGGAAACGAGAGGGTCTATCATTTTAAACCTTCCATTGTAAAACTCTTGTGATTGAATATCTTATTTTCAACCTCTTTTGAATTTTAAAATGAATTAAGCTCAAAATTGTACACACCGTTTTAGAGTTCGCACTACCCCGATCAGCACACGAAGCGAAGCATGGCCATTGCACTCTCCATTCCGGAAGACCGGGTTACGGTAAGTATTCAATCTTCTGTTTCACAATCGAGCAAAACCAAACTCTCTTCCTTGCATCTCGAAATGTCTCAATTTCTGCGTAACGATAGAATGATTGGTGTCTCAGTGATCGTAAATGCCATGTGCTCTGCCTTCCCTCCCTCCTCCTTCTGGATACTGTGCCTCTTCCTCCCCTTCTCCTCCTCCTCCTCTTCCCCATGTGTCGGCCACTCACAGGCCATCAATCTCCATTGCCAGATCACTCTCGATTGCACCTCTCCCTCCCCCTCTCGAACCGAGAACTCCCCTATTACTTGAGCGAAATAACACGTACTCTTTCAAAAACAAATTTATGACCAACGAGCACTTTGGTATATTTACAGGTATGGTTCCAGAATCGGAGAGCGAAATGGCGAAGGAAGGAAAATCGGGAGAAGGAGAAGAAGTCGCCGTCATCGTCGACGGATTCTGAAATGACTCGTACTAGTAATCCCCTTCCCTCAATAGTTCCTCCCATCCCGATTCTCCCCGATCTGCCATCTATACATTCCATTTCTTCTCTCCAAGTCCCTTCTCAATTTCAGTCCACTTTTCCTCCAAATACATACATCAGCGAGTATTTCGCCACTTCGCATGAACAGAGCCCATTCTTAGAATTCTCCATGTGAACATGTGTTGCAAGTAACATTTGAAATCTAATCGATTCCTTGTTTTCGCGATGTTCTCGCTCAAAACAATCATGTCATGCATTGTAAATCAGGCAGTAAGTAGCATAAGAACCGAGTTCATTTGTCGTCTCTGACGGAAAGCACAGTTGTACAACTGAAGTAGAAAGCAAGGGTGACAATAGGTGGTAAATACTTGAAGATCGTTTTGGGAGAGCCACTGAGATCGTTGAGAAACTACGAATAGACCGAGCAATTCAATTGGGGGAGGCAATACAAGTGATAGTTTTGACCAACTTGGCGCATTCGACGAGTATTATTTTCTTCACTGGAAAGCAGTATGGCTATTTATTATGACAACGGCGGAGGAGGCTAAAACGGGGCGTATGTGCGTGGCATTTCCTATGTGGAAAAGGAGCACGAAAAAGTGATGTAGAGGCAAGTAGAACGAGTAAAATATACTGCTACCAGTAGATAGGGCACGGAACGGGGAGTTATAGCGTTACCTAGAATACCTTTCGTGATCATAAATCGAGGGCCCGTCATTGGGTTGGAGTGGCGGCTGCTGTTGATGACTCGGCCAATTGATCCATATCTGCATCAATACTCTTGATCGATCCAGCCATGAGTGGATTGAATGGACTGGATGGAGGTAAGAGTGGTTGAGTGGGTGGTGAGAGAGGGGGTTCTGGTGGTGGAGGTACACTCGTCTCTTCTGGTGGGGGTGGCGTGAGGAGAGAGGTCGTCTGTTGGGTGGGGGAGGATGGTGTCGACGACTGCACGGAGGGGGCGGCTTCTGGCTGAGGATGGTCGACGTTGTTGGCGACGGCGACGATGATCTCGTCCTTCTTCGGTCCTCCATTCAATTCTCCCATGGGCACGCCCAGTTTGTGATTGGCGTGATGGTGAGAGTCGGGCACGTATGTACGCTCTGTCTCGAAGTGAGCACGACGTCTGAAAATTGAATATAATATATTTATAGGACTCATTTCGAAAATAGTTTGAAAACACTAAGCTTGATGCAACAATTCGCTATTAATGATGAATCAGAAGCAAGTTGCATCAACTCACAAGAAAAAGTGGAAAGGCACTTTGCTCAGCTGCCTCTTCAACGCATTCTGAATCTCGCTGTTGAGGAAGCAGTAGAGGACGGCGATGAAGATTCCCTGAGAAGGAGATGACGTCAACGTTGAGACAGAAAGGGGGGAAGTGGGCGAGTGTCTGACTTGAGAATGCTGCAGGATGGCGGAGCCGAGCATGTACGCTCCACTGGGCTCATCGGGTTCGTAGAAAAGAGGAATGTTGGAGACGCCGAGGAGGGGAACAAGTAGTAGAGTCGCCTTGATCGTTCGCCTGCAAGTCTTCAGTTGGTGCATGAGTCAATCACAGAACCACCAATTTACGTGCTGAATCTCAAATTCGTGCAGGAAAAGGACTTGCTCTTGCTTGTACTAGCAGTTCCCCTAATTGCCCTCACCATATCTTCCTCGATTCAGCCGTGTTCTCGCTGCCTAATTTCTGAACCAGAATTACGACGATCGCCAGCAGAAAGATGAGGTTCATCTATAATTAATGTGGGGATAATTAATGTATTGGTGCGGGGGGCGACATCGGGGACGAGAACTCATCATTTCGTCACGTGCAATTGTCCTTGTCATTTCAGAGTGCTATTTTGGAAATGTGTTTTCGCCTTCTTATGGCGGTAGAGATGTCTGAACTCACGACTAGGGCGAATCCCATGGTGCCAGCGAGTATCCACAGATGGTCTCCCTGTGCATAGGGCAGCCAGCAGAAGGAGGAGGGATTCGTGCGCGTCTTCAACTCGTGCACAACCGTCCACGTCATCACCACCACGAATGGAATACCTGCAAGAAAGCGTTTGAATGATACAGTAACTATTTTCCCATAAAGCCTTCATTCATTGTCAATGACTTTCCCAGCAGTCTTTCAATTCTAGAATGGATACTCCAAGAATTAATGGCATGAGCTGCAGAGTGGACTACAGAGAGAATGCAGGGACGTTAACACTCTCTGCTGGTCCCCAGCTTACGCGCGTACCCACTGCTGCTCCCTTCGACCTGTCAGTTATGTCACACCCCACTTGATGAATGGTCTTGCTTTCCGCTTAGATTTATTTTGCTGCTCTCGCTTTGGTGTAAGCCTCAAAACGGTTCTACTCTGCTTCGACTTTGGCGAGAAGACTAAGGTTCTCTCCAGGGAAGACTCGAGCATCGATAAATAAAAGAAGGAGCCTCGATCGGGGGGAGAGAGTGTTGTGGGGATGGTTCTCCGTTCGCTCCCTCCTATACATCATCTCGCCCCGTTTTGCGCCCACCACCACCACACCCCCGAATCCCCCAGTGTCTCTAAGTGCGTAATGTGGTTCTCTCCGTTTCGTCTGAGTCTAAGAAAGAGAGAAAGGAGAGGATGGAGAGGATATCTGATGGCTCAAGGAGAGGAGATTCCACATGCTAATTGTTCTCCTCCTATCCCGACCTCCTATCCAAATTGTGTTTTATCTCTCAGTCACGCGAAGGAGAAAGAAAGAAGACGAAGAGGGGGACTAGTCAACATAATGAGAGTTGCTGAGGACGCGAATGTTCAGAGAGGGGAAACAAATGAGGAACACTCACCCCATCCAGCAAGGAGATACAGACAGTAGGGGGCGTCCGAATGGCGCATTGCGAAGACTGTGAACCGACTGTAGAGGTACGCGCCCTCTATCAACATCCACATCACTGATGCCACCTACAATGATTCTCTTCAGATAGCTAGAGAAGAGAGGTCCCACCTGGAAGTAGATGACGCACCAGAGGATCATCTTGCATATCCAATCCTGCAATGCATCCATTTTTCATGTCATTCCGTGTTTACCGTGTGTCACTGTCTCGATCATTCATGTACATTTCCCATCATGCCCAGGATTTCGAACCTCGCGGCGGCATCTAACAATCTTATTAGGGGGACACTCATAATTAAATAGAGAGAGAACAGAAGGGAGAGAGAGAAGGGGGACAAAAAGGGGAGTGAATGCGTGTGGTGGGGATGAACACATGAGGCCTCTCTCGAGTGTCCTTCTTCAACTCACATATGACATGATGTTGGTGGGGTTGAATGTGGAGCAGTCCTGGAAGAGATTCGACGACTGCACCACCGTCCAGACGGCCAGCACGGCAAATCGACACACGAAGGCCACCGCGAGGTTCTTGTGGATCGCCAGGCGTCTGAATCGACCTCGGTCTCGTCTATTCCAATAATAGATGCATCATACATTACATTCCAATATCAATGTTTTTTTTATATTTGGTAGGACAGTGTGAAGTGCAAAAAGGAGTGTCTTCCTAACCGGCATTGTATGGAGTCGAAGATGGAGAAGAGAACGATGGCAGCAACGAGAAGGGCGACGGAGACGATCGACAACGTCAACGACACCGATATCACCACGTCCCGAAGCACATCCGGACACTGGAAAGGAAGAAAATCAAGAATCGCCTCTGCTTAGGCTATTTATGGGTTTCCGGCCGTGAGCATTGGGGGGAATTCGTTCGGTCGGAAACGAGAGGTATAAACGAGCTGCGAGAAGGGGAGAGACAAGCGGCGTGTCGTGATTCCCACCCAGCAGCCATTTCATTAACGGGAAAGTGGCCGCTGACAACAGCCAGCAGAGACTATTCGCGGATTTAACTACGCCAGGTTGTGGAGAAACATGAATATGCAATGAATCGACGATATAGAGCCAGAGGCTGCAACTCGACTCACATTCTGCGAAATGTCACGCTTGGAGAGGAAAAACGTTCATAAATAGAGGAATACTCAGGATAACCGACCACTCGACAGAAGCCGACGATGCAGGTGCTAAAGTCGTTGACGACAGTGAGACACTGGCTGTAGTTAGCCACCTCCCACGAACCAGCCAGGTCGCAGTACCGAGACACCATGTGGATGTCTGAACCAGCGCCCACTCATTCCTGGTCGACTGTTGGTACACGGGTACCTGCTATCCGTTCGCAGCCTGGAACTGTCGTGCAGTACTGGAAAGGGCATCGTCGCTCCGTCCTCTCCCCGTAACCAGATTTCTCCCAACACATCGACTTGTCGAAATCCGCATGGCATCCGCTAAAAATGGTCGTTCATAGTCCAATTCTCTATAATGTCCTTCGGATGGCTCTATAATTCGAGAGAGAGGGGACTCCTTTCTGGTTATTGCGTTCGCATCAACAGAAAGAGAGTGTACGACGCTAAGAAGAGGCTTCAGTCGCTCTTTTCTCCGTCTACAGTCTCGACCAATTCGATTGTCCTCCTATTGTTTGGGGGGTGGGGAACGGGTGGAGAATGGAGAGTGGCCATTAGGGAAGAGGGGAAGAAACTGACTTGTCGTTGATCGTCTGATTCGTCACGTACAGCGAGGCGCACCGTTCGAACTCAGTGGGCATTTCTGGATGTGAAAGTGAGGAGGGGAGAGGGGGGAGGAGTTACCTGGATAGGAGGAGGAGAGTGGAGTGGTGAGGAGAGAGTCAGTGCATCTAAGACGAGTCTAAGAAGGCAAGATTCGAGAGGGGCAACACGAACACGGAGGTGACAAATACGAGAGTTGAGATAATTGGAGGGAGAAGAAACATCAAGTGAGAGAGAAGAGAGCGAGAGAGAAGAGCGGCTAAACTTATGCGAATAGTTGAGGCATTTAAGGATATCGAGAGAGAGAGAAAAGAAGGGCTGGGGGAGAGGCAGCGAGACTCTGTTTCAGACAGAGAGGCCTGTCCGTCCACTGACTAACAAGAACAATCAAATGAACTCCGACCACAAATTGATAGCCACTGCTGCTGAATTGCGATGAATGAGGAGCGAAGGAGGGTTTAGGTTGTATAAGAAGAAAGGAGGGAGGGGTGGTGGCAGGCAAAGAGTCTCTCTTGCTCCCTCTCGCACTCGAACAGGCTAATAGTTTATGAAGAGGGATTAGTGAGGAGGTCGACCAATAAATGGCAGAAGTTGATCCTCTCACGAGTAGATCAGAGAGAGAAGGGTGCAAGGGAAGGAGGGAGGGGGAGGGTGCGAGTACTGAATAGGGAGGGGGAATGCCAGTGTGGAGGACTTCGTCTTGTGCTTTTAACTGCAAATGAGCCTATTTCTTCTCACAAAAAGACGAAAAGAAGCGCCCATTTCGCAGACACACACGCACAAACTCGCGGTCTGATAATAGAGTGCAGCAGAGGGAGGAGGAATGGAATTGGGAGAGGATTCTACTCGCAGGATGGTCTGACCGGCACATGGAATCAGAAAACAATTCGGACAGTGAGGAGAGGCAGAGCAGAGAAGCAGAGGGCGAGAGGGAACGAAAGTCTTCCCTTTGTGATATGTATGCAGCAGTCGCAAAAGAGGAGCTGAATGGGCTGGAAATGGGAGGAATAACCCCCTTCCCCCTCCTCCGTTCACTGAGTCCTTCCATCTAGACATTCGTCAAAGCGACGGAGGGATTACAGGAGACGAAGAGCGGAGATTAAACTGTGAGTTGTCAGGAATAAGGACAGCAGATTCAACTAGCCATCTCTCTCTCTCTCTCTCCAGAGGAAGAAAGAGTAGACGCGTGTTCTGAGAGGAAAGAAGGTAGGAGTAATCATATTGAATCTATTGGACGAGACCCAATTGAGTTCACGACGGAATAAGAAATGACGAAGAGAAGAAGAAGGCAGGCATTCAATTAGTCCAATGTGAGAGAGAATCGAGATGCGAACCCTATCACAAATGAGAAGAACGAGGAAGGAAGGAATGAGGGGAGGAACGGAGTGATCATAAGACAACAGCCTGTCCATGAAGAGAGAGAGAGGGCGCATAGTTGAGAGGAGAAGAAGTGATGTCCCCAGAGAGATCATTGGCTATTCGTCCATTAGGAAAAGAGAAGACGGAAATGTTGCAGAGCAAAATGAACACAGACAGCGAAGTCTCTCTGGAATGCATGGGGGAAAGTGGAGTGAAACACTTCGGGCGACTGAAGACCCGCAATCTATCACTGATAAGTGCGCCCACTCCATCTCACCTAGTTCATTTCGTGTCGAATGAATAATGTCTGAATATCTGAATCACTTCTTGGAGTCGACCAACTGCCTCCTCCTTGGCATGGACCACCATTTATCATCCCATCCGACCCATCTATCAATCAATGCACTCTTATATCCGGCCTCAATATCCTTTCGCCTATTCCCCTATCTCCTTCCTATTCCCGACTCTCTCGGTGCCGCCTCTTCTAAAAAGCAGAAATAACAGCGAGTGTATTCATAAATTTGTCCGTTGAAACCTCGAGGGAATACGGATGTTGAGAGGGGCGAAAGGATGGGTCCATACGTGGAAAGAGGGAGCAGATAAGACAAAATGGAGGAGGCCAAGAGGGAAGAAGAAGGAGTTGGGGCAAGAGTCAGGGCAAAAGTTGCCAATGGCCGACAATGATTAATGAGAGGAGCGACGAAATCAGCGATTGAATGTGTGGAGTGGAGAGGGAAGCAGAGAGATACGAGAGGAGATTGGAGACATAGTGCAAGTATGGAGAAAATCGAGTTAGTAGCACATAGAATAACGACAATGAAGAGAGGAAAAAAGAGGATGCATCTGGTGGGTATGAAGAGCAGAATTAGAGAGAGGAAGAGAAGGAAGAGGAGGAGAGAGGAGCATGACCGTGATCGAGGAAGCATAATAGGAGTAGAGAGAGAGAGAGAGTCACACTGATTACATCATCTAACGAGCAATGGCCGGAGATGGATTTAGTATGACTAGAGCAGAAGAGAGAAAGAGAAGGTAGAAGAAGGACTGAGCTCATTATCAAGGACGTCCATCTTGAATGGAAGGGAGATTAGCCGGACGGATAACCGATTTATTCCGGGAGACCCTAGCACAATCTGGGACCGAGAATCAAGCCCGTCAGTGAAATCAGAGCCGAGTCTGCTAGAAGAAACAGAAGGGAAAAGTCTCAAGAGAGGTCAGCGATTCGACGTATATTTGGTGAGTGCGAAGGCACTGCATGGATTGTATTACGAGAGAGAGGAGAGACTCATTTGATATCCAGAACAGTTGGCAAGCAGGGTAGAGAGAGGAGAGAGGAAGCAGGCTGATCAGAGAGAGAAGAGAGAGAAGAATGAGGGAGGAAGTGGTGAGAAATATGGAGAGTGAATGAATGAAGACTTGAAGAAACGAGGAAGAAGAAGAAGGAAAGAGGAAAAAATCAAGCAAATCGAATAGAGAAAAGGAAGAAGGAGTACAATGAATCTGCTGATCGTTGTGGATGGGGATGGGGATGGCCGGATGAGGGGAAGGAACAAGAGTGATGAGTGGAGGGACCAAGTCAGAAGGGATGGAAGAGCCTCGAAGACAGACTCAATTGAGGGAGTCGATGGTAATTGATGTCAGAGGGAAGAGGAAGAGGGACGATCAGTGAGGAAGAATGACGAGGTCGACGAAGAATGGGGGAGAGGGGCGGGAGGAGGAGGGAGGAAGTGGAAGAGCACCTGGGAGGAGGAAGGAGGAGGAGGAAAAGGAGGAGAAAGTGGCACACTCTTGAATTGGCCAGAGATTCAAGAAAGGAGAGGTCTACTTCTATTCTTGTTGAGAAGAAGAAGGAGGAGAAGTAGAAGGTCCTTTCATTCTCGGAAGGAAGAATCCGAATGCAGCAATTAGATCGAACCATTGAAGCGAGCACTTAGACAAGGGATCTCTGCACGGGGAGCTATAATTGTGAAACAGCAAAAGTAATGATTGGAAAGGGCCTGATTCTGCAGTAACTTCACTCTTGTGATGGCTATGATCATTGTGAGTGATGGGTTGAAAGACATGTCCGCCTGGATTCGAACAGACTGTTGTCGAATACGTGCGAGTAGACGAGGTATGAAGAAAGAAGAGAAATACACAAAAGATTCGAGAGTGGAAAAAGTGGAGCTGAACAATGAGGCGAACGGGAAATACAAGCACTTCGGTGTTTTTCGGTGAGAGATTGAGAGGCAGACCGTCTTGAGTAGATACTAAAATATGGACAGAGAACTGCGAACAGCTCAACATTCTAGTAGTCTACAGTCTCGGAGAAAATAGAACAGTAGAACAAATTGACTACGCGAAAACAAGCGGAGACTGAAGCATCGAAGTGAAGGAAGGAAGAGGAGGAGCAGGAGGAGGAGAAAGGGGGAGAGGGGGGGGGTTAAGGAGGAGCGATGCTCGAAGGAGAGGACGACTGGAGGAGGAAGAGACACCATCAACGGAGTGTGAAGTGAGGCATGAATCAGTGTTGCAATGAGTGTCAGCCAGAGAGGAGAAGTGGAGTGAATATTGAGCAGGGGCAGAGGGAAAGAAGCCCTCTTCCTCCTCTCGGATGGGACTCGCGGGATGAGGACTGTCTTCATAACAACTTGCCTAATTGACAGTCCCTCCTCTATTCGTCTGCCCCCATGCACACATGCCTAAAAGCGTCCCGATTTCTGAGTAGAGATTACTGCACTCCTTTAAGGTATCCATTAGTGTTTCCGTCGCCGCGGACTACAGTAATCGGCCACTGCAATTATCCTGGTCCGCGAGTTTCGACCCTTGCCACTTCTGGATAAACTCGCGCACGCTCTTACACGTGAGGGAAGGGAAAGCGGGAGTGATCACACCACTGTTTCTCTTCCTTCCCTCCCCCCATCACTCGCCCTCTCACACCGGGTCAAAGTCTCCGAACCTTTCCTCCCTTTCACAATGCGCCTTCATTCTCTTCTCCCCTCAAGCTCAAAATGAGCGCACCGTCCACAATGGCCCTTCCACTGCTCAAGGTACTCTTAGTCTCAATGTTTTTGTCTAGACCAAATTGTTTTCCTATTAGCAATATAGCAATAGCTTGCACGACTTCGTTCGGGTTCATGGGATGAATAGAAGAGAAGCGAGAGTAGGGGGAAGGAGTTGTTGACTGCTCTAGCTTGACCTCAATCGGAGACTCTCGAGGGGTCGATCTTCTCCTCTTCAGTCATGGGTGCAGACAGCGTTCTCTCCTCGGTTCCTCCTGGTCACGAATACTCTCACTGGCGCTTTCGTCCTGGCCACGGGCGACTTCCTCCATCAACACTCGAAGAATATTAGTGAACAACGAGAGATGAGAACCGACTGGCAAAGAACAAGTAAGAGAGGGTGAGGAATGGAGGAGACGAACTTTGTTTACCAGTGAGGATAATCGCGTTTTCGACGGTCATTTTCGCGCCTCTCAACCACTTCTACTTTCGATGGCTGGACAGGTCAGTGCCACAACATGATAACGTATGGATGGGACTCGTCGTGGATTCTGGTTATGCGTACTATGGAAAACAAAGGATGCCGAAAGGGGATAGTCGTGGGGAGGGGATAGTCACTATGAATACTTCCGTAGGTCGATCATACGCGGGTCTCGAGGTCAGATAGTGGGCAAGAAGCTGGCAGTGGACACGGCATGCGGTCCTCTCTTCGCGTCGAGTTACGTCGTAGGTGAGAGAACCTCATGCTCCTCACTTCTCATTTCTCGCCTTCGCACGCATCCCGTTTTAACTCCCTTCCGAGTACTCAATAATTCAGCAGCTTACAGGCCTTAATATGATGGAGGGCAAGTCTGTCTCGTCTGGGTTCGACGAGTACCGTCGCAAGTTTCTTCATTTTCTCGCGGTGAGAACATGTTCTGTTTGCTGCTGAGCCCAGGGAGCAACGCATAATCAACAGAAAAAAAATGCAGGGAGAGAGAGAAAATGATCACAAATGCACGCGTTGAATGAAGAATTCAGGAGAACGTCTCGTTAAGACCCCAGAATGGGGCGAGCCCGATTCAGAGGGAGAGAGAGAGACTGATGGTGCAAGACTAATGAGGCAACGCTGCCAATTTTCTTCTTGTAGATAGCCAATTTTACTTTTTTGCTCAACTAGCAATTCGAGGATATTTTGGGCGAATTGAAATGACGTTTTTAAGCCCTCCGAGCCATTTCAGTTGGATGCCTTCCTGTGGGTGCCAGTCCAAGCTCTCAACTTCTATTTCGTCCCGCCCTCATTCCGAGTTTTCTTCGTCAGTTGTGCTGCACTCGTGGATTCCTTCTTCTTCGCCCATATCAAACAAAATGAACACTCAGGTTACGAAGGTAGTAACCAAATCGACCTTTTAGAGAATCAAGGAACCGAGTAAACTCACACAACAACGTTCTTGTTTTCCTAGTAATTTTCGATGCAAGTTGCCTATTTGTACCCACTTCCCTATTGAATGCGACAAGCCGAAGGCCTTGTTTGTCCACAGTGTAATTCCATTCCCGATGTTCGCACGCAACCAGGACAGACTACGTGTGTCCGTGGTATTGTTTTGGTTGTCTAGAGTGCATCCTCGAAAGACCAGGAGTGTCCATCTTGTATGTAACGAATTTGTCACTTATTCTCACTTACAGGTATTAGCATCTTTACCTCGGTTGATAAACGAGTAAATCACAACAATAAAAGCAGACTTAACGAAGAGAAGACACGGAATGTGCTCGCTGGTGAAACTAGAAACATGTGTATGACTCGAGAAGGCACTCCGAACGTATAATCTCAATTATTACTCTAGCTTGCTCTAGTGAATCTACTCGGAGATGAGCTTGCGGATCATGTAGTGGAGGATTCCTCCGTGGTGGTTGTACGTCAACTCGACCTCAGTGTCGAAACGGGAAAGAACGGTGAAAGAAGAGCCATTGGAGACCTGAGCAGGGGATATTTCCATGCATACCTGCTCAGCCACTGATTGCGCTCATTCATCAAGGGATAAAATCGCACATGTCAACACCCTTTCTCCCGGAATATCTCTCCTACCTTAACGTTGACTTTCTGGCCGGGTTTGAGATCATCGGGGATCTCGATGGTGAACTGTTCCTTGCCCGTGAGACCGAGGGAGTCCGCATTCTGGCCATCCTCGAATTGGAGAGGGACGATGCCCATTCCAATCAGATTCGATCGATGGATTCTCTCGAAGGACTCGGCGATGACTGCACGAACTCCCTGAAACAAACACATTTTATGAATTATTCACATGATGATCACACAAGAGTATTCCTCGTCGCTTTGCCTAGTTCATCTCTAGCTCATCTCTAACCTGCAGGTAGGGTCCCTTGGCAGCCCAATCTCTGGATGATCCGCATCCGTATTCCTTTCCAGCGAGGATGATCACTGGCTGGGCAGCATTGGCGTATCTCTCAGCTGCATCGTACACATCCAGTTCCTCTCCCGAGGGAATGTGCAGGGTGCGAGGGCCGACCTGCGAACCACATTTCCTGTTGAAAATATCTCGCGTAAAGACAAACAGGCGATCGCTTTCATTTTCGAAAACTTCCCCTTCACACATAACAATGTTTTGACGTGGCGGCACGAGGAGTCGCGATGATGGATGGGTGGATAATGTACCGCCTACATACTTTGGGGGAGACTTAGTGTGCAGGAACGCATTAAGAACCAGGAAATGGAACCCGGAACAACAAAGTCTCGTGTGGGAAATTCTGGAAGGATATTATTATACCTTGGAGGCGAGTTTGTTGACGAGACGGATGTTTGCGAAGGTTCCTCTGGCCATGACCTCGTCATTTCCACGACGGGCTCCGTACGTGTTGAAGTCACGCTGGGCAATGTTGCGAGAGGTAAGGAAACGGGCGGCGGGAGAGGTCTGCAACCATATTCTCACTCTGGTTTAGGAATCGGGCACCGTACCTTGGAGATGGATCCAGCGGGCGAGATGTGGTCGGTGGTGACCGAGTCGCCGAGGTTCAGAAGCACATACGCGTTGTCGATCGGCTTCTTCTTGGGAAGGTCGAGGCTCTGAAATTGAGAGTGTCACCTCTAATCCCCTGGTAATTGGGTTGCCGAAATAGTGAAATTCATACCATGTTGTCGAAGAAGGGCACCTTCTTGATGTAAGTACTCTCCTTGCTCCACGGGTAGATCTTCGTCTGCAATTACACGGAATTATTGATTTTCAAAAATACTATTTAAAATGAGAAAAGCAAAAAAATGAGAAACTAACGTTGGGGCACTCGAGTGCCTGCCACTCTGCCGATCCCTTCTCGATATTGGCGTAGACCTCGTTGAAGAACTGAGGCTTCACGAACTCCTCCTCGAACTTGGCGACCTCCTCGCGAGTAGGCCAGATGTCCTTGAAGGTGATCGGCTTGCCAGCAGCGTCATGGCCTGAAATGTTAATTACATTAATTAAATTATTAATAATAATTCATTTTAATAAAATAAATCTTTCACCGAAAACGTGACTTTCCAGATCGACGGCGACGGATCCAGCAAGGGCGTAGGCGACGACGAGAGGGGGAGATGCGAGGTAGTTGGCACGAACATGGGGGTGGATGCGTCCCTCGAAGTTTCTGTTTCCAGAGAGAACTCCAGCTACCACGAGGTTGTTCTCGTCGATGGCCTTGGCCAGATTCTCATGGAGAGGACCAGAGTTGCCAATGCACGTCATGCATCCGTATCCGGCGATGTGGTACCGGAGCTTTCTCAGGTCCTCCAGAAGGCCTGATGCCTCGAGGTACTTGGTCACGACGCCGGATCCGGGCGAGAGGGAGGTCTTCACGTAGGGGGCGACGTTGAGGCCGAGGGCGACGGCCTTTCTGGCAACGAGACCCGCTGCGAGCATCACGGAGGGATTGGAGGTGTTCGTGCAGGAGGTAATGGCAGAGATGAGCACTGATCCGTGCTTGATCTTCGTCTGCACTCCATCGACCTCAACGGCGACTTCCTTGTTCGCCTCTTCGGCCTTCAGTCCGAATCCCTTGAATGAGACGGGGGCGATGACTCCCTCAGTGAACTCTCGAGCGACGTCAGTGAGCACGACGCGGTCATGAGGACGCTTGGGTCCGGAGAGGCAGGGCACAACCGTCGCCAGATCGAGAGTGAGGATGGTGGTGTAGGCGGGACGGAAGTTGGGGTCGGAGTAGTCAACGAAGAGCTTGTTCGCCTTCAAGTACTGCTCTGTTCGCTCGAGGTACGCGGCGTCACGGCCAGTTTGAGAGAGGTACCTGCAGATATTTGAATATGTTTCGTACTGGCACATTTTTTATTCCATCGAATCTATTTCAATATGTTCCTGGATTGTTACGAAAATGGGCCTCACTTGATGGTTCTCGAGTCGACGGGGAAGAATCCGACGGTAGCTCCGTACTCGGGGCACATGTTGGCGATGGTGGCACGATCGGCGATCGAGAGCGACGAGACTCCCTTTCCGAAGAACTCGACGAATTTGCCAACGACGCCAAGGGCTCTCAGGTTCTTAGTGATGGTCAGAACAAGATCGGTAGAGGTCGCCATCGAGGGAAGCTCACCGACCAGCTCGTATCCGACGACTTCAGGGATAACCTGACAAGGGAGAGGTCATTCCTTGTTTTAAAATTACGGAAAATGAGTGATATACGTCGAAATGATGCCTACTGGAGACCCCGAAGAATTTTTCCAAAAGTGCTGACGTACTCCCAGAATCGAGATATCGTGACCTACCAAAAATTGCGTTCACGGGTGTGAGCACATCAGCGAAACTCAACGTAACGGGAGCATCGCTTCCGTAGCCTAGTGGGTTGTGGAAATGTGTGACTTTTTACCGCCGTGGGTTCGAATCTCAACGCCTGTATCTCTTTTTGCTAGTTTTTACACGTTTAATGGAAGAACATTGAATTGTGAAATATCACAATATGACCTAGTTGAAATAATTTCGATGAATTTTACGGAGGAACAGATGATGCGATGAGTGAATGAGCATTTTGGGAGAGACTACGCAACTGTGCAGTTGCACGCATTGCGAATTTACATACATTTACATTCGTCTGGAATAGACACCTATTCGGGTATATAAGTCTCGTTTTTCTCGTTGTATTCACTCCATGTCGTTCTCCGCTAGGAATGTTGCTCTTGCTCTTGCTCGCCATTTCGATGTAGCCTCCTCCTCCCTCCCCCTGATCGTTCTATCCGACCCGGAGAGGATATCTTTCTCCCGCATCAAGATGCAGCTCATGCTAGAAGAAGAGGGAGCGTTGGAGATGGACACTGATGACGAGAGTGAATCGGACTACTCTGCCGATGAGTTCGATGAGGATTGCAAGGAAGTTAGGAAGTTAGGAGGAAGTTGTTTATATCCATCTAGGCGAACCCTCTGGCCAGTTGCCACAGAAAGGATGTTTTTCCGATCCCAATATGGTCATCGGCGTCAGTAAATCCCATATCATGAACACCAATTCCGC
The DNA here is from genome assembly GCA_036245805.1 of Pristionchus mayeri. Lineage (NCBI taxonomy): Eukaryota > Metazoa > Nematoda > Chromadorea > Rhabditida > Neodiplogasteridae > Pristionchus > Pristionchus mayeri. Next base: position 36,069,951 of record BTRK01000006.1, on the reverse strand, counting down.
TGAAAAGTTCTTCACAGAAGTTTTGTTTGCTCCTCCCATGCCTCCCAAAATGTTGTTGTTGCTTGACAGCTGGCCTCTTTTTAAAAACCATTCATTCATTCAATCATTTATCCCCGCCGGCCATACTGTATTCATTGTCAATATTCCCTCTTGAGGTACGTCTCTCGCCCAGCCTCTCGACCTTTGCTGGAATCAGCAATTCAAAGCCGTTATTCGTAGGATCGACGACTTTCTCATTGTTAATGATGATGTTAGGTGGGATCGTTGCACTAGGGACAATCGACTAATGCTCATGTCACAGTTATACTGGGTCTTTGGAGCAGAATGTTTCACAGAGTATCGTAAGTATGGTTGGTATAAGGGAGGATTCAGTAGCACCCATCCCTCTCCTTTTCTTACCCCCACGCAAGTGTTGTTTGGTCCGAATTCCGATGACGATTGTACATGTGGAGAGTCCGGTTGTGTTGTTTGCCCCAAGTGCTCATTGACTCATTGCTTCAATTGTTTCTTCGTAAATGTTCATAGATGCTAAAACCCAACTTGTGCCATTTCGCAATCCTCAAGAGGGTTTCAATATGAAATATTTCGCAATTCAAAGTTGTCGTATTAAATGTATAAAACGTAGCAAAAATAATTGCAGTCGAGGGGATTCGAACCCACGGCGGAAAAAGGTCACACATTTCTACAACCGATGTTCTCGTTACGTTGAGTTGCGATGATGTGCTCACACCCGTGAACGCAATTTTTGGTAGGTCACGATATCTCGATTCTGGGAGCCCGTCAGCACTTTTTGAAAAGTTCTTCGGGGTCTCCAGTAGGCATCATTTCGACGTATATCACTCATTTTCCGTAATTTTAAAACAAGGAATAACCTCTCCCTTGTGAGAGGAAGAGGCTAAAGGAACGGTAGGAGTAGGGTACATATGCAACAAGAGTAGGGTAGAGATGCCGCAATGCAGAAAGCTAGCGTACATTTGCACCGAATGATCTCTATAATGAATCTATTCTAACCATGGAGATGGGTTGTCCGAGCATGACTGCCTCTGCCTCGATTCCTCCGACTCCCCATCCGAGCACTCCCGATCCGTCGATCATCGTGGTGTGCGAGTCAGTACCAACGACCGAATCGGGATAGAGAACGCCATTCTGTAAGGGTTAACGTACATTTGCTCTTTGTTGAAGAAAAAAGAAATTATAGATAGGAAAAAATGCGAATAAAATTGTGCAGTTCCTTCGCACGGAAACGTTTCAGGAAAGTTACTTACGCTGTCGGCGAAGACGGTTCTCGAGAGGTACTCGAGGTTGACCTGGTGGACGATTCCCGATCCGGGAGGAACGATGAGCAGGTTGTCGAAGGCCTTCGATCCCCACTGAAAAATCACTAATATTTCTCAAGTTCGAAGTTTCAATGGAAGAGGAACACTGACGACTACATTGTCGCTCCATTCCCACACACAATGATGATTGATAGGCACTGTTCGTATCTCTGGCGTGTATTTGTGACGCGGCGATGTCTCGCGAAAGGGATTAGAGTGCCGTAGCGTGCCCTCTCGTCGTCTTTCCCCCTCTACTATCTGCACTCTTTCACACACGCGAGTACCTCTCGGAGAGCACAAATCAATGGTATCAGACCACTACATCGGCAGAGGAAGAAGAGATAGGAAGAGATGGGAAGAGGAACAGTAATGGGAAGATGGAAGAAGAGACCTTGAGGAAGTTGAATCGCTCCGAGTTTCGCTCGAATTCGATCTGCTGGTTCTTTGCGAGGGCGTCGAGACTGGAAGAAGGGAGAGGATTAGTGAGGAGCAAATAACAAACTCCGACGAAACCATAATCTCCTCTGATTGCCGTTCGAGAATACACCACGTTTGCAGTTCAAGGAAATTCGGAATCGTTTTTCTTATTTTCGATATGGCCATGAAACGAATGTTATATTTTTTTCTGACTAGTGCTAAATGATTCTCATTTCACTGATCAGACACCCTACATCAGTATTCTCTGCCCTCTCCCTACTCACTTTCCGTAGTGGTCGACCTGAACTGAGTGGTCGATGACGAGATCGACGGGGCAGACGGGGTTGATCTTCGAGGGATCGGCTCCAAGTTCGGAGACTGCATCCCTCATCGCAGCGAGATCGACGACAGCGGGGACTCCCGTGAAGTCCTGGAGGATGACACGGGCTGGCTTGAAGGGAATCTCGGCCTGGTTGTGCTGGCTCTTCTGCCAGTCGAGGATCGTTTCCACGTCGGCCTTCTTCACGTGGAAGTCATCGCAGTGACGAACTGCTGCCTCGAGGAGGTAACGGATGGAGATAGGCAGCTTGTCTGCAAGAATATCCTTATTATTTCCATTTCTCGGTTATCGTGAGACGTTCTTTCTTCAGAAATAAATTGATGTATCTGATTGCTTTTCTATTGAATTTCTTAGCTTGTTCTGTTTTCGTTAGATGCTGGAATGATTCATTGCATGACACAATTTGATTTTTTGGAGAACCATTCTGCTGTCCAAGATGGTTCCACGACTGTTTAGGGATCTCACCGTATCTGTCATCATCAAGACCAAGCAGATCGAAGTACTTGTACTTATTGTCCCCGAGGGGAAGGTCCTTCACGAGCTTCTCGTATGCCATCCTGGAATAAGGGGGGTTAAAAGGGTGGAAGGGGGAGTGGAGATGGGGGTCGAGAAGAGGCAATGTAAAACCGATAGATAAGTGGGGCTTATCGTCTCAATGTTTCTTCTGGAAGAATGACAAAGGAGAGACAGAGAGAGACGGTTCGAGTAGAGGGAAGAGGGGGGGGGGGAATGGAATGGTGCGAGAGGGGGAGGATCAAGAGCGAGAGGGGGAGGACCCGATCGATCAGAGGAGGGGGAGCGTGGGCGACCTTGTGCGTTATCTCGACCGTTCCCTATTCAGGGACATTCCCCAGCTAGGTACAGAGGTAGCGACGCCGGCTTATAGAGCCTTTAGAGATTATATGGATAAGATGCAGAGTGGACAGCAAATCATTTAACGATGACTGACCGAAAATTGAGTACACTTATGATGACAAAGAAACAATCAAGGCGATGGGAAGAACACTGTGAATAGTTCTCAGAAATAATATTTGTCATATTGAGGATCGGAGAGTGGGAACGAGGCAAAACAACAATCGCAACTGTTCATAATAAATAGCAGAATACGATGGGGGTAGGGACTTCCATCGAGATGGCCCAAGATGCATCGTAGATGAGATCACAGCAGTCCGTCCATCTCCTTCATGAAGTCAGCGTACGCTTCATCCGTCGTCTTCGCTGCTTTCTTCGTCGCTGATTCAGTGGCCATTCCATAGGCATTCACTCTTCCCACGGGCTTCTTCACTCCTTCGTCCCTTCTCACTCGCAGATTCGTGGGCACGAATCGAGTCGCTTCTCCTGCCAGATCTCGCAGCTCGGGCTTGGCAGAGATCACTGCGTCCTGCAACGAATGAATAACATACAAATCTGATTTCCTCTAGTATTGGCTGACAAAATTGATTTCGCAAGCAGGGTTCGATCCTGAAAAGTGCGATCTTATCTTTCAAATTACAACAACCTTTCAATCGCAATTTATTGAGCGAGAAATTGTGTTGCTTCTCTCTGGCACGAATACCTATTTTTTTCTTTCCGTAGTAATAAAATTCAAATGGGGTATCGATTATCAATTGAAATTGCAGAAAATGAGGCGTAGCGTGCTGATTGCTATGATTGTTCTATTCTTCCTTATCCCATGTACACACCCTGTGATCTTCGAATACCTTCTTATACTGTAAGTTCCGCAATTGATAAGTCAAATAGCTCGATATATTGTTATTGTAACAACTATCTACCGTTTGTTTACCGGAGTCAAAACTGAGTTCTGATCTTTCAGGTGGGATCTACCTCGGTACAAAATTAGTGCGATTTCTCATCATCCTTGGAATCTACCTCGGTACAAAATTAGTGCGATTTCTCATCATCTCCTTTGGAAGAGCAACTTAAGATAACATAAAGCATGATATTCGAGTAGATAAGAAGAAGCTGCGCAATGGTGTAGCGACGAAAATAAGAGGGGTGCGTAAAGTAGAGTTGACATTTTCTAGACCTTCCTAGAAATGCAGCACATTCTCGGCTCTTCTAATTACTATTTATGGAGATGACTAATATGAAATTGCCCAATGATTTATTATCGATAAAAATATAAAGAACTGTGCACTCACAGGGGCAGGCTTGGCGACCGTCGGGGCGGCTGAGATAGAGGATCCATCCGGAGTGCGGAAGGCACCTGGAATCAGATTGCTTTTCTTACTCCCATCCTTGTAACCATCAGACAAATAGTGCTAGTAATTGACATTTGGATATTGATAGTGAATTGTACTGACCTCCAGTGGGTGGTGGAGGAGGGAGTCGGATGGGCATTCTGGGAGGGAGGGGAAGCATCGATGGATGGACTGGAGGAGCATGAGCCAGATTGAGTACTGGGTACGTAGGAGGAGGAATAGGAGCTGGCCGAAGTGGCTCAGTGAGCGCAGCCAGAGGATCTCGATTGCTATTGAGGATCTCATCGGGGACTGCAATTTGGACACTTAGATTTTTGCATTTTATAAGATTTTATTACTATAGCAAGACTCTCAGATCAATCATATTCGAAAATAAGCAAACGTTCACTCACTGACGACTGGTTCGTAATTATCTTCGTCGTGCAAAGGCCCATCTCCCTCATCGTAATCTTCATCTTCAGAATCCGATAGTTCTGGTGGGATTCCCGCCGGAGGGCCAGGAGGCTTTTGTTTAGATACCTGGAGAATTATGACTTAGCAGTTTTACCATGTGAATCACACGGTTCAGTCAGTTTCCATTTGATTTCACAGCGATGAACAGAGTAACTCACTCTAATTCCGAAGGTGACTCTCTTCTTCGCAGGTGGTTGGTATCCAGGGGGATGGACGGCGTACGAGGGCAGGAATGGGGTCATCATCGCGTTGTCTCTGAATCGCCATACTTTTGTAAATAAAACCTCGACAGCTCGAAATGTCTTCATCTGTATGTGAGTAAATAGTACTGACCTCGTGGGAACAGCCTCCGGCATCGGAATGGAGTCCATGTCACCGCTCATCGAAAATTTGATTGCAGCTGAAATAAAATTTTTGGACACTTAGGCGATGTTATACGAGAAGACGTATGTTCATCACGGATGAATTTTTCTAAATTTCATGGCTGTAAAGAGCACCAAGTTTTTCAAAGCTTGTTGTAAAAAAGTCTAAACTAGATAACTGCTCACCCATCTGCTGGTTCTTCCTGTACCTTTCCTGTTCGTACGCTTGCATCTTCGAGTCGATCTCTTTTACCTGCAAGAGCAGAAGGATTCCCCATTCAATGGTAATGCATGTACATCTCGATAGAGCAAAACATTCATCGGCTAGACTATTTCAGCCTCATTTGCTATGTGCAGTACAATGATTCTAAATTTCACTCACCTTGTCTGGTTGTTCAGCCTTGATGAAGAAGTCTCGAATCTCCCTGTACTGCTTTCTCAATTTTTCTCTTTTAGTCTCGAGGGTCGCACGGAGGGGGACATCCGTCTCCAGTTCTGCAAAGGACTTTGATCTGATTCTATTCCACTTCTTGTGTTATGGTTGATATTTGGCTGTTTCCATTTCACTTATCAACTATTGCACTATCCATTGCTACCTCATGAACCTTAAACGGATTCTTAATAATCTATGCACGTTTTGTTTGTCGTTGTTATTTATGAGCATTTGTCAAACACCATTTTCGAAAGTGCCTACCCGTGTCGTCTATCTTCCTCAGCGCATCAATCACTTCATTCGGGTCGCGATTCTTCATGATAGCTGTACGAACCGCACTCCTGCAGGATAGTTATCGAGTTTAGGGAAATTCGTAAACTTCATGCTACCTTTGTTTCTTATTCCTCTTGAGTTCCTTGGCTCGCTCAGCCTTTCGCTGTTGATCGGCCGGGTTCATGAACCGACCCGACTTGGTCGTCTGATTCGAACGACGACCCATCGTGAACTCTGCCAATAAAGTGTTAAGAAACAAAAAATACGGCAATTATGTATAAATAAGCAATTAAAAGAACAGAGAAGATGCGTGGTGCTATTCAAATGGCTTGTCCGTACGGTTTATGGAACACCGTCCAGCGTTTACCACGTAATCGGAAGCGTATTCGCGGAACAATAAATTTAGATTTACCAATATGGCGGATACGGCTTTACAGTATAGTACATTGTAAACTCTGCATGAAAAGTGTTCAGTTTCCGAATATGCGAAGTCAATTACCAAAGGGCACATTATGTATCTTCAAAGTTTCAACGATAGTGGTAAATGTGAAACTTCATTATCATATTTATATCACGCGTCTTCTGAGAGATTGCAGGACCGTGCGGAACCAGGAGCCCCAACTTTCAGCAGTATCCCTGGGATAATTATGCCAGAGTATATTGGGGATGAGAAAACTTTTTACGTTGGCCATTTTTTTCAGAACCGGCTTTTAGGCATTTTCCGGTTCGCACCCGGATCTACCGTATTTCAGCTCCCAGATGAGCTAGAATGGTGGCATTGGGTTCAAAATGTCCGGAAAATTATTTCCAACAACTTTTATGTTGACAAAAAAGTTCGTTGGCGTCATCTTCATATGCGGTGATCATATTCGGATTCTCCATGCCCGATTCTATCAGGAAAAAAATATAGCCGAACTGCTTAGGGGTGACAAGTGGTCTTCCCAAGGCGAAAATAGCGTCCAACTCGCTCAATTTCAACATGACTTTTCTGAAAATCATCGGATAAAAGCTCCAAAACATGACTATATTGACGAAAACATCATAAATAAGTACCATAACTCTAAACAACTCGAATGGAAAGCATTTTTTCACTTGTTTAAAAAATCGAAAAAATTTCGAAAAAATTGTCTCGATTTTCATGAATTTCTATTTTCATGATTTTCATGGATCTTTTGCAACAAAATCATGTAAAACAATGATATGATAATGCAGAGGCATGATTTCTTCACAAAAAAACCGATTTCGGTCACAGAGCCGGAAATTACAAACTTTCCGGTTTTGGTTTCCGGCTTTGGACACTACGTCCTTTCTATGGAAAATAAAAGACGTCTAGTTATTTATATTTATTAGTAACTATAAATAAACACATTTTACACTAGAAGGAAGATCTTTGTCAAGATATGATAGTCCTGCATTTTGTAAATTGTAATTTGTATTTTCGAAGTGCAATTTCAGCTGCAATTGAATCTACGCTGAAATTTAATGTCAGAATCCTTTCTTGTAGCAGAAAATGTGTTTATTTATATTTATTATCAAATATAAATAACTAGATGGCTTGATTTTCCCTACATTTACTAGTCTGGTCCAAAGCCGGAAACGAAAGCCGGAAAGTTTGTAATTTCCGGCTCTGTGACCGAAATCGGTTTTTTTGTGAAGAAATCATGCCTCTGCATTATCATATCATTGTTTTACATGATTTTGTTGCAAAAGATCCATGAAAATCATGAAAATAGAAATTCATGAAAATCGAGACAATTTTTTCGAAATTTTTTCGATTTTTTAAACAAGTGAAAAAATGCTTTCCATTCGAGTTGTTTAGAGTTATGGTACTTATTTATGATGTTTTCGTCAATATAGTCATGTTTTGGAGCTTTTATCCGATGATTTTCAGAAAAGTCATGTTGAAATTGAGCGAGTTGGACGCTATTTTCGCCTTGGGAAGACCACTTGTCACCCCTAAGCAGTTCGGCTATATTTTTTTCTTGATAGAATCGGGCATGGAGAATCCGAATATGAGCACCGCATACTTGAAAGGGTGGGGTCCCCGAGCCGGTAGAATTTATTTTCTGTTTTCGATTGCAGTTTTTCGACAATTTCAGTATGAAGTTGACGCCGACGAACTTTTTTGTCAACAAAAAAGTTGTTGGAAATAATTTTCCGGACATTTTGAACCCAATGCCACCATTCTAGCTCATCTGGGAGCTGAGATACGATAAAGCCGGGTGCGAACCGGAAAATGCCTAAAAGCCGGTTCTGAAAAAAACGGCCAACGTAAAAAGTTTTCTCATCCCCAATATACTTTGGCATAATTATCTCAGGGATACTGCTGAAAGTTGGGGCTCGTGGTTCCGCGGGGTGTCTGTTTTCATGCATTCTCTCAGAAGACGCGTGATATACATTAGGATGTCAGTGTAAAACAATCATCAACACTTTATCTGCCACAAAGAATCAATCTGGAAAGCACGAGACCAGAGAATATTCTGAGAGTGTTTCTATCAACGATATCATCTCGTTGTAATGAGAGAAACCGTTTCTCCTACAAACCTAGTCACTTCCATTCAATCTGCCTATGTTCGTTCTTCTCGTTCTCATATTTTCGTGCTTCCAGGTAAGTTCTGCTCCTGGAATAGTTCAACTAAAGTATTCTATCAGACTGTCCGTCCTTACGGTGTGCTCACTCTCCACTTCAATCGAGTCGGTCTCGATCTCTCACGAATCGACTGCATCCATCCCTTCGGAAGTCCCTTCAATCATGGTTGGGATCATTCAGAAACTTCCCAAGTAGGGGGAGTTCTTCCATCTACCCTAATCACTTATCACTCAGTCTTCATTCATTCAGTGGAGCAGATCCGTACCGAGAACGACTGCGAGATGTACGTGCGTGCGTGTTCCCTGGCCGGGACGAAGTCGGAGTGTCTCAGGACGGACTCCTTCCCCTTCACTCGCTCTTTCACCGGCGGTATGTACTTCCAGCTGGTGAACAGAGCGGAGAAATCCGTAAGTTTTTCTGGTCAGTTCAATGATCCAGTTACTTTTGAGAAAGTCAAACTCCAATTCCGTAGTCCGGACATGCTCCTGGACACGTATCTGAGGCAGCATTACGAGTTTAAGATTGACGAGATCCGCAGCGGTAACGAGATCACCAACAATACTCTGGTCAGAAACGGAATTTTGAAGGAAATTATCTACTTATTCCAGAAATCTAAAGCTTTTCGTGGTTCCCTAGTAGGCAATGTTGACTGCGGGGAAGGATACGACTTGGACTTCACCAAGTGTGCGTTCCCTTTTGATCTAGAAGTTTTTACTTCCTAGATACTTCTGCGAGCCAGTTCCGTCACCATTCGATCTCGTTATCCTGACAATACCGGCAAACAATAGGACTGAAGCACCTGGCAACAACTCGATTCCGGTGGAACCACTGAAGAAACCGCAGCCTCGCACCATCCTCGGCAATCATAGCAACGCGATCCACTGCGAGACCACTGACTGCGGAGTGAGCACCTTGCCCACACTCTAGCCCATACGATTCGATCAATTATTTAAATTATTCCATTTTCGGAATCCTTCTATCAAAATTCTCGAAAAGAAGTTCGGTTGCAGTCCCACCTCATCTTCTGCATACTCGGATTTATGCTCTTCATGTTCTGTCTCTCTCTCACAGTGTGCAACTTCGTGGTGAGTCCCACTCTCACATCGCATTCTCGGAGGTACGGTAGATATGATCGGTTTGTTGTTGACCTTACCGTAATCTTGATCAGGCAAAGCGCGCTCGCGATCCCTCCCATAGACTGCACGAGTCAACTACGACAGTGCCCTCAATTCGATCCAGAACCTCGATCCGATCATCCATTCGGGATAGTCCAGTGTGAAGAATGCGCAGTTTGAGTATGGACAACAAATATTTATCACTCATATTTAACATGGAAAGCTATATCTATCATACCTCCATTGTAACGTTGTTGCTTTACGGGAGCCCTATGTGCATATACTTAAACTATTCATTGCACACTTCCCTCACCTTGATAACGTCATAAATTATGAAATCGCAAATAACTTGGCCACTCCTCCTCTATTCCATCGATTCCCACGGTTGACCAATTAGGAAAAATGAGGGGAAATATCTGACTGACTCTACAATTCCCACGCCTCCCTTGGCCCAATTCACCGGTCTTCTTCTTCCATTCATCAGTTATATCGATGCCTGCCTTCTATCGTCTCTTCCTCTCTCGTGCCTGGGCGACCATTCGCCACTCCAAGCTGGGAAAACTCCTGTGCGGAGTCACTCCGAGGTACTAAAATCCACATTCCTAAGGATCAAATCGACGTATATTCCAGTGATGAGATGGCTGAGTACATCCCCCTTGATAACCTCAATCGCGGCGTAAGAGTCGACGTGAGCGCAAACAAATTGTGATGAGCTTTGAGATGATATCTATCTTTCAGGAGGCACTCACCTACCAGCCTCTCCCGCCTCCTCCTTCCCACATCTACGAACCATCCAACTTCGAAGGGATCAACTGTACATTCTCCATGTATTAAGAAGAGTGCAGAAGAAAGACTCTCGTTAATGTCAATAGCGTCAACTCCTTCAATTATTTCTTCATTATACATTCTAGCCGACCCGATCCCATGCCATTCAACCAATCAGGAATGTCCATTACTAAATATTCGAATAACAATTTCCTACGTTCCATTAATCGTTTACATGTTGGTATTTTGAACATAGCTTACCATCCCAGAATGTATTGATTGTCATATTCGATTGCTTATTCGATAAATGATGACATAAATCGATAAATGCTTATACCTGATACACAAGAACCTTTATCGTACAACATAACAATGGCAGAGTGGAGAGGAAAGATCAGATACAATGTTTGCTGGAGAAACCACGTTTTGAAGGGTAAAGATGGTAGATGAGAGATGCTGAGACAAGCGACCAGGATTCACCTACTCTAGACTGTATTCTATGACGAAGATGTGGCAAATTCTTACGAAAGTGAAATGTGGATCAAAATCTAGTGCATGGTACAAATTATCGCCCACTCTGATGGCATCTCACGGTCTTCGAAGGTGTTATCGAGAAGTCGTGTGAGTGGGGCGAGTTCGGAGTGATGGTCTTACAACTCCTTCTTCCCCTTCTTTCCCTTGGGAGGAGGGGGAGGGGGCGCGGGCGGCTCGGGCTCGTCATCGTCATCTTAGATGGATCATGTTCTGAATCCTGACATCTGGATTCACTCACCATCGAGAGAGATTGATCCAGCCATGATCTGGTCGATCCAAGCCTGAAGAACCTCGAAGTTGGAGTCGGAGTGCTTCTTAGGATCATCCAAGTTCACTTGGGAAATGTCGAACCAGATTCCTTCCTTCTGTAATGGGAATTTGTTTAGATGCCAATTCGGTAGGTCAAGGGTAGACCTCGGAGATATCGACGAGTCCGAGCTGGGGTCCCTCCTCGATATCGATGCCGAACATCTCCTCCCACACGTCGACCATCAGAGGGAACTCATCTGCGGTGAAGGATAAATATGCGATAGAGAGCCTATAGGCAATGCAATGGAAGTACGAAATATTCACTGTGAAACTATTGCACTACGGCCCAAGATTCTAACCGGGGTCGATGAGGACGATCTCGAGGGTTCCGGCGTACTCGGAGTTCTCATCGGCCAGTTTGTCCAGCAGCTTCTTCATGCTCCTTCCTTCTCTGGTTTCCTCGTCGACGAAGGCGAGGATCATCTTCTCGTCCTCCTCGGGGTCTCTCTGAAAAAGAATTTCTAACCTTCCTCAATCAGTCTATCATTAAAGCAGCACATTTTGTTGGGTGATTTCGAAACGGCTTCAGGATGACGGTCTCGTCAACTAACCCAGACGTTGAAGTAGTTCTCGAGCGTGAGCTTCTGCATCACGGGTTCCTTGTTCTTCTCGACCCAGTCCTCGAACTCGTCCTCGGTATCAGCTGAGGAAGGGGCGAAGATGGGATCCTCCTCGAACGGTCGGTACATCTGTACCTCTCCCACTCGACGAAGGCCGACCTTGCGTGCCCACTAAACAGAAAAGTTCAGGAACATTTTGACGTTGTCATTCTCACGTAAGAGGTGACAACGGCGAAGAATTCGACTTCTCCCATGAAGTCCTCGGCGGCCTCCTCGAACTCCTTGAGTGCTGCAACGGCACCATGGAACCTAGTTGGAACGGTACACTATGGTACCGGCGGATCCGGGTTCGAAGTATCCGATGATGCGGACGTGCGTGTCCTCGAGGTCTTCGAACTCATCCAGGTCGTGCTCATCGTTGATGATCGTCACAGGATCGTCGGGAATCTACAAAGATCCTTCTGAGTTTTGTTCAATCGATCATCCATTGCCCTACTTCCCCATAATTTCCTCCCAATTCATTCACATATGCTTTTGAACTCATCTTCTTCTCACAAGACGCTTTTTCGCCCATTCTCCGATTGTTTCTCCTCTATTTCTCTGCACTCTCTCGATTCCCAACGCTCTCTCGCTCTGGAAATCTCTCGCTTCCACGCAAACGACGCTGTAAAGATGCGCCCGGATGCGACGGATCGCGTTGAGTTATCGAGGATGAAGAGGAGGGAATGAGAGAGGGATAAGGAGGAGGAGACGGATGGAACAGCCAGAATTATCAAATTACACGTAGTTGCAGGGTCACTGTGAAGATTGAATGACTCTCCATTAGCAATCAGAGATCCTATGATTCCAGAACCTTCGAAAGCGAGCTTAATTCAAGTTCTCCTCATAGAATTTAGCGCAAACAAGTGCATTTATGTGACTTACATCCATGAGCCAGCTGACGAATGTCTCGGGGTCTCTGACGCCATTGAACTCGATCTTGTATCCGTCCTTGTAGACGTGGATGGTGTCCTCGCCCTTGTCCACTTCTGAGATGAGCGTTCTCTTCTCACACCTACTCTCTAAACAGACACCGGCGTGGCGTGTCTGGACGCACTTAACCGAACAACTCTCTTCATTTTTGTGCTCTCTAGGGAGTCAGATGGAGCGAGAGAGCGGGTAAAATGGAGAAATTGAGAGACACGTACCCTCCTGCTTCCTCAGCCTCACTTCCTTCGTCGTGTTGACCGTGTAGAAGTTGTAGCCGCGCTTGGTCATCACTTGGGCAGAGAGCTGAGATGGGATAGGTCGGTAGACACTGAGACGAATAAAATAATTGAATATACGCGCGTCAAAATAATATGTACTGCATTTAATCAGAAGGTTTTCATCGTCGTACCTGGAGGAAGCACTCGTACTGGTCCATCTCGGAGTCGTCCTCCTCGACGTCGTTGAAGAAGACGACCGACTTGGCGTCCTCGGCGAACACCGTCTTGTTGAAATTCTTCTCCGTAAGCACCTTCAAACAGGTAAAATTATTTCCTTTTTTCAGCTTCTTATCTATGAAAAAGTGTGCTGCCAAACCCATTATCATATTTGTGTTTTCAGTCGTGCTCTTAAAACTTTGTTTCTGTTGTTTGCGCCTCGATCAGGGATGAATCTTCGCAACTCCCGTTCCTTACCTCGGTTCTATCGTATCCGTCGTACTCCAATTCGGGGTATCCAAGGAACATGCAGTTGAGGTCGTCGTTCTTCGAAGGCGATGAGGCTGCTCCGTACACGACGGCAGCCAAGGCTGCCATCCAAGCGAGAGAACGCATCTCTGAATGAAAGAACCATGAAGGAACGGTAAGTGCCTGAGAAACAGCGTAGTACACCACAAACGCGGGGTGGGATAATATCTTTGCAATCTGAGACGGGAGGAGGATGGGATCACAGAATCAGAGCGAGTGTGGGAGAGGGTACAGGTTAGAGAATGCACATCCACTCCTCATCCCTAGTCTACTCCTCCAATCCCTCTCCCTCGCCTCCCTCGTCTCCCCTCCCTCTATCCGCTAGCTTCCTTCATCTCTTTTCTATCTTTTCTCCGAGTGTAAAGCGGGGGTTCGTGGCTCCTGTGAGAGAGGGAGAGAGAGGGGCAACTGCCACTGGAGAGAGTTGTGAGACGGAGGAATACGGATAGAATGGGCCGAGATCCATCTCTATTCCGTGAACCCCATCCTGATATTGATATGGGACACGATTCATTCGGTTCACTCTTTGAGCAGCTTGAGAAAGGCAATCGATAGTTATCACATGGAATGTACAAGTACGGCATCATTAACGGAAAGCTCTCGACACGTCTATGGTTGCAATTCAATTGCGGAAGACAGCTTCTCTCGACGAGTGAACTGAGGGTCGATAGGCGTGTCTCAACCGATGCTCGAAGGCGTCGGGATGGGCCCAGGGTATTTCGGGTCGACTGCAGGTTGGAGGAGGGCGAGACAGCGAATCCTGAGGCCTGAACGATGATAGACGTAGTAAACACGGCTTGATTGATGGGAACCGGAGCGTGATTAGCCGGAAACAACAAATTTCGAAAATATGATGTTGTGCTCAACATAAGGTACCCTTTCGAAATTATTTTTGTTTTCAGGTTACCTGAACTCGACCCATTCTGGTCGATGGAATTGAAATCGATAGACGACGAAAACAGCGAGGCAGATCCATCCTGCGAGTGAGAAGATGGACCAGATGAGCAGCAGATGCTCGAAGCCACTCCATCGACACACTGAACCAATCTCCGCTGCCTGAATTCATGCTTTCCCTCACTTTTATGAAGGATTTAATCATACCAGCAACGTCGCGTTACCGCATGTTACATTCGAAGGCGTGGTGTCTGTGTCGTTGAAGCTTCCATCGTCCAATCGCCAGTCGCGATTCTTCGAGTGGAAGGCTGCAATGGGCGAAATTCAACGGAAATTTCGTTATTACGACGTACTTCGTTTGCTCTCTGCACCAGGCAGATCGACGTGTTTGTGGATTGGCGGAGGCCTTGGAATGACTCTATTCGCGCCGTCTATTCTGATCCCGGGTGGTTCAGTGATCAGCGGAGCCTCTTCGAGACCGTTCCGTGTGATCTGCAGAAGCGTCGGTGGTTCGACGGTGGAGAATTCGGGGATGATGGGAGGGAAGGAGGAGGAGGGCACGAAGAAACCCGGGTCTGTGGGCCTGGGAAAGAGGGAATAAAACGAGGGAAAACGCACTATAGCTGACTTCAAGTTCGCGATGCCCGATGGTTGCAAGGTTTTCTCCACAAGCAAGGGCGTCTCGAGAAGGAAAGTTGTTGCGGTGACGAGTGGCTGATGGGAGCTGTAGAGTAACATTATTAGATCAAAGATCAGGAAAATAGGAATATCTATTGCAAACTCACGACGTGATGATAGTGGGCGGAGTGAAAGACTCGGCCACTGGAATGGTAGTTCCATGACCAATATCCGTGAAGACGGTCATGGGAATTGTTGCCGACACCGTCGTTTGAGGAAGTTGATTGGTCGAGAATAAGGAGGGAACCGTGCTCACAGAATTCGTCTGATAAGAACAGGGTAATTGTAAAAATCATTGAATAATCTCACGATATTAGCCAGCCGCAGTGCTTCCTCTACCAGTCTATCTTCCGCCCCTTGCAAGCCGTCCTTCGATGAGAGTCCCAACAGAAAGTGCTTCTGATTGCTCGGAGGAACGACGACCATCGTCCGATTGAGCTCCGTAGAGAGATAGTACTCTGAGAAGACATCACCAAGACTCGATTGAAATGTGTAGCAACGAACTCTCAGTGATCTGGTCGACGTCCGTGAAGTGATTGTGGTAGACGGTCATCCAGTCACTCGACACGACGATGTTGTGATCGAAGGGATCTCCGTCACTAAGCAGAACTGAAACCAACTGTTGGAATACCACCACCCGCGAGACACACATAAAACGAATAACGTGCACCCACAGAAGACAAAGACTGGTTGAAATACTTTCCAGAATTGGTTGCAACTTAGAATGGCTGCGTTATATTAACTAGATAGTAAACAATCTCGACCGCCACCAGGACTCCCCACACCGAACACCGGACACACACAGAGAGATAAGGAAGGGTCTCATTCTTTGTGGTGGCAGTCCATTGGCTCCTCGTCCCTCCTCGCCCGTACCAGGGTTGAAGTTGTTCTCCCCATTTCGGGCCGCCTTCGGGTTGTATCGTCGTTCGAAGTCCTCTTTTGTGAAGGCGCAGCGGGGAGGCTGCGAAGGGGGAAGAGGTGATGAGACTTTTTCAAGTTCCTGCCACCATTGCACTTAGCGACGGTTGATTTATGGAATTAGTTGGGGCGAGGGCACTCTACTTTAGGTAGATTATTTGTGAATAGAATTGAGTGATTCATGGGCGAAAACATTACATCGGAAGAGGGTACATTGGATGAATACTTACAGTACTCCTAGGCCCGCAAGTTGATGCTTTGAGACATAGTTGCATGCGACACTCGATTCGGTACATCTCGCCACTCGCGAAGCGGAACATCCTCGATCGGCCATAGATTCTCGACGTGTAGTTGTTGTAGACCAACTCTCCTAGCAGTTCAGGGTCCACTATGCATCTGCAACACTCATGGTAATAATAGTAATGGCAACATTGTGACATTTAATGGGCTTAGGACAAAAACTAATGGAAAGTTATGTTTGCATCTTTTTGTACCTCCTTACCCATTCTCGTCGACCAGATGAATGACCTCGCCGTTCTTCGAGATTGCATTGCAACTCGTGAGGAAGGTGTGGTACTTGGTGTGTTCTGCAATTACGCCCTGCCCCTCCATGGAAGAGTGCGCACTGCTCACCTTTCCTATCAAAGATGCAATTCCACTCATGCACAACCGAGTCGCCAAGACGAAAGAACGTAGAGGATTCCCAGCGGGATGCAGGTCGAGTCGAATGGGAGCACTTCGCACTTATGAAAACAGTCTGTGAGATGATTGGAAGTGACGCGAGGTTCTCACACTGGGACATTCCCGTCAAGTGAAGCTGATGAGGAGGTCACGAAGGAATTATCGATGCATTGAAGATGGAAGACTCGATCGAAGTTGGTCACTGCCAACTGGAATGGGCTCCTTCATTCGCTCCCCCAATGAAGATCGAGAACTCACGGGGTGAAAAGAAATGTCTACATGGGCCTGCATTATGCGAGATCCATTCTGCAAGAGGAATGGGTTAGGTCGAGAGGGGGGAAAGAACAAGGACCAATGCTTTCAACGCGTGTACCCAAGCCGATCAACGGACATTAGCGAAGTGCGACTGAGTGCACCGATCGAGATCGATGAAGACTGTAGCGTTGTCGGAGAGATTGTACGAGAACTCGGAGATGCAGGCAGAGTCATTCGTGTGAAGGACTGAGACTCTGCCTTGGAAGGGCTCGGAGGTCTCGAAGGAGATCACCGCGTATCGAGATGTACACGTGAGTGAAGGCTGACCTGAAGGTTTGTGATGATATGGGTGAAACTGAGAACATCAATATGGAGACACATACCCAATATCCGAACGTCTGCGATCGCGGGTGTGGATGATACCAAAGAGGACAGGAGGAGAAAGAGGAGCATTACATCGATTGAAACTGAGACTGAAAGCAAAGTGGAAAGGGATGAATCACCAAAGTTAGAAAGGGAAACACGTCCGGAAGAGAAGAAGTAACTGTAGTTAGCGGCTTATGAGAAGGAATGAAACTATCTCGCGATGCAATCTAAATGCCCAAGCTGGATTGGGGAGATGACAGTTTATGGACGGTTATGCAATTATAGAGAGACTCGGAGCGGAAGGTTTGCGATGTTCAAGCAATCTTACTAATTAGTGAGGGAAGAATGATTGAGAACGAAACGATCGCTAAGAGGGGAAAGTGAAAGGAGTGAAAAGGGTCTGGAAAGGAACAGAAGAGGAAGCAAAGAGGAGGAGGTAGGAGGAGCGAGAGTAGAGGGAGGCAATAGGTTAATACACTGTAACCATGCATATATCACTGAGGAGCTGAGATGATTGTGTCCCTGAGGGCAAGTACCTTTCTGGATATGCAGTGAAGGGGAGATAAATGGAAGGAGAGAGTCTGTCTAGCTGCCGAATGGCAGGATCGCCTTCTCCTCACTCTTTGTTGTCACTTTCCTTTCCCCCTTTCGGTCAGTTTCAAGTTGACAAGAGTGAGAGTAAAGCGGATATTCCGGACTAGCTAAAGAGCATGCTTCTCCCCCTTCATTCCACTCGGTCTCAGTCTAATCACCTCTCTCTCTCAACACCCAAATTGGGATGGGAAAAAGAGACTCGACAATGGCCCCGAGACAACTCGAGACACGAACACTCTGTTACTGGCAATACAAACGATTTAGTCTTTCTTTGCTTCGACCAGATTAAGTTTTTTATCTTAAGAACATAATCACAGAAAAACATAGCAATATGGAAGGAGGATCACAGATTAGGAAACTAGTCTGCACACTCGGACACATAAATCATGCTATACATTCTACTCGAATTATGCTTGGCAACCGAGAGAACAAGGATAACCGTAGGGGATGAAGAAGGACTTGTACTGGTGGAAGAATCAAGGGCATGGACGCGCGTCTAGCGCTTGGCAAGGAGAGAGGAGGAAATACGAGTCAACTATGATCAGATGCAAGAGTCATAGTCTCTCGTCGAGATGGTCTCGGAAAGGGTGTTTTGCCTGTATCGGATCCTTGGTCTTGTAGGTTCTCTCCCATACAACTGGTTGCAGCGATGAATCGGTTTTGTAGTGGAAAGCCTTCTGCACAAAATGATTGTCTTGTAAACATTACGACTTAAATTACCGCAACGAGAACGTCCTCGACTACGTCATAGTAGACACAATCAGGACGATTCTTCTCCCGTTTCTGGTCGAGTGGAACGTGCACTTCCTTCAGATAATCACCCTCCATGGTGAAACTGATCTGAAACAGTATCATTCTGATCTACCCGTGTAGTTTCGGCCCTCTAATTATTACTAGTTAGTAGAGAGAACAGGTAGTGTTCCTACCACTGTTTGAAGTACTCAAGAGTCCACCACTTAGCCCATTCCCCACCCCTCTTCTCTCTTCCTTAGACAGTACAGAGAGCAGAGACTGGATAAACCGTTTATAGGATGCATGGCTAACAGAGTGAGGCAGCGCATATTCACATCGTTCTTCCGCCTCAAATTATACTCGCAACCTGTTTGATGAAGCCAAGGCTGCAGTCCATTCTCTTACCAAACTAAACTGACGTTCGGGCATTACCTCGACTGGCTTTCCATTGAACCCTACTCCGCGGATTTGCTGGCCGGGCAGGAATCTGGCATTAAAAAATATATATTTATCACAGATTTTACCATACTAGGAATCCGGAATAAATTAATCAAAACTGATCATACAAAATGGAAGTCATACTTTATCTCTCTATCTTTGCCGTGAATTCTGGCAGTGAGGACGTATGAGATGCCATAGTTGATTGGTTCGAGAAGGAACATTCCACCACGAATGGTTGAGAAAATGCTCCGATAGAAACATCGACACCGAGAAAAACCTGAGATGTTACAATTGTCCAGTTCATACTCCCAATGATCGGATTAAGAATTACCATGGGCTGCGAAAAAATCATCATGATTCCTTGACATCAGTAACCTGAAGTTCCGGTCCAAAAATTTCTGAGGTATCGCCATTGATCTACAAGTCAAATTATCGATCGATTCCGATCTTGCTTCAATTAATCAATTATAATAGTGTTCTCATGGTCGAATAATTCCCCTCAGAGTGCCCTCTAACAACAATGCTGATAAGAGAGGGGGAATCGATCTCCATTAGGTCTCTCTATCACTTCCCTCGATCATGCGACTACTCGCCGTTGTTCTGATCTCTGCAAGTTCCCTTGCTGCAGCAACAGTTACAGAGGTAAATGAGGCAAACAAAATGATATTTGATCTCAATTAATCCTTCTCAGGACCTAACCGCTATCTCACTCTTGATCGATGAATTGAAAGCGGAAGAGAAGGCAGCAAGCAAGGAATTCCACGATCAACTCAGCAACCAAATCGAGGCGAATATCGACAAAATTGGAGACAGGATCAAGGGGGTCTTCACAGAGTGCGTAAAAAATATGATATTATCCTATGATAGTTGCATGATACTGTCCTAGATTCAACAAGACCCATGATCCGTCTATTCACAAAGAGGCCAGGGACAAGTTCTTCACCAATCTGGCGAATGGAATCGGGCAACTGAAGCAGTTGAAGGATGAGATCAGAGAGGTGGGAGGAAAGAGGCTTTCCATGACGCAGGAGCCTATTTCAGAAGCGCATGGAGGCTTTCGAGGCTAACAAAGCGGCGATCGAGCAGCGGATCAACGACGTAGCCACGGTTCTCACTGCAGCCAGAGAAGAAGTGAGTCGTCTGTCCTCACAAAGGAACAAGATATCCCACGGTACCCTTCTGATTCCGGCACTCAGCTGATTCTGGACCACCCAGTTGCTTCCAGCTGATTCCGGCGCTCACATGAGCAAAGCGGAAAAAATTAAGAACGAACGAAGAAGTGTCAACAAACATGCTACTAGTCCAATAAGTTTCGAGCCCCGTTTTGCGGGAGTGTTCGATTATGAAAGGGCAGCGGAGCCCGATATTGATATAGAGCTTGGGCGAGGAGCCTCAATAAATTTACATTCGCAACAATGGAGTGAAACCACTATTGGATTTTGCAGTTGACAGCCTCTGCCAGTGCAGCCCCCAAGGACCTCAATGCTGCTATTAACAGGTTCAAATTAATATTAATTAATAAAACATTTTGAAATAGAATTGGAGACATGGATACATAGACTGAACTAAACTCGAGAACTTCTAAACCTTTTGTGATGTCGTGACACGCAGACTGAACGGTTCGTCATCGTGGCAGACTGCTTCCATCCTCCTCATGCTTCTATCCGTTCTCCTCATCGGAACTGTCGCTGTACTCATCGTTAAGCAGGTACAACTGCTCCCACAACGTTTTTTTGAGTCACACGCTTCTGAATCACACCTGCACCTGGTCTTTGGATATTTATGTTTCATAAGCTCGAGAAAGTGTGATGCATGGCGAAACTCCGTTCACTGAGCAGGCTAAGAATTTATTTTAAGACTTCATCTGTTCAGATGCAGAGGAGCTCAGGCTACGACAAACTCGGAGGCAACGTCTTCGTACCCACGCAA
This sequence comes from Pristionchus mayeri, assembly GCA_036245805.1. Taxonomy (NCBI): domain Eukaryota; kingdom Metazoa; phylum Nematoda; class Chromadorea; order Rhabditida; family Neodiplogasteridae; genus Pristionchus; species Pristionchus mayeri. Next base: position 36,049,083 of record BTRK01000006.1, on the reverse strand, counting down.
TCAGCTTAGACGAGCACATATCTTTATTCGGTTACGAATTCTCACTCTACGCGTGTGTTTACTCAATGAACAGTGACGATGAATTATCGAGATGTGACATAAGCGTAGCGGCCGGAAATGAGACTACAGATTGTCCCATTCGTCGTACGCCGAATTGGGCTGGTACTCCTCATCTGCGGAGGGTTTCTTCTTGAGCGCCATCGAATTCTGCAAGTGTTCATTGTTTCTAAGTAGAATGTTTAAAACAGCGAACTCAGCAAACAGTTTCACCATTATAAATTCTCAGTTAATGCCGGCCAGAAATTAGCATAAAATGCCGTATCATAGTCAGCAACAAATAAGCAAGACTCGCCTGTTCCTTCTCGAATTGCCAGCTCTCGAAATCTCTCAATGCGACTTGCACGTAGGAAGTGACGAAATGTTGCTCCTCTGTTCGCTGATATTTCTGAAAAGAACCAACTTGAAACATCAGGGCTGAATTAAATTTTACCTGGAGAAGATCTAGTGCGAGGTCCTTGAGCTCGGAAAGATTCAGTGCCTCGCACTCTCCTACCAATCTGAACGAGAAAATCGTCAGCCTTCATTCTCCCCTGAATTCGAGAGTCGAATCCACTTGCCACTGGCCATTGATCTCTAATGCATAATCGGATATTCTCCCGGAAATTTTGGATCTTTTCCGAGTATGTATCCTTCCAATATTTACTACTATCGACACATACTTGGCCAAATCGTCCGGTTTGGAGGGAAGTGCGAGAGAGGGGACGAATTTCTCCTTCTTAAGCCTCAGATAGGCGAGAATGTGACGGAACGTCTTTGCATCTCTGTCCAGGTAATAGTTTCCACCCTGAAAGGCAAAGGGTTCTCAGGTGCTCTTTAGTCACTTCAGATGACTTCCGGAAGGGCGAAAAGAAAGAAGAGAAGTGAGAATGGATGAAGATTGACCTTGTCCGTTGCTATTGGTTTGAGCGTTCCCGGCTTAAACCACTCGGCGAGTTTCGAACGAGGATCTGCTAGCATGTCCGTGCGACGAACCTCAACATACCTTTCCTTTCCCGGAGCCCGCATCATTAACCAACATCGGTCGCTCAATAATGCCTGCACCGTACCAAACTTCACACTCTCTATGCGTAATTCATCGTGCTTGGATAAGAACTGAGTGGCTCAATCTTTGTCGCCTATTGAGCAAATTCACCCGCAGAAAAACAATTGAAGAAGCGTTGGAGAGCTGGTTATTATCCAAAAATGCTTCCAAGAAATAGCTCAACTATAGCGATCAAGGAAGTAGATTCTTACCGTATACTTCTTGCCGCCGACGTTGATGTTGAGGATGTCGTCGGCGTGCCGAGAACGAGCCATTATGTGAAGATCCTGAAGTTAGATGCAAGTAGCAATGAAGAGGGAGAGGAGGAGTGGGGCCGATTGGAGCGGAATAGATTCCACGAGAAAGAAGGGGATTTGGTCTCTCTTTTCTCCTTTAGTACTGGGGTCTGAGCCCCGCCTTTTGGAATCCTCGACATCCTTCTTCGTCTTCGATGACAGCGAGCTTCCTATTGGGGAAAAGAGAGACGCAGAGCGAGTCAATAAACGACAATCAACTGAGAACGCCATAAGAGTGGAACCAGGATACCATTATGCACGTCGATGATATGGTTGTAGAGGAAGCGGACGATGGGATGAACGAGAACCAGGAGACACGATGGCCGGGGACTATTTGTGTATCTGCAGTATATGCAGAGGAGGGGCAGCGATTCTCGTCTCAGGGAATGAAAAGGCAGGAAGCGGGGGGTACACCTCAATGGAGGCAAGAGTCGGAGTAGCCCTCGCTTGCCCCTCCCAGTACACAGCACACAGCAAGACATCGTTTATACAGCAAGATGTGTGTTATTAGATGACCGCTTTCGCAATGATTTCGTTCTTTTCTCAGTATCCGGCTGGCTGTGACTCGTATCCCTTTCGATAATCGGAATTGGCGGTTAGCCAGTTGCCCTTTCGCAAGATGGCCGTTGCCTGTGTCACTACGGGAGTCTTCTCCATGACGTGCCCTCGATTGGCCAGCAGTTGGACGTATTCCTACAAGGAATTCCATTGCACTTCCTCGTCCTGCACTAAGGAACGAAAAAGATCTCTTCTGTTGCCACTCTCTTTCTCCTTTTTTCCGGCGTAGGTCATGCGAAAAAGCGAGCGAAATGCGAGCGGGTAATCATAGGGCGGCGATTAGAGACGAAAATCGCAGAGTTGTGCAGGAAACGGATGGAAAATAGAGACAGCAGCACTCTCGAAGTTTGAGGAAGAAAGGATAATGGAGGACCTCGGGGAAATCTCGCTCGAATTGAGTCACGTTGGGCATCAGCTGATCGTGCAGACGAGGACGGTCCATTGCCTGAATGGAAAAAGTATTTTGACAAGTCAACACATCTTCGTTGAAGATGACGCAAATTTTAGTGAAAAGGAGTTCACTATTCTCAAAGTTTGCCTAAAAAAGCAGTACCTCCTTGATATTCCATCCCAGGAAGAGTGTCCTCATGGCAATAGTCGCAACGCCAGAGATAATCGTCGATCCTCCGGCTCCTCCCACTGCCAATTGGACCTGTGATTGCACCTTCAGATCCGAAAAAGACAAGTAATCGCACCACTTTGTCCGTCTTGTTGAACACAACAATAGGACTGATGGAGGACATCGGCCTCTTGCCCGGTTTGATGTAGTTCGCAGGGCTGGGAGGGTATCCATAGAAATTGGGAGCATCAGGATTCGAGAAATCGTCCATTTGCGAGTTCCAGATCAGCCCAGTAGACTCGGATGCGACTCGGGCTCCAAAGCTGAAAGGAATGCACTTTGATCATTCAGTTAGGCTTATTGTGTTTAATCTCTAGAATCCAACTCACAATAGATTAACAGTGGTCGTGGCGACGACCGAGTTTCCCTCTTTGTCGATGACTGCGATGTTCGTCGTTCCCTTGTCCAGTTGAAAGGCGAACTTCCCTCCGTAGTTCGCCGTAGGCTGCGCCTTGTCTGTGATACGATTGCGCACCGACTGAATGTACTCATCCGTGGTGATGTTCCTGCAAAAGGCTCCTATATTTTTCGGCAGACGCCTGAGCTAAGGTTATAGTTTGGAAATCGTATTTTACCCATTCATTTTCATGATATTTTCGAAATTGTTATTGCGGCATGCTATAGACTAACTGAGCGAGTGCGAGACTTCCATTGACGAATGCCATGTCTCCCATCTCCGATCGATGAGCGTATGCGAACTTTGAAGCCTCGAGGTACTTGTGTAGACCATCGACGATCTGGTAGCTAGACGTCTGCAACAATGTCAATGATTATCTTATTGATACATAACAACTTGTGAGAATGACAATTGTATGAGAATAGAATAAGCGGTTGATCGAACCTGGTCGAACTGGTATCCAGATAGCGTCTTGATGATGCTCTGAGTGACTGCAGAGGAGGATGGGGGAGGAGGGCCGCACATTCTCAGATTGTTGGGAAGATCGGCGTAGATCACCTCGGATTGATCGCGAACTATCGACTTGTAGTTGGCGATGTCCTCCTGCGTCAATATCGCTTCTGAAAGTGTATGATATTCTTCGGAATCTGATAACGGACGTCACCCTTGGATTCCTTCAGTTCGAATGCCAGCTGCTTCGCCACCCATCCCTTGTAGAATGTCTCGATGGGATCAGCTGACTCCGCCAGACTCTTCAGCAGGTTCCTGCTCGTACTTTCTATTGTCCATTTTCCAGCATTTGCAGAATAAAATCGGATAGATTCTCCACTCACTTGTAATTCTTCCTCGATCTCATCACATCTCCGTACTTGTAAACCTCGCCAGTCTTCGGATCGACAAATTCCTTTGCCAGTCCACGATCAGCCTTGATGTTGGCAGCCTCGTCCTACAAAATTTAAGAAATTATATATAGTGGATTGATAATAGTTTTTGAATAGAGCTTCGCTGACCCTCAGACACACTGCCATGCCCATGGATACGGGGACGCCGTTCTCGAGCAGGTCGATCGATGGCTGCAGAAGTTCCTTCCAGGCCACGCCCCCTCCGAATCGCTTATACTCCGTGTACAGTCCGTGCAGCTCGCCCGGGACGCCCATCGCCTTCCATCCTGAAAGAGGTCACTCCAGAGTCAGATCTTCTTGAAATGTTCGACGACATCGTCGAAGAATGTTAAGCACGCACCGATCTTGGACCCATTGACGTTACTCTTGAACATGTGCTCCTCGGCGGCGGCGGGAGCAGTTTCGCGCGCGTCGACTGTGGAGCAGGAACCGGTGGTCCTGCGAATATTCACGAATACTCAACTATTCACCGATTCCATTCTATTTCTCAAAGCTCAGTTTATCTTAACTTCCGATACTTGATGTTCAAATATATAATTGGCATTTGTCTTCATTTCCAATATCAGAGATCTATGGATCATAAACAGTTGAATACTTGTTGTAGATGGTCATGAAGTGTCCTCCTCCGATCCCGCTACTCATGGGGTTCATTATCCCCAGGCAGACGATGCCCGCAATCGCCGCGTCCACTGCATTTCCTCCCTTGATCAAAATGTCCCTGAATAGTTTCTGCTCGTCCCTGATTAGGCAATGATAAGAGGGAGAGAGGAGAGAGAGGGAAGAGAAGAAGGATTAGCAGCTCGCCTTCCAATCTCAGAGCACAGCACGTGATCTGCAGCCACGGAGACGGAGGAGTACTTCCCATGCAGACCGTCCTGCAGCGGAGGCCAATACTGCTTCTGCAAATAATGATAAACAATCATATTTAAATATTTAATATGGAAATTAAAAATATATATATAATTTTGCTCAATTCGAATTCATATTTTTGAATTTTCAAATCGAGATCCAACATGCTTACGAGCGTGTTGGACCTCGACAGGAAGGGTAGCGCCATTGCCAGTGCTATTTTCAGTCTATTCATGGCAGATGATGAGTGCGCCAGTGCTTGCAAGTTCTCTCGGGTGCAGATATAATTGGGCTCGAGTTGAGTCTGCGATTGGGGGCGAAAGGTTGAGAATTGAACGATCTTTTCTAGTTGGGGCACATCAGCACGTCTCATGCACACTCTAATATCCAACATCATGAATATAAAGAGATATGATGAGGATTCTGAACCTCGACGGAGGGGGCTCCCATGTACAATGCAGTCATGATCATTGCGACGAAGAAGAAGATGATGGCGAGGGCGATGGAGAGGACGAACGTCGTCTGCTTCAATGCCATCTTCTTCGAAAGACCCCTGCAATCGACCTCACTCGATTCTCTGTACCATACACTGGGAAGGCATGATCAGACAACCTAAGTGGCAGGCATAAATTCTGAAATTCAAATGTGAAATGTTTCAAAATCAGTTGTGCATATTCTCATCGATATTGGATCCCCTGGAAAAGTGGAGATGAAAATATAAAAACAACGTACCCTTCGGTGTTGATCAATCCCTCCCGATCGTCCATTGTTGGAGGGAAGTCTCAATGGGAAGAAGGAGAAAGCGAGGGTGAAGCTAGTGCCTTTCCTCCCTGTTTCTCCCCCTCTTCTTATCTTCTCATGACTCCTTATCAACGAGCTGTACTCGATTCATTCGATTCTTGCAAACAAATAGGTCTTCGTACGTGAAAAATTTAAAGAGCTTCAGGAAATGGAAAACGATTGTAACAATTGAAACCCAAGATGTGTTGCAAAAAACAAAAAAAACGACAAAAATTTATCTTCTGTTTCGGTGAGAGACGTTTGCCGGAAGGTCCTCTCATTTCGCTGTCCGATAGCGTGTGTATGAGTCTTTATACCTTTAGTTTCCAAGGAGTAACAACGAAGGAGTAATCATATGTTATGATGCATAATAGGTTGAATCGTTTTACTTTTGACTATGAATTGTGATAGGGCAAAGGTGGAGGCGGGAGGGAGTGTAATAAAAATGCATGTTACTCATTTTCTGGATACTCATTTCTGTTTCTAAGGCTTACCAATTTCAGTAACATTTGTCATCTTACACAGTTAGCTGTGCTAAGATCTCAACACATCTGGAGCGTTCTACTGACTAGAGCCTCCTCTCTTCACTCTATTCCTGCAATCTATTTATTCCCTACATTTCGCGTTCTCTTTGGCTCCGCGAGAAGTGAATTGAGGCGCTGACATTTCGATTTGTCAACGTTATTCGGCATTTCTTAACCATTTCCTGCGTTGAAATACTACCATTTTCTCCCTACGCTCACGCATTTCTTCCTCACAGGGTAATAAGTCTACGACTTTAAAAGTCTAATCTCGCTAGGCTTCGAAAGTCTGAATATTAGACTTTCGAAGTTACGATATTAGACTTTCCAAGTCGAGATCCAATCAGTTTTCGATTCACTTGCGCGTCTACAGTACGCTGCCCATATTCGAAATTCATTTGATCAATACTCTACGTTGTTTCTTCTGAGTTATTTACTGTTTTGTTGCTTCTTTGTTTTTGCATTATCATGTATTCTAACATCAGGTTACTTTAATTCATCTGTTACCACTCTATCCAATCTATGTACACAATCAAGGAGGAGGAGCAGGAACAATATCAGATAAGTACTTTTCGGCTATTCAGGTTTGCTTGTGCGAAGATTCCAGGTCGCTCGGGACGATTCATAGTTTTCTTTCAAGTAATGATAATTAAATACTGAACTACACTCGCCAAAAGGTTTGCTTTTGTTTACTCAGTCCAAATTCATTTTTAAGATTCGTTGTGTGGTTATTCTATTATCAAGTTACCACTCTGCGTTTGTAATCTGTCCAAATAAATCGCTCAAATTTCAAGAAGAACTATTCAACAAGAATCGGACTTTGATTGTCTAGTTCGCTCCAGTTTACCCTTTGATTATTTATGAATAATGCTATTATAAATCGCCAATCGTTGTTCTCAGTACATTATCTGATCTGATAAAAATACTTTGTACGCAATCTGGCTCATTACTATCAGGTTGTAACATAAGTTTTGTCGCGTCCAATCTCTTATGCATTTTAACCTCAGAAATTCTTCGAATTAATTTAATCTCAATTTCGTTATTCATCATCAGTGAGGGCCTTCGTACTCTTTCTTACGCGCTTTACTTCAGTCCTGTCAAGGCAGTTGAGGAGGCACATTAGTCAGACAAAGTTGTACTGAGATAAGGATTAGAAATCATTTTCACGCATCAGCTCTTCTTGAAAAGGATAAATTATGCCGATTTTGTGTGATTTGCGTAAAGTACTACATATGTGCATAATTTTGAACCACTCACGGATAATGACAAACGAAAATCGTTCTAGAAATGTAGACGAGTTTGTATAATGTGGATGGTTGGTGACGGTCGCGAAAACTTTCGCAAGCCGAATTTTCTTCTCAGTAGATATCCAGATCCAAATAGTGGTGGAATATAGTTCACCCAAAGTGGTCAGTGTGCAGACAAAGTTTGGGGTAGATTGGGTTCTGTTGAGATAAGTGGCTCCATTCAGAACGATGGTATGTAAATTAAACTACTGAAATCGGCACTTTGTTCATATTCCTACCTCGCACACATGTTCAATATCTGATTTGTTGTGTCCATCCGAACCATAAACCCTTCCCTTACTAGTATCTACTTGGGATAAGTTTGGAAATAAATAGCTTTTGAATGACAATCTTTAATTCGAAACACCTAAACTTGCAAATTTTGGTAAAATTGTGCGCGAATTGAATTAATAAAAATTCAAATTTCCCACAAGTGGAGTGTTCTTTCTCTCACTTGTTTAATGATAAATTATTCCTCCATGAGTGGTAATTGAACGCACTTATGTTAGTCACTGTTGTTGCAATTCTGGATTCAGAAGAGTTGGTCAAGTTGGCTACGAATCAGCGGCTAACCTTACACTCAGTGAAGTATATCTTTGGTTCCGCTCAACATAGCACCATATCTGGTGTATATTTTGAAAGAGCATTGACGGGGTATATCACCATGCTGTAGAAGTTTGGTTCATTATTCATCTCTGCGAACTAGCACCCGATCAAACGAATTAATAAAATCTGCACCAAATTTAAATCAGTTCATATTAATATTTTTCGCATAGCCAGCGTGCGCAGTTCAGCTCTACCCTATGGTTTGAATGTGCATGAACACCCCAAACATATACTAGGAGGTCAGGCATTGATAATGTTTGAGAAGTATCCTTCATGGAAATATTGTGAACCTCCGAAATGCGACAAAACTTATGTTACAACCTAATACAACAACTAGCAAAAGTCTATGAAGAATAATCTGCTCCACCATGCGCTCTGTTTGAACTGGTTACTGTAGTTTTCCAAGGCTACTCTGTGAAAATTTCAAAGTCTAATTATTAGACTTTGAAATCAGTGAATTAGACTTTGAGTATGAAGCCACACCAGAGGAGTTGTAAAGTCTACACATAAGTCTAATATGGTAGACTTATTTCCCTGTGAGTCCTATTCGGAGAAGAATCAGTCACAGCTCACCGCTTCCTTGCCTATGCCATCATTCTCTTCTACTTCCGTTCACTCATTCTCTCCATTCCCCTCCCCTTTCTCCTTCCCTCCCTATCCTCATCCCTCACAACTCTTCTACGTCATCTTCTCCGTTTCATCGCAAGCCTCAAGTCATTGATTGTACTAGAGATGGCCGAGTAGCGAGTCTTCCTTCTCTCGAGTGACTCCTACACCTTTGCTCCCTTGCTTAATGTAGATTGCCGAGAGAGAGGACCACCATGCACTGCCTGGGTGAGGTTGACAAGCGGATTCCTCTTATTCGGATAGCGCAGTCTCCTTGAGTCAGAGTCAGAAAAGAACGAGGAAAAGCGAGAGAGAGCCCTCTTCTCCGTTCTTTTCCCCTCTCTTCGCAATTCTGTACCCTATGTTTCGGCTGTAGAATGCCGAGTTGTTCTTTCCTTTTCTATTTCCATCGTTTAATTATGTTTTCCTATTTTGTCTGCAATACTCGCTTAAGTCGCGTGAGTTTTTTCAGCAGATTCACTTCATCAAAGTTGAAAATGCCCATTCTTTGGTGGTTATTCCGAGCTGTAGAGGTTCCATAAAATCCCCACCCACTTAGTAAGAACACACGGGAAACTGAAACCATCTCATGCATGAATCATAAGTATGGTAGTAGAATTGTTATCCCCTGATTCCCTCTCTGATGTTTCCAGATTCCTTTCAATCTCACTGAGTGCTCTGCTTCTCTCCATTCCTCATCCTTATTGATTTACAGATGAAACTCTATTACTCTCATCCAGCTCATCCTCAGCATTCCTTCCTTTCTCCTCCACTCAATTCCCTACATTCTCGAACTGACCTTAAAATCGTTCTCACACAGCTCTCTCCTTTTGCAATCTGCTACCTTTCCGAAAAAGGGCACGTCAAAAGGGACGAGTTTTTTTCGTATCTGTCTCATGCTCTTCCATTACCTCCATTTGCGAGCTCTTTCTTCAGTTTCTATTGGTTTCTCACCAACGACAAAGACGTTGCATTAGAGTCATTCCGCATTGTCCTTAGCTTCTTCCTCCATTTCCGAGTATATTGCCCTCCATGCATTTCACAGAAGACAATAGTATCTTCGAATTCTTGAGTTTCAAACACAGTAGCGAGGCCAGTGCCAATAACCTCGTTCCACTGAATTCCTCCCTACCCTCTCATCATTGAGGGGAATGCGCCTCATCCCCATGTATGAATCTCGCAAAGCTGTACTACGGCTTATAGCCTTGCGATATTTTTCAATATAGCTTCTGAATGGAAGCAAGACACATCATTTCTCATCTCTAGAAATAGGATTCTTAGGTATATCTTTTTTGTTTATTGTGCTGATATCTGATTACCGTAACTACTCCCTTTCTCCCTTTTTGCATTACATTTTTTCACATTTTGAAATTCTACTACCATTTGCAGGAATGCCTCGATGGCGAGGATCGATGGCGACGTGGCATAAGCCATATCCCTCCTCAGCAGCGGCCATCTGGAGCGGAAGAACGCAAGAGCTGCCGCATTCTCAGGGATATCGAAGACTTGAGAGTCTTCCAGACAATCCGAGAAGAAGAGAGGATATGGACGGGAGTGGAGGGTGCGTTCTTCTCTACAAGTGAAAATGTATCATCGTAATATACTGAAATATATATTGCTCGACCAATGGAAATGAATACTGGAGATTGATGGAGATGATAATAGTTCAACAGAAGAAATATTGACGACGAGTACTGCAAATTGATGCATTGCATTTCCAACGCTAATTATATCCTTTCCAGACAGCGAGGAAACAGCAGAGCAGGGAGTATGGATAGTGACCAGGGAGTGGGAACAGTGGGGTATTCATCGAGAACTACGGTCTACGAAGGATACAGCGACGACGAGGATGACAGAGGACGAATACAACGGTACTTTTTTTCTTTATTTTTAAATTCGCGGAAAATTTTCGACGAGTTAGTCATAAATTTCGGAGAGATCCTTTTCTAATTTTCCGCAGTTGTCTCTGAAGGTTGCAAAACTCATGAAAATTCGCTTAATGCGTGTTGAAATGTGAAGGCCTGCTGGTAATTGGGAACTGTAGAAGGGTGGAAGAATAACATCATTATAAGTGTAGGTAAAGAATTTGTTAGGCTCAGTATATCCATTCTTGTTATATCAACTCTGACGCACGTTGCCAATGTAAAACCAAGTGCTCTCTGCACAATTGTAGCAGTTGTTGCTGCGTCATCAATCTACAATTTTGAATCACCTCACTCTAGCAAGAATTAAGAATCATAAGGCAAACAGAAGTTACGTGAAATCGATTCTAGGAATGTATTAGTCTACTTTACTCAAGAAATCCCTTTGATTACTAGCTTAAACGAAGAATTTAAGCCTCTGTTCATTCCAGATCCGAGGATTCTTTTCATCGTCCAATCCACGACAGAATAACTCGAGACTATAAACCTCCGAGGCACTATCCACTCAATAGATTCTATTCCCCTTCTTCCTTACACCGCGGATCGCCCGGCTTCGGAAAGACTGAGGAAGTTGAGGCCGAGATTGCCCCCAGCACTGGTCACAAGCTTACGTTTATGGAGGGATTTGGGAGAAGGAGAACTGCGGACGATGGACCATGGAATATCTCACCACCACGTGTGAATGGACCCCGACAACACCTTTCCTCCGCTAAGGCCACGCCGATCCAACCCTTTGAAGAAAAGAGTCGAGGAGGATTCGGAAGAACCGAGGTTCAGATGAGAGGGAAAAGTGGTCCTTGGAGAGGAAAGCAGAAGGAGACTGCTCGACTTTCGCGAGATAGCGGATTCGGTCAAGACATCGTGGGATCGGGCAAGAGAAGTCCTAGAGGAGAGAGCTTCGGAAGAGATACTGTTGCATCGCTCAAGGCTGCTGGTTTCGGGCGTGATACCGTTGAGGCATCTCTTTCATCGAAACAGGGCGGATTCGACAGTCATCATTCCACTCTTCACCATGGAGGAATCGGCAGGTCGCTGACTCCATCAAAGACTTCAGAGGGATTCGGACGAACCTGCGAGAGTCAGACTCCGAAATTGAATCCAGTGCGGGATGAACCTCCTCCTCACAGTTTCAAGTACCTCTGGGATATCGAAGCATATGAAGCAGAGAGAGAAAGAAGACGAGGTAAGGAGTATAAGCCTCTGAAGGGATATAAGCCCAAGGACGAGCCTGTTGTTATCCCCAAGAAGGAAGAGCCCAAGGAGCCCAAGCTTTTCGTAACTACCGAGGAAGTCGATCAATTCTGGTACAAGTTTCTGAATCAGAGACCACCTTTCGATAATGGCTCGGGTGGATTTTACCCAAAGGAGGGGAATGCAGAATTCAAAGTGGATATTGTGGCGAACTATGGTGGGGATAAGAAGAAGGAGGAGGGAGAAGAGAAGAAGTGCAAGGAGAGGAACAAAGGATGGAATAAGGAGCACATCAACACGAATAAGAATGAGGCCCGTGCGGAAACCGCTGAGCAGGCATACCAGGCCAGGCCAGCCACGCAGAAGGTCAGATCGTTATATATTTTTCTTACTTTAGCTGCTCTTAGATCTCGAGGAGTTAAAAGTGAAAATGAAGGGAAAATGTGATCTATTACATATGAAATGTCTCCCAAAATGAACCAAAAGTGCACCAAAAACAAATTTTTGAATCGCATTGTTCCCGAATATTTTTGTCGAATAACTCTTGCTATCGGTGTTTAGATTATTGTTATGAGTTATAAGCTAACTTAGAATCGGCAGGTTGACTGGGGGAGTGATGAGGAGCAGCCTGCCCCTCGAAGGAAGACTGAGAAGCTGGAGAAGAAAGACAATGGAACGGGAAGATGGAACAACGAGAACAGCTACACTAACAAGAGGTAGATAATTGGAAGGGCTCACAATAGATTCTTCCCAAAATATGCCTCCTTGTGATGAAAACTTATGACAATTTGCAGTGCTAATGCAAATTTTACCAAATCATAAAAGGGAAACAATCATTTCCTACAGGAGTAATGATAATTTCAAGTATGATAAAATGAAATTTCCAGGACTTGGGCTACAGGAAGAAACTGAGAATGGGGTATCAAAGTGACATCCATCGCCGAAATTGAAAACCCGCTTCCGCCCACTCTTCCGATCAGTAGCAGATAGACTGTTTCTATATTAATTCTAATTAACGATCAATTACATCAATCACACTATCTTCTTCTTTATAATTTCATCAATTTCTTTCTTGATAATAGATGAGCAACTCCCAAAAAACTTGCTAACAGAAAGTAACACTGAACTTGCGGATACTCACTTGCAAGTGATTCAATCCACTTATAATCTCTGCGAACGTAACTATAATTTATTAGAAGTAGATCAGTAGTTCTGTGCACGATTTTGTAGTATTTGCAAGCTTTTCTTTTCCTTTTCCTGGATGTGTATGCGTTCATAATGAATAGATGATTATACTGCATAGTCTATACTCGCTGCTATTTATTGTCCGAATTGTTATTTCGCGTTATGTACCAGATGGAATATGTAATAATGATCGTTTCATGATGATGTTGAACGTACTGTTTTCAGGTTAGATTTGTTGCTACCTCATAATTCAATTTAACACGTGTATCACGAGCCAGTGGAGGTGTGCGGGAACATTTTCAAAATTTGTGTCACGAATTTTATCCATATTATGGTAGTATAATACCCTGGAGTGATGATTTCGAAAAATATAGGTCATTAGTCCCAGAGCCGGCTTTTAGAATTTTTCCGGTTTTGCACCTGGCCCTACCGTATATCAGCTCCCAGATGAGCTAGAAAGGTGGCATTGGGCTCAAAATGTTCGGAAAAATATTTCCAGGAACTTTTACGTTGACAACTTTTCCGTGAAACATGAACCTGACAAGTTATATCCAAAAAACCAAATCCTGCAGCAAATAACAATTTTTTTCTCCATCACGGAGGAAACTTACACGAGAACTTTTTTCCATAAAATGAAAGAGTAAGTCTCCCTGGATCTTAGAAATATGTAAATTTAGGATTTGAAGATGGACCTCATCGCGAAATTTTTAGTCAAAGTTCGTAATATGACCACTAAATTACAAAAATTGCTCCTGCTCGGTTTCAATTGACTATTGAATATGAACTATCGGCGGTTTTATAGTTTTAGTCACTGGATGTTCACAATAGCCACTTTAAATGTTATCTTCGAATCAATTTGAAAAATCGATTTTCTCATTCTCGATTTTATCCGAGTTTGCGCATAGCTAAGAGAGGATTGCTGAGAGAATCGAGGTACTCCATACAGGGTCCGTACAACGAAAAAATAAATATTTGTCCCTAGGGGTACTTTTTCACGTAGATCACGAAAATCGACCTTAGGAACCCGTGTCGTTGACCTCTGATTGCCTAAAGCGCGCCTCAACGGTGAGGTCATTTTTTGTAGCTGCTCCAAACCTCCTACATATATAGTTATTCTGAAAGATCTCGACGAGATAAGCATTTTACCTGTTGGACGTGAAGGGCTATCTCATCTGTGAAAAAAGTTGTGGCCGTTTGAATTCAAAAATTTGTCTAAAACTTGTCGCCCTGAAAAATTTTACTCCACATTACAATTTAACTTTACTAAAGATATCTGATTTGTATGACCCCAATTAGAATTTTCCAACGTTATACTTTTTCATTATTTATGCAATTTTAGTTTAAAATGATCAATTATATTTTGCTCTCTCTCATTTTGTGCATGTTCGACCACACGTAGAATATCGAAAGCTTGAAGTGTACCTTTCCGTCATAGTTGCGTACATGTTTACTAAAATATTTGCAAGGACTTCATGGCCATAGCTATTCAAGTTGGATTTTAGCTATGCGCAAACTCGGATAAAATCGAGAATGAGAAAATCGATTTTTCAAATTGATTCGACGATCGCATTTCAAGTGGCTATTGTGAACATCCAGTGACTAAAACTATAAAACCACCGATAGTTCATATTCAATAGTCAATTGAAACCGAGCAGGAGCAATTTTTGTAATTTAGTGGTCATATTACGAACTTTGACTAAAAATTTCGCGATGAGGTCCATCTTCAAATCCTAACTTTACATTTTTCTAAGATCCAGGGAAACTTACTCTTTCATTTTATGGAAAAAAGTTCCCGTGTAAGTTTCCTCCGTGATGGAGAAAAAAATTATTATTTGCTGCAGGATTTGGTTTTTTGGATATAACTTGTCAGGTTCATGTTTCACAGAAAAGTTGTCAACGTAAAAGTTCCTGGAAATATTTTTCCGAACATTTTGAGCCCAATGCCACCTTTCTAGAGCTGATATACGGTAGGGCCAGGTGCAAAACCGGAAAAATTCTAAAAGCCGGCTCTGTGACCAATGACCAATATTTTTCGAAATCATCGCTCCAGGGTATTATACTGCCATAATATGGATAAAATTCGTGACACAAATTTTCAAAATGTTCCCGGGGGGCCTGTTTTTCATTCACTGACTCGTGATACACGTGTTAAAGGAGGAGTAAACTCAAAATTCAATTTGTGAAGATATTATATGCACTGCCTAGAGCTCCACAACGATAAGAAGCTCCGAAATTTTCACATTGATATCTCCATTCTGAACAGAGTTATATCTAGTTGGCTGGGAGCCAGATCAGGGAAGTCTCAGGGAAGGGGGCGAGATAGCACGCGACTTGAAGAGAGTGCGTCTCTAGGTGAAACATATTTCAACCGGGCGCGCGATTGCATTTACTCCTCCTTTAATGAGAATACTGATCATTCATTAGTACATCTCACAAATTTTCGTAATCTAGCTCACCCACTTCACCCTAGTTCGTCCATACCTCACCAACATTCTTCCTGTAACAATAGAGCGAATTTCAATTAAATTCGATTCCTAAATTGTACTCAACATGTCTTCTACGTTAGCTATTATTTAGTTCCATTTTTAGACATTATCAACATGTAATACGCATCTATAACTTGATGTTTACCAGTGCTTGAAAATCATTACGAACGAATTCCTTAACCTGGTTTTATAGTACCGCTTTTGCACTTTTATTGTAAAATATTTATTACTTGATAATTGCAATGAATAAACGTAGTAACCGATGTAAGGTAGTATCAATTTTGGGCGGATCCAAGAAGACAACTTGCGCATACACTTGCATTCACTTTACACTTGCTCGTATGCGTGAGCTATATCTTCTAGATCTAAAACCAGCCCATGTTATGATCGAATTCGAAACACTTACGCACATCTACTGTGTGACAAACACAACACTTGCAATTTAGTTAGAACAGTGAGCGGACAGCTTGGTCAAACTCATTTCATTGGAATCTATTTATTAGCCGTATTCGAATGGTGAAAGAAGTGGAATGAGAGAGAGTAAGAGAGTGAGCGGGGAGAGAAATCATCTGAGATCGAAATCCACTTGAGAATTCTTTGAATGGGGGGTGCGATGGCGAGATGGTTTCTGCTATAATTGACTCATTGACCCTGGATTCTCCTCTCTCTCCACTCACATTTTCGCCCTCCTCTCGAGAGTCACGATACGTGATCAGCGGGTAGCGCTTTCTGAACATTTTTTTTCATATATTAGAATTAAAGGTGGAGTTTAATTATAGGAAACGGTAAAGGCTTCGAGACAGATCTTACAGGATAATACTGCTAGGCTATTTACAGTTTGAACGGATTCAGTCACGACACTGACTTGCCGGAGTTTGTTGACAGCTTTAAACAGTACCTGTAATCTTGGAAGGGCGCTGATACATATCGATTATTCGTCGAGTAGGGGTTCGGTCGTGGCTGCGGGTAGTAGATGGTCTGCTGCTGCGGCTGCCATGAGCCCCACGCGTTCTGAGATTTGATCTTTGATCGATCTCTAATGACATTTGTGAATGACATCGCACATCAAACATCATGGGAAAGCATCTGTCATGCGTATTCTCACCTGCGGTTGGGGGAAATACACTGGAGCAGGAGCGGGAACGACGGGAGTGACTGCGATTGGAGGAGGAGGAGTGGTGGTGTGGGAGGAATGAGAGGGACGAGCAGTGAGGGAGGAGATGGCCTCCTCGATTCGATCCTCGTAATCAGGCACTGCCTCTTCGACCCCCAATCGAGGCTGAGAAACGAGCGAGGAAGAGGGACGAGGATTATCTGCAGAGGAGGTTCGAGCGGTATTTACGAAAAACAGATTATGCAGAGTGAATAATTCAGGATGAATCATTGAATGAATCGCGCTAATCTGCTCACCTCCTCTTCTTCCTGGACACTCGCAGTATCCCCCGTTCTCTCCCTGTGGTCCCGGCGGACCCCGAATGCCCCTGATCCCATCCCCGCCCATGTCTCCGGGTTCTCCCGGCGGCCCGCGTGGACCATCCTTGCCTGAAATTCTTCCTATCCTGATTTCCCACAGTTATTTGGGTACCTGGTGGTGCTGGTTCTCCTGCCTTGCCCGGGTCTCCTCTGGCACCGATGAATCCAGGCGGCCCCTTCAATCCCTTCTTTCCCGGTTGTCCAATGAGCAAGATGGCGTCTCTGCCTGGCTGCCCGTGCTGTCCGTCCTCAAAACAACGAAGTATTAGCATAATCTCGAGTAATCCTCCTTCTTCTCTCACCCGCCCGTTCATTCCAGGCTGACCACGTGGGCCGGGCAGACCGGGTGTACCCGGCTCGTTGACCCCATCGATCCCGGATTCACCGACAGTGCCAGGCCGACCCCGAGCACCTGAAATACTCGTTCGTGATGATCTATTAGGTTGGTGCGAAAGTTTCTGACTATTTATTTTTCATAATTTCTCCTAGCCTATTTCGATTGCCTGCAATTCCTATATAGTTTTAGTGACGTCAGTAGTGGTGGAGTACCGGAAAACATTAACATTGTATATATCGGTTAATGAACGTGAGAACATTATTTTCATATCGAAACTGCCGAAAATGGTGTTTTTCGGTGTTTTTGGATGAACTCAACTTCTCAAATATTTGAGACCTCCTGAATTAGCCCAACATACATGTAGTAGGGTAAGAGTTGCTTGTTCAGTTAAACGTGAAAAACCCGATCTTCATTGCGAGTGAGAAGAGAGAAACAGCAAAAAGTGCTGATTTCGATGTTTAAATTTCTAAATCGCGGTTCCGATATATCCTAATTACCTATTGATTGATGAATCTGTTCCTAAATATAATTGTGTTGTAAGATAGGAAGGTAGAAAATAATGGACCACTATTGAGCTCTCAAGGTCGATCTATACGAGTACAGTGCCAGAAAATATAAAACAAGCATTTTCCAATTAGCGTAGTTTACTGATTTGGCCAAAATGTTAAGCGGGAATTCAGGGGACCAGCATTTATGAAGAGTCAAATTACATGCTTGTGTAATAGGCTTCTCAATAATCCTTAACGTTTGTTTCAATATCATTCGTCCTTGGAGTTACGATCAATTGAATAGTATTGAAAATCAAGAACAATTTAGAGTTTGACTGTGAATAGTGTCATCCTTGCTGATCGAATTGGCCCGATATTGTATCGCGTAAAAAGTATTCCCAAGCCTTCATCAACTATGAAAAACCATTAGTTGATTGGCTGAATGAGATGGACGGGGTAGGTCAAAATGCCCGAACATGAAAATAGTCAGAAACTTTCGCACCAACCTAATAAATAACTCTGAAAGTTCGATACGGTATCGAGCATTTCTCATAGTACGCCTTCTCCCACGGGAACGTACAATCGGCCGCGATAAATATTTGTACGAACGAACACTACGAATGGAAAAAAGAGAGTACAAAAATATGCGTAAGAGAGAATACGGAAACAAGTGGTACCTCGTTCTCCTGGAAGCCCGGGTGGACCCTTCTTGCCTGGTGGGCAGGGCTCACACTCAATGTTGAGCAGTATAATGCCGTCGATGCCCGGTCGACCCGGTTCACCAGGCATTCCATCTATGGCTGCGATCCCATCCGCACCAGGATGACCGCGCGGCCCTTGAGGGCATCGCGAAATGGAACAATCTGAATACGGTGAAAATAGATGAATGAAACGTTGACCTACCGCAGTTTCCTCCGCCTTCTATCGATCCACCGTAAGAAGTGGTGAAGTGCGAGGGCAGTTCTGCCTCGCCCCACGTCTGTCTGTTTTGGCCATAGGGCACGGGTCTGTAAGGCCCACTCCTCTGTCTCTCCTGTCCTCGATATGGCGACGTCCTTTGGTTGTTGTAGGGGGAGACGTAGAATTGTCGTCGATGACGTCGATGCGTGGGCGCGACGTCGAGCGTCGACGACGTCTCCGTCGAGAGATTCTGAGAAGAGGGGGGAAATTGATACCTTTCAGCCCGCCACTTAGGCAGAGAATCAAGAGTCAATTAGGATTACTACTCACGATGAATCGATCGACTTTCCGTTCGTACTCTGCTATGTAGGTTTCGATATCGTTGATGATGAGGATGCATCCGGAGAGGGAGAGGAAGAAGGTCGTCAATGAGAGGAGAGATGCACCGAGGAACAGTCGACGAATCGAACTGTCCTCATCTTTCATCTGAAGAGAGTTGGACTCACATGACATCACTAGGAATAAATCTACTGCAAAATCCGAGTCGAATGCGTGATTCGGAGAGATGGAAGAAGTGAACGGCGATAAAGTGCAGTTCGATATGGTGACTGACGCAGTTCACGGTAGGTTCAAGACCGCGCACAATGGCACTTGAACAGTTGTCGAGTGCCTGAACTAAGTGTCCGAACCATCGAGAAAGTCTGCATCTCTCTCTCTCGAAAACATTCATCACATCAAGATCATCAGTTTTCGGCGAATAACACGTACGAGAGCAACAGTTTGCGAGAAGGAAAAGAGAGACTGAGACTCTCACTTTCGAACCTTGACTGGTCTGTACTGCGAGAGAAGGGAGCACACTGCGTAATCCGGAATTGAAGTGGCATTCCGATCCTCCGTCCTTTTATCCTCCATCCCGCACTTTTTATTACTGCCAACCTCACTTTTCTCGTCAAATTCGGTGACAAAAGGTAACCGATGCTGTTGGTCTCGTCGAGTTTTATCCTGCATTGACCGTGAGAGCATCAAGCCAGTGCGTAATCGCTTGTCCTCGTTCCTAAAACGGGGAGATTACCGATATCGCTCACACATCTCGACACAATTAGTATGCGTTCATCCCTTCCTTTGTTCTCTGCTTGCAAAAAGGGCTCGTCTAGAGAGGCTGGGATAGTTAGCACTAGAGGGGAGGGGGATGGGGGAGGGAGCATCTCCATCCGTGCATAAGTGACCTCCTCCCCATCCTTACTCCCTTCTCTCCTTTGAACTTCTCTTGAACCTCTTCACCCACAAGTTCCTCTCATCCCTTCTTTTCTCAGTGGCAAGTAACACTCTCATTATTTACTCTCTCTAATGCAGTCAGCACAAACATACTCACACATCCTCAAACTCTCTCGCAGTACTTTTTCATTTCTCTTTGGTTCCCCTCTGTCTCTCTGCCTCTTCACACACGCTCTTCTCTCTTTCTCTCTGCCAGTTAATCATATCTACGCCCCGCTGAGCTTCCGTTCACCTTTTCACCACTGATTTTATCATCCTGCCCACAGGAGATGGAGACACTAACAAAGATCTCCTCGCGGGTAACTGATTTAACGAAGAAGTCAAAGGGGAAGAGATTGGAGGACGACACGTTCCTTCCCCACTCCTTCATCCCTCCTACCTTCTCCTCGTTCGAAGAACCGTCGGCTGTAAGTTCTCCCTTCTCGTTCTCCTCCCCTAGTTATCCCCCATTCTCTCACTTCTGATTAGAGGTATAGTCGACAGTCTCTCGCAATCAAAACAGCCACTCTCGCCTTCTGATTGACGCAGTTTATTCCTCTCCTTCTCTCCTCATGAGAACGCCAGCCTTCCTTCAGAACTATGTCGCCGTTCCATCCCACTCATCCACTCAGGGAACGGCCAAAGAGAGCAATGGAGGAGGCAGGACAATGGTCAGTCAGCTGTCCCTTCCATTCGATCGATCCAAGCCCGCAGCACTTTGCAGATTCC
Organism: Pristionchus mayeri; assembly: GCA_036245805.1. Taxonomy (NCBI): domain Eukaryota; kingdom Metazoa; phylum Nematoda; class Chromadorea; order Rhabditida; family Neodiplogasteridae; genus Pristionchus; species Pristionchus mayeri. The sequence goes on along the minus strand of BTRK01000006.1, from coordinate 36,028,617 downwards.
GAACTCAATCCGGCGGTTCTCTCCTTTCCCTCGTAAACAGAGTTCGGCCGAAAACAAAGAGACGACGAAGGTGGAGACGAGCATGCAGAAGGAACAGAAGGAGTCCAAGTATCGGAAGATCGGAGAGGATGGAGAAGTGGAGAAGAGCAACGGAGTCAGGAGACTCAAGGATTCTGCAGTGAGTATCGCAAGGATCTCTCTCTCTCTCTTCAGCTAATCACGCAGCTCATTAGCACGTGTTATTGCCACTCTCATCTTGTTATCTCAGATGGATCGAGTGGATCGGATGAAGAAGAATCGACAGGGAGAATACGGTGTCCAATTACTCGACGATGAGCAGGATTGAGCACAACTTCTTCTCCCATCTCCGTTCCCTCTTCCCACCTCCTCCACCACCTCATTTCCGGTTATGTGAATCATTTCGCCATTCCAGTGTGTGTATAATCTGATTATTTTATGTATTTAGAAAGCCAGTTAGTGCAATAGTCATTCAATCGTCCGTGTACGGTGTTTTCCCCGCCATTTTAGCGACTACGGTAGAGAGATAACGAGAGCCCATTTGGTATGATATCCTAGGAGTCCACCACTCACACAACTCCTTCTCCATAATATTATTGTCACCAATCGACATTATGAACAATTAATAAACGATGATAAAGCCGTAGCGTGAAAGCTAAAGATCCTAAGTGTCATTGAGACGCAGGTGTGATGGGATGACTAGAGGGGATAAAACTCAATGCAGGAACTGGAGTGAATGAATGACTAATAAAAGTGGAATGGATGAATGACCGTCATACTGGAATTGTCATAGAACACACACTCATTTTGCTCGATCACAGTAGAAGATAAATAAACTCTAATACACTATCTGATAACCGTTAATAGCTCTGTGGGACTCGATACAAACTCTATTTCTGTCGTCTTCTATGGGAAATCGGCGAGATTCAAGGGATAGCACTGCGTAAGAGAGAGAGAATACGTGAGATTCACTCGGATCCTTCGACTGAGTCGCATTTGAATGAGGGCTGCAATCATTTGATTATCTCTTGCCATCATCCCTCCACTTCTTCCCCAAACACGATCAAAAGCCCAACCTGGATGGTGAGTGAGTGTATTCCGTGTCGATGGAAAACTTTCCTAATACGCGGAGCTGCATTCGAGAAATCCCGCGCCGAGTCAAACTCGATTTCGGCTCAAATTAGCTTTTGAAGGCGCGGCGAAACGCGTGGGAGAGACGAACCAGTGCAGAGGTGGCGATTGGCGACGAGAGTCCAGCAGTGGATGTTCTTCACTCGCACCACTCCCTCCACCTGCAACGATCGAGCGTACGATTAAAATCAAAGCTATTTCTGCAGCAAATTCAAAGCTATTTCTGCAGCTATTTCTGCAGCAAACAGATGTGATGATGCGAGTACTGAATTGATGAGTTACAAATATCATATAATATTAGCATTGACTCAGGAAACTCAATCGTCACCCACCTCTCCAATCTTCTGCGTCAGTTTCTCCTGGTCGAAAAATCCCGGTCGTAGTCGGAGGATGACTTCGGAAGTCTGACGGACCAATCGAACGGCCGTTATCGAGATTATGACGACCAGGCACAAACTGCAAATTGGCTGTTTCCATTCTGTCGATTTAACTGCTTGTTTCTCGGTAATGTTCTCAGTATAATAAGTTTCAGAATTGCGACCGTGGTAAATATGAAAGCTCTCGGGGATTGGTGGATGTTCGTCATTTCAGGGAAACAAGTATGCACTCCACAGAGCAAACATGTTGCCTGGCGATATAGTACATCCGAGTATTTGCCGTCATTCAGAGGGATGGCATTCGATCCCCTCCCTCTGACTACTGAATCCAAGTCGTTTTCTCGCTCTTCTTCCCTCTCCCGTTCTCCCAATTGCGTGGGGAACTTCCCACACCTTGTTTTTTTAACTGAGTAAATGGAAATACATCATTCCCAAGAGTACTATTACAACAAATGTATTTTTCAGAAGATATACTTCCGGGTGAATACGGACAATACGATAGTTAATAATGAATACACTTGAGACAAAGCAAACATACCTGAGCACGGGGTCGAGGTAGAGGGTGAAGAGGCCTCCTAGCAAGTCCTTCCAGAGGAATGCGATCGCTGCTGAGATGATGACGATGATGGATCCGATGGCGTCTGTGACGATGTGGAGGAAGGCGCCGTGCATGTTCAGGTTCTTCTTGTCTGCAAACAAACTCTTCCGAATTGTTCAGTCTACGAATACCTCTACGAGAAGCTACAACGATATTTGTATTTCACGTGAAATTCGTTCCAATTTCGAGCCCATTGGATGTTGAGCAAACAGTACATGGGTCATTAGGCCGATCTCCGATTGCGCTGATTAGTCACCATCTAAATAAACGCGAGCTGGAGTGCACCTTTAATCTCCGGTTCCTCTTCGACTGTCACTGTTTCCTTCATCTCCGGGTCGAGATTCACGAAGCGAAGGGCGATGTTCTAAATGGAGATTGGGATAAACACACACTACAAAATGCATCGAAATGATCACATTTTGCAATTCCAAAGTCAACATATTTTTCCTCGCAAGGATTCACTATTTTACGTGCTCCATCATCCGTCTGATCGTTGAGAGAGTAAACAGAATCAATATACTTCCCCACCCCTAGAACATATCTTCCTCTAATCCAGATTACTCACCGAATGGCACAGTTGACTGGCTTGGCTGAGTGCCCTTGCTCCTCTCGTCTCCTCTTCGTCTTCCTCCTCATCCGAACTCCCTCCTTCATGAGAGTGACCGTGCCCTTCGTGGGAGTGTCCGTGACCGCCCTCATGTGAGTGACCATGTCCTGCTTCTCCATGCGAATGTCCGTGTCCCTCTCCTCCATCATGAGAGTGCCCGTGGCCCATTCCCGCGCCTGTGAGAATTCACTTGCTCACTTCCATGGACACGCTTGTTTTCCTGCTATTGTTCTGTTTTCCACTATCGCTTGAAAGTCTCAGAAAGACAGTGTGAATGGGAATTCTTTCACACCCCCTGCCCTATTATTGTGCGAGTTCCCACCCGATTACGTCGCTTATCCCAAGAGAGAGAGAGAGAAGGCCGAACTCACGATGGAATACCCAGATGCCGATGAGGTTGATAATGAGGCCGATCGTTCCCACGATGAGAACCTGAGAGTGCCATTGTGGGGGAGCAGCGGAGATCTCTGTTTCAGTACTGTTCGACGTGCTTTTTATCGAATGCATAACTTGACCCTTATCACTACATGACGTTCATATTTTCGGCGAAATGTTTCGTTCTTCATCCCACACTTCTCCTCTCTCACCTGTCCTGGGTGGTCGACCCCTCTGGGAACCGCGATTCTCCCGATCGACTCGAGTGCGATCGTGTAGCACATAGTTAGGAGCCAGACTCCGTTGATAAGGGCGCCGAAAACCTGAAGAAAGTGTGACCCCATCATCTCGCCCGATCACATAATCGCCCTCTCCTCTTCCTCCTCTCCCTCCTCTCACCTCTGCTCGAACCCACCCGAACGTGCTGTATTTCGAAGGACGATTCGCTATCTGCAATGGGGAGTTTGAGCGGATGGACTTATTGGCAAAAAATAAGAGAAGACAAAGAAGACCCTCGAGGAGAGCGAGGTTTATCACACCATTGATGAGCCTTTGAGGAGGCATTCCGCTTTTGAACAACCATAACGGAGTCCTTGCAATACGGCTTGTTTTGACGTTTATGACCGTTCAAGAATACAAGATCACAAATAGGATTTTTATAGTTCTAGTCAGATTTTTTACACTATTTTCAGTCAACAGTGTTCGTGAGGACAGAAGTGGCACTTTTTGTTGATACGCATAGCATCGAGGCCGGGATCTATCATAAATTCTACTCACCCATAAACATATCATCGCGACTGCTAAGGCGAAAACATCGGAGAGCATATGGTAGGAATCAGCCAGAAGGGCGATCGATCGATTAATAAAGCCGAATGTTAGTTCTATTACGAAGAAGAGAAACGTCAAGACAATCATCACCAAGGGCGCTGTGAGTTTTGGCCTGAAAGAAGCATGTTGATATCGAACCTTCGTTCATTGGTTTTCGAAAATTCATCGTGTTTACTTCGTTTCCCATTGCATACACCGGATATTGGTTATTTTAGGAATGGCCTAGGCAACATCTGCAAAGATTCCGAGAAAGTTTCTCTTACTTCGTCTTTTCGTGTGATTTCCCAGAGCAGGGCGGAGTGCTTGTCATTCGTTCTTCTGAACTCTCCATCAAGGCGGTCGATTCGTCTCCCTCGCCCGTTGGCCGAATTTCCTCAAGAATTATATGTTTAGACCTTTTATGCAAAAACATACGCCTTATTCATTGGAACTTGATTCTACACTTTTCTGACTAGAAGTTCGTAGCTCTAAGGTAATAGCTTACTTCGTGGAGGGATTCGCTGTGATGGGAGGATTCCTCCTCACTCGGGGAAGAATCGATCGTCTGTGGTGCGACCTGCACAAAATTAAAGAGTGACCACCGGGTTTTTACAATTATTTTTCGGTTAGCCTGTGATCATAAATCTCGTCTTTCCTCCTCGAAATGACGCTTTTCTATGAATACTTGAAAATATGACGCAGCAACTCACATTCTTTTCGTTCTCCTCTCCTTCTGCTATCATTTCGACAGAGTGGCAATCACCTGAAAAAAGAAGAAAGTAATAATCGAAGAGTGGAAGAACGAAGAACAGCTGCACTTTCGCTCTCAGATTCAAGAGAGTGGAAGGAAAGGTAAGGAGAAGAAGAAGGGATCAATGAAGTGAATCGATGCAAGAGACAAATAAAGGAAGGGGGGGAGGGCAGGGCGATTCAGACTTTAACTCTGTCTAGTGAAAAATGCTTATCTTATCAGTAAGGAACGAATTGGGGAGCAACGAAAAGTATGCTTTGTCATACAAGACTGCTTCAGCATGGTTAGAAATGTAGAGATGCTATAGAGGAACCTGCTACGATGCCGATAAGCACATTTTAAAAATGTTTACTCTTTTAGATCTCTTGATAAGCCGAGTTTACTCAGTGACGTGCACTGAAACTCTTTTACGCACTTCTTTTTTCTCTCCTTGCATAAAGCTACAGTATGCCAAGAATCGCGACGGGAGAAAATACTCGGCGACAATCTTAGCACCTCATATTAATTTTATTATTTCTTTTTGAATTTCCCTATTATTATAAACATTTTTTTTCTAAATTTCCAACTCATTTTGCTATACAAACAACTAAGAGCGATCAATTATTTCTAAATTTTTTAGAACTTCCGAAGAAAGGAGATGCAAGAAGCGGTCCCCTTAGCACTCTCTAATTAGAAGCATCGAGTTTATTGGATGAGCTCCGCAATACTCGAAACAAACGTATTCAAAATAAGAAAACATTTATTATATTTACGGGCTAAAACAAAATACGATCCTCTGTGATCTCATTGGGAATGAAGGGTGCATCTGGCACAGTGAACATTGATTCCTCCGTTTGGCGCTCTTTCCTATACATCATGATGTCCTTCACAATTCGCGATACAAATATTATGTGAAAACAACAATCAATTATCTAAATAGATGATTTTAATACCATAAAGAATAGTGAACATTGTGAGACAAAATCAAATAGTTTGTTTGGGATGACGGCGATAGCATGCGAGAATGAAAAGAATCTTAAAAGAAAACCATTAGATCATCGAATAGATACTAATGGAATCGTGACGGAAGTTGATTGATCAACATCTTCGTAAATAGTTCAATCGAATTCTCCATCTGCTGCTTGCCAGTGCAAACCTCCGTTCAACATGATCCATACCATACATTGTAGTACAAGTAGTCAAAACTATAGTGGACTAATTGACAATACTTACCTGCCCTGTTGCGAATCCACCTTCTCTTCCCACTACACTCATTATATATAACGATGAGCGCTATCCTCCTTCCTCAAGTGGCACAAGTCTCAGTAATTGGTCGCCTCTTCATCCCCGTACTCACAAGGTAGGGTATCTTACGTCCTTCTTGTCAAACCACTCCTATAGTAGTCGTATTTTGTCTATATTTCCTCAGTGATTTTTTATTCTCCTACAGTAAGCACCCACTTGCAATATGGATTCTCTTCAATGTAAAAAGACGACAGAGACGTCTCCGAAGATCTCAAAAGCACAGTTACTCGCTTGCCATACTCTAATAGTTCAACGCATTCATTGATAGATGCGATACAGGAGAAAATTCGCATGTCCCTGCAGACGAATGGAGCGCGTATTCATGAATGAAACGCTTTGTATAGCCATTTTGCGACATCAACATGATTTTGAAAATAAGCAACTCTTAATATTCTCTTTGCAAAACATGCATGTTTCACTTCATTCTAGGTATACAACCATTCGATGCATATGCAAGGAAGTCCACATCCTGCCAGGTACAGTCCCAAGTTCCGTCACAAACTACCGCCTCCTAAGCGTGCTTGCACGCTCACGTGAGCTGATCCATAGAGAATATTAATCATAGATGATATTAATTCTAGCAGTGAGCAGCAGGAGGGGGTCGCCCGTCTCTCCACTCCACGGGGAGATCGAGATGGACTCAATCCCTCAACTAGTGAGATAGTCACAGTCCACACTACGAGCACTGCTTCTTCATTTCACTATATTTAGAATTTGCAGCAGACGTTGTCGACTCCTCTCATCGTACTCAGTCGTGTAATCCCACAGCCGTTAGCCAGCAGGTTCAATACTTTGCAAGTTTATCACAATTCAAGTTCCCTGTCGATCTCTGTTATTGTTCGACAAATTCATCCTTTATTTTGTCCTATTCCAGATTCTCAATAGGATCCCAAAATGGCATATACATCAATCCAACGAGGGAGTGGTAATGCTGCAGAAAGCAGCTCCTACAGTGCATATGATGGTAGCTATTGCCACCACCCTCGCCACTAGTCCTCCCACATCGAAAGCTCTCCCAGAACCAGAAGAGAGCAGAGTGGCGCGCATCGTTCCACTGAATACTCGTGAGATCACTTCCCTATTCTGGAGACTCCTAGGCTTTCCACGTTAAAAAGAGTAGAAATAAAGTTGCCATACCCCTTGCAAGGACAATAGGGATTACTATTGTCTCGTAGTGATAATTGAACAGTAAATAAGTGATCTACTTCTGACTAGGTCCCTCTTCCATACGATCCAACCCATCGTTCTCCCTTATGGTGCGTTTATCGTCGCAGATCCCCCTCATTGCTAGGTCAGAATGGTTCGTCTAGGGTCGTCCAGGCAAACGACGAGAAATGAGGGGTCAAATCTCCTCTCCAGGGGGTTAGAATGATCGTTTTGAGGGATCTGGAGGGGGGGGGGGTCAAATCGAGCTCAGAGAGAGGGGCAATGTAGTCAAATGAGGTTCTCTAATATCAGCGTGTTCGGAGCGAAACATTTGATAATTTTCGAAATTAGCAATTTTGCAGTTGGGTTTCACTTTGTCAACATTTCCGAAAAGGACATTTTCACACAAAATCAAATATGTTTCACTCCGAACACGCTGATATTGGAGATCCTCATTCGACCACATTTCCCCTCTCTCCGAGCTCGACTTGACCCACTCTCCAGACCCCTCAAAACGCTCATTCGGAACCCCCGGAGAGGATATTTAACCCCTCATTTCACGCCGTTTGAGCCCCTGGACGAGTTATTCTGACCTAGCAATGAGAGGGATCGACGACGATAAACGCACCATTATTCCCATAACCTCATTAACGTATGTCCCACTATTGCATTTATTACAAGTGTTCCCTGCCTTCATCTGCTCGCTCCTGCCATTATGAATAATTCTGTACTTCTCTCAAGAGACTGTGATAAAGCAGATGTTTAATAAAGCGGAAAATGTGTGAGTCAGTACAGCAATCAGACCGGATTGCTCTTTGTCAATCAATTATCAATAATTATCGATTATTTGCTACTTGATAGCGTACGCCCAATTTCCACTGAGCAATCCGATGTGATAGCAGAGGTCTTCTGAGAAATTGCATGAAATATATCAACACGGGATACAAAAACTTCAAATTAATCCAATTCCTTTGCTACTATCAGGGTTAATGTATCCATGGTTAAGGACTTTCCAGTGCCAGTTTCAAAGCCGTCAAATAGAAATTACCTAAAATACGGCTCTCGAAATTTTGAAAATTCAAAAATCTATACAATCGTTCAACATTGAGTGATCAAGTCGATCAAAAAAGAGAAATGACCGGCACGACGAGGCGAACAACTTTGATGTTCGCCTCGTCGTGCAATGCATGATATTGTCGGTCCCCCACTTCGATGAGAACTTGGACGGCGGGTTATTCCTAGGTCGATGAGGGATCGCTCATTTGGATTTTCCGGCTTTTCGCAGTGGTCAGTTCCCCGTTCTGCCAAATCTAGGAAGAAAAGCGATAAATCGTGTCGAGTTGGGAGAGAAAGAGAGGAAGAACGGAGGGAGATCCCCATATCCCTTCCCCCCCTATCGTCAATTGAGAAAAAGGGAAGAGACCAGTCAATTGTTGGGTGAAAAAAGTGCCAGTGAGGAGTTTTCCGCTATATAATTATTTATTCTCCCGATAATTGATTATCTGTTGAGACAAAATGTGATAAAGTTGGCACAAAATGCCCCCGAATCTACCCGTAGTATCCTCTCATTTTCCCATTCATGGACTCCTAATGGCAGGCATCCCCCTCTTTCTCTCTCGATGCACACGAACAATCCCATTCTCATCCCATTTCAGAGACAAGATTGGCTAGATACTCCCCCCCCCCACCGTGCAGGCCCTCTTCCAAACTAGAAGTGATGATGCATAGAGACAAATGACATCTAATATTTAATTATAAACGATTCACAATTTTGGATAGATCCACGCGCACCATAAATTAAAGAGGAAAAGAAATGTTTGTAAAACCAGAAGGTAAACCAATGAAAGGGGCAGACGGCTCCATCCTTGAGAACTCAGTGCAGGTGAATAGTGAATGCACTGTCAGTTTTACTAGAGATGGGTAAATTACCCTTTCAATGTTAGCTGAATGTGAGTTGTGTTGACCTCTGAATAGGGTTCTCATAAAAATTGGATTGTAAGGTGCATCTGCGTAATTATCATGGTTATACGGTCGTACAGTAGGAGGCAAGTATTTATACTCTGCTGACTCTGCTGTCGACTATTTTTTTACATTTTAACCATTTCCCCTTTCCAGATCCTCCCATTAAAAAATGTGTCTCAAAATTTATTTCTGAGCATTTTTTCTGACTTCCTAGGATGTCACAAATCCCCTTTTCTTTCCTTGTCCAGAACCATCTCTAGGGAAGGTAAATGTACCTCTCTTTGTCTGACGGTTTATCGAACTCGTTAATTCAGTAGGAGGAACTGCATCCTAATTATTCACTCTTCCACCTCCATGTAGAAATGAATCAGTATTGTCTGCGACCTCAGTATCCCGAAGGGTTCCTTTCCTTCTCCACTGCCAATTTCCTTTTCATCATCTGTGATCTGATTCTCCTGTATCTATGGCCCCTTTCCCCGCGTCCCTACCAACCAATTCATAGACGGGACTCTTCTTTCCACAGTATCCCATTCCCTTCGGTGAATCGGCCAACTTCCTACCCTCAATTTCACATTGGTACTCTGCTCTTTCGGTAAAATACTCACACTCTTCAGAATGGCTTTCTACATTCTCATCACCATTCTCCTCTATTCTACTGTCTGGGCGGATGAGAACTCGAGGACGTGTCCAGCAGGATTGCAATCGATTTCGGGATACCGAGGGGTTCGCATTCGAGCACATTTTAATTCTCACCACCTTTTCCTATCTCCCCCGATCTCATTCACTCAATCTCATCTCCGATCTCCATTTCAGGATGGCAAAGGAAAGGGGCATGACTATCTGCGGATTGCCGGTGTTCTGGATAAGGTAGTCAAGTTCACGTTCGAAGAAGGACCAACGGATGCTGTTGCTGGAAAGGACAGATGTTTTAATCTATGCAACGAGTATGAGGAATGCAGGGCCAACTAGTAAGTTGCAAAATATTAAATATTGTAGTAGCGGGATTAATCAAATCTAAAATAGAACCATTCATTTTTTGCATTCGTTTATAGTTTGTTCTCCTCCATTTCCGAGCTTACAGTTACATCTCAATCTGGAAGCAATGCTTTCTTAGTAAGAACTATACCGAAACTCCTGATGAGGACATCGATACTCAGTATGTCTGGATCAAGCTCAATAAGAGTAAGTGAGAATATTAGGGGGGGGGTATTACACTGTTTCAGCGAGCTCGGTCCCTAGTGACAAGTTCGAATGTGCCACTCAAAAGGAAATTGAAGAGTACGCAGCTCCTTACATCTACAAACGTGGTTTGAACAATTTTATTAAAATAAGAATCAACCATCCCAATCAGAGCATACTCCCCTCCCTGATACCAGTCCCGCCCCAATGAATCCCTTCACCAGCAGACTTGCTTCGAGCCATGCCTTCACACCCAGTGAGTTCCGAAGATTCCATTCTTTTTTCGTTGGAAGCCTGTGCAAGAGAGGTTGATAGTTTTTTCATCTAATGGTGGTCCTTTCAGGGAATCCCGGTGATTACTCCACTACGACCAAGGGGGAGCGCGTCCCCAGGACGGAAACCTGTAAGCTTCCAATAGGATATGCCATCCAACAATATTGCATGTTCTCACTCCTCCTTTTTTCCCGAGAATGAGTGATAAATTGCAAGAAATCATGTATTATGTTGTTCATTGCCGTCAAAATCTCATAATATCAGCGTCCCCTGTGATTCGCACTTCTACTCCTGGAGTGGAAGACGTGACAAAGGAGACTTCAGCCCAAGGTGAGGGAGGCCAACAAATTCGATCTATATAGTTCAGATCCGATCGACTTGTCTCCCTCCACTACTACAACGGAGACGGTAAAGACACACACGCCGACCGCTGAATCTGCGATCAATCGAACATCGGACACCACGACAACTCTGGCAGGCACGAATGATCATTTCTGTCAACCAGACAACAGAAGGTAGGAACTAAATAAGTGTTGGAACTTCAGATGATGACTCGACGGCGAAGGGACCTCTCCAGGAGACGGCGGAGGGAATTCAGAAGACCACTTCGACTGTTTCGTCAACGGCCTCGACCGCAGGTTAGCAATTTCTGCAATATTACAACCAACAAAATGAACAATTCCTCGAGAGTAATCGTGAGATGAGATAGAATACCACGTGTATCACGAGTCAGTGGAGGAGTGCGGGAACATTTTGCAATTTTTTGTCTCAGATTTGATCCATATTATGTTGGTATAATACCCTGGAGTGATGATTTTGAAAAATGCAGGTCATTGGTCCCAGAGCCGGTTTTTAGGAATTTTCCGGGATCTATTGTATCTTTGCTCCCCGATGAGCTAGAAAGGTGGGATTGATCTCAAAATGAGCGGAAAATTATTTCCAGCAATTTTTACGTTGATAACTTTCTTGTACAGAGAGAAATAAAGAGGGCAGCAACGAAAAACCATTTTCTGACAAAAAAGTTTTTCCTCTTAAAGGAGGAGTAAATGCAAACGCGCGCCCGGTTGGAATATGTTTCACCTAGGGACGCACTCTCTTCGAGTTGCGTGCTATCTCGCACCCTTCCCTGAGCTTTCCCTGATCTGGCTCCCAGCCAACTAGCTATAACTCTGTTCGGAATGGAGATATCAATGTCGAAATTTCGGAGCTTCTTATCGTTGTGGAGCTCTAGGCAGTACATATGATAGCTTCAAAAATTGAATTTTGAGTTTACTCCTCCTTTAAACCGTTAGTAGATACAAAATGTTTTTGCTGATTATAGTAGAAGGAGTGAGTGTGTGTCCAAGAAAAATAAGGGCGAAGAGCTCAGCCTACCACCTTGCTGAAAAATTTGGCCATTTTTAGGTAAAATCATGCCCTTTCGGAAAATCTCCAAATCCACTTTTCCTCAAAACTCAACGAAAAGTATTTTTTCATGTCGGAACAGTAAAATACATAATGTTCTTACGAAATCTAGCCCCAAGAAGACCGTAGGTATGATCGCGAAAAATGTTCAATTTAGCGATTTTCTGAAATGGCATGATTTTACCTAAAAATGGCCAATTTTTTTCAACAAGGTGGTAGGATGAGCTCTTCGCCCTTATTTTGCTTGGACACACACTGACTACTTCTACTATAATCAGCAAAAACGTTTTGTATCTAGTAACGGCTTAAGGAGAAAAATATTTTTTTGTTTTTTAAAAATGGTTTTTCGTTGCTCACATCTTTATTTCTCTCTGTACAAGAAAGTTATCAACTTAAAAATTGCTGGAAATAATTTTCCGCTCATTTTGAGATCAATCCCACCTTTCTAGCTCAACTATGTTTACATAACTATGTTTACATGTTTATATGAGTGACTATCTGAGAGAACTGAGCAGAGGCCGTACAGTGAAAAATAAAGTGCCGATTTTAAGATCCCCTTAGGGGTAACTTTTCAAGTAGAGTTCGAAAATCGACCTTAGGAAGCCGTATCTCTGACCCCTCATTTCGTGTTATGCGCTGAAGTTGGGAGGTCGGTTTTTGCATCTTTTGAACGGCGCTTCTAAACCCCATAAATGTCTGGTAATTCTGAAAGATCTCGACGAGATAAGCATTTTCACTGTAGAAAGTGAAGGGCTAGCTCATCTTTGAAAAAAGTTGCGGCCGTTTGAAATCTAAAATTTGTATAAACATTGCTCTACAACCAAAGGTACTACATTTAACAGATCCGAAATATAAAGCATATGTGATATTATAATTAATAATAATTTGTTTCGGAACCATTCCTGTCCATTCCAAGTATATTGTAGTGCGTAATTTACCAATTCCGGGTTCCTACCGCATGAATTCCTGCTCAAAGCGGGCTCAAACTTAGTTTTTAAGCGCTCTAATGTCAAAATTCATATTCTACGAGTGAAAATGTTCCAGAAAAATGTTACAAAAGTAAAATTAAAGGACAAATATTTTTTTCACAGTTTTGCCCCTGTAGTAAGGGATGAAAATGTCGAAATCATGAATACGTATGAAAATGTAATATCTTGGTGTATTTTCACTCTTAGAATATGAATTTTGACATTAGAACGCTTAAAAATTAAGTTTGAGCCCGCTTCGAGCAGGAATTCATGCGGCAGGAACCCGGAATTGGTAAATTACGCACTGCTATATACTTGGAATGAACAGGAATGGTTCCGAAACAAATTATTATTAATTATAATATCAAATATGCTTTATATTTCGGATCTGTTAAATGTAGTACCTTTGGTTGTAGAGATATCATAGTCAAAACATAGGCCAAACGTGTACCACAGGCTCAAATCACATTGAAATACTGTCAATCGAGCTGATGTTCACTTAGATACGGTTTCAGCTGCTCAAAATGTTTCAAATATATTAAAAATAAACTAAAAACATCTATTACTCTCAATGAGAGTGAATGCCATGTTTTGCTGTTGAATGTTGTTGATTTGAAATATCGGGAAATCTGCACTGCCACATCTTGAAATATCTTGAAATATGCGAGAAATAGGAAACATCTTAGGGGAACGAATCTTTCGCTGAAAATTTGGCATTATGGGTACTTTTTCATTGCGGTTTTAATGCGACTAATTAAAAAACGACAGACCCCAAAAAATTTCCAGGACGGTAATTTTTATACAAATTTTTGATTTCAAACGGCCGCAACTTTTTTCAAAGATGAGCTAGCCCTTCACTTTCTACACTGAAAATGCTTATCTCGTCGAGATCTTTCAGAATTACCATACATTTATGGGGTTTGGAAGCGCCGTTCAAAAGATGCAAAAACCGACCTCCCAAATTCAGCGCATAACACGCAATGAGGGGTCAGAGATACGGCTTCCTAAGGTCGATTTTCGAACTCTACGTGAAAAGTTACCCCTAGAGGGGTCTTAAAATCGACACTTTATTTTTCACAGTACGGCTCATAGGTAGATTTGCTAAATTCTCTCAGATAGTCACTCATATGTTTCTATGTTTACGCTGAAATACACTAGTGCCGGAAGCAAAACCGGAAAATTCCTAAAAGCCGACTCTGGGACCAATGACATTTTTCAAAATCATCACTCCAGGGTATTATACCAACATAATATGAATCAAATCTGAGACAAAAAATTTCAAAATGTTCCCGACGAGTAAATTTAAATTTTTCATTCACTGACTCGTGATACACGTGATACACACAAGTCGAATTCTTTTGCTTGGTTCAGAGAAATTCACGACGCAAGGATATTTTTCGCCCCCTACTCCGACCATAGTCACTTCGTCGTCCAAAGATGAGAAGACAGTATCCACTGCAAGCGCGTCAACCACACGCACTGCTATCTCGACGCATACGCCATCGAGTGAGGGAAAGCCGACAACCACTCCGATTCCTTCCCCCACCAGAACTCGATCAACGACAACAAGAACTACCTACACTGCCCCATCTACAGCTGTGCCAACTTTGACTACCACTGAAATCCCCTCGACCACGAGTGCGCGTTGTACTAGCGGAATGTCTTCTTCAACGACCACAACGACTTCGATTGGCGTTGACGAGGAATCGATCTCTCCAAGCACCAAGAGAACAGAGGATATGACTACTGGTCAGTGGAAATGGGACTGCTGGCCCGAAGTCATCATGTTTAGGCAGCAGTTCTTCATCGAGCCCCGTCCCTTCCACGGATTTCGACCAGACGTCTTCGACCCTGACAGCATCCGCAGACGGTGAGGAGTGGGCATAGCATAAGCAATATTCACTTTTTTATATCTCAGAATCGATTGAATCGTCGACTCCTATTCTCTCATCTGATGCTTATTCTACGACGCCCACAAGTGAGTCACAACTTTCATCCCCTTTCCATGCTTAGCAACGTATCTCTCGCATTAGTTCCTACGAACGATAGGGGTACCAAATAATCTAGTACTACGCTCATTAGACCTTGCAAAAGTATAATAGCGGTTTAATTTACGATCTCTCCAGAGGAGTAGCATGTATAATAAGGAAACGGATAGTCTGAATATTCGTGCGATGCTGATTCCACTGGAGAACATAAATATTTATTGCAATCTACAGGAATATAGTAGGGGCATGTGGGTAGTGAGACTGCAGATTAGCTGAAGTTGCTGGATATATTTTATCAGATCATTCGACCGATGGAACAACCGAATCTGCCATCGATTCCACGACGGAGCAGCAAACTTCGTCCACCTCAACTAGTAAGTGTGCTACTCTCATTCATTACCACACTCACCGTAGCGAATATTTTCTTCTCAAACGCAGTCTCTTCAGGCACGACGACTACCGCCGGACCCACGATTACGGCAACAATGACTACCAAAGGTCCGCTTCAATATTAACAATACTTTGAACTTTGGGAAATACGAGTTTGAACATACTCAAAATTGTAATTCAGGACGAATCGCGGGAATTGTTACGACTGTGGAGAGAGATGTGATAGTGTATGACGGTGAAACGATCCCGATCCCTTCTCAGGTAATGTTTGACCTTCTGGAATGGGAAATTAGAGGTCATTCTTGGTTTCGCTGCAAAGAGAGAGGAAAACGGAGGAGAGAGACAAAGAGGAAAAACATAACGAAAGCAGACTCACTGTGCGTGTTTCATAGAGCGCTGCACTAAGGATATCCTGAGGGATGTTACAAAATCAAGAAACAATTATATGTATTTCAGGATGTTTCGTTCAAAGTCAAATTGGACACCCTCTGCAAATTTACTATCCGCAGTACTAACTCTGCCCGTGAATCCAAAACAAAGTATGTCAATTACATCGCATCAAAAGACGGAAGAGATTAATTCTCAATGAAAGGACACACTGCAATTGAATTCACAGGAGAATGCCGTATTAATACAGTAGTATAAGTATCATTACATTCGTAAATTGTATGCACTGTAGTGGGGAATATGATGGTGGGCAGTTGTGAAATTCAACTATCTACATACATTTGATAAAATTTATGAAGTATTGTTCCAAAAATACTTATTGGACGTTTAATTTACGGTTTGAAATTTTTAAAGATTGGGCTTTTTCTTCTGTACAGATGTCAATGTCAAGTTCCTATCGTTGTGCGTGGTAACGGAATTTTCCGTTAACACGAACATAAGTAAAATCTCTTCGATAAAAGAAGTATTAGACATCTGAGCATAAACAAAACAAATATATAATTCAATTCACTTCATATTTATCGAATAGGAAACTCTTCCATGAACTACTGAACTAATGAACTTTACACTACTGAAGAACGAACGGGGCTGATTAGATGCCAAGTAGTGTGAAACGACGTATGACGCTACTTATATTAAACGATGTGAGGTGAGAGGTGAGGTGCCAGAAGGAAAAATTTTATGATGGAATATGTCATTTAACAGAAATGTAAACAAATAATTTACAAAAGATTGATGAACAATATTCTTTTCAAAATTAGGGATTAATTACAGGTAAGTTAGGGTGTAAAACAAGCGACTTTCACATTTCTGCCATCGACAGGTTTTGTTGTTATTTTATTACCATCGTCGAATCTCCTAATCCAGGTCATGGTCGATACTTCGCAATACATACTAATTGTGTCCGAGGTAACCTCCGCCTGCAAAATATGCATTACATCGATTTGAATAATTTCGCACGCGCATGGGTATGCATATACATAACATACAGATGATTGCGTAGACAAGAATCGCGGGTACCCTCTGCGTAAAACGGATAGGAACTGCACTATCTTATCGTACTATCTTGTGTAGAGACCGCAGAGCGATTGATTGAATAATGCGATGGTAACTCAATTTACTCAGTCAAAAATGCTGTAATATATTGCGCGGGGAGTCGCCGCGGGTCGCATCACTCTAATTGTGTATTTATTCGCTGAATTTTCGGACGTGGGTTCTTCTGACAACCGATAACTGAATTGCACACCTCTCCTCACTTCCCAACGATTACATTTCTCTAAATTCTGGCTAATACGCTGTGTTTTAGGGGAAGTTAGGAGTGAGGACTTTACGAGTGGGAAGATGACCCATAAATTTGTGTTTTGAAGATCAGTTTCAATCCATGGGAAGTTGTCAGAAGAACCCACAGATGAAAATGCATCGAAAAAAATACAAAAAGTTTTTTTGGAGAGTCTCTGAGAGTGATGTGACCAAATACGGCCCACCGCGCCACGCCCGACTGGGAGGATAAAGTCTTGAATTGTGCATTTAGTAGAGATGACTTACGTCAGATATGACTAGCATTACTTTGCTCGGAGTGCTCGGAGGGCATTGTGCGGTTATCCTGTTCTTATCCGCCTCCACACATGCGTTTAAAAATTTGCAATCTTCGCCAGTCACGGCGGAATCAAGCAGCAAGCATCCTGAAATATTGAAAAAAAATATTCATTTACATTACCGTTCCTCAAGGAATTTGTTGGCACCGCGTTAGAGGTTGTATTTGGAACAATTAAGATAATAAAAAATTTAAATAGGAAAATTGTTTTATTGTCTGGATGAATGGCTTTTTTTTCTACATACAGTCGCGCGCAAAAGTAAGTGCGCGCTTTTTGAATTCGTTGTAACTTTTTGCCCAGGAACAGCTTCATTCTGACACTAAGAGATCTTCTACCAAATTCAATGGAGATTATTATCATGATATTGGGGCATGACGTCATTGCCCCGTTATTTCAAATTGATGGGTATTTTGTACCAAATTCATTGGAGATTATTACCATGATATTTGGACATGACGTAATTGTCCCGTTATTGCGTAGTGATGACGCAATCAAACTGTACTTTTTCAAAACGGCATTATTCTTACAGGGATTTCTTCCAACTCGCCAAACTTTCTGAGGTTAGAGATATGCACGGGGTCTACCCAGAAAAAAATATTGAAGTTGCTGCGCGACCGCACTTTTGCAGCAGCCTTGCTGCAAAAACAAGGTCTTAAATTTAGAACTCATGTCCTAGACTAGCTAGAGACTCATTCAAAACGCCAAAATGATCGCCATCATGAGTAGAGTTGATCCTGAGAATATGAAAACGATATCTCATAAATTGCCCTCAGGGCATGAAAAACATTACTTTTTGGAATGTCCATTTTTTGGACTTCCATAACTTTACGGGAAAGTTTGGTAAAAAACTGGTTTTTACACAGGAATGTTCAAAATGTATTAAAGATACGATCCCCTACTTTTTAGAGTCGGATTCCCAACTTTATAGAGTGATTGTACAGTTCGCGGCGTTCGCGGCGTGCTTGCCTGTTCGCGGCGTGCGTTTTTCGGAGGTATACTAGGGCCGGAATACATCCTGTTTACGCACTCTCGTCGTCCGTACTCTCTCGCCATAGGGGGTAAACAGGGTGTATCCGACCCTAGTATACCTCCGAAAAACGCACGCCGCGAACAGGAAAGATGTCCCATCACTCTAAAAAGTAGGGGATCATATCTTTAATACATTTTGAACATTTCTATGTAAATACCAGATTTTTACCTAACTTTGCCATAAAGTTATGAAAGTCCAAAATGGTCATGCAAAAAGTGATTTTTTTCATTCCAAGAGGACAATTTAATACGGGTCTTCTGTAAGAATGCAGGAAAATGAGCTCATTTTGCCACCAGAAAAAAGTCATAGTCATGGATTTCGATGAAAGTTAGTTTATGGGTACTATTGGGGGTCCGAGGAAGGCCTATGCACTTTGTTTGGTCAAATTCACACATTATCGATTTTTTTGATCTACCAACTTGAAGTACTGTATTTCGGTCAATTTTGATCGTACAGCCTACTTTTTGTACCCAATTTACGCGTAATTTCGAGATCTACAACAACTTCTCCAGTACCCTATACCGGAAATTACGTCTTCGGGCACTTATTGCCCAAAAACCTGTTTTACGATCAAGATTATCGATTTTTCTCGAAATTTTTTGCTTATACCACAAAATTTTATTTCAGTTATCGATTCTCCGCACAAAATAAGGGGGAGTTTGCGTTGAAAAGTTTTCATATAACCTGCCTTTGAATATCGAATTAGTAAGTCAGACCCCGAACATAATTTTCCCCTATTTTTGGTTTTTGGGCCATATCTCAGTTCAAATTGGTCTATTTTGACATTTAAAAAAATGAATCGATAGCTCTCGATGAGTTTAACAAAATCATTTCTGAGGGTTGAAACCCTAAAGTTGTTGGCTTTCGAGATATTTGAAGAAAACATCACTGTTATATGAAAAAATAGCAAGATTTCGCGGAGAAACGCGATCTTTACAATTAATTCACGGTTTCTGCTTTACATACGCTTGATTTATCATTCATGTTACATTTGTTTGTGGTGTGTAAGATGAAAAATGTGTAAGAATTCGCACTGATAGATGTGTAGTTGATTAAATATATATGCATAGTATCATTCTTTAAAGTTTACAAAAACAATTGGACATTTAAAACGTTGGGATATTGCTATTACTGGTTGAATACATCAAACTTTGGATCAGAGAAAATTGGAGTGGAAACATCGTCGAATAAATCTGTCTGAGGGTGCATCCAGTCATAGAGCGCCTCGCTCGTGACAATTCGAACGCTCTCCGGAATTACGGGAACTTGATTCTCAATTGACGCTCCTTCCTCGTCCATATCCTTCTCCATATCCGCGAAGATAGCTACCATTCGACGATTCTTGTTTCTGTGTTTCTTCAACTGTTCATCCTTTTTGCCAGCAAGGAGAGTTCTGATTCGGTTCTTGATCTGGTCGTGGCTCATTCGTTGCGATGGCAGGATATCCTTCTTCTCTCTCATTCTCCTCTCAGCCTCTTCCGGGCGCAACTTATTGCCAGCTCTGAAGAATTCCTCGAATAGTTCGGTGACAAGCTTGTTGGCAACTGGATCGTAGGGAGCACTCGTCTTCCTCGTTCGCAGAGCCCACCCTTTGGGTCTCGGATTCTTCGGCGCTTCTTCATACTCCTTGAACGAATCCGCGAGAGGACCGAGTACGACGCCTTGTTGTACCTCTTCAAGCATTCGCTTGTAAAGGCCAAGGGCGAAGTCGTATAGGGTCACCTTCTCCGGTCGGATTTTATGCCGTCCATTATCCAATTGACGGAGGAGATTGAAGTGGCGGATGAATGAAGCAGAGCAGATATCACAGACGAAGATGGGAGATTCGCCAGTTTCGGAAGGAAGAGGTGCAGCTTGTCCAGTAACAACTTCGTCGTCGACGTCATCTGGCTCTGGAGTATTTGCCTTCTTCGTCGGGAAGAACCAGTAGTGTGGATCCTCTCCTTCGACGATCTTCTGCATATCACGTTCCTTGTAGCTCTTTCCATCCGAGTCAGTCGATGTATTTCCACCATGATTGTGGAACACAATGGAGCTGTCGATTCCCTTCAACCCACTCACTTTCATTCCTGGTCCTATGCCACGGAATCTCCAGGCCGAGATCTCATCTCCATTTAACTCGAAGTATACCAATTTCGAGCTTGAGTGCTAATTCTTACACATCTTTCATCTTACACATCACAAATTAATGTAACATGAATGATAAATCAAGCGCATGTAAAGCAGAAACCGTGAATTAACTGTAAAGATCGCGTTTCTCCGCGAAATCTTGCTATTTTTCAGATAACAGTGATGTTTTCTTCAAATATCTCGAAAGCCAGCAACTTTAGGGTTTCAACCCTCAGAAATGATTTTGTTAAACTCATCGAGAGCTATCGATTCATTTTTTTAAATGTCAAAATAGACCAATTTGAACTGAGATATGGCCCAAAAACCAAAAATAGGGGAAAATTATGTTCGGGGTCTGACTTACTAATTCGATATTCAAAGGCAGGTTATATGAAAAATTTTCAACGCAGACTCCCCCTTATTTTGTGCGGAGAATCGATAACTGAAATAAAATTTTGTGGTATAAGCAAAAAATTTCGAGAAAAATCGATAATCTTGATCGTAAAACAGGTTTTTGGGCAATAAGTGCCCGAAGACGTAATTTCCGGTATAGGGTACTAGAGAAGTTGTTGTAGATCTCGAAATTACGCGTAAATTGGGTACAAAAAGTAGGCTGTACGATCAAAATTGACCGAAATACAGTACTTCAAGTTGGTAGATCAAAAAATCGATAATGTGTGAATTTGACCAAACCAAGTGCATAGGCCTTCCTCGGACCCCCAAATTGAAAGTTACTCATAACTTTCATCGAAATCCATGACTATGACTTTTTTCTGGTGGCAGGCGTTCCTGCATTCTTACAGAAGACCCGTGTTATGAGATATTGTTTTCATATTCTCAGGATCGACTCTACTCATGATGGCGATCATTTTGGCGTTTTGAACGAGCCTCTAGCTAGAATAGGAGCTGAGTTCTACATTTCAGACCAAGGCTGCTGCAAATGTGCAGTCGCTCAGCAACTACAAATTGTTTTTCTGGGCAGGCCCATGCATATCTCTAACCTTAGAAAGTTTGGCGAGTTGGAAGAAATCCATGTAAGAATAATGCCGTTTTGAAAAAGTACAGTTTGATTGCGTCATAAACTTGAAATAACGGGGCAATGACGTCATGACCAAATATCATGGTAATAATCTCCATTGAATTTGGTAGAAGATCTCTTAGTGCCAGAATGGTGCTTTTCCTGGGCAAAAAGTTACAACGAATTCAAAAAGTGCGCACTCACTTATGAGTAGAGTGCGGAGAGGAAGAGGAAGAGGAAGACTCTGCCGCTCTTTCGAGGGAGAGAGCGAGGAATGAGGAAGAGGGAGGGGAAAGTGCAAAGTCTTCCGGAAGAGTAGGGCCAGGAAAAATGCGATTTTAAAGCGTTTTTAGAGCGCATTTTAAGTCATTTTGTGGAGAACTAGTTTAAATATGGTATTAGGATACGGTTAGATGCATTTGCATGAAATTTTGACTTGATTTTCACATTAGAAAGTTTTACGAGACTGGTCTTCCGGAAGACTTTCCCCACCCTCTCATTCTTCCGGAAGAGAAAATTTCATTCCTCGTCGAACAGAGCGGTCTTCCCTCTTCCTCTCCGCTCTCTACTTATGAGCGCATGTATCGGCATAGTCAATTAAGCAAAATCCAATATTTCACCAGGAGAAGGATTGGCATCATAGTTGCCCACGCCGGCGGCGACCCTCATGACCCCCTATTCATGGTTCAGCACTGCTCCCCTCGATTTGAGGGGAGCATTTTTCAGGAAAATTTTTCATGGCGTCAATTTGGTCATAATTTTTCATAATATTTGCCATAATTTTTTTCACAGATGAGCTAGCTTTTCACTTCCAACAGTAAAAATGCTTATCTCATCGAGATCTGTCAGAATTACTATACATGTAGGAGGTTTGGAGTAGCCGTTCACGATTTACAAAAACTGACCTCGCCGTTGAGGCGTGACACAGGAAATGAGGGGTCAGAGATACGGCTTCCTAAGGTCGATTTTCGAACTCTACGTGAAAAGTTACCCCTAGAGAGAACAAAAAATCAGAACTCTATTTTTCGTTGTACGGCCTATGGTGAATCCTCTCAGAGAGGCTCTCATATGTTATGCTGCATGTCAATACCTACAGAAAGCGCTTTTGAACTCGAAATTTGGTTGAGAACTCGCGCTGCCGTTCATCGATCCAGGTTTTGAGTGAATGTCTTTCCCCTTCAGGTGGTTGGAGATTGCGGTCTCTACTCATATAATTCACCAATAACAATTTTTGAACGTTAAGAGGCCGTCCACCAGAGAACGTAATAACTGTGCAGGGGTCCACGGATGGCCAAAAAATCGATAAATCCCAAACTTTTTTTCTGAAGTGTGGGTACCGAGTGCTGATTGACGGCCGTAATGACTAAGGCTAGAGGTCGATTTTGAATAATTTACAAGCACCCCCTACTTTTGGGGTCGAAAATTTTGATATCTCTATATACGTAAAGTATAGATTTTCTGGTGTATTTTCAATCGTTGAAAACGAATTTCGATATCCGAATGTGAGAAAATGCGAAATAAAAAAGTTTAGCGCGAAAAATCACTTTTTAGTAAAAATAATCGAGTGTTTCGATCTAAAAATGTCCGAGGTGCACATTCTCGAGACGATTTTCGGAATCTACGTTAAAAGTTATGTCTAGTGTGAAATTTTCAGAATTTTAAAAATACCGACTTTTGAGATATTGCGATCCAAACTATGAAAAATACGTCAAATTGCTGAACATGGGTAAGCATGGCCTCGAAAATTTTCGTCTCCTATAGCTATACTGGTCTAAAAACAGCTCGTTATGCCTTATACAATCATTTTAACCGACATTTAGGGAAAAAAATACACCTGAAAATCTATATAGCGCATAATTCTGAGATATCAAAATTTTTAACCCCAAAAGTAGGGGGTGTCTGTAACTTTTTCAAAATCGACCCCTAGCCTTAGCTATTGCGGCCGTCAATCAGCACTCGGTACACACACTTCAGAAAAAAAGTTTGGGATTTATCGAATTTTTGGCCATCCGTGGACCTGTTACGTTCTCTGGTGTATGGTCTCTTAAGAGACCGGCTCGGTAAGATTCCAGGACAGGCCGGACATCATCATCGCCGATCTTGACCAAAATTTTTTCCTGGATACCCCCATGGGTCCTCTTCACTAAATCGAGTATTAGACGGGTCATGCTTTTGAAACTTAGAAATGCCGGGTCATCAAAATTTGGAAAATCGAAATTCAGGAAAATTCAGAGGTGGGATCTAGGTCCGAGGTTAGTGTGGTGTATTAACATACTAACCTAGGCAACAAGAACAAGCTTTATTTCGTTCCGAAAATTCGATCGAAAACTGGTTTTTCATGTTTTAAAATTCAGTTTTATTAATTTTTAAAATTAAATTTGAAAAAAAACGCAAACAAACCTACGGCACATGTTGTAGAGCGGAAAATTCTGCGTCGATTGACCTATTAGCGAATGAAAAATTTTGGGGCATTTTTTTCGATAATTGGCCCTAAAGGTAGATCAAAAATAAAAATTTATCAGAAACCCTTCATATTGGTGCTTATTCTGTAGATCTCGTCGAACTGATCAATGTTTATGTTAAACATTTTTCATGAAAATGTGATGCAAACATTTTATGAGCGCTAGAAAATGGCATTTTCGAGAGACTCTACTAAAAATAATATTAAATTTTAAAATATTAAAACAAAAAATCTCATGACGGCATGTAAGGCACTTTGTAGATCATGAAATTCTGCGTCGAATGAGCCTTAAAATTGCAAATTTAGTTGGGGCATGTTTTGAGATAATTGACCCCAAAGGTAGATCAAAAATATCTTTGTTTCAGAATTCCTTCGTGTTGGTGCTCATTTTGAAGATCTCGTCGAGCTGAACAATCTTCGTGTTTATCATTTTTCGTGAAAGTTTGTTCCTGGAGAATTATGATCAATTTAATTTTAATCAATTCAGTGTGCATGCTAAAACTGCCCTTTTCTAGCGCTCATAAAATGCTTGCATCACATTTTCATGAAAAATGTTTAACATAAACATTGATCAGCTCGACGAGATCTACAAAATGAGTACCAATATGAAGGGTTTCTGATAAACAAAAAAATGTAGATCAAAAAATAAAGTTTCTGATAAACTTTATTTTTTGATCTATCAGGTTGTCAGGAAAGTAATTGTAGATTTTCGAAATTTCGATTCTGAGAAACCCCGTCCTTTGTTTCCTCCTGATTATCATATTGATGTGTTTACTCGTTGAGTCCTTGGATACTCTTTCGATCGCACATTGGTTCACGCCTTTCCATTTGGTATTGAGGATGCAGGTTGAAGTCAAAAGTATGTCAATGCAAAGTTGCACTGATATCATTTTGGCCCAGCAATCCATGGAGAACTAAGATATGGTAAATTTTATGTCATGTGCGAAAAGTACGACATACGCACATCACAATACAACTTTTCACTCTGATCCATAATGAAAGGTATGTCTAAATAATTACGTCATTTGTGACATTATCCCTTACGGAAAGTCATCGTAAATGCTTGAACTGAGCTTGTTGTACTCGTAACAATAATCTTATGGAAACCAAATGCAGTAAAACTAAAAGCACCTTTCGTGCTCAGCTTAAAATTTTATTCATCTATGTCTGTAAAACTTCTATCAAAACATGCAGCTCTCACAACCCTGATGGTGAAATTTGAACGTCGAAATTCGACTATATGACAACTTCCTGATTCCAGCATTGGTGAAAAGTCCTACCTTTTGTGGTAACATGTTAGAGCTACTCTTTATCTACCAGTATTCGGGTGGGCTAAGTCGGGGGGATAGCTCACTTTTGAGGAAATTTATTCATTCACCGTACATCAAAAGCCGAAATTTTGGCTGTGTTGACCTGTATTCAACAATCCTGAAAATCTATGTTTTCTAAAAGTAGAAAAGGCAAGAGTTGAAATGTTTCTCAGTAATAGGTAGCTCCATAGTGTATCATGTAAGCGCACTTATGGAGAAGACAGTCTGAATAATCATCGATGCAGGAAACATTATCGCTTGAGAAGTGTTAACTCGGTAGGAGTTGAGTTAGATGGTGTGTAAATCGTGCTTTGTTGAGGCAAGAACGGCCTGAAACCTAATTTTCGAAAGAACTGCGAATGGGCTTCTCAATACACTATAGGAAAAGTTACAGTCAATATTCCCTTCAAAATACGACAGGCGAAAATTATTTTCAGAAAATAGAGAAAATGTCACATATGGAAAAACTTTTTTTCAGAAAGAATTTTTCAGAAACCGAAAAAGCATGAAGCGATTTGAACACATGCATATACTGGCCAAGTCAACCCCTAATATGCACTAAAGAGCTAGCTTGAGATCGTTAACGAAAATGATTTTTGGGTAGTTCAATCACCAAGGTCCAAATCTACAATTACTTTCCTGACAGCCTAATACATTTAGGGCCAATTATCGAAAAACATGCCCCAAAATTTTTCGTTCGCTAAGGGGTCAATCGACGCAGAATTTTCCGCTCTAAAACAAGTGCCGTAGGTTTGTTTGCGGTTTTTCGATTTAAATTTTAAAAATTAATAAAACTGAATTTTAAAACATGAAAAACCAGTTTGCGATCGAATTTTCGGAACGAAATAAAGCTTGTTTTTGTTGCCTAGGTTAGTATGTTAATACACCACACTAACCTCGGACCTAGATCCCACCTCTGAATTTTGCTGAATTTCGAGTTTCCAAATTTTGATGACCCGGCATTTCTAAGTTTCAAAAGCATGACCCGTCTAATACTCGATTGAGTGAAGAGGACCCGTAGGGGTATCCAGGAAAAATTTTTGGTCAAGATCGGCGATGATGATGTCCGGCCACAACAGGCGAACCCTCGAATCTTACCGAGCGGGTCTCTTAAAAGAAGAAAACCAGAGTTTCGTAAAAGTCATTTTTTCGACTTTTTCTTCATAGTGGCATGTTTGACTAAAAATTGCCAAGTAGGAGATACTTCGAATCCGGTTTATATATTTTTATATTATAAACATACACTTATTGTTTCATAATCTGCATTAAAATTCTGTAGCACGCTTCCGGTTGATAGAGAGAATATTTATTTTTAGATGGCAAAAAGGTTTTTTATCTGGCTCATTTATATTTTTTGTCTGATCGTCTTGCATTTAACATAAAAGTTGCTGGAAATAATTTTCCGCACTTTTTGAGCCCAATGTCATCTCTCTAGCTCGTTTGGGAGCTAAAATACAACATGGCCGGGTGCAAAACCCGAAAATCCCTAAAAGCCGGCTCTGGGGCCAATGGACCGTATTTTCGAAATATGTTGTCTAGTGTATTCTATCACTATAATATGAGTCGAATCTGGCACAACTTTTTTGAAAATGTTCCCGCTCACCCCCGCTGACTCGTGATATACTCACGTGTTATACTCATAGTTGCCCAACACTGGCGGCGAGGTGATTTCAGACCATGACTCATGGTGTGCGGACTGCGCCCCACTAAATGGTCATGGTAAAAAATCAATTGGTAGGTCAATGATAGGTCAAGACTAGGTACCGTACCCAATCGATAGTACAGTACCCCCAGATACCGTATACCACTACCGTAATCCCGATTATCGCAACTAACTTTATTTTTGAAAAGTTCTAGTACCGTACCCAATCGATTATACAGTACCCAAGTAACTATAGTAACCCAGTTCCTTGCGTCAGATCCAGATCCTTGGGTCAAACATTTTTCTAAAAATGTCATTCAATTTTATAAAAATCCTAAACCTATCATAAAATGATTCCATAGTAATTAGATATATGCAGGATACTTTAAAATTATTGTATGCTCAATTATGGATTGTTAGAAAAATGTTCGACCCAACGAACTGGATCTGACCCAAGGAACCGGCTTCGGTAGAGACTTGGGTAGTGTATATTCGATTGGACACGGTACCAGGACTTTTTAAAAATAAAGTTAGTTTGCGATAATCAGGGTTACGGTAGTGGTATAAGGTATCGGGGGGTACTGTACTATCGATTGGGTACGGTACCCAGTCTTGACCTACCATTGACCTAACAAATTGATTTTTGACTCATGGTGTGCGGACGGCGCCCCATTTAGAGGGTCATGGGGGTCGCCGCCGGCGTGGGCAACTATAGTTATACTATGAATTTGAATACATTCGAATTCTGTATTAACCCCTCCAACTAAACTTCAATGGAAAGCACACAGTGTTAGCAATTTTGAACAGGAGATTAAACAAAGTAGCGATGAAGAACAGTGAAAAGTATCCCCTTAGGGATCCGATGCGGACCGATCTAATCTTTATTCATCTTTTCCGAAGGACTGTAGTAGATCAAGATCGAGATAGTAGACGGTTGGAAATTGAACAAAGGGAAAAGAATTCCGTCACAACGATTAAGAAAAGGGGAGTAGAGGAATAATTCGATATTTTCAGATACTCTGTGTGGGATGTTGTGAATTGCATTCAGATGCGGATCTGTAGCTGCAGATACTCGAAAACGAGTGTACAGACTGTACAGTACAGTTGCAATAGAACAAATACGAGGACAGTTGAATACCGCAATTTTGAAATTAATCGAAAACGAAATTCTGCAAAAAAACCATATCAAAGCAAGGAAAATTTAATATAAGGGTGAGGTTCAATAATTGTTAGCTCAGGGATCTTGAATTATTGAAATACTGACTGAATAGAGACGAAGTCGAAATTTTGCTGGCCCTGAAATGAATTAATAAAACCGTTCATTAGTATTGAGCAATAAACTATCGAAATATCCGCATACCATTGATATCGTCGAAGCTATAGAAAGAGTTTGATAATGCGATTGCGTAAAAAAACTGTGTCAATGATATTTTAGTTGTACAATAGAAGCCTTTTATCCGGAAAATTTAGCATGAATGCCGGAATAAAGACTAGTAAATCGCTAGTAGCGGGAGTTTAAATATATATTTTGAATTGATATTTTGAGTATTTATATTTTCGAAGGTGGAAGCCATTGTTCCTATTGAAAAATACAACTAATCGTATTATAAAAACACATGATACCTTAATCGTATTTGTTCTTTTCTCGCAATTATCTACTATTTGAGTGTAATATATTTTATGATTTTACAAAGATCATCGCGAATCTGTCTTTATCAAACGATAATTTCTTAAGTACTCAAATGAAGTCAGGGGAAGAACTGGAAGAGAAATGACTTTCATTGTTCAAAAAAAGAGGATGCAGAGATCGTTAGGTTACAGTTATCATTCGCGTGCCTGTGCTTGTATTCGTATTTATTGACTGGAGATCGAAGATCATCCTCTTCCTCTTTCTCTTCTCTGCACTCTCTTCTTCATCGAATCTCTCCTTTGTGGACATGTACACAGAGCCGTTCTCCATGACAGCCAGAAGGAGTCAGAGGACTTCGAGATAGTGCATCAAATTGAGAGGGCATTGGATCCATTGGAGACGATTGCGAGGAGACGGATCCCCTTCCCCCATCCGGAGTCCCTTCTCAGTCTTCTTCCAAGTTCCCACTATAGCCAGTGATCTACCAGGGCTCTCCTTCCCTTCCTAATCTAGGCCGTGCCTTGCTTTATCTTCGCTCCAACCCATCTCCATCCCCTCCCTACCCTTTGTATCTTCACTATGTGCTTGTACCTCCCTCTCAATTACCTACTACAGTACTTTCTTTCAGATGGCGAATAAGTTCGCCTTCTTCTTCGCTCTTCTTCTGGCGATCGTGCACGCGAGCGAGTGGCCGAGGCAGGCAGTGGAGGAACCTGAGGTGAGAATTCCTAACTGGTTAGACAATCGCTTGATTACGATATTTGGCCTACGCTGTAGAAGCATGCCTTGAAGGCAGAGTGCAGTAGCGGAACTAATTTTTGAGATCAACAAACCGATTTTTTTCGAGAATTTTAAACGATAGTAACGATAAAATAGCACAGTAATGCAAATGGATGAATTGATCCCGACAACACAAGCTGCTGCAACGTGATCAAAGAACTACTTATCAATAATTAACGTGCTCTAGACTATTTCCAACACATCGTAAAGTAATCGGTAATCGGGAGTTAGCTTCCATCCTCTTCTTCTCCTCAAAAACAGTCACATTCATCCATCAAATGAATTCGATTTCCATGACGATCGAAGAGAGGATACGAGAGATGGGGAGAGAGAGAGAGGCGGAGGGAAGTGAGTCTCTCCTCTCCCTCTGACTCTCTTTTTTTCCTTCTGTCTTCTGTGACCCAACAATATGCATATAATCAATAAACGAAAAGACGTTCTGCTACAGTCGCGTGCAAAAGTTTTCGGGCACTTTTTGAATTTCCTGTAACTTTTTGCCCAGGAAAGGCATCAATCTGGAACTCGGGTACTATGCACCAAATTCACCAGATAATATTTTCTTGTTATTGGCGTATTGCGAAATCGCGTAATGATTGCGTAGCGATGACGCAATCAAAGTGTACTTTTTCGAAACGACATTACTCTTACATGGATTTTTTCTTGCTTGCCAAACTTACTGAGGTTAGAGATATACACGGGACCTCCCCAGAAAAAAAATTGAAGTTGCTGCGCGACCGCACATTTGCAGCAGCCTTGCTGCAAAAACAAGGTCTGAAATTTGGAAATCAGCTCCTAGACTAGCTAACTGACTCGATGATAACGCCAAAATGATCGCCATCATGAGTACATTTGATCCTGAGAATATAAAAACGATATCTCACAAATTGCCCTCAGGGCATGAAAAAATCACTTTTTTTGCATGACCATTTTTTGGACTTTCATAACTTTAGGGGGAAGTTAGGTAAAAATCTGGTTTTTGCATACGAATGTTCAAAATGTGTTGGAGATATGATTCCCAACTTTTTAGAGTGTTTGGATAACTTTCCTGCCCGCGGCGATCGATTTCCGGAGGTTTACTAGGGTCGGGAAACACCTTGTTTACGCACTCTCGTCGTCTGTACTCTCTCGCCATGGGGGTAAATAGGATGTTTCCCGACCTTAGTATACCTCCGAGAAAAGCACGCCGCGGGCGGGAAAGATGTCCAATCAATCTAAAAAGTTGGGAATCCGGCCTCCAATACATTTTGAACATTCCTTTGCAAAAATCAGATTTTTACCTAACTTTCCCCTAAAGTTATGAAAGTCCAAAAAATGATCATATGAAAAAGTGATTTTTTCATGCCCTGAGGGCATTTTATGAGATATCGTTTTCATATTCTCAGGATTAACAGTACTCATGATGTCGATCATTTTGGCGTTTTGATCGAGTCTCTAGCTAGTCTAGGAGCTGATTTCCAAATTTCAGACCTTGTTTTTGCAGCAAGGCTGCTGCAAATGTGCGGTCGCGCAGCAACTTAAATTTTTTTTCTGGGGAGGTCCCGTGTATATCTCTAACCTCAGTAAGTTTGGCAAGCAAGAAAAAATCCATGTAAGAATAATGTCGTTTCGAAAAAGTACACTTTGATTGCGTCATCGCTACGCAATCATTACGCGATTTCGCAATACGCCAATAACAAGAAAATAGTACCCGAGTTCCAGATTGATGCCTTTCCTGGGCAAAAAGTTACAGGAAATTCAAAAAGTGCCGGAAAACTTTTGCACGCGACTGTACAAGAACAAGACAAATCAGAACTACGTAAACTAACATATCAAGTGAACTACTCCCTTGCTGACGAACAGAATCTGACGAAACTCGGAACTCTCTCATGCCCTTCAACTATCGCGGGGGGGGGTGCCTAGTCCAGTGCCGGTAGAGGGCTCTCGTAGCTGACGATCGCAAGGATCGTGCGGTGCTGTTCCGCACTACTCGATAGTTTCAGTGGCATATCAGAAGGCGGGAAGAACATGAGATTCGAAAGGCGAGACACGTAGCTTGGCATCTTGGAGTTGCGATGTCACTTCTCTGATGCTCCCGAAGGCGGACCAAACTGCTCTCTTCCTTCTCAGAAGCTTCTTCCGCAGGGATCCGTCACAACGAAGTTCACGTCCGAGGTACATGTATTCGTCCGTATCCTCAAGTGGGTCGCCGTGGAGCGATGTGGCAGGGCGAGACTCCATTCCTTCTTCATAAACTGGGTCTTCTTTCGGTTGATTGTGATGCCGACCTTCTTACCTGCCTCGGCCAGCTTGTCTAGCATCCTCTCCAGGGTAGCTGTATCCGCTGGCGCACTCCTTAGCCGATAGGAATGCGTACCGGGCGTTCGAACGGCAGCATCTCCGTGTTTTCTATGTCAAATGAATTGAATTTAATTCCACTGACTGGGGAAGTCGTGGTATCGTGAGAAGCGACGGACGAGGAGCGAAAAAAGAAACGGCCGTGCCGAAGCATCGCTCCACTGATTCTGTCTGGTTCCTGTAGACGACGGGACAAAAAGACGGAGGACGAGTGGAACTGCTTCTATTTTCTACGCTGACTGTAAAAAAAACTTGAAAACGTATAGAAAATTTTGCATCAACCTAATAGTACTGCCAGCCGATTGTGAGAATAATGGCCGGCCACAAATTTTCTTGTCCGCAGTATACTCTAGCACTCTAGCATTCATTCATTCATTCATTCATTCATTCATTCATTCATTCATTCATTCATTCATTCATTCATTCATTCATTCATTCATTCATTCATTCATTCATTCATTCATTCATTCATTCATTCATTCATTCATTCATTCATTCATTCATTCATTCATTCATTCATTCATTCATTCATTCATTCATTCATTCATTCATTCATTCATTCATTCATTCATTCATTCATTCATTCATTCATTCATTCATTCATTCATTCATTCATTCATTCATTCATTCATTCATTCATTCATTCATTCATTCATTCATTCATTCATTCATTCATTCATTCATTCATTCATTCATTCATTCATTCATTCATTCATTCATTCATTCATTCATTCATTCATTCATTCATTCATTCATTCATTCATTCATTCATTCATTCATTCATTCATTCATTCATTCATTCATTCATTCATTCATTCATTCATTCATTCATTCATTCATTCATTCATTCATTCATTCATTCATTCATTCATTCATTCATTCATTCATTCATTCATTCATTCATTCATTCATTCATTCATTCATTCATTCATTCATTCATTCATTCATTCATTCATTCATTCATTCATTCATTCATTCATTCATTCATTCATTCATTCATTCATTCATTCATTCATTCATTCATTCATTCATTCATTCATTCATTCATTCATTCATTCATTCATTCATTCATTCATTCATTCATTCATTCATTCATTCATTCATTCATTCATTCATTCATTCATTCATTCATTCATTCATTCATTCATTCATTCATTCATTCATTCATTCATTCATTCATTCATTCATTCATTCATTCATTCATTCATTCATTCATTCATTCATTCATTCATTCATTCATTCATTCATTCATTCATTCATTCATTCATTCATTCATTCATTCATTCATTCATTCATTCATTCATTCATTCATTCATTCATTCATTCATTCATTCATTCATTCATTCATTCATTCATTCATTCATTCATTCATTCATTCATTCATTCATTCATTCATTCATTCATTCATTCATTCATTCATTCATTCATTCATTCATTCATTCATTCATTCATTCATTCATTCATTCATTCATTCATTCATTCATTCATTCATTCATTCATTCATTCATTCATTCATTCATTCATTCATTCATTCATTCATTCATTCATTCATTCATTCATTCATTCATTCATTCATTCATTCATTCATTCATTCATTCATTCATTCATTCATTCATTCATTCATTCATTCATTCATTCATTCATTCATTCATTCATTCATTCATTCATTCATTCATTCATTCATTCATTCATTCATTCATTCATTCATTCATTCATTCATTCATTCATTCATTCATTCATTCATTCATTCATTCATTCATTCATTCATTCATTCATTCATTCATTCATTCATTCATTCATTCATTCATTCATTCATTCATTCATTCATTCATTCATTCATTCATTCATTCATTCATTCATTCATTCATTCATTCATTCATTCATTCATTCATTCATTCATTCATTCATTCATTCATTCATTCATTCATTCATTCATTCATTCATTCATTCATTCATTCATTCATTCATTCATTCATTCATTCATTCATTCATTCATTCATTCATTCATTCATTCATTCATTCATTCATTCATTCATTCATTCATTCATTCATTCATTCATTCATTCATTCATTCATTCATTCATTCATTCATTCATTCATTCATTCATTCATTCATTCATTCATTCATTCATTCATTCATTCATTCATTCATTCATTCATTCATTCATTCATTCATTCATTCATTCATTCATTCATTCATTCATTCATTCATTCATTCATTCATTCATTCATTCATTCATTCATTCATTCATTCATTCATTCATTCATTCATTCATTCATTCATTCATTCATTCATTCATTCATTCATTCATTCATTCATTCATTCATTCATTCATTCATTCATTCATTCATTCATTCATTCATTCATTCATTCATTCATTCATTCATTCATTCATTCATTCATTCATTCATTCATTCATTCATTCATTCATTCATTCATTCATTCATTCATTCATTCATTCATTCATTCATTCATTCATTCATTCATTCATTCATTCATTCATTCATTCATTCATTCATTCATTCATTCATTCATTCATTCATTCATTCATTCATTCATTCATTCATTCATTCATTCATTCATTCATTCATTCATTCATTCATTCATTCATTCATTCATTCATTCATTCATTCATTCATTCATTCATTCATTCATTCATTCATTCATTCATTCATTCATTCATTCATTCATTCATTCATTCATTCATTCATTCATTCATTCATTCATTCATTCATTCATTCATTCATTCATTCATTCATTCATTCATTCATTCATTCATTCATTCATTCATTCATTCATTCATTCATTCATTCATTCATTCATTCATTCATTCATTCATTCATTCATTCATTCATTCATTCATTCATTCATTCATTCATTCATTCATTCATTCATTCATTCATTCATTCATTCATTCATTCATTCATTCATTCATTCATTCATTCATTCATTCATTCATTCATTCATTCATTCATTCATTCATTCATTCATTCATTCATTCATTCATTCATTCATTCATTCATTCATTCATTCATTCATTCATTCATTCATTCATTCATTCATTCATTCATTCATTCATTCATTCATTCATTCATTCATTCATTCATTCATTCATTCATTCATTCATTCATTCATTCATTCATTCATTCATTCATTCATTCATTCATTCATTCATTCATTCATTCATTCATTCATTCATTCATTCATTCATTCATTCATTCATTCATTCATTCATTCATTCATTCATTCATTCATTCATTCATTCATTCATTCATTCATTCATTCATTCATTCATTCATTCATTCATTCATTCATTCATTCATTCATTCATTCATTCATTCATTCATTCATTCATTCATTCATTCATTCATTCATTCATTCATTCATTCATTCATTCATTCATTCATTCATTCATTCATTCATTCATTCATTCATTCATTCATTCATTCATTCATTCATTCATTCATTCATTCATTCATTCATTCATTCATTCATTCATTCATTCATTCATTCATTCATTCATTCATTCATTCATTCATTCATTCATTCATTCATTCATTCATTCATTCATTCATTCATTCATTCATTCATTCATTCATTCATTCATTCATTCATTCATTCATTCATTCATTCATTCATTCATTCATTCATTCATTCATTCATTCATTCATTCATTCATTCATTCATTCATTCATTCATTCATTCATTCATTCATTCATTCATTCATTCATTCATTCATTCATTCATTCATTCATTCATTCATTCATTCATTCATTCATTCATTCATTCATTCATTCATTCATTCATTCATTCATTCATTCATTCATTCATTCATTCATTCATTCATTCATTCATTCACCAAATTCACCAGATAATATTTTCTTGTTATTGGCGTATTGCGAAATCGCGTAATGATTGCGTAGCGATGACGCAATCAAAGTGTACTTTTTCGAAACGACATTACTCTTACATGGATTTTTTCTTGCTTGCCAAACTTACTGAGGTTAGAGATATACACGGGACCTCCCCAGAAAAAAAATTGAAGTTGCTGCGCGACCGCACATTTGCAGCAGCCTTGCTGCAAAAACAAGGTCTGAAATTTGGAAATCAGCTCCTAGACTAGCTAACTGACTCGATGATAACGCCAAAATGATCGCCATCATGAGTACATTTGATCCTGAGAATATAAAAACGATATCTCACAAATTGCCCTCAGGGCATGAAAAAATCACTTTTTTTGCATGACCATTTTTTGGACTTTCATAACTTTAGGGGGAAGTTAGGTAAAAATCTGGTTTTTGCATACGAATGTTCAAAATGTGTTGGAGATATGATTCCCAACTTTTTAGAGTGTTTGGATAACTTTCCTGCCCGCGGCGATCGATTTCCGGAGGTTTACTAGGGTCGGGAAACACCTTGTTTACGCACTCTCGTCGTCTGTACTCTCTCGCCATGGGGGTAAATAGGATGTTTCCCGACCTTAGTATACCTCCGAGAAAAGCACGCCGCGGGCGGGAAAGATGTCCAATCAATCTAAAAAGTTGGGAATCCGGCCTCCAATACATTTTGAACATTCCTTTGCAAAAATCAGATTTTTACCTAACTTTCCCCTAAAGTTATGAAAGTCCAAAAAATGATCATATGAAAAAGTGATTTTTTCATGCCCTGAGGGCATTTTATGAGATATCGTTTTCATATTCTCAGGATTAACAGTACTCATGATGTCGATCATTTTGGCGTTTTGATCGAGTCTCTAGCTAGTCTAGGAGCTGATTTCCAAATTTCAGACCTTGTTTTTGCAGCAAGGCTGCTGCAAATGTGCGGTCGCGCAGCAACTTAAATTTTTTTTCTGGGGAGGTCCCGTGTATATCTCTAACCTCAGTAAGTTTGGCAAGCAAGAAAAAATCCATGTAAGAATAATGTCGTTTCGAAAAAGTACACTTTGATTGCGTCATCGCTACGCAATCATTACGCGATTTCGCAATACGCCAATAACAAGAAAATAGTACCCGAGTTCCAGATTGATGCCTTTCCTGGGCAAAAAGTTACAGGAAATTCAAAAAGTGCCGGAAAACTTTTGCACGCGACTGTACAAGAACAAGACAAATCAGAACTACGTAAACTAACATATCAAGTGAACTACTCCCTTGCTGACGAACAGAATCTGACGAAACTCGGAACTCTCTCATGCCCTTCAACTATCGCGGGGGGGGTGCCTAGTCCAGTGCCGGTAGAGGGCTCTCGTAGCTGACGATCGCAAGGATCGTGCGGTGCTGTTCCGCACTACTCGATAGTTTCAGTGGCATATCAGAAGGCGGGAAGAACATGAGATTCGAAAGGCGAGACACGTAGCTTGGCATCTTGGAGTTGCGATGTCACTTCTCTGATGCTCCCGAAGGCGGACCAAACTGCTCTCTTCCTTCTCAGAAGCTTCTTCCGCAGGGATCCGTCACAACGAAGTTCACGTCCGAGGTACATGTATTCGTCCGTATCCTCAAGTGGGTCGCCGTGGAGCGATGTGGCAGGGCGAGACTCCATTCCTTCTTCATAAACTGGGTCTTCTTTCGGTTGATTGTGATGCCGACCTTCTTACCTGCCTCGGCCAGCTTGTCTAGCATCCTCTCCAGGGTAGCTGTATCCGCTGGCGCACTCCTTAGCCGATAGGAATGCGTACCGGGCGTTCGAACGGCAGCATCTCCGTGTTTTCTATGTCAAATGAATTGAATTTAATTCCACTGACTGGGGAAGTCGTGGTATCGTGAGAAGCGACGGACGAGGAGCGAAAAAAGAAACGGCCGTGCCGAAGCATCGCTCCACTGATTCTGTCTGGTTCCTGTAGACGACGGGACAAAAAGACGGAGGACGAGTGGAACTGCTTCTATTTTCTACGCTGACTGTAAAAAAAACTTGAAAACGTATAGAAAATTTTGCATCAACCTAATAGTACTGCCAGCCGATTGTGAGAATAATGGCCGGCCACAAATTTTCTTGTCCGCAGTATACTCTAGCACTCTAGCATTCATTCATTCATTCATTCATTCATTCATTCATTCATTCATTCATTCATTCATTCATTCATTCATTCATTCATTCATTCATTCATTCATTCATTCATTCATTCATTCATTCATTCATTCATTCATTCATTCATTCATTCATTCATTCATTCATTCATTCATTCATTCATTCATTCATTCATTCATTCATTCATTCATTCATTCATTCATTCATTCATTCATTCATTCATTCATTCATTCATTCATTCATTCATTCATTCATTCATTCATTCATTCATTCATTCATTCATTCATTCATTCATTCATTCATTCATTCATTCATTCATTCATTCATTCATTCATTCATTCATTCATTCATTCATTCATTCATTCATTCATTCATTCATTCATTCATTCATTCATTCATTCATTCATTCATTCATTCATTCATTCATTCATTCATTCATTCATTCATTCATTCATTCATTCATTCATTCATTCATTCATTCATTCATTCATTCATTCATTCATTCATTCATTCATTCATTCATTCATTCATTCATTCATTCATTCATTCATTCATTCATTCATTCATTCATTCATTCATTCATTCATTCATTCATTCATTCATTCATTCATTCATTCATTCATTCATTCATTCATTCATTCATTCATTCATTCATTCATTCATTCATTCATTCATTCATTCATTCATTCATTCATTCATTCATTCATTCATTCATTCATTCATTCATTCATTCATTCATTCATTCATTCATTCATTCATTCATTCATTCATTCATTCATTCATTCATTCATTCATTCATTCATTCATTCATTCATTCATTCATTCATTCATTCATTCATTCATTCATTCATTCATTCATTCATTCATTCATTCATTCATTCATTCATTCATTCATTCATTCATTCATTCACCAAATTCACCAGATAATATTTTCTTGTTATTGGCGTATTGCGAAATCGCGTAATGATTGCGTAGCGATGACGCAATCAAAGTGTACTTTTTCGAAACGACATTACTCTTACATGGATTTTTTCTTGCTTGCCAAACTTACTGAGGTTAGAGATATACACGGGACCTCCCCAGAAAAAAAATTGAAGTTGCTGCGCGACCGCACATTTGCAGCAGCCTTGCTGCAAAAACAAGGTCTGAAATTTGGAAATCAGCTCCTAGACTAGCTAACTGACTCGATGATAACGCCAAAATGATCGCCATCATGAGTACATTTGATCCTGAGAATATAAAAACGATATCTCACAAATTGCCCTCAGGGCATGAAAAAATCACTTTTTTTGCATGACCATTTTTTGGACTTTCATAACTTTAGGGGGAAGTTAGGTAAAAATCTGGTTTTTGCATACGAATGTTCAAAATGTGTTGGAGATATGATTCCCAACTTTTTAGAGTGTTTGGATAACTTTCCTGCCCGCGGCGATCGATTTCCGGAGGTTTACTAGGGTCGGGAAACACCTTGTTTACGCACTCTCGTCGTCTGTACTCTCTCGCCATGGGGGTAAATAGGATGTTTCCCGACCTTAGTATACCTCCGAGAAAAGCACGCCGCGGGCGGGAAAGATGTCCAATCAATCTAAAAAGTTGGGAATCCGGCCTCCAATACATTTTGAACATTCCTTTGCAAAAATCAGATTTTTACCTAACTTTCCCCTAAAGTTATGAAAGTCCAAAAAATGATCATATGAAAAAGTGATTTTTTCATGCCCTGAGGGCATTTTATGAGATATCGTTTTCATATTCTCAGGATTAACAGTACTCATGATGTCGATCATTTTGGCGTTTTGATCGAGTCTCTAGCTAGTCTAGGAGCTGATTTCCAAATTTCAGACCTTGTTTTTGCAGCAAGGCTGCTGCAAATGTGCGGTCGCGCAGCAACTTAAATTTTTTTTCTGGGGAGGTCCCGTGTATATCTCTAACCTCAGTAAGTTTGGCAAGCAAGAAAAAATCCATGTAAGAATAATGTCGTTTCGAAAAAGTACACTTTGATTGCGTCATCGCTACGCAATCATTACGCGATTTCGCAATACGCCAATAACAAGAAAATAGTACCCGAGTTCCAGATTGATGCCTTTCCTGGGCAAAAAGTTACAGGAAATTCAAAAAGTGCCGGAAAACTTTTGCACGCGACTGTACAAGAACAAGACAAATCAGAACTACGTAAACTAACATATCAAGTGAACTACTCCCTTGCTGACGAACAGAATCTGACGAAACTCGGAACTCTCTCATGCCCTTCAACTATCGCGGGGGGGGTGCCTAGTCCAGTGCCGGTAGAGGGCTCTCGTAGCTGACGATCGCAAGGATCGTGCGGTGCTGTTCCGCACTACTCGATAGTTTCAGTGGCATATCAGAAGGCGGGAAGAACATGAGATTCGAAAGGCGAGACACGTAGCTTGGCATCTTGGAGTTGCGATGTCACTTCTCTGATGCTCCCGAAGGCGGACCAAACTGCTCTCTTCCTTCTCAGAAGCTTCTTCCGCAGGGATCCGTCACAACGAAGTTCACGTCCGAGGTACATGTATTCGTCCGTATCCTCAAGTGGGTCGCCGTGGAGCGATGTGGCAGGGCGAGACTCCATTCCTTCTTCATAAACTGGGTCTTCTTTCGGTTGATTGTGATGCCGACCTTCTTACCTGCCTCGGCCAGCTTGTCTAGCATCCTCTCCAGGGTAGCTGTATCCGCTGGCGCACTCCTTAGCCGATAGGAATGCGTACCGGGCGTTCGAACGGCAGCATCTCCGTGTTTTCTATGTCAAATGAATTGAATTTAATTCCACTGACTGGGGAAGTCGTGGTATCGTGAGAAGCGACGGACGAGGAGCGAAAAAAGAAACGGCCGTGCCGAAGCATCGCTCCACTGATTCTGTCTGGTTCCTGTAGACGACGGGACAAAAAGACGGAGGACGAGTGGAACTGCTTCTATTTTCTACGCTGACTGTAAAAAAAACTTGAAAACGTATAGAAAATTTTGCATCAACCTAATAGTACTGCCAGCCGATTGTGAGAATAATGGCCGGCCACAAATTTTCTTGTCCGCAGTATACTCTAGCACTCTAGCATTCATTCATTCATTCATTCATTCATTCATTCATTCATTCATTCATTCATTCATTCATTCATTCATCATTCATTCATTCATTCATTCATTCATTCATTCATTCATTCATTCATTCATTCATTCATTCATTCATTCATTCATTCATTCATTCATTCATTCATTCATTCATTCATTCATTCATTCATTCATTCATTCATTCATTCATTCATTCATTCATTCATTCATTCATTCATTCATTCATTCATTCATTCATTCATTCATTCATTCATTCATTCATTCATTCATTCATTCATTCATTTCATTCATTCATTCATTCATTCATTCATTCATTCATTCATTCATTCATTCATTCATTCATTCATTCATTCATTCATTCATTCATTCATTCATTCATTCATTCATTCATTCATTCATTCATTCATTCATTCATTCATTCATTCATTCATTCATTCATTCATTCATTCATTCATTCATTCATTCATTCATTCATTCATTCATTCATTCATTCATTCATTCATTCATTCATTCATTCATTCATTCATTCATTCATTCATTCATTCATTCATTCATTCATTCATTCATTCATTCATTCATTCATTCATTCATTCATTCATTCATTCATTCATTCATTCATTCATTCATTCATTCATTCATTCATTCATTCATTCATTCATTCATTCATTCATTCATTCATTCATTCATTCATTCATTCATTCATTCATTCATTCATTCATTCATTCATTCATTCATTCATTCATTCATTCATTCATTCATTCATCATTCATTCATTCATTCATTCATTCATTCATTCATTCATTCATTCATTCATTCATTCATTCATTCATTCATTCATTCATTCATTCATTCATTCATTCATTCATTCATTCATTCATTCATTCATTCATTCATTCATTCATTCATTCATTCATTCATTCATTCATTCATTCATTCATTCATTCATTCATTCATTCATTCATTCATTCATTCATTCATTCATTCATTCATTCATTCATTCATTCATTCATTCATTCATTCATTCATTCATTCATTCATTCATTCATTCATTCATTCATTCATTCATTCATTCATTCATTCATTCATTCATTCATTCATTCATTCATTCATTCATTCATTCATTCATTCATTCATTCATTCATTCATTCATTCATTCATTCATTCATTCATTCATTCATTCATTCATTCATTCATTCATTCATTCATTCATTCATTCATTCATTCATTCATTCATTCATTCATTCATTCATTCATTCATTCATTCACCAAATTCACCAGATAATATTTTCTTGTTATTGGCGTATTGCGAAATCGCGTAATGATTGCGTAGCGATGACGCAATCAAAGTGTACTTTTTCGAAACGACATTACTCTTACATGGATTTTTTCTTGCTTGCCAAACTTACTGAGGTTAGAGATATACACGGGACCTCCCCAGAAAAAAAATTGAAGTTGCTGCGCGACCGCACATTTGCAGCAGCCTTGCAC